>CM067167.1:44019603-44292107 GCA_034093135.1 Erigeron breviscapus | reverse complement strand
TGGTCCATCCTTAAGGATTTTCAACATATACCTTTCAATCCCACCAAAATGCAAAAGCATTCTAGCCTTCCATGTACCAAAAGTCTCACTGTTTCCATCGAATTTGGGAACATGAGTGTTAGAATAATGTACATGGACGTGATTTGGGCAGTAGGAGGAGGAGGGTTTGTATTAACATTTTGAAAAGGTTGTGCATTATTATTCAAGGGGTTTTCACCTGAACCAGAACCATCTCCACCTTTAGTAGTGTTCATCTTAGCAGATCTAGGCAAGTTTATTAGCCTTCTGCTCTGATACCACTGTAAGTCCCAACTCAATAGATGGTACTACTGAAGACACCTCTATGTCGATGGTGGAGTTACTTTCCAATATATGCACTGAACTGGAGACGACCAGTTGCAGTGAGTATATACCAAGTTCTAGATAGATTACTTATTTAAATGACAATAAGTAAAGAACAATGCAATAATACAAAAACTTGTAAAATAAATTGATGAGACAATATGTAATTTTCAAGTGTAATTTATTTATTGATGTTAAATAAATTACAAGGTTGTTGCGGAATCAAGATAATACAAGAATGTAAATATCCTAACAACCTATGAACTACAATTGATCTACACTCGGAATTTCTCTAAACAATCAAAACACTTAAAGTTGTGAAATGTTCCTTTTAGCGATTGAGAGAATATTGCACAAGTTCACCAAGAATATTGCAGGTTTGCAAAGTGTGAAGTTATTCAACTTTGTGAATTCACTTAAATATTCTTGTTGTGCAATGACTTGTATTTATAGGCAAAGTTAACATTAGGATGTTAACTTTTGGCCGTACAAATGTGGTTGAGAGCATTTAAGGAATAGCATTTAATTCCTTAAAATACAGTGTAAAGTCGCATGATAAAGCAACTTTACTCAACCGCCTTTATGTACCTTTTTGTAATTAAATAATAAGATAAATCTTATTATCCGGGTAAAGGTACATAAAGCATAAAAGTCAATTCCTCGTAATCAGTGTAAAGCTTTGTAAGAGCTTTCCACTGATGGTCTCCAGTTTGTAACTGACTAGAATGTCAACTGGGCTTCGCTGCCATTGTCATTCTCTATCTTCCATTGTTGTCTTCGACTTCAACTGGAATGATTCTTCAACTGGTCAGTTCTCAACTGGAGGAAGTCTTCAGTTGCGTTGACTGTACGGTGCAACTGACTTCAATATATTTCTGGACAAATCATCTGGGTCTCCAGTTCACTGGACAGTTTCACTGGGTCTCCAGGTGCAACTGGAGACTGGCCAGTTTACCAGTAAACTGGTCCTAACAATTACATACCCCTATGGTGACTTTTTGTATCAGCACTCACCCCTCACCCTAACATCCGTTTGTGGATCGCTGTTAGGTCCCTCATGTGCCTTGCACATGAGGGTATTTCAGTCTTTTTACCTCTAGGCCTCTCTTCTTCTTTTTTTCTTTTTACCTGCTTCTCTCTCCTCTTTCTATAATCTACTCAACTTATAATTATCATCATTAACATCAACAACACACCAACAATATAACAATTTCAACCAAAACATACCTTTTAAATTATTTACAAATCAATATCAATATTGATGTGTGTATATACTAATCTTTTCATCTTTTACATAGTTAAAAACACAAATAGATATATATATGCTTCTCTTTTCCAAGATCTACACAGAAATCTTTCATATATACAGTCTATACTCATATATTATAAAGTTAAAATGACAAAACTAATTCACAAAATTAAAGTTCTGTTACTACTAAAGAAATGAAGAAGTTAATCTAACTAATGGCCTATCGTATCACGTAATAATAACAATATATAATAATAATAAATACTCGTAGTTTATTAAGAATGAAAAGGATGAATTGATGATATTAGAATTTGAAGCAAAATCAACAGATCCATTTTTAAGAATTATGCAGTAACATTCTCGACCTACTTGTTTGCTCCCCGTCTCCTGATTGTTTGCTCCCCCATTTTTCACTTTTTCTTGACAGTGAAAAAAAGGTTTTATATCCAGGAAACATTCTTGGTTACATCGATCTCCTTTTTCCGACTGTAAACCAACAAACCATCATTTATCTCGCCTGCTACCGCCGCCATTTTACACCGGAGCACCATTAGGGACTTCACCCACCAGCATCAGTCACCATCAGCGTCAAACCCCATCAAACCGCCGATTTATCTTACTTTTTGGTTGTGGCCGCCGCGCAACACCACCAACCACCACCATACGAAATACCACATATCACCACCACTGTTAGGTACTAATTACGGGGCTAACAAACGAAGAATGGAGTATAATTAGAGGCAACAAAAAAAGGTTATGCAAATGTTGCATATTTATAGATCTGGAAATGAGGTAAATGATGGATTTAAGTTTATTAGCAAATAGAAAGAAGAGAAGAAATGATAGAGAATTGGATGGATTAGATATTAAAAAGATAGGGAAAGATGAGAATAGATTTAGATAGAAAAGAAATTGATGAAAAGAACTGAAGCAATTAATTTGGTTGATCTTTATATCTGATAAAGAGATGGTGTGCAGATAGGACATAGGAGTGGACAGAAATACCCTCATGTGCAAGGCACATGAGGGACCTAATGGAGATCCACAAACGGACGTTAGGGTGAGGGGTGAGCGCTGATACAAAAAGTCACTATAGGGGTATGTAATGATACAAAAAAACGAGAAGGGTGAAACTTGAAAATTTGGCATACCCCAGGGGTATGTAATGAAATTAACTCTTAATATATATATCTGGACATTTAGAATGTATTACTTCTAAGTTTTCAATCTTGTAATACATGTTTGGCCCATCCTAAAGGCTCGAACCGACGATCCACACTCTCGTTACCACCCCAAGGGATACCCCGGGACTATTGCGAGAAAGAAAAACCCCTGGAGTGAGATTTGAACCCAAGACCTCACTCAAAAGAAACAATCCCCACCATCACATCTAACTAAATAATCATTTCTTAAATTCATTACGCATTTGTTGTGCAAATACTTCTTATTTACTTTGATATACTGGATATCATGATCGATCTATGTAGCATCATCAAATTCAACGTCATTTGAAAAATGATAAATTCTTGTAAAGACTAGCATAAACATTTTTCTAAAACCACATGAATATGACGTGGGTTCTAATAAATCTTTAGCTTAATCTTATCCCTTATTTTTTCAAATGTCATATTATTATATTTAAAAGAATTTTTATGATAATGAATTAGAGCAACAAATACTAATAGTAATTATCATAATTAATGTAGATGGCCATGTAGAATTTTAATTAAATACATACATACATACATCAATAGTGAAAACACGTATTCTCCTGCTTACAAAATACAGTATATATTATACCGTTCAGCACGATATGTAGCTTTTTAGATCAAGGTTAAAGATATAAATAACGTAAAATTGGTCCTCTGATGAAAGATCTTTAAAGTTAATGGTAAAAAATGAACCTTGTAAAAATATATTATGAGGGGTTTATACGGAACTCACTAGCTAGTCAGCTAGATCATAATGAATTTACAAAAATTTTAACCTAGAAAACGTTAACTAAATCTACAATATAAGAAATATATGATCGCATGTAGGAAACATAACATAAGTTACATTTTTTTTTGTAGCAAATATATAAGAAACATGTACAAGGAACTTTATAATAATAACGAAATATGAAAATATATTTACACATATATTATAAAGGAATAATTAATAAATACAGTAAAATGAGTAAAGATGGTAGAGAAAGATGAAGTTACGTACGTCTTCCCATAGTGAGTGAAGTAGGCGATTGATCTGTTGTTAAGTTTGTTCGATTTGTGTGGCTGCAACTATAAATATATTGGGAAAAATCAACGATCAGAAATACACGTTCGTTCTGGTACAGATCAACAACGAATTTTCTGGAAAGTAGAATAAGAAAAAGTGGTGTGTTGTGAAGCCACGATTGGTGGTTTGTTTTGGGAATATGTATGTTAGTATTAGATTGGTGGAACATATCATGTGTGATGCGTGAGTTAGACTCTTGTACGTTATTACAACATTGCATATGAGTGTAACACATGTATTTTTACTATTGTGTATCTCCTTTAACATGTTTTTAATTTTAATTTATTTGACAACTAGCTTAGTTTAAGTTCAAATGATAGTTTCTTCAAAAGATAATAGTCCATTCAACTCAACTACATGCCAAATCACAAATAAAAGGTCAATTAAACCTGGTCCAATATAAAAAAAATGTTTATTATGTCTAAACAATACGTCTAAATTATGTCTAACAATAATGAGTAGATACATTGCAAAATCAATGATGAGAACGAAGAAAAAAGTGTAATCCATGTCTCAACAAATGTTAATGTCAACAAAATATTTGTCATTTTATACATACTAATACTAAATTTCAATATAAAGGTTCGAATCTTGTTAACACAAACAAAATTGGGCAAAGTTATATAACACAAACAAAAATATTTAAAGTCAAAGTTAAAAAATAAAAACTTTAAAAATTTAAAACAGAACACTTCTAATGAGACGGAAAGAGTATATATATAGATATGTGAAAAAAAGAATTTTAATTTGTTCGCTCTTAAAAAGTGTGCTTGTATAGATCGAACACACCCGGCAATCCTCAAAAAGCATAGTTTTTAATGGAAAGTCACATGGTGACGGCAACAAATACTTCGACCTATTGATAACGTTTGAAGCTACAACTTGAAAATAATAGCTTTCTCTGGAACTGTTTGATTAGTTCAATAACAATTAAAATATGTTAAGTTTTATTATAGAAATAAGCACGGATAAATGGCTCTCAGAAGCAAGCATTTGTCAAAAATCATACAATTGCAGATGGGGTTTTTTTTACCATCATTTGTTATGTTGCTCCATTGCAAGTTTGCAACATCCAATTTTATGGTCAATATAATATGGGAAGAAGTACTGATAAATAGCTCTCAAAAGCAGGCATTTGGCATAAAACAAGGCCATTCATAGACAGTAATTATTCAGATAAAGACAATTATGATATGAAAATTGATATATCCAGATTTCAAAGATGTTTAAGAGGCGTGTTCATGCTTCTTGGCGTAGTTTTGGGTGTCCTATTTTCATCTTTTAAGAGGCTTGTTGATTTAGTTTGGCTGATTAATTCCGTTTTTTTCTTCTATGTTTTGTTACTTTTGTATCCTAGCTTCTCACTTGTTTGCTAATCTAACCGGATGTTTCATAATCTGCAAGCATTCAGTGGCTGTGCCAACAATAGGCTAAACACTAAACCACTTGCATCATGTAATGATCCAATGACATAGTAAAAGCCTGATGAATGCATCAAGTACTTAAAAAACCAAATAACCTACTGCAACTTTTTAAGTTTTGAGCTAAAATGATAAAATCTTCGCATCTTGGTTTGATATCCCATTATTATTAGCAATATACAAACAAATGTCGCCTAAACTTCCATTCTTACCTAGTTACCCTCCATTCCACTTTCAGCATCATCCCCAATTTTCATGTCGAAATCATGAACAGCAACACGCATCTTCAGGCTACAAAAAGGACTCATTTTTCAACCAGCAACATCTTCAAACCTAACGACAGCTTGAATGGGAAACGAGATAAAACAACAATATAGAATACTTATTAAGCAAAATACTTGAATGACTTTCTGTTCATATATGCCAGTAAAACATGATCACACCCAAGTTCAGAATAAACCTAGTTTTAGAACAAAATCATCCATGAGGTTTCATTGCATTAAAAATAAACTGCGTACGAGTTTAACCAACTTGGCCTGTTTCTCAGGTTTCTTTTCAGCTTATTATCTACTACCTGTTAGACCTATATTTAAGTAACTGGGTCGAACTCCCAACCTGCACATTAAGAGAGAAGAAATGGACTTCAAATTTCTTACCAGTAATGTCCCATTTCAGGACTTTGGCCATATCTTAATCAAACTAGATAACATGATCATAATTCTGTCCCTTTTCGTGCAATGTCCAATTGTGCACAAGCATTAATATATGAAGAACCTACATAGTAAGATGCAGAGCATGTAGACCAATTCTATCAGATCCAAAGGCATCCCAAAATCAGGAATCACCGATACCAGAAATGGGCAGATCAACACGGTTTATCACGAATCACCAATGCCAGATATGTGCAGATCAACAAGGTTTATCAGGAATTACCAATACCAGAAGTGGGCGGATCAACAAGGTTTGTCAGAAATCACCAAGACCCTACTTGCAAGAAGGAATCAAAAGCATTCAATAACTTCTCATAATTATCGCCGTACCTGAACAATACTATACTATACTAGTTTAGTTGTCCTGTAGCTTTACATAAAGAATTGAGCTTTGTACCCCCAAATACTTTATTCATAGGTGTATGACACACCCAAACCAAAACTAGACCAACTAGAACCCCAACGCCCAACGGGCACCCAACGTTTTAAGGCCTCAAAAATTCTGTAGACCATACCGATTCTGGTGTAAGACAAACCCAAATCAATAGGTTACTAAGAATTGGAGTCTGAACTCGAGGATGTCCTTGAGCATCACAGCAGGGTTCATCTGAAAATCATTAATCAGTAATCACCAATGGGTTTATCAAAAATGGGAGGTTGAAGAAATTTTATAAGAAATCACCAAATCCCTGACAAAAAACAAATCAAAAGCATTCAAAAACTTCTCATTATCATCCCCATACCCAAACAATACCAGACTACTAGACAAACCCAAACCCTACCGATTAGAACCCAACGGGTGCCCAACTCTTTGGGAACTGATACTAATATTTCATGCCTCTCTTTGAAGAGTTAAGATCAACCCCATATGGTCAGTCATGGTTTCTTTAATCAACAATCATACACTATTTTAACAATCAAAACAAATAGCTGGATTTGACACTCACTTAAGGGCAATTTTGAACACAATACATGTTGAATGTAAATTTATCATCTCAAAACCAAACAGCTAAACTAAATGTGCAAGCAGATAAAGGAGATGTTTACGATATAAAACCATCAACAATCAATCATATTAAAATAAAAAACTAAAAAAAATGCATCAAATAGTAACCAGAAATTAAATCTTTTCATTGATTTCAAAAGTATAACCAAAATCATCAACCTTCTGCATTTAAAAAATCAACAAATTTAGCCCCTAACATCATCATATATCTATCTTTCTCATCTTTAATTCTTTATACACAACCTACCCTATTATTCTAACCCTCTCCACAAACTACCCCTAAACTCTTCAATATTCTTCATCTGACCCCTCACCATCATCATCATCATTACTCCTCCTCGGTGAAAAGTCAAACCAAATCTCCCTCCTAACCACCCTTTCACTTTCCACGTCATCACTATTCCCATCCACGTCATCACCACTCCCAACCTTCAACCTGCAAACAGGACAAGTTCCATGGATCTTCAACCACTTATCAACACACTCACCATGAAACTTATGCTGACATGGCATCTCTTTCGCCACGTCACCTACCTTGTACTCCTCCATACATATTACACATTCACCCCCTAAACTTTCAACATCTTGACAGCTTTTCACATCAATTGTTTTCAAACCTTCAATCCCCGCCTTACTCGCCGGCGGTTCACCTTTTTTCTCATCAAACAAAGATCCAAAATCCGCACCTGCCATCACAATCATCGATCGCGTCACTGGGTTGACTATGAAGAGACGAGCCGTTTGACCGGATCCAGAATCCGGCCCGACAACATCCCTGAAAAACGGCATCGACATCAGATGGTTGAAAAGGGCGATTGCTGCAGCTTCTGAAGACATTGTTGAGAAAAAGAGAAGAAAAGAAAAAAGAAACAGTTATTTACTTAGGGTTTGGTGTGTGTATTTGAGTGTGTTTTTAGTGCGTGTAATTGGAATTCAGAAAAAAGATGAACAGTGTGGGAAAATTTTTGGTGGAGGTTTAAAAAGGGGAAGAGAAGAAGAGTGTGGAAGGATCTGGAATGTTTTGTATCGTGTGTGTTTGTATATTGTATGTATTATAGACAGGTGTCGTGATTTGATTCGATAAGGAAGGGTAGTCGGTATGGGAATGAGATATTGTTGTAATGGGATAGTGATCTAACGTGTGAGATTTATCATCTAATTGAATCCAGAAATTTCTAGCCATCGATTTCTTAATCAGGCAGAAACATGTACTCTTGGATAATATCCAAAGACTATTTTCGTCTTTTTCTTTATACTCCAAAAGACCAAAACTAGTAGGAGGGTAACGAAACCAGAGTTCGTTTGTTTAAATTAACGAATGGTTTATGAACGAATTGTTAAAATTAATAAATGGTTTACGAACGAATAAATAAACATATATTTATGTACATGTTAGTTCATTAAAAAAATTGGTTTGTTCATGTTCGTTCATTTAACTAAGTGAACACACACGAACGAAATTCTCGTCGAACAGTTCATTAACTATTCAATTCATTTAAAGCTCTAAAAATTAGGGATTGAAAGACTAATTATGCCTTTTTGAAAATAAAAGTTAAATAAAAAACTAATAATAATGATATAAAAAAACGTTGTGGCTGATTGTGTGACATGACTTTGTTTGTTTACGTTATGGAAAATGATTAATCCTCCTAAAAATCCTCCTAAAACCTTTAAATTATGACATGTGTATCTCACTAACTCTTTTTTCTAATCTTCACTCTTGATTTTGTCACATGTCAAAATCTCATAGTTAGGAAGATTTTTTAGAGGTTTAATTAGAAGGATTAATCATTTCCCTTATGTTATTACTACTTTGTCGTTTTCTTTTATTATCGACAAAAGAACTGGCAACATTCTGTGAAATTGATGTGCTTATCCCGAGTTCGAATCCCAGTAATCCTAAATGGTTTGTTCACTGATGTCTTAAGTGAGTATAGCGTTACAAAGATCTCCTCCCCAAATGTCTTTTGTCTTATTTGATATATAATTTTTTACTTTTATTGGAATTCCAGATTAAACATTACAAATATAACATGTCAACCAGAAAATTCGTTTCAACACTCTAAAACTTAGAAGCATTCCATCATTTGGATCACTACATCCAAGTATCCAACCACTCTTAATCTTTTTCATAATGGAATTCCATTATGAAAAAATATTAAAGTTTTTTACAATAAAATCATCAATAAAAATATTTACCAAAATCAAATAAAAATGTCTACCAAATATTGATCTTATATCATAAAATATATTTAACAAAGTTGTCGACGGACCGGTTGTGATGGTGATGGTGATAGTGGCGGCGACGTCCAAACCTTTTGGTTGATCGATGTGTTTGTTATAATTGAGACAATAGAAACAAAAATTTCAAGTTAAAGTTCCTACTCTTTGAGCGAAAATAACCTAAGGAACACCACATGAAACTTTCTTTGATTTCTCATTCAAAACTCTACAATAGAAATTAATTTAAGAAGATATAATACTCAAAACCAGGGACGAAGCTTTAAGGTGCCCGGGGGGCCGGCCCCCTCCGTTTTTAGCTCAGTAGTATAGGTTTATCCATAATTCGTTCCAAAATTTATATTTTTTTATTTCTGAATCCCATGACTTTCGATCCTGATTATTTCTTTTAAGGTTATCTTTTGTTCCCGTGAATTTTGATCAACGCTATCTGTTATGAATTAATTTGAGCTTAATTGATGAATTAATGGTAGAATTAGGGTTTGGTGTGTGTTTTGAGTCTGTGTGAAGGGAGGTTGAAGATGAAGTGGAGAGAGAAAAAATATCTTAAATGTGTGTTTATTATCAAAGACTTATTACAAAATGTATTAATAAGAGGTATTTATACCCTAAACTCTATTAACACTAATACCCCTTGCAATACTAGATATTTATAATTTAACACCATATTTTTAATTCTAACACTATCTATTGTCTATTATCTCAAGCTTAGTCAATGCTCAAAACCCATTGCTAACTTTCTCATTCCAAATGCCTCCTTATTAATCCATATAAATTGGATTGTGAGGGGCAACTATAAAATGTGAAAGGAAAATGAAAAAAACTTTATACACCTTAAACAGAGCATTAAAAAAAAAAAAAAAAAATTTAAATGTAATAACTGGAGTGTAAACATTGAACTTTGTATAACCGCAAGGCGGTAAATAAAGGACGGTTTTTTTGCTATTAACCGCATAAAATTTGAATTTACGGTTACTAACCCCCCAAAATCATAATATATTTACAGTTTTTTACACCTTAAAACATCTTCGGTTCTAACCATTCCTCCACATTTTCTCCACAATTTCCTTGCAAAATGGATCAACCGGATGAAACAGGCGTCAGAATCTACACAACCTCCCCACAAACCAACACTAATCCGCCATTGCCACGCTCCCAATCAGCACCATCTCAAGCAAACGCCACCCCAAATATTAGCAGGCGGAAGAGATTTCAAAGGACACTCTCGAAAGGGGTCCAGAAAACGCTCTCCAAAACCTCAATGCTCGTAAACTTCCTCCCAACCGGAACTCTTCTCACATTCGAAATGGTCCTCCCTTCCATTTATGGCAAAGGCCAATGCTCCACTGTGGCAACCCTCATGATCAACATGCTTCTTGGCATTTGCACTTTTTCGTGCTTCTTCTTTCACTTCACTGACAGTTTCAAAGGGCCTGATGGGAAGGTGTATTACGGGTTTGTGACACCATCGGGTTTGAAAGTGTTTAAACCAACTTTAAACATTGAAGTGCCAAAAGATGATCGGTATAAAGTTGGGTTATCGGATTTCGTACACGCGATGATGTCTTCAATGGTTTTTATGGCAATTGCATTCTCAGATCATCGGGTTACTGATTGTTTGTTTCCCGGTCACGCAAAGGAGATGGATGAAGTGATGCAGAGTTTCCCTTTGATGGTTGGAATAGTTTGCAGTGGTTTGTTTCTTGTGTTTCCTAATACTCGTTATGGTATTGGATGTCTATCGGCATGATTATTGTTGTATTTTCATAACGTACTGCTATATAACTATGTGTCTATGTGCATATTGTGTATTGAAAGTTGTAACTATTACGGGGTTTTCTTTGTCACGTGAACAAAACATAGCATAAAATAATAATCATACAGATCTCTCGTATGCTAAACTGCACTCGAATAACCCTACAAAAACATCGGTAGATGAATAATTTGGCTGTTAAAATACCGGTATATATACTCTACTTATCTATACGCATAGGTAAAAAAAACCTAGCTAGACTTATATAATACTAGATTTACCCCCCGGATTTAGAGGTAATGTCGTTATGTTTGTGTTAATTGCCGCAACAAAAGGCTCGGTTGCCTTCTTGAAGCTTCTGCCATAAACAGAGCATTTCTCGAGGTCCCTGATAGTGTGCAACGATGTAACCGTCTTTACAACCTTCGTTATACACTCTTTCTTCTTGTTCATATCGTACTTCTAAGCCGTTCTTTTTTAAATCTGCAATCCAGATTCCCATTGCTACATCTTCTAGCTTAAACATCTGCACAAATATTTGCTTAACATCCATTTTTATGGAAAAAGTTTACTTTAGATAGTGAATTTGTGAGAACATACCTTCAGGTGGCCTTGTTTGTGTTTATTGTTAATTGCCTTTGCTATGTCGCTAGTTACGACATACCCAGGACCATGTGCCCACGGAGGGTATCTTTCTTCTGGCCATTCCTGAAATAAAGAGGGCCAAAAATTAATTTCATGCAAATGGCTGACCAGTCATTTGTTGCATGATATGACTAATCTCAGAAAAACAGTATACCTCAGGGCTGATATACCACTTGCTGTCAGGATTCCGGTGAGGTTGAGAATCTGAATTGATTAAGCCATAAAGCAATCCATGACTTACATTGACTCGGTTTAAAGACAGCAAAATTTCATCAACACGAACAAATGCATCATCATCTGTTTTCATGACATATTTGGCCGAGATAACTTCTGTCTGTTATAGATATCTAGTCAGCTACACATTATTGAACTCTTCATTGAAAAATAAAAAACTAAATAAAGATTTACCCCGAATATACAGATGGCAATAGTCTTCCAAGATATAAGACTGTAATAGTCAACAAAAGGCATTAACTGTATATCTCCATAAGTCTTTGCCTCATTCCAGAGTTCCTCATTCACCACTCGATTCTTATGCTGCAATATTCATATAAATGATATATTAACTAGTGTAATTTTTGGATCGAGCAATTAAGATGACAGATCAAATATTACCCACCAATCCAACAAAAAACCGGACTGCTACTTCTCCTGACTTCACTGCAGAATATTGCATCCATGTTCTTCGAACAGCCATTCGGCGTTTGAAATTGTTTGCAGTCGAGAAGACACCAATTAACAGTTTAATCTTCTTTCTGAGAGGAACTGGAGGTGATTTAAGAGATTCTAAGTCAATTATATGATCTGAATCTTCAGAAGTGGGCAAACCACTGGCTACAACAGATACCAGTTTTAAGTCTCCTGAGATCCTTACTTCACTAACAAGCCACGGCTCCAAAGTCTACAAGGATGAAAACAGATACAGTCAATCATCATATCGATTTGAAAAAAAAATGGTATTAAAAATTAATAAAGTAAAAGAAATTACTTCTCGAAAAGCAAAAGATGTTATGTGTTTCCCGTCAACTGTCATCTGTATGCCTTCTGATCCAACCCGTAGAGTTGCTACTGAAAGATAGCCTTGCTTAAAAGGGAAATACGTTCTTGACTTTGACCCATTTATAACTTTACCCACCTTCTCACTGCACTGGTCTAATTCATCCACTGGAAAAAAAATTGCACAATTAGCTCCTTAAGAGTGTTAAGTTCTAAATAACATTGTATATAAGAATATTGCCAGCCTAAGACTATGCACGTATGTCGCCATTTACAGCAAACCAGGGCCCCAGCGTGTGATTTCATTGACATTATGACTCGGTCAATGTTAGAGGCGTTTGATTAAAACTCTAGTACATCATATATAGAAAATGACAATAAAGATTCAAGTAAGTTATCCAGGTGCACTTACTGCCTCAATCATATATAGTTATGATATTTATTTAGTTCCAAAAGATTTCCTTCAATTCGAGAAACAATAATTAAATCTAACAACTTGTTCCTCATATTGTCGGTACAAGAATAATCTTTATTATCAGAGTCATAGTTATGCACTACTTATATCATGTGTCTATGATCAACTGTTGCGAGTGTGAAGGACAGAAGAACTAGCATGGGTAACAAAATTACACATGATGACTAACTAAGAACAGCACCATTCAATATGTATTCCGTACTTTATACAAAACATTAAGTTTCATATAGCAAAGTTTAAATAAGAATGACCGTAGGGGGTATTAGTACCTTTCTTATTCTTTTCAGGCTCTGGATGTGGACAACGTTCCTCTTCACCCCAATCATGACCGATTGTCCAAGTATTTTGGACAATTACAGGCTCTTCAGTTATTTTGTCACCATGGAGCCTGACGTTGTAGTGCAATATTACAGGAGGATCTGGTTCACCCGGAAGAGGCTCGCCGGTCAAGTCAACTCTAAAGTTACCAAGAAGACCACTCGGAATACCAATAAATGTAACCGATGAACCCTGAGTTAGACCACAAGGAACTCTCAACTTATATCCAGTATCATTAAGCTCCGCGGCATTCATGTTACTAAGAAAATGAGGACACTGTTTTTCTTTTTTCCTGTCACCTGAACTCCTATTTGTGTTACGTTTCTCGTCTTCAACTGAAGTCATAAGATTATTCCATGCAATGCCAGCATCCTTGATGGCCTCTACTGTGTTAGGAAGAACTCGATCATGACTAATTAAATGTCTTAAATGGTTCCATGTATGCAACGGTTGTTTCTCTTCAAAAGAGATGTTTCTTTGAGTGAAAAGGGTAGATACTATCTCATCAGCCGATACAACTTGAGAGTCACTTCCTGGATTATGAACAGGGGGTGCACCAGAGTTTATCCATTCTAGAGGGTTTGTTGTGTTGTAGTATGTAGATGGTGAGATATATGATTCTCTAATTGGGTTTTTAATAACAAAGTACCCGAATACGGCCAATGTTAACAAAGATACAGATAAGACATAGATGTACCATTTCTTCATTACTACTAATTAATAGAGAGATCAATGCTTTTGAACCTAAAGCTCATACAAATGCAGCAAAAGTTTGTACGAACTTCTGTGCAATTAAGTT
Organism: Erigeron breviscapus; assembly: GCA_034093135.1. NCBI lineage: Eukaryota > Viridiplantae > Streptophyta > Magnoliopsida > Asterales > Asteraceae > Erigeron > Erigeron breviscapus. Next base: position 44,277,875 of record CM067167.1, on the reverse strand, counting down.
AAACACAAAGTAAAAAAGGAACCCTTAATATTAACCGCTGGGAAACGCTCTTCATCAGAAAACGCATAGGATTTCACTTGATCTGATACCCGATACTTAAAACTCGTGTTTCAAGACCAGGTTCTTACATTAATCCACAGCTTCAGACCATTCTAAAGGTTCGGCCTTTATCACATTACTTGGAATATATGAGGTCGAAACTTGATTACGATTCTTTACCTTAAAACATGTATTTGCATATGAAGATCAACCTTCAGAAATAATGTTCTGTCCCTGTAAATGCAAGTGATTTATATTGATCAACTGTCACTTACGAGAGAAATTTATAACCAAGCATATCCATACAAAGGCTAGTAGCAGACACGGTAACTTTGTTACTAATATATAGCGTCTGTGGTCACATACATGATACAAATGATATATAGTTGACGAGAACTTCTACGACAAAAATCATTATAAAAAAAAACATGCTTGTTTGCACTATTTCTTTGCCAATCTTGATTCAAGCAAAATCACATATTGATGCCCAATGTGGTATCTGAGCCAAATAATTTGAAGTACAGGATGTAGTATATTACATTTAAAACCGGCTGAATCTAATGGAACTTACATCATTAATTTGGATCAATAAATAAAGAAATCAATCAATATTCTTGTATATACCTTAATGGAATTAATAAATTACAAATAATTATGCACAAGACCTCATTTATCAATAAACATAAAAGATCCGCACAATGAATGCCTAAAGCTAAAACTTTGCCAAAAGGTAAAAAATAAAAAATTTAAACCACACATATACATACAGTCAACAGCAGCTGCTAAAAGTAAAGTAAAGCAAAATCAGAACCCTGTGGTTATTTATTTAAATATATACATATATATATACACACAGTAGTATGTATGATTGTATATCAGATCACATAAAAAACAAGAATCACAAAATCAAATCTTAAAATTTACTAGATTTACATACAGACTACCTGGATTAATAATTAATGCTAATAAAAAAGTAGAAAATAAATATCAAGTACGGAATTATGTTACTTACCTAGTTAAGAATTTAGAATACGAATGTGAGGTTAGTGAGGATTACCAGTGGCCGGAAAATGAGCTACGGTGCCGGCGGTGGCGGAGAAAGAAGATATATCACATCTAGCGAGAGAAAATAAGAAAAGAAGGAAGGAAGTTGGTAGAGAGGAAATTGGCATAAAAAATTTAGTTAGTTTGTTTGTTTGCTGGTAATAAAAATTTGAATTATAAGGAAGGAAGTTGGATGTATAGTATACAGAACCGTGTTTGTGTATAGTTTAGTCTAGTAGTCGTCGTCGTCTTTAGGCTTTACCTGGTGAGAGGTATTTTTCTTTTTCTTTTTCTTTTTTTTTTATCTAATTTTGACTTTTGACTTGGTACAAGTTTCGGGTCTATGTCAATTTAAATAAACACAATTATTTAGGTTTTCTTTTTATTTTACATTTTAAAAAAAACGATTTCAAGTTTATTTAAGAGATTAGGAAAAATAACCTACTAAAACTAACCTTAAAATTCTCCTAGGAGGGAATCATAAGGAATAAAAATGTAATAGCGAATGAAAATAATGAGAAAAAAAATAAGTATTTGGAAAGAAAATGAATTTTGTCGTTTGATACAAACAGAAAATAAATATAAAAAAAATACAAAATTTTAATTAATAATTAAAATTAACACATAACATCATTAAAAAACAAAATAAAATAAAAAGTTCATTCTCACTCATTTTCTACAAATTGTAGAGAATAGAGAGAATGAAATTCACTCTCACTTCTTTATTCTCGATTTCATTCTCCGGTACAACCAAACAAGAGAAGTCTTTCTCATTCCTTTTCTTCCATTTCAATTTCATTGTACCAAACACCCCCTTTAATATCATCAATACTTGACATGTATACTCCATTTATTAATTTTCTCCATCTTCTTCTTTTAGTTTTTCACGTAACATGATTATATAATTAAAAGATTAATCTTTTACAAAATTAATCATTTTCCATATAAAAAACCTACCAATTAACATAACCTAATTTTCATTTCATCATTTTCGTTCCATATAGTAATTATTAGAAAACTTAAAGAATATGAAAACTACAAAATCAATCTTAACCATCCACTTTATAAATCTACATCTAGTTTTTCTTTACTCGGAGATGGACACGGAACCGATCCCTTGCGTACTAATTCCCATCCTGGGAATCACCAAAAACATGGTACAAGCCTCGGTCTCATACAAGGCTGTATTGAAATGGGACCAGAAAATCACGCAGACTACGGAATTTTCTGGTATCTTTCCGATCTCAATCCCCAAAACCACAACAAAGAAATACTGATACCAATCCCAGATGAGATTTAGTACCACTTTTCAGTATATGTGTAACACCCCAAGCCAAGGCTCGAAATATTACGAAAATCATATAGCACAAGGTGGAATTAATGTAGAACATGAACTATATGCAATTAAAGGATTCAGTGAATCCATACAATACGAATAACAAGTATCAAAATACATAAGGAACAAGTAACCATCAAAGTTTACAAAAGAACATCAAAAGATGGCTAACAGTCTAAGTACAATGCAAAAGAAGGCAAATGGATCCTTGATCCATATAAGTCCAAGTCCGGGTTCAAACAACAAGCAAACAAACAACTCCACGCCCTGGAATAACCTGATAACCTGAAAAGCGTACTAAGCATAGTCAACACAAGGTTGGTGAGTTCGTAGTAATGGTCCATAAGGAACCACCGTCAATAATCACAATATACGAGTAGAGGCTAGACATGACTTACAGCGAGCCTCTAAGTAACACAATATCGTCCAACAACAAGATTACACCATTATTTGTAAATGTGTAATAAGTATGCACAATTGATGTAAATATCAATGTAAGTGCAGAATGCATAAAAGGTATGTCCAACAATTAGGCATCAGATAACGCATCCTAAGAGTACCATGACAACAACAAAACCCCTACCAACACAATATTCTCAAGTCTAACAACTTGTAGTACGTCGTACATTGCGCGATCTCAAGTGTATGACACTTGGAAGTACGTGGAACCATTCATCAAGTAAGTATACTTGGAAGTACATCAACCAATCAGTAAGTACAAAAGCATGTTCTCAAGTGTAAAACACTTGGAAGTACATCAACCAAATCACCAGTCTATCGTACAACAAATCATCTAAAACTACAATGCACATACATTTCATACGCCTTTACATTTAAGGAATCATAGATGCTTATATATAGGGTCACCCGCAGCCTTCCCACCACATCTAAAACCCTTTGAAGGCATAACCGACTTCCATGTATGTACAACTATCCTAGTCACAATATCAAATCATTACAAGATCATAAGGGTAAAGTAATTGCGTATAATAAATGAGTACGCGAAATATTAACATCAAATCATGTATCATACGTATGTAAGACCCCAACGTATATCAAATACGTGTCATTAACGTCATCAATGCAACAATAAAAGTATGCTTGAGTGTGTACCGTACAAGTCAAGTATAACAAGGCGTATATGTCCGTTCCAAACACATTCCCAACATCCATCAATTCCTCTAAACAATGCGTACATACACTTCGGAGGATTCTACTTTCATCAAGTTCTAGATGCTTATGTATAGGGTCACCCGCAGCCTTCCCACCACATCTAAAACCCTTTGAAGGCATAACCGACTTCCATGTATGTACGTCTATCCTAATATTAACGAAATACTTAACAAAACATAAATCAAGTCATTCAAACGTGATAACTGTCTCATCAATCCAACATTTAAACCAAATCAATCAATCAATCGACAACGTAAGTAAACACGCAAGTTTACACTTTTCAGCCCGAATCTCAAGCGAGTAGGGAGATACGAAACTCACCTCGATCAGCTATGAAAAGCTAAGATTGATATAAAGTCAATTTATTGTCGTACAATGATCACTTCACGTCCAACACCTAAATTTCGATCACATACATTCACATCAACATACATAAACACATATACGTAACTTAACAATTTCTCGACAAAACCCTAATTAGGTTCTCAAAGTGCTTCTCGACGTTAAATGACTTTTAAGACTCTTATTCAATGTTACATAAGATAAGAAGTGAATTAGATCGATGCTCGACGCGTAAAAAGGTCCAGAAAGTCAAACTAGGTCAAACAAGGAAATTTCAGAAAAACAAAGGCCGTAACTTACGGCCTACAGGGGCGTAAGGTACGGTGGTCAAAATTACAACTGGCGTAGCTTACGGCCCAAAGTGGCGTAAGCTACGGCCCTCTAGAAAAGTCATTTTTGGCGTAAAAGTTGGTGTAAACAGAAACATTTTGGCGTAAGATGGAAGGATCGGCGTAAGCTACGCCCCAAAGGGCCGTAACCTACGCCCAAAGAAATTTGTACCAGCGTAACCTACGCCCCATAGGGTCGTAGGTTACGCCCCCTACTGGGCAGCAACACTACCAGCAGCAGTTTTAGTGCAGAAAAACGAACCAAATACCCCAAAAATCGACCCAAACCATTCCAAAACAAATTGTAAGGACTTGTAACTCATTTTGAAGTATAACCAAACATCATTAACCATAAATACACATAACCCAACCCACAAATTCGACCAAAACATCACAATCGCTTCCAAATCACCCAAACCCTCATTTAACCCTAATTTGACCCAAAATTAGATTTAAGCCGATTTAGGACTTGTAAGTGTTCAAGATGACTAGAAACGCATAAACAAACATAAGTAGGTATAAATGGGATGAATTTGACTTACCAAAACTTCCTTCTTGAGCTCAAACCCGAAATTAGGTCAAAATGGGTAAAATGCAAGAACTTCAACCTTTGATTCTTCGATATGACGATAATGAGGTATAGAAGACTATGATTCTAGTGTTATATCAGTTTCAAAACACCAATCGATGTTAGAGAGGTGAAGAATTGAAATGGGTTTTGGTCTTGCCTTTTACTTGAGAGAAAGAGAGGAAGAGAGAAAGATAAGAAATGAAAGGGGGAGGAGGAGATAAGGAGAGAATTGGGTCAAATGTGGCTGGTGGGTCGTGGACTACCCACGGGCCGACCCGTTTCTCTTCTCCAGTCAAATTACAATCGTTAGACGATTAAACACCGATTAAAACATATTATCGACCCGAATATAACACATTGTCATTTAATTCACAAAACGACCCAAATAATTCATTAACTTAAATTGTTAGTCATATTACACGAAAAGTCAACGGGTCAAAATTCACGGATGTTACAATATGGTTGAGACGGGATCAGATTCTGGAACTTTTGCTCATCCTACTCACTTTCCCTTTTTAAACCCTTTACACCGCCACCACTCTACTCCAAAGAAATTACAATCACAATGTGTTGGTAGTTGTAAGTTATTGGGAATTTCAAACACATTGTCATTCAAACATAGTGGTTAAAAGCGGGTTACACTTTAATTTGTTTTTTTTTTTTAATAAATGGTAGTTGGTCGGGATGATTAGTGATGGTTGTGACCTATCTTACGGGTTCCGCTTTTAGTTATGCATGCTCTGCCCTCAACGATGATGGTGGTGACAACGGGGGATAGTGATGGTGGTGCTGGATCAGAAAATAAATTAAGAGTTCAAGGTTGAGATCAAACAAAATGATTAACTGATATTATTTTTTTGTTTTCAACTATAAAATTGTTTCCAAATGCACAATCCACCCTTTTCAATAATGGAAAAGTTTAGAACAACGATCTTCATCTTACCTATCAATTCCCTTCTCCTCCTCCTTTTCGTTTCTTTTTTTCTCTTGCTTATTTTTCTCAAAAACTTTAATTAAGTAATTATAATTATGGCGTATCATAATATATTGTACCAAATTCATAAATTCATTAATTAAACTTGAATTATGATGATTCAAAAGTCAATAGAATAACTTTTAAGTTGATTATAATATGGTGTATATCATAAATATTGTACCAACTTCATTAATGAAATTTAATCATAATGAGTACGATTATGTTTTAGTATATGTGTATAAGTATCAAGCACCAACTTTATAACCATTCAAAAAAGTTATAAGGTACATTATTATATTATATATGTATCAACAAAAGAATTTTTTGTAGAAATATAGTAAGGATGATGATATTCAAGTTTGAGAAGATAAAATGTTTGTTTTGATCTAGTGTCGTTCAAAAAAAGAAAAAGTTTGTTTTGATTGTGAAATTTCTTTTCAAATTTTAAAACAATCCTGAATTGTTTAGAAGCAGGGGCGGAGCTAATGGGGGGACTAGCGGGTGCTTGGTCCCCCCCAACCAATCTTATTTTCCTTTAAAAGTTTTACCCATGGTTGGGGTGAAGCTTTGTATATTTGAGTTGCAGGTAAGTTTTTTAGCAGCAAAAGATCGAGTTGCAGCTTTTTACCAAGAAGAAGATGATGAGTTTTATAATTTGAATCCTTTATATATGTTTAAGGTGTCAATTTTAGCCCCTGAACTTTTCATCTTATTACTGTCACGGAGAGAAATGGCATCATGCCATCATTTTGACATTTGTATATTTTGCATTCTTGTTTTTATATATGCAGTTTAATAAAATTTGCATTATATAAAAGTTTAAGATATTTTTAGAACAAATTCGATCACGGATCACGTCTTCAATAATGATAATTTAAAAAAACTTAAAAATGGTTATGCAGCTTATAGACTTTTGGACCACATCTTCAGCTATAAATAAATTTGTTCTTTAAATTTTAATTATTACGTTTATAAAAAGAGTGTCCACATTTTGTAACCACAAACCAACTTACTTAAAATGTCGTGACAATAGCTTTCGTCTTCCGGCCCCCGTTAACCGGAAATCCTGGCTCTGCCCCTGTTTAGAAGTTATTTAAGCAATCGTGATATAGTTTTAGTTTTATGTTATTTACAAAAATATCACTCATTCCTTTTTAATTCTTGATTTATTTCTCTTTTTAAAATACAATAAAGTTCAAAAATATTGCTTTCACTTTTCTCCAAACAACATAACCTTATAGTCTTATACTAAATCAATTTTTGTGTCAAGTGAACGATATCTATCGGCTTGATTTCCCATTAACTTGAATGTTTATAAAACGTAGACATAGGAATTTAAAAGACCGTATCCATTGCAAAACTATTTAAAAGTAGTATTCCTTACGTAACATTTAAACAAATTAAGGAAGATGATATGTTTCCTTAAGGAAGATGATATGTGTAGTTTGTTAGGGGAAAGCCGGAAAGATCCACTTCAACAACTACATTAGTTATCACATAATAAATGAAAATTATTCAATACAACCACTTTTTAATGTGTCATATTATTCTAAGTTGCATGTGTCACATGAGACATCAAACCGTAGACTTAAACTAAATTGAAAGAATCAAAAATAAGTTATTAGCCACCCCAAATGGGATTTCTATAAGACTAATTTGTGTTATAAAGCCGCCCAAACTTAATTCGTCAATTACAAATGACGTTTACCAAACCACTTATGGGGTTGATCCCAAAATATAAAATGTAAAATTAATCAAAAAGAATTAAATATAGCCAAAAATTATTTAAATACAAGAGGGTTTTTTTAACCGCTAATATTATATTAATCCTATCTTACTTTTAAATTTCCTCAATTTATTACTAAATCTACCATTGACAAATGACAATGATTGAATTTTAGGGCGCGTTTGGTTCACAGAATGTTTTTAGGAGGAATGAAATCTTTCAGTGGAATTGGAATTTGAAGGAATGAAATTTGACGGAATGTTTTTGATTTTCTGAAGATTCAAGTAACGAATGGAATGAGATTCCTTCCCCCACTCTCAAGGAATGGAGATTCCATCAAATGAGGGAATGTTTACATTCCAATGGAATGATATTCCTTCGTCTTTGAGCAACCAAACACACTAAGGAATGGAATCTCATTCCAATTCCATCAGATTCCATCGGAATCTGTGAACCAAACGCGGCCTTAGTCTTATCTCTAAGAGGCAAGAGCCCTTACCACCAGCTAAAGTTGAAATGGCTGCAAAAGGTTTTTCTAATAATAAAGGTTGTCAATTATATATTATTACATGCAGGTTTATACTTTGAATCTAAATCATCAAATTTCTAAACATTTTACTTTACACGATTTAGCGTATTTAATAATGTACTAAATGATAGTATTTGGAGCTGGGAACTCAAAACAAAAGACACTTTTGCTATCGAAAACATCTGAGCAATGCAAAAGTGTCAGTAGAAGTAGAAATCTCAATCCTTTAAATTTGTACAATTTTCGATAGGTTTATATGCTTATGCTTTATATAACCATATCAAGTTATGATATAGACATAAAGAAATATATTTACAGATATGTATATTCCAATTAATTATTAACACTTGGTTTATACAAATTTTTCTTTATTTATCGTTATTATTTATTTTGTCATGTACATGTTCTTTTCTCTTAGACATCTATGACTTTGCCATGTATTATATATATTTATATATCTAGAAGATTTAATACTGAAACAAATTTTGTTGTTAAATAACTAAAATGAAAAGCGTATGATATATTTTTGAACAAATGAACTCATCGTGATTAAAGTAATTTCCAGGTGAAATAAATTTTATATGTGACATACTTTATTATTATTTTTCTTTTTAGTAATTCTTTAATGGATTAAGTGTGCCGGAATGTAACTAACTATGACCAAAAGTTATAGAGTGCACGAATTCAAGTCGACTTCGTGCATACAATAAAGGTCGACTTGAATTCGTGCATACTATAACTTTTCAGTCATAATTAGTTACATTTTAATTCTTGGAATTTTAGATTATAACCTAACCAGATGAGGCCAAGTGTCATTTTTTTAACATGATATATATACTTTTAAACAACGACTATCTTATTTCCACTATCAAATTAAATTTCACAAATATTTAAGATAAAATTTAAAACTCTCAAAAAAGCTCACAATAATCTATTCATATTAGGAGGTTAGACTCAAATTATGTGTAATATTTCAAAATCAAAAACTTTATCAATAAGCAATACATTTTATTTATGCACGATATATATTATGCAACTTTTTTAAAATCAAATTACAACACTCATATACTACCAAATAATACTAAACTTTTTATTTATTTTTTCCTTGAGACAACTCTAACAATGTGTGAGTAAGAAATATTTAAATGGGATATGCTCCCGGATGAGCTATTTGACGCGAACCCGATTAAAACTGTACATACCTTTCAATATTCGTGAATAATTAACATTCTTAAAAAAATAATTAATATTTAGAAATTAATAACAGTAGTTATTAAGTTTGTTACATAAAACAACAAATTTCGACAATATTTCGTATTTGTTTTTATTTGAATTTTGTATTTGTTTATATTTGCGACTAGAACAAAGATGTTGGTTTGTAGTTGGTCACAAGAAAGTGGTTTGTCCTTTTATATTTCGCATACTTTTTGGACCTATAAAACACGCCAATCTTCTCGTTTTCTCTCTGATTTTTCCTCACATTTGAAAAGTATGTTCGGTAATATCCAAGTATTTTGGCTGTTGTTTTGAATTTTATTGTTCGGTAAATCAAAATACTTTAATCAAATGGACTTGAGAAATTTGAAATATAAGGTCAAACATGATATGCTATTAATAATGGTTTCAAAAGAATAAAAATACTACGTATGTAATACATTGAACAAATATCAAAACAATAAAAAAAAATATTCAATCGTGTCAAGAAATAAACACACGAACAAAATCGGTACGTATTAAAGAACTTCAATTTATCGTTATAGAAAACGTGATTTGTACTTTATTTTATCAAAGATAGCGCACGATATATAAAATGCTATTTGAACCTATTTTTTAGCCAAATATTTCATATGCACAATATACCAATGAGTATTTTGTCTAGATTTTGTAACACAGTCATAACCCATCATTTTTTGTCTAAATCTTGTATTGTCTTTTTTCCTTTTTATGATATTTTCAGCTTTAGAGCATATATTAACTCATATTTTCTTTGCTAACATTTTTTATTATACAATATAAATTAATGTCGTTAAAGAAAAGAAGTCATAACCCATCAATCATTCGTTATGGATTCTAATTTCATGATAAATACATTGTAAATATGTGAAAAAATTTGTAGGATTCTTTTTGTATAAGCTTTTATAAAGGATAAACATTTTTTTGAAATATCTTTCCATTAGATTTTCAAAAACTTAAGAACTATTCTCGGAAAAAAGAGCGAAGAAACTAGTCAACTAACAATGTGTACCATAGAGGCATAGAACATAAGCGAAGAGATTTTTAATGTCATATCTGAAGAATATGGAAAATAAGAGCCCACATAAGGCCCAGCCCAGTCAAATTAACAATCCAGACTATGATCCGAATGCGACATTTGGTTCATAGATTTTATTCATTTTAAGGGTGTTTAGTTTGAGAAAATAAAAAAGAATGAAAATGTAACGATGGAAATAGTGATAATTTTTTTTTGTATATTTGGAAAGAGAATAAAAAGAAGGAATTTATATTTTTCTTAAGATAATAAGACGGTCTAATGTTTGATAATGTGGTCAAGGTCAATCGTGGCTTCTAACGAACATTCAACCACGAATCACCACATGACTCCCACACCCTCTCACAGCCTCACTCACTATCACAATGAGTTGGTCACCACACACACACCCGCCCCATCACATCTTCTTCATTTCTTCTCTTTGAAATCTATTCACTTTTGTTGAAACCCTCCAAATAAAATTAATACGCAAATCCTAAATAAATTTACATATTTATTTTCAGTAATCCTAATAAACTAGCTGATCTATACACACATACTAACATATTAATTTCTGTATATATATATATATCTATTTATAGTTATATAATAATTATATGGAGATGAGTATGTCAGATGAGTTTTTGGGGACGGTGGCTCCTTTAGTTGTATACTGGTTGTATTCCGGATTTTATATGTTGTTTTTTGGATCGGGGGAGAAATATCGATTGCACACTAAAAAAGACGAAGATGAAAAGAATCTCGTCTCCAAATCAACTGTTGTCAAAGGCGTCCTTCTTCAACAGGCTATTCAGGCTGTTGTCGCCATCATCCTTTTCACTGTATGTATTATTATTATTCTCTATCTCTATATGTATTTTTTGTTTTTAGGAATTTAGGTTATCTGATTCGATTCGTTACTCTGCGATTATATGTGGTTTAAATGATTTGTGTAAAAAATAAGTATCTTATTTGTATGTGGAGTTATTATCATCATTTTTTGTCATATCATCCATATGTTGAATGTATATATATTTTTGATTCAGGTTACAGGTGAGGATGCAAATACTGCCACCGATAAAAAGCATTCTCTATTTGATCTTGCAGACAATTTTTCACAGCTATGGTGGTTTTAGATACTTGGCAGTACTTTATGCATCGGTACATGCATCAAAACAAGTTCCTCTACCGCCATCTCCATTCTCAACATCACCGCCTTGTAGTTCCATATGCTTTTGGAGCTCTTTACAACCATCCATTGGAAGGGCTTTTAATGGACACCATTGGTGGAGCTTTGGCTTTTCTTCTCTCAGGCATGTCCCCTCGATCCTCTATCTTCTTTTTCTCGTTTGCTACCATCAAAACTGTCGATGATCATTGCGGATTATGGCTTCCTTGGAATCTTTTTCAAATCTTGTTTACAAACAATTCTGCATACCATGATGTACACCACCAGCTTTATGGCACCAAATATAATTACTCACAGCCATTCTTTGCTGTATGGGATAAAATTCTTGGGACTCATATGCCGTATTCACTCGAAAAGAGAGAAAGTGGCGGTTTTGAAGTAAGACCTATTAAAGTTGTGAAGGATAATTGATTAGATTCACTTCTTTTCTAGGTTTATAGTATATGTACCATTATGTTTGCATATTTTCTTTATATGTCGCAGCATATATTATATACTAGTGTGTTTACAGATAATTATTTTTTGATTGTTCTCCTTATTTGAGGCCATGTAATTTGAATTAGAATCATTGTTTGTAACATTGGCATTACATTTATTGGAATTTTTTTGCATATTATTATCTGTTCTCATTCCTTAATGTTTGGTAGAGGGGTTTCCTGTAGGCAGATATTTCTAACAAACCTCCCCTCCGGTTCGTCCTACAAGATCTTATTATGTAGCCTTGAGGTTGTTGAGTCATATTGTGTACTTAAATGTGAAGCATGTCTATACTGCTCATTGATTGGATAAATGGAGAGTGGTAGTTAGATCACCTTGAGATTAGGACAGAAAAGAAGAGATGCCAACAGACGGCGAATAAGATATATATATACTGATATACATACTCTGTTTCAACTCTGATAATTAGAATGTTGGTACATTTTAGTGACTTACCTTTTGAAATTGTTGTGCTCCTTTTATTGCAATCCAACTTAATTATTCTAAAAGTGCTGAGAATGCCATAGCATTCAAGAATCAAGATCGAGTGTTTTTTGATAATTCGTGTAACTATAAATGCTGAAAACATTCATGGTACTTCACATCTTTGTGTTTGGTAACTTATTACTGGAAAATTTAAGGCCGTATTTGTTTTTCTTTGTGAACAACTTTCAAAAGTTTTCCATTCTTATCGTTGCCTAGTAAGGATAGGATGTGTGTTAGATATTTAATTCACATACAAAAAACTTTCTTTTTTTACACTTAATGTTATCTCAAGGGCATCCTTTTTGACAATAATTGCTTCACATATGCATGTCTTCATATGAGTTGTCAAAATTGCCTCATTATTGAACTGCATGCCAGAACCCTGATACTCTTTTCTATGTTTTTAGCCCCAAACGTTTCTGCAGAGAACTGATATAATATAACTCACAGCTAGTTACTATTTTAGATGATCTTTTATAATTTCTGAAAATTGAACAACTGGATTTCTAAAAAAATTTGGATATTTTTTCCTTATGTGACCTAGCACACCATCCCTTTTTCAGATAATTAGAGTAAAGGTTTGACTTCTTGAGCAATAGATTCGATAAGCTCTTTTGATTAGATTACTAGAAGTTAATAATCTCGTTTTAAATCTAAAGATGATACTAGATTTGAATACATAAATGCTGGGGCTAATCAGTCATTTTCTTGATGTTTCTTGCATGATTTGAATATATATCATGAATGTCTGATCATGATCTATAAGGCCAAGTGTCCCTCATTTCATGCGCAAAATTTACATATGTTAGTCGGTGTTCGAAAGAGCTGTATTCCCTGCACTTCTGGAGTAATTTTGACATTTTTTCTTGTATTTGAACAAGAAAATGGTCGGCCTTTATTTTATTTTCATGCACTGGATAGCTTAATTTTTACCCTTTTCTGTCCTAGAAACACACACATGTGCTTGCAGCATGTGTGAAATCACACATTCACACTTATATGCGATAACCTCTAGAAGCATTCTACTTAATGTAGACTTGGGGAGATCGATGGGTCGGGCGGGTTGGGTAATGGGTACATATATGAATGGGTCAGATTCAGTGCGAGTTAGGTTGGGTTGACCTGAAAGCTGAAACCACGTCTTATTAATTCTTTAAACCAGAAACAATACTACTACATTACGCTACCATATTTATAAGTTTTTGAATAAAAACATTTTACTTTTAGGGTTCCGGCGGCTTTCAAGTAACAGGTTTGACTCGTCCCTTTTCTAGTTCTACATGCTACATGATTGATTGTGATAATGTTCCTATGTTCCCGTCTGAGAAAAAATTTGTTTAGCTCTTAGGATAACATAGTAGAAGTGCTATGTCGATCTGTTTAGAGGAACACATGATGGAAGGCTTATAATGCTGTATGAAAATGATGAATAGACTTCTTGTAGCTCATATTAATATCAACCATACTGAAAGGGACCTAAAGTTTTGAACCTGAGATATGTTACCCAAATGATCAGAAACAGATCAGATTGGGAGCAAGTTTTTCAATCTTATCCATTGATTTGGCCTGCGGCTACAACAGGCTACTGCTTCGGTGCCTCGGTGGACAATACAAATTGTACCAGCATCTGCGAGAGCGTGAATGAAACCCTTATGGCCTTGTTGTGAATAGCAATAGCCACCAAGCTATAATCATATAGATTGAGCATGGAGTCCTAGCAAGTTTCATGCTTGTCCCACTGGTAACCCCATAGTGTTAGAATCTTTTAAAATAGTTTTTCAGTGTGGTGTGTGATTGTTAAGGGTGATATTAGTGTCTTTGGTAAAAAAAATTAATTAAAGTTATACATTCAACTTGATTGGCTTGGGAAGGTGTCAATGCTAAAAAACATACCTTTCAACCTTTTTTATTGTGCAAGTTTGATAATTTGATTAAAAAAAAATCAACTAAACAGACATGTACTGTTACATAAGTTCTATAAGGCAGACTCACTAATTATAAGTAATAAAAGTTCTATATCAGCGAAAGAAACATACATAAGCTAGGGAAACGAAGGCATTCAAATTAGAATGTAGGAAACGTCAAACGTGACAGAGGACTCACAATTTGCGGTTGGATAAATCGGGCGTGCAATGAAGCCTGAACCTGAAGAATTTATACACAGAGAAATTGGACAAGGTACTGTTGTCGCTCCATAACACAAGTCAGTTAGAGTTAAGGTTTTATTTTAGGACCATCAAGTCAGTTGAGGCTTATAGACAAAAGTTCTCTTTTTCTAAAACCGTGCAGTTTATTTAACAATGATTTTCCTTTTAAAAATTGTCTAAACATTACATTTATTAGTTGAACAAATTATAACAAAGTAGTATGAAACAAACACTATATTATGTAAAGTGTAAACCTCTTCTATTTCACGAGTGAGTTTTCCGACTATTATTTTTACACAAAAAACAACATACATTATTACATTGTTTATGAGCGAATCAGAATTTTCTAGTCTTTTATGTTTGAGTTTTCATACATGATTGTCTTCAAAATCTAAAATATCACAAGTGTTAAAGATTTTAATTGTGATAGTACCATAACTACATTATTAAAAAAACATAGAAACAGAAAATTGTTGGTTTTAGACGTTTAAGTATATCTTAAGCCATTGTTGGAGAACTAGGACCAAAACAGTGAAACAAACAAACTAGAAAACCAGATTTGGACTGATTTTAGTCCGGATTTAGACCGGTTCTGGTCTTTAATCGACCAGTTTTTATTTTAACTGATTTTGGGCTAGCTGAAGACTAATTAAGCATTACCTTGCCGGTTTAGGACTAGAGTCCAGTTTCAATTTTCCGTCTTTTCCACCCTAGCGAATATTTTGTAAGATATTTCATAATCTAGATGTCGCAACACATCGCCCCCATTTCCTATAAATATAACCATCACCAAATAGTCTAATGGCAAGGAGGCCTGTTTTCTTACAAAAGCTTTCAGGTTCGAGTCTTACCCCTTGGTATATTTGGGGGTCACCACCGATATTCGGTTTTTACCTATAGTGGGCCTAGGTGAGTATTTCCCTTCAGATCTCAGGGTGATAGAGGTTTCTCATCAAGAGGTTTAAATTGGGATCTATTCGGCGAGGGGGCTCTCTAGCGCAGCCCCGGTTAAGACACGTAAGCTAGACCTCCCGATATTCGCGAGTAATTCACACCTTTTAAAATATAAAATAAAATATATTTGCTCTAGGAATATACTCTGTATTTCTTACCAAATGATTTTGGGATATTAATATTATAAACTTTTAAACCTTTAGGGAAAGAACCACTTATGATGGATGGTATGACAGCTTCTATGTGTCATTCTGGGACTCGTAGAGCTGGATTTGCGAGAGTATTGATAGAAATTGAGGCAGGAAAAGGAGTTTTGGATCAGATTGAAGTGGTGTACAATGATGAATTGAAGAATAATAAAAGAACCAAATTTGTGTCTGTTGAGTATGCTTGGAAGCCTGTAGTATGCAAGCATTGCAATTTGTTTGGGCATAACGATGCTAACCGTAAGAGACAAGCTATAAAGAATAAGGACATCTTAAATGTAGAAGAAAAGGGAGGAGAGATTAATGAAAATGTTGCTTAGGGGAGTGTTCAAAATGATTTTGGGTGGAATAAAAGTAAGAAAAATGGTCATAGAATGAGGAATGAACAAAAGCAGTTTGGTGGTATGTATAATAAGGAAAAAGCCAAAGTTATTTACAGACAGGTGGTATCCCAGAGTGATGGTACAAACAAGATGCAAAAAGGGAATGTTAAGAATATTTCCCCTTCAAAAGGCGTTAGCACAACAAACAAGTATGATGTTTTGAGTGATGAGCAAGAAGGGCATATTCAAAATGGGGGATTGGATTTTTGGGAGAGAAGTAAGTGGATTGGTTTGTGAAGAGTAATAAACAGCCTACCCTTGAAGAAGAAAAAAGGAATGGTCAAGCAATATGCATCAGTATTTCAAGGCTCAGTGGCAGGATTTGATTTAGAGGAGGGTAAGAAATGATATTGAGGAAGATATAATAGATGAGGATAATGATGCTACTAAAGAACTAGTGGCTGATGAAATGGTTGGAGGTAATAATCATATCCTCAATTAAGCAATTTTTTGCAAATGGAGTTCAAAATGATTGTTTGGAATATCAGAGATATGAATACTGTATTAAAGCAGAATGAAGCGATTAAGATTATGCAAGATGAGAATGTACAAGTCTGTGCATTCATTGAAACTCATCTTAAGGTGAATACTGTAAATAAGGTGGGAAATTAAAATTTTAGGAATTGCGAATGGATATCTAATGTACAACACAGTCCCTCTAGTTGTAGGATAGTGTTGGGATGGAATTCTAATATGGTAAGTTGATGGTGATTGAAAAATCAAAGCAGTCAGTGTTTGTGTAGTTGAGATTGTGCCTAAAAGAATTAAATTCTTTTGTAGTATAGTGTATGCTAGTAATAGTGGGACTGAAAGAAGAGTTTTGTGGAATGAACTGGAACACCAAGGCTATTTTGTGGGCAAACAACCATGGGTAATATTAGGTGATTTTAATGTCATAAAGGATGTCTCTGAACAGTCTCTTGGGGGATCTAGTAGGACTCCTGAAATGCAAGAGTTTGTAGATACAATCAATAAGATTGAGGTTGAGGATATCAATAGTAGTGGTTTTAACTACACATGAACTAAATCTTTGAAGAATAACCAGTGTACAGTTCTTAAGAAGTTGGACAGAATTATGGTGAATGATGAATTCTTAAGTAAAATTCATGGAGTTCATGGGACATTTCTGCCATATTCTATATCTGATCATAGTCCCGCAATCTTAACTATTAAAGAGGGATTTTCTACAAAACATAAGTCCTTCAGATTTTCAAATTTTATTGTTGATAAAAATGAATTCTTAGATCTGGTTAAGCAGGGGTGGGATGATGGAATTCAGGGGTGTTATATGTATAAACTGGTGAAAAACTTGAAGAGATTGAAGAAGCCTTTGAACAAGCTAAGCTGGAATAAAGGAAATATCTTTGATAGAGTTAAGAGGTTAAAGGATGAATTAGTTAAAGATCAACAAGCTATGCAGGATAAACCTCATGATGAGCAATTGAGAAGGAAGGCAAGTGAATCCTTGAATGAATATATGGTAGTAGCTAATGATGAGATGAAGCTTTTGCAGCAGAAAGTTAATATTCAATGGTTGAAGGAAGGTGATAAGAATACTGCTTTTTTTCATAGTATTTTGAGGTCCTGAAGGAATAAGAGTAGAGTAGAGAGTATTAATGATGAGGATGGAAACAAACATGAAGGGGAGGAGGTGGCTAAGCAGTTTGTAAAGCATTTTGAGAATTTTTCGGGGAAGGCTGATTCTGTTGAATATGTGATGGATGGGTTATTCAAAGATGTGCTTAATGAAGAAGAAGCTCTTGATATGATTAGACCAGTGACTGAAAATGAGATAAAAGAGGTTATGTTTAGCATGGATAACAATAAAGCTCATGGGCCTGATGGATATACAGCAGGATTTTTTAAGAAAGCATGGGATTTTGTAGGTTCTAAGGTGTGTTTAGTTGTGCAGTGTTAGGACCAGTTTCAGTGAAATTGGCCAGTCTCCAGTTGCACCTGGAGACCAAGAAGATTTGTCCAGAAATATAATGAAGTCCAGTTGCATCGTACAGTTAACGCAACTGAAGACTTCCTCCAGTTGAGAACTGACCAGTTGAAGAATCCTTCCAGTTGGAGTCGAAGACAACAAGTGTAAGATAGAGAATGACAATGGCAGCGAAGCCCATTTGACATTCTAGTCAGTTACAAACTGGAGACCGTCAGTGGAAAGCTCTTACAAAGCTTTACACTGATTACGAGGAATTGACTTTTATGCTTTATGTGCTTTTACCCGGATAATAAGATTTATCTTATTATTTAAATACAAAAAGGTACATAAAGCTGGTTGAATAAAGTTGCTTTATACTGCAACTTTACACAGCATTTTAAGAAATTAAATGCTATTCCTTAAATGTTCTCAACCATATTTGTACGGCCAAAGTTAACATCTCAATGTTAACTTTGCCTATAAATACAAGTCATTGCACAACCAAGAATAATACTTTTTAGAAGTCACACACTTTGCAAACCTGCAATATTCTTGGTGAACTTGTGCAATATTCTCTCAATCGTAAAAAGGAACATTTCACAACTTTAAGTGTTTCGATTGTTTAGAGAAATTCCAAGTGTAGATCAATTGTAGTTCATAGGTTGTTAGGATATTTACATACTTGTATTATCTTGGTTCCGCAACAACCTTGTAATTTATTTAAATTTAATAAATAAATTACACTTGAAAATTACATATTGTCTCACCAATTTACTTTACAAGTATTTTGTATTATTGCATTGTTCTTTACTTATTGTCACTTAAACAAGTAATCTATCTAGAACTTGGTATATACTCCTGTAACTGGTCGTCTCCAGTTCAGTGCTTATATTGCAAAGTAACTCCACCATCGACATAGAGGTGTCTTCAGGTAGTACCAATTTGTTGAAATTGGCCAGTCTCCAGTTGCACCTGGAGACCAAGAAGATTTGTCCAGAAATATAATGAAGTCCAGTTGCATCGTACAGTTAACGCAACTGAAGACTTCCTCCAGTTGAGAACTGACCAGTTGAAGAATCCTTCCAGTTGGAGTCGAAGACAACAAGTGGAAGATAGAGAATGACAATGGCAGCGAAACCCAGTTGACATTCTAGTCAGTTACAAACTGGAGACCGTCAGTGGAAAGCTCTTACAAAGCTTTACACTGATTACGAGGAATTGACTTTTATGCTTTATGTGCTTTTACCCGGATAATAAGATTTATCTTATTATTTAAATACAAAAAGGTACATAAAGCTGGTTGAATAAAGTTGCTTTATACTGCAACTTTACACAACATTTTAAGGAATTAAATGCTATTCCTTAAATGTTCTCAACCATATTTGTACGGCCAAAGTTAACATCTCAATGTTAACTTTGCCTATAAATACAAGTCATTGCACAACCAAGAATAATACTTTTAGAAGTCACACACTTTGCAAACCTGCAATATTCTTGGTGAACTTGTGCAATATTCTCTCAATCGTAAAAAGGAACATTTCACAACTTTAAGTGTTTCGATTGTTTAGAGAAATTCCAAGTGTAGATCAATTGTAGTTCATAGGTTGTTAGGATATTTACATACTTGTATTATCTTGGTTCCGCAACAACCTTGTAATTTATTTAAAGTTAATAAATAAATTACACTTGAAAATTACATATTGTCTCACCAATTTACTTTACAAGTATTTTGTATTATTGCATTGTTCTTTACTTATTGTCACTTAAACAAGTAATCTATCTAGAACTTGGTATATACTCCTGTAACTGGTCGTCTCCAGTTCAGTGCTTATATTGCAAAGTAACTCCACCATCGACATAGAGGTGTCTTCAGGTAGTACCATCTATTGAGTTGGGACTTACAAGTGGTATCAGAGCAGAAGGCTAATAAACTTGCCTCGATCTGCTTAGATGACTACTACTGAAGGTGGAGATGGTTCTGGTCAAGGTGAAAACCCTTTGAATACTAATACACCACCTTTTCAAAATGTTAATACAAACCCTCCTCCTCCTACTACTGCCCCAAACCATGTCCATGTACATTATTCTAACACTCCTGTTCCCAAATTTGATGGAAACAGTGAGACTTTTGGTACATGGAAGGCCAGAATGCTTGCATTTTGGTGGGATAGAGAGGTATATGTTGAAAATCCTTAAGGATGGACCATATATACCCATGTCTCTTGGGGTAAGTCCTCTTCTAGATCCAACTGGAAGAAGAGGTTCTAGAGAAAAGCTCGAAGACCACTTGGTCTGATGAGGATCGTAGACTTGTAGATCTGGACACCAGACTCAAGAACATGACCCTTGGAGCTGTTCCTGAAGATCTAATTCCAACACTTGTGTTGTTCCCAGTGCCAAGTCAATGTGGGATGAATTAGTTATTCAGTTTGAAGGAGGTGATGACACTATTGTCACCAGAAAAGTTTCCTTGAACAAGAAGTATGAATCCTTCTTTGCTCTGCCCAATGAAAGTCTAACTGGTACATACACCAGATTTTCTAGCCTCATTAATCAGCTGAGAGGCTTGGGTTAGAGAAGGATAAGGATATTCTTCTTGAGAAGTTTTGTGATATTCTTCCTTCCAAATGGGAAAATATGGTTCTTGTCTTAAGACAAGGTAAAACCCTGCACAGCCATACTCTTGCATCGCTCTATGGAGCCTTCAGATTCACTGAAGACAATAATGCTGCAAGACTGGTGGCTGAGCAGGATGCCATGAACCATGCCCAGAGTCCCAAGGTTGCTAGTGTAACTGAGCGACCTTGTACTGCTTTAATGTCTGCAGAGAGTGTCCAGGCACACTCAATGAAGGAGATGTTAAACAGTTTCTTGAACTCTGGCCTGACCACTGAAATCGGTGATGGTTGTGATGAAACTGACGATGATGATCTGGTAGCCATGATTGCTAAAACCTTTAACAGGTTTAAGCATAAATCTAAAAGATTTAATGGGCCAAACAATGCTTCCAGCTCCAGCTCTCTGGATAAAATCAATCTTACCTGCTATAAATGCGGTAAGAAAGGTCATTTTATGAAGGAATGCAGATCTAGTCAGATGAACAACCAAACTGGCCCCCCTGTCCCTAATTTCAATCGGCCTGATGATAGCTACAAAGCTAAATATAAGAAGCTTAAGGCCCAGATTGCCCTCCTGTCCATGGAAAAAGAAAAGGATCAGTGCTTGATGGCACAAACTGAGGGAAAATGGGAGTACTCTGATGACTCATCAGCTGATGAAGAAGAGGAAAGGGACATGTGTTTCATGGCCTTGGAAGATCAACAGCAGCATGTGGCAAAAGAAGATGTCATCACTGGAAGATGGGTGGACATCATTTTGAAGAAGGTATGTGATTATGACAATCAGGTGGATCCAGAACTGAAACTGGACCTTGCTGAATCATTAAGTGGTGATTTGGCTTTTGTGAAACTGTTAGAGCAGATAGTGAAAGATATCTGGACACTATCTTAATTGAACTAAACAATGTTAAACCACAACTTAATGATTTACAAAGTGTCCAGTTGGCTCTCAAGGAGTCAGTTTTAAAAATTGAGGCTTTGGAATTTGATAATCAAAAATTAATTTCTGATCTTGAAAAAGAACAAATGATTATCAAGTCATGGGTAAAAGCATCTGGAAAGAACTATGATGCATTTTCTAGAACAATTGATGCCCAGAAGAATGCATGGAAATCTGGAGATCTGGAAATGGCAGCTCTCATACCAGATCTTCATGCATTGCCTCCAGCTCTCAGGGTTGAAACTTCTTATGATCAACCTGAAGCTGTTGAAACTGAACCCATTGAGACCACCCCCATTGAGGTTAAACCTGGAGCCAAACAGGCTAGAGCTCCAGTTAAAAAGGCCACTGGTAACAAGCCTTTACCTCAGAAGTCTAAGGAGCCCAAGACTCAAAAGACTAAAATTCCAGCTGAACCAAGGTCCAAGGTTCAGCAGCCTGATGAAACAATATTTTGTTTAAACTGGAAAGTCAACTCCAACTTTTGTCTCGACAGGTTCAGAGTTGTACTGCCCGGATTAAAAATCTGGAAGGAGGTTCATCACCTCCAGTTTTAAAACAAAATATTAAACCTCCTCAAAACCAAAACAAAAGAATGTTCCATCTGGAACTAAATCTGATAGGAAAAATGGGAGCAGGTATCAAATACCAATCGTTTTTACTCCTGCACCTGGATCTGGTGAAAAAGATCCAGATGTAGTCTTCAATTTACCACCACAACAATCAACTGTGACTTCTGTAGAGAAGTCCAGTGAACCCATCAAGAAAAGATGGGTTCACAAAATAACTGATGATTTTTGTGGGTGTGCAGGGCGATCGAAAGAAGAATATCTGGTATCTGGACAGCGCTGCTGGCCGGACTATGACCGGATGTAAGCCCCTGCTTGAAGAGTTCACTGTCCAAGATGGACCGACAGTGACGTTTGGTAATGATCAAAGTGGAAAGACTGAAGGATATGGTGTGCTCAATAACGGACAGGTCGGATTCAAGAGAGTTGCATTTGTGAATGGTTTGAAATACAACCTGATCAGTGTCAGCCAACTTTGTGATGATGGCTACAGAGTTTTGTTCGATATTGCTCAAGGCACCATATTTAACAAGGATTGGAAAGTGGTGATGGTTGCAACCAAGAAAAGGAAATGTGTACATCATGGATATGGAACCAGCTCCAAAAGAGCAGTGCTTCTATACCAAGGCTGATGAGGACACCAACTGGCTGTGGCATAAAAGATTATCCCATCTTAATTTCAAAAATATTAACAAGTTGTCTCGCAAACAACTGGTTGATGGGATACCTCAAATTTCTTTCAATAAAGAAAAGCCATGTCCAGGGTGTGAGATGGGCAAGCAGAAAAGGACCAGTTTCAAAACTAGGCAAAACTTTAGCATCACTGAACCTCTTCACATGCTACATATGGATCTCTTTGGTCCAGTGAATGTTCAAACTAGAGCTGGAAAGAGTACACTCTAGTTGTGGTCGATGAATTCACCAGATACTGTTGGGTGGTATTTCTTAGATCCAAAAGTGATGCACCTGCTGAAATCATCTCTTTCATCAAAAGAATTGAACTCAAGTATACTCGAAAAGTCTGTCAGTTGCGAAGTGATAATGGTACTGAATTTCAAAATAAGGTCTCTTGAAACATTTTGCAATGACACTGGCATCTCTCAAAACTTCTCATCAGCACACTCTCCAGAGCAGAATGGAGTTGTGGAAAGAAAGAATCGCACACTGATAGAAGCACCCAGAAGTATGCTATCTGAATCAGGTCTTCCCACCAGTTTTTTGGCTGAAGCAGTTGCAACTGCTTGTCACACCCAAAACCGGTCAGTCTACATCAAGAGACATAAGAAGACTGCCTATGAAGTACTCAGGAATCGTAAACCAAATATTGGATATTTTTATGTATTTGGTTGTCCAGTTTATATTTTAAATGATTCCAGTCAGCTTGGAAAGTTTGATGCAAAAGCTGATGAAGGGGTATTTTTAGGTTATTCAGATATTCGAAAGGCCTTAGAGTTTATAATTATAGACTCCAAAAGGTTCATGAGACAATTCATGTCACATTCGATGAATCAACTGAAGCAATCAACAAGAGACCAAGCCTTGATATTTCTCCAGTCATTCCAATAAATTTTGGCGAAACTGACCAAGTTCATCAGTCAGTTGTTTCACCAAAAGATGTTTCCAGTTACAACAAATTGGAACCAGTTAAGAAGAAGAGTACCACCAGTGACACTTCATTTTATCCCTCCATCAATTTCAATTTACCACAGGAATTGGTGATTGGATCTGATGTTCGTGCCATTCCAATATCAGCACCAGTTCAAACTCCAACTTCTCCAGTTCTTCAAGAAATGCCTTTTAATGAAGAATTTCATGATGCAAATCATGACCTCATTGACTCTGATGAGGACGTAGAAGTAGTTTGGACAGATCTTCCTCCAGAAGCTGCTGCAACTGAAGAAGATCGCCAGGTGACTTGCACTGATATTGTGTTACACCAGCCTAGTCAATACACTAGATGGACTCGAGCACATCCAATTGAACAGATTGTGGGAGATCCAAATAGTTGGGTTCAGACTAGAAGAGCCACCAGTGAGCAATGCTTAAACGTCACCTTCTTATCACTAATTGAACCGAAGAAGATTGACGAGGCTATGGCAGACCCAAGCTGGGTGGAAGCTATGCAAGAAGAGCTCGTCCAGTTTGAAAGGAACAATGTATGGGAGCTTGTTCCTTGTCCACCAGGGTTAAGAAAGAACCCATTGGTACAAGATGGGTCTACCGAAACAAGATGGATGAAGATGGCCATTGTAACAACCCTCAATTTCCGACTTGGACAACTCACTTATATTTATCTAGGTATCTATCCCTAGAGATTTATTAAGAGAATTGACCTTCTAGACATCTAAGGCATAGTGATAATTGCCCCCTAGTTCAATGAAATACCGTAAATGACTAGCTATCTTAGAAATGCCATAAACAATAACAATAATCATTCAAGACAATCCCAATCTATAAACTAGTTCTAATTGAACTTGATGAAATGTCAATAAACCAAAAACTTCATTTCAAGAACTCAAGTTATATAGATAATAATGTAAGACTCACAACTTGTGACAAAGTCAATAAATCTTGCAAAATGTCCAACAATTCAATCACCAAGCCAATTAAAGTATATGTGGTCATGGGAATAAATTTTCTATCTCAAGAATGAATTTATAAATTAATATGTACATGAAAGTGTTTAAATAATAATAAGTATATATATATATGCTTAAAATAAATACAAGATTACAACCAATGAGCCTTGTAACAAATTAAAAACACCAAAAATATATACACACATACATATATGTACGACCCATATATATATACATACTAACACAAATTGCTTAAATCACAAATAACTAGTTAATAATAATAAGCATGCATCCATATTTTTATGTACAACACATACATACACACCTACACTTAAAAATACAAAATTCAAACCCAAAAACCCCTCCATTTGCCTACTTTGGCCGTCCCCCCCTTCACACACACCCAACAACACACACATTCACTTGACCAATGGAGTATCAACTAGTCACATGCTTTTTTTACACATCCAAGACATATACCATCTTTTCTCACAAAACCTTCTCACACTCTTACACTCTTTTCTCTCAATCTCCTACCTTTTCTCTCTCATTTTTCTCTCAAAATTTTCTGCATTCTTCTCCTCCTCCCTCTTCTCTAATTTCGGTTCATTCACCACTCAAATAAAGGGTTAAATCTTAAGTAAATCAACTATAATAATAAAGGTTTGTTAAGGATTAAGCAAGGGTTAATTCAAGGTACATTTAAGGGTTATTTTAAGCTTGAAATAAGGGTTGTTTGGAGCCATAAAGGTCACGAAAAATCTGCCCAAAATCATCTTCAAAACCGAGTTCAAGAAGGGTATAAATCTTCATCTCTTTGTTTAATCTATCTTGTTTTTGTATATATTAAAAGATCTTTATCAAAAATCATGTTTTCCTTTGATTTTCTTCTTGATTTAAACTCAATGAGGGCAAGGTTGATAGATCCTTATCTCACATGTTCATGCATGTAAATATCTAGAGAAAGGATTCAATGATTCAACAAGAACAAGACCCAAGAGTTGTTGTTGTAAGATTTGTTGCTAAATGGGTTTATAGATTTGATTAAAACTGATTTTTTTTTATAAAATAAACACCAATATATTCTGAGATTTTTCATAAAAAGAAAGCTTTTATGTTGTTAAATGATAGATCTATAAAGATGGGTATTGAAAAGTGTTGATTTGAATGCATGCATGTTAGATCTAAGAAAGTTGAATCTTGTTGTTGGATTATGAGATGGATATGGACTTGTATTAAGTGAAAAATATGTTAAAAGAAGTATAATAATCTGTATATTTGATGTTAAAAGAACACAAAAGTGAATAACAACATGTGAGAGGTGATTAAGAGTGTAAGATAAGCAAACTAAGTCATTGGTGAGTTGTTTGGACCCAAATACCTTCTGACAGAATCATTCTTCTCGTCTTTGGACGGATAAACTGAACATGTTAGGGCCGTTTCAAGAAAAACTTTCAAAATAAAAGTTGTAGATAAAAGAGTTAAGTTTAACCTCCAACTGGAATCACTCAAAAATACCAACCAAACCAAAGATATGATTTTTCTACCAAAAGTGGTCAAAACTGGATTTTGTCTTAATGTTGAGTCAACTTTGACGATTTTTAATTTCTTAACTAATAGGTTTCAGAAGTTTAAACTCGGTGTGAACTGAGTTCAAAGTGTCCCTAATGTAAAATAAAATTGGGGAGATTTTTCTTAAATGTTCATCATCGAAATCTTTTATAAAATATTTCGGGTCGCATAGCAGCAAGCATTCTGACCAACTTTGGTTTTGTAATTTTTAGAGGTAGTAAACAATGTCTAAAAATTTAGCAAAAATTCACATAAATATAGGACACATATATGTCTCTGTATAAAAATCATCAACGTCCAAATAATTCAACTTAACCAAAAATGACTACTCAACATTTTATGAAAATAAGTGTTAAAACAGAAAATTCCAAGTAAAAGATTCTCCACAACAAAATAAGCTAAAAGTCACTAGATTGCAACTTTAATCAACTCCAACAATCTCGTAACAAAAAGTATCATAAACCTACTGAGAATATGTCAAATAAAAGTTATAAAACTTAACTTGGTTGTTAAATGGAAAAGACAAGCCTACAAATCACTAATGCGGTTCATATAAGCACTAACCGAAAACTTTAATTTGCACATATCACACCACCACCACGATCACGACTTAAGACACCAAAATATAATGAACATTCTGTAAATAATGAAATAAGGATGAAAATCCATTTTGACGCATTTGAATTGCTCGAAAAATGAGGCTTAAATCACTATTTCGGTAAACGATTTATAAGCTTAGAATCCTCAAAATGAGCAGACACAAGAGAGGTTGAACTGATATGATTTTTCCCATGATAAAAGTTGCCTAAAAGGCCTGGGATTTTTAGCCAAAAAGTTGTGTGGTGATTTCTAAGAATTCCTATTAATTATTAAATTTAAATGATAATTAAAAAGGTAAATAAATAAATAAATAAAGTATATAAATCATGAAATTGGTTAAATAATCACAACCAATGATGAAAGTGACTAAAACCTACTGGAGTAAAATCATTTTAAATTAAAGAACAAATGTCATATAATTTAGAAATAATTAAGTAAGTGAAAATCACTAATTAATAACTATTTTTAAATTAATAGAAAAATTACATAAATAAATATATATATCACAATACTCTAAGTTAAAAAGCATAATAATCAGAATATAACTCAACTATAATTATTCATAAATTACAAAGGCAACTATGATACTTAAAAGTATTTTTAAGGAATTATTTAATTACTAGATCGATAAAATGAATAAATAATTAAATAAATAATATTAAATTAAATAAATAGTTATAAATCAGAAAGTATTCATAAATATTAATATTATGAAGTTACTAATGTCAAATATTATAATTAAGCAAAGCCCACAATGGGAACCATGATAATCAAAGGCAAGTTACCGAAATTCTAACAACTTATAACTACATGTATAATGAAAGTGACCCTTTTACACCAACACTCTCTACGACCAAAAAGATGCAAATATTAACAACATACTTGGATCCCAAAATTTATGACAACATAATGAAAGTGGCATTTCTTAGTGATGGCTTAAGATAGGAACTTACGTATATTAGTCCTATCGTAGGGATAGTCTTAGCTTGGAATGTGATTGAGGAATATGACGGATATATGATCAAGGAAGCGATAGATGGGAAGTACCCATTTTGGATAAGTGAATATAGTATGCGGCATATCAAGGTGAGTCATAGCCCCCTTTCAAACTTTTTTATGTGTTTACTTTCGGGGTGAAAAGCATGATAAATAAAATGGCTTTATATATATAAAATGATTCTTGAAAGAATGATTATGAAATGGGATATTGTATGTTCAATGTGTTATAAGTTATACGATGAGCTTGAGTTCTGTCAAACTGAGATACTTCGGTACACTACTATTAACTCCGATAGTGGAGGCCTGTAGTTAGAGGGTTGCGCAACTAGAGTCGTCCACTCACCCACTAAATAGGTAACGGTGGAATGTTTGGTCTGCCTTGGTGGCCACCTTCATTGCCAGTCCGACCCGAGCGGTGCTCTAACTATCTTTATATATTATTGGTCATCTCCATGGCACGACCCCAATTGTGATTAAAGCACTTGATTGACAGCTTGTGCTCTGAAATGAAATATTATGTTGTTTGGGACATGTAAATGGTCGTAGTAGTGGCTCAAGCATATACTCATCGAATTATGCCTTTGGCAGAATGGAAAGTTGTTATTATTATGGATGGAAATTGTTGATTGAACATACGGTTTGGGTGCGATATATGATTGATCGCTTGATATACTTTTTCTCTCACGATAAATGTGACAAATGAGAACTTTATAATTTACCTTGGATTTCTCAACTATTTTGAAATGGATATGTAACGAGATTTACTTGCAAACCTATGCACTCACCAACTACGTTTTCGTAGTTGACACTTTTTCTTCATGCTTTTTCAGGAATTAGCGTAAGCTTTGAGGAATTATATGCATCATGATTATTTGCATTGCACTTGGAGTCAAAGATCAAACCTTGTGACGGGCAATGGAATCCGCCCTGATCATTGTAGTGTACCATCTCATGTATTTGTTATTTGTTTCGTGGGCTCAATATCCAAGTATAGTAGACGTATTGTACTTGGGAATTGGTTCACATGCTTGTGCATTGTAAAATTATTTTTATCAACTAAAGCTATGGTGAATGTTATCTATTATCCTTTGTTTTGAATACTCGACTTTCTGTACATCTCATCGTTCCGCCTTGGTTGGGGTGTTACAGCCATGTTGTAAGAAACAAGGCCAGATTAGTTGCCCAGGGTTATTGTCAAGCAGAAGGCGTTGACTTTGATGAAACTTTTGCTCCAGTTGCAAGACTTGAAGCCATCAGAATATTTTTTGCTTATGCAACCCATCTGCAGTTTAAAGTCTTCCAGATGGATGTCAAAAGTGCGTTCCTGAATGGAACATTGGAAGAAGTTGTGTATGTTAAGCAGACTCCAGGCTTCATCAATGAGAAGCATCCTCACTGGGTCTATAGACTGAACAAAGCTTTGTATGGTCTTAGACAAGCCCCAAGAGCCTGGTATGATACTTTAACTAAACATCTTCTTAAAAATGGCTTTCAAAGAGATGCAATAGATAATACCTTATTTATCTTGAAAGAAAAAGGTAATATCTTATTGGTACAAATTTATGTTGATGACATTATATTTGGTTCAACTGATGATGCAATGTGTAAAAAGTTTTCTAAAATCATGTCATCTGAGTATGAAATGAGTTTAATGGGTGAATTAACATTTTTCTTAGGTCTTCAGATTAAGCAAACTGAAAATGGAATTTTCATAAACCAAGGAAAATATGTCAGAGATTTGTTAAGAAATACAAATATGATTCAATCCCATCGAAAAACACACCTATTGCAGCACCATTAAATTTGGACTCTGACCCAACTGGCAAACCAGTGAACATAACTGACTATCGTGGTATGGTTGGTTCACTGATGTATTTAACTGCCAGTCGACCAGATATAATGTTTGCAACATGTCTATGTGCCAGGTTTCAGGCTAACCCTAAAGAATCACATTTGCACGTTGTTAAGCGTATCTTTAGATACCTGAAAGGGTGTCCTAATCTTGGTCTTTGGTACCCCAAAGGCTCAGGGTTAGATCTAATGGGTTATTCAGATTTAGATCATGCAGGTTGTAAGATAGATAGAAAATCAACAACTGGTGGTTGTCATTTCCTTGGAGGAAAACTGGTAAGTTGGACCAGCAAGAAGCAGACGTCAGTCTCTATGTCCACTGCTGAGGCAGAGTACATTTCTGCGGCCAGTTGCTTGCCCAGATTCTCTGGATCAAGAACCAGTTACTAGATTATGGTCAAAAGTATACAAGGACCCCAATCTTTTGTGACAACACCAGTGCAATTGCTATATCTCACAACCCAGTGATGCACTCCAAGACAAAGCATATTGACATCAGGTATCATTTTATTCATGATCATGTTATGAAAGGAGACATTGAAATTCATTTCATCCCCACTGACAAATAGCTCGCTGATGTTTTTACAAAACCTCTTGATGAGAAAACCTTTAAACATCTCATCAGCGAATTGGGAATGTTAAATCCTTAAAACTGGAGATTTTTGTTATGAACGCGTCAGTGACACTGATGAAGTTCTCCAGTTGAGGAGGTCCAGATAATCTTTGCTCGCCAGGCTATCGAACGCCTTTGTGATACTATCCTGGCACTAATCAATTTCTGGATCATCATTTTAGGGGGAAAGACTCAAAATAATTTTCTGACTAAAATTCGTTTTGTTTGAAAATGGCAACTGGAGAACTCTCCAGTTGGAAACTGGCGCTGGACTAATCCTCCAGTGACCAGATTCAGTCTTGTCTTAATTTTTTTTATAACGTTAGAAATACTTGGTCAATATTTGTGACACGTGATGGTACTCGAGTGTTTTAAACCACTTGATATCGTCATCTGACGTGTTTAAAGTCATTTTAGTATATGAAAAATATTTTTATTGGGAAAATGAAAATTAGTGGGCGCGTGAGTAAGTTAAGCCGTCGTAGCATTTAATGCTGACACAATTAATTATGTTTTATTTCAAAATTCAAACTTATTTTGTTAAAATATCTACAAAATTGATTTTGTTAAATAAAATATAATTTTTGGTATTTCATTGGGATCTTGAATTCCTTATAAATACCTTTATTTACTCCGATCACATTTACTTCCCTTTACATTCTTTCATTTACTTCAATCATCTAAAATTGCTTCATTTCTCTCTCTGCTTCATAAATCAAGAACCCTAATTCCTAAATTTCAATTTCAATTTCAAATGACACCTAAATCATCCCGTTCAAGAGATGTAAATCTCTTAACTGTCCCATATGCTCCTTCACCAGATGTCAAACAGGCACCTGGTGCTCCTGGTAACACTTCGCTCATCAAATTAAATCCAAATAATCCGATGGCGAGTTTACAAGGAACCCAAGGGTCCAATACCCTTATTGGCAGAATTCAAAGATTTTTGAAGGATTCTCCAATTGGACCCTCATTCTCTCTAAACCCACGCAAGATGTTTCACGACTACTTGTGTGAGTTTTGGTACACTGCTACTCTTTCTTCCGATTGTTCTTCCATCACTTTCACATTAAAAGGTGGAACAGTCAGTGTACCTTATCAGCAGATGTGTTGAGGGATGCCTTACACCTCAACTACTGGAGAGAGGGTGAATCTCCAGTTGTCATCACCCCAAACATTAATTTTCGCCAAGTCCTCCTTGAAATGGGACATAAGGAGTGCTTAGAGAAAGGGGTTTTGAAGACAAAGGGTGCGATGACCATGAAGGGTCTTACACCTTCATGGAGGTATTTTTTCATCCACCTTGTGGAAAGTATGGGTGGGAGTTCTGGTGGACTTGACCAGATTAACTCCGCACAAGCAGAGATGGCATACTGCTTGTGGAATGGATTGAGAGTGGATTTTGCTGATATCCTGTTTAGAAGCCTGGTTCAAAAACTGAAGGGCACCAGGGGACTATGCATCCCCTTCTCAAGGTTTCTCTCTCTTTGTTTTCTACAAATTCTGGGCAGTGAAGCTTATTCAAGCACAGATTCACCTTACACTGTCCCAGATTTGTTGAGGAATCTAGACTCTTTAGTATCTGAAGCTGGAGAGGTCGAGATTCCAGATCGAATGCGGCTGGCATTCGCCAAAACCGATGCACCAATCCCAGGTGAGTCGGAAAGACAACTGGGCGGGCCTCAAAATAATGAGGGACCCTCCAGTTCGTCTGATGTTATGGTTGTGGATAGAGCAACTATAACTGAGGCAACTCCACTGACCTCTATCCCTGGTGAAGATACCTCGGTATCTGATCCTCCAACAGATGCACCCAACCAGGAAACTGGGGAAGGTCATCTGGAGACTGACCCATCTGGTCAGCCCTCAGTTACATTCATGGATCTGGACATGAATGTTAATGACGAGGAAATCCTTATAGAGTCTTCGGATTCTGAAGGTACTGCATCAGACTGGGAGATTTTTGATTCTGCTGTACAAGATCAAAACCCTTCATCTCCAGTCTCGCTTCCAGATGCTTCAATTTCAATTTCACCATCCCAAGAAAATGAGCCTACAAATATTCCTTTTCCCACTTATAACTATATGTCTGGAAACAGACGTATGGCACCATCACCATCTGGGCAATTCTCACTCCTTTGAGAAATGCCACCACCACCGCCGCCGTTGGACACACCTGAGCATTCTCAGCATGTCCAACAAATTGAATTTCCAGTCCTTTCTTCTACCACCACTCCTACTCTTTCTTCAACTGCTGGGATGTCAACTGGGGAGACTTCTCTAAATTTGCCTCCTCCAGTTGCTCCAGTAGAAACTGCTGCTGGTCCAGTGACACCTTCTCCTTCGTCACTGGACAGTCAAGTTGTCTCTGTTCAAGCCGATATCCAAAACCTTCTCACCAGGGGTGGAGGATATTCAAAAGACACTTGACAAAAACACCAAGTCTTTCTCCAGATACCACAAGGATCACTTGACCAATATTAAAGTGGTTGATCTGGGGATTAACAAGTTTTTATCAAATGAAGACTTGGTGTTGAAGAAGCTGAATGAGCTGGTCACTGGCTGCAACAATCTGGCAACATCTTTAAAGAAGCCTTTGACCTCACTCAGTCCAAGGTCACAACCTCAATCTCCAACTTGCTGGGCAACACTGTTAGAACATCTGAAGTGGATTTAAGGGAGATTGAAAAACAGGTAAAAGAATTGGTTGACAAACCTGGGTTGAATGTGACTGAACTTGGGCAGCAGTTAATGACTTCAGTTGGTCAGAAAATTGATGATACGCTGGGTGCTAAAGAATAACAATTGATAGAAAAGGTGATATCTGAGATCACCAAGCTGGCCACTCCTCAGGTTGATCTGGCCCCACTCACTACTGAGATCAACCAGTTGAGGGGCAGCATTGATAACTTGAACACCCAGGTATCACTTCATGCTCAGTCTCTGGATAAACTGACAACTGAAGTAGAAAGTTTGAAGAAAAAGGATGAAGAAGTCAAGGATAAGGTGGTTTCTGGTCTGGATGAAGATTCCAAGATTTTGAATGAACTAAAAACTGGTCAGGAACAAGTTGCAGCAAATGTTCTGACTCAGTCAAAAGAAACCAACCACCTATGGAGATCTTTCAGGATGATGTGCACCATATTCAAAGAATGCAAGAACATGCAATCGTGGCAGCCTCTTGACCGGTTGCCAGCTCACCATTCTGAATGGAAGTTATTAGGGCAGGTCTAGATGCTGCCAAGGGGGAAAGAAGTGCAGTTCTTGCACAAATTCAAACTGAAAGAAGAATGGATGAAACTGGTGATGTAAGTGATAGGGGGAATGTTGTTGACAAGGGCAAAGGTTTAGCATGTGATGTATCTGCCCAGCCGGCCACTGATGTACCTATGTTGGAAACTAGCAATGCTGATGTACTTCCTCCAGTTTCTGAAAGTGTTAGCAAACAACTGGCTAGACTTGGTAATCAAATAAAAGAAAGAAAGAAAATGAAACAAGCAAACCAAGTTGAAGCCAGAGAGCATCTTGCACAGATTAAATTGCTTGATATTAGTGATGCTCACTTATTGGGAATCACTAAGGAGGAGTATGCCAGAGTAAAGAATGATCCCAGGATAGTTGACATGTTGAAAGAAATGCTTGATGTTGAATTGGACAGGCATTATCCTGAGGAAGAAGCTGAATTTGATGCCAGAAGTTTGAATATATCAGTGGATAAGGCAAAGGAGAACAGGGCCAGTGGGATTTTGAAAAGGATCGAAAATGTAAAGAAGGTTGTGAAAAAGGTTTTGAATCCACCAAGGAGGAACCCTCAACCAAGAAGACCACTGACCAGAGATGCTGACCTTAGTACATTCATAGAACCATCTGGCGAGGTATCGAATGATGACATCAAGTCTGCTGTACTGGCTGCTGGAGCTGGGAGTATTAAAATATCAAATGAATCTGAAGCAAGAAGCTATTACTCCCAGATCATGGCAACCAGAAGACATAGTGGGACTATCAATGGTGTTAATGTAACAATTAAGCCAGGCACCAAGTACTTTCACGTTGAGGTCAGTTATACCAGAGGGCCACTGGTTAAAACTGACAATCCTGGTGCAATGCAGTATGGGTTCTCGGAATGGGTTGAAATGATAAACTTTTTGGAGGCCAAGGCACAAAGGAATAGGTTTGAGAAAGCATGGGTCAACTTCTTGAAGGGCAAGATTCAACACAAAGAAAATCTGGAGCTAAAGTTGAATATTGATCCTGAAGACTCTCAACCTATCTCTTCAGTGACCAAGAGAAGACGAACTGGCGAAGGGCCATCTAATTAAGTTCTCTTTTCAGTTTATCTACTTATAATTTCCTTGTATAAATGAAGTTACCAGTTTGTAACCACAAGGTAGATAATAGATTAGATCTAATAAACTTAAAAAGAAAAACCCAAGGCATTTATTGATCTATAAAAATGCCTTGGAAAACTTAGATAGATTTAATCGAACAAGTCTCTCCAGTTCACACTTGTACAGATACAAGAACTGAAAAAGACTTGCTAATATTTCAGGACAAATAGGGGGAATTTGTTAGTTTTTGTGTTTTAGTCTTTTAATTCCTTGCAATTATTAGTTAGTTAGGACATTTCAGTGGAAACTGGCCAGTCTCCAGTTGCACCTGGAGACCAAGAAGATTTGTCCAGAAATATAATGAAGTCCAGTTGCATCGTACAGTTAACGCAACTGAAGACTTCCTCCAGTTAAGAACTGACCAGTTGAAGAATCCTTCCAGTTGGAGTCGAAGACAACAAGTGGAAGATAGAGAATGACAATGGCAGCGAAGCCCAGTTGACATTCTAGTCAGTTACAAACTGGAGACCGTCAGTGG
Source organism: Erigeron breviscapus (assembly GCA_034093135.1). Lineage (NCBI taxonomy): Eukaryota > Viridiplantae > Streptophyta > Magnoliopsida > Asterales > Asteraceae > Erigeron > Erigeron breviscapus. Next base: position 44,242,586 of record CM067167.1, on the reverse strand, counting down.
AAAGCTCTTACAAAGCTTTACACTTATTACGAGGAATTGACTTTTATGCTTTATGTGCTTTTACCCGGATAATAAGATTTATCTTATTATTTAAATACAAAAAGGTACATAAAGCTGGTTGAATAATGTTGCTTTATACTGCAACTTTACACTGCATTTTAAGGAATTAAATGCTATTCCTTAAATGTTCTCAACCATATTTGTACGACCAAAGTTAACATCTCAATGTTAACTTTGCCTATAAATACAAGTCATTGCACAACCAAGAATAATACTTTTTAGAAGTCACACACTTTGCAAACCTGCAATATTCTTGGTGAACTTGTGCAATATTCTTTCAATCATAAAAAGGAACATTTCACAACTTTAAGTGTTTCGATTGTTTAGAGAAATTCCAAGTGTAGATCAATTGTAGTTCATCAGGTTGTTAGGATATTTACATACTTGTATTATCTTGGTTCCGCAACAACCTTGTAATTTATTTAAAGTTAATAAATAAATTACACTTGAAAATTACATATTGTCTCACCAAAACAAGTATTTTGTATTATTGCATTGTTCTTTACTTATTGTCACTTAAATAAGTAATATATCTAGAACTTGGTATATACTCCTGTAACTGGTCGTCTCCAGTTCAGTGCTTATATTGCAAAGTAACTCCACCATCGACATAGAGGTGTCTTCAGGTAGTACCATCTATTGAGTTGGGACTTACATGCAGGAATTCTTCAGAACTGGTAAATTGCTGGGTGAGATCAATGCTACAATAATTGCACTTATACCTAAGGTTAGTACACCTAGTAAAGTGTCTGATTTTAGACCTATAGCTTGCTGCAATGTCATATATAAGTGTATTAGCAAAATTCTGACAAATAGAATTCAAAGTGGGCTGGCCAAAATTGTGCATATAAACCAAAGTGCTTTTGTTCCCGGGAGACATATTCAGGATAACATATTGATAGCCCAAGAACTCCTAAGGGGGTATAACAGGAAGAATGGACCCAAAAGATGTGCTATGCAAATAGACATCCAAAAAGCCTATGACAATGTGAGTTGGGAGTTTTTAGAAACCATTTTGAAGAAGTTTGGATTTCACAGGGATATGGTAAAATGGATTATGACTTGTGTGACTTCTACAAAGTTCTCTATTTGCTTAAATGGTGAGATTAATATACTTTAAGGGAGGCAGGGGGCTGAGGCAAGGAGATCCAATATCACCTTACTTATTTACCTTGGTAATGGAGGTCTTTAATCTCATTATGTGCAAGAATATTCAGGGATCTAGAGAGTATGAGTATCACTTTGGTTGTAAGGATCTTAAGCTCTCACATATGTGCTTTGCTGATGATTTGTTGGTTTTTTGTAAAGGGAATGTTGGTTCTCTTATAGTGGTTAAGGAAAATTTGGAAGAATTTGCTCATGTTTCTGGACTTAAACCTAATCTAGGGAAGAGTGTTATTTTCTTTGGCAGTATCAATGATAGGGATAAACTTGATTTGTTACAAGTTTTACCATTTAAGAGTGGAAAATTGTCTGTTAGATACTTAGGAGTCCCTTTACTTGCTAAGAAATTGGGGGTTGCAGACTGCAAGGTTTTAATTGAGAGGATTAAATCCAAAATTGATTGTTGGAAGAACAAGATGTTGTCTTATGCTAGGAGAATTCAGTTAATATCCTCTGTTGTCATCAATGCAACTTTACTGGGCTTCAGTCTATATGCTACCTGTTGGAATATGATCACGTTAAATAAACGCATGTCCGAAAATGTTTAAGCCTACGGGGTCACACGCGATGACACTTAGATATCCGGTAATATGTATATATTGTATCTACATATTCATAATCACCAATATGGAGAGAAATGACATTGGACATTATTAACAAGATATGTTAATTGTAATTATTTATTAATTAATAAATATGAATTATTAATTATTAAATATTAATTATTAATTAAATGTAATTATTAATTTAAGGAATCCTAGTCCAAGTCAAATTATAAAAGAAGTTAGCTTGAAGGTTAAGTTATTAGGGATATATCTATACCTTATATATAGCCTAATAATTAACCCTAACTAATAACTCAAAATACATAATCTCTCTCTCGGTCGAACAAAACACCAAAATCACGAATTATGTTCCATTCGTGAACTTACATTAATTAACAATATCACCTTGCATTAATTATGGGGTTTTAGTTGATTGATGGCAAACAAAGTTTTCGGTTCTTCCACTTGTTCGACGGAAGTGAACTAAAACAAGCTCCGAGCTTTTGGCTTTTGGTGATTCAAGATCTAGCAATCTTCGGGTATTGTTCGACGTGTCGTGTGTGCGATCGTAGAGGGGTTTTACTTTAAACCCTAAATAATAATAATTCTCATTATTATTTATCTATTGGAAAGCTAAGTTAAAAGGTACACATTCACTTTTACTTTGTTAATTAATTATATTGCATATGATTCTTTCCGCTGCGTACTCGTGTAATTGTTCTTGATAATAGTTATGAATCCTAACACTACCTAGTATAGTTATCAAGGAAATTGAGAAGCTGATGAAAGGTTTTTTATGGAATGCTGGTGGTTCTGCATTGGGTAAGGCTAGGGTAGCTTGGAAAATTGTTTGTAGACCTAAGGAACAGGGTGGATTAGGCATAAAATATGAAAAAGTAAAATGAAGTACTTCTTGATAGGCAATTTTGGAAAATTTTAGAAAATAAGAATTCTCTTTGGGCAAAATGGGTCAATGTTGTCAAATTAAAAAATAGGAGTATTTGGGAGATTGATGAAGATAAATATGATAGCTGAGGTTGGAAAACTATGTTGAGTATAAGAGACATGGTGAAACAGAATGTCATTTACAAGATTGGTGATGGTAAGAGAGCTTCTATGTGGTATGATCAATGGTGTTCTGAAGGCCCATTAAGTAAGTTCTTTAATAAGAGAACCTTGTATGATGCAAGAATTAAGGATGATATTAAAGTGGCATCTATGATTAATAATGGGAAGTGGTTATGGCCTGAAGGATGGGAGGATAGGTTTAGTATCTTGAAAAATGTTGCCCCACCAGTGTGGATTACAAGGACTGAACAACATGTGGAGTTTTCTACTAAACAGGCTTGGCAAGATCTGAGGAATAATTGGTCAAAAGTTGATTGGAAAGATGTGGTCTGGTTCAAACAATTTAACCCAAGGCATGCTTTTATTTTATGGCTTGCAATTCATGGAAAATTGATGACTCAGGACAGAATTGCTAAGTGGCAGATATGGTTGTATGCAGTGTGCTTTATGTAAATCTGGAAGTGATAGTCATGACCATCTTTTCTTCCAGTGCAAGTTCTATGAGGATGTTTGGACCAAACTAGGGAGGCTTATGTGGGGAATGGGAATTCATTCTAATTTACAGGATGTAATTCATGAGATTGCAAGGCAAAAAGGTAAAAATAATATTGGAGTTGTGGTCAATAAACTTCTTCTGGCTGCTGCAGTTTACTTCTTATGGCAAGAAAGGAATTTGAGAACTTTGCAAAGGAAGGAAAGGAGTGATGAGGCTGTCTGCAGTATTATTAAGGAAAATGTAAGAAATAAACTACTGTCTATCAGAATAAGGAAGACTAAGAATGTAATCAGCACTGGTGCTCAGTGGAACCTGAAATGGGTTAATTACAATTTTGTAGATATCTGAAGCTTGGTGGTGAATTTTTTCTGGTATATCTTGGAGTATGCATGCGAATTGGAATAGTGAGCTGTGAAAGATGAAGCTACTTGGTCCTCTTCTCGCATACTTTAAGATTGTTTTAGTTCTTGAATTAGTATAGCATGAGAGATTCAAAAGAGAATTTTGAGTAGGTGGATGTTAGCTTAGCAGTTGTTTTTGGATTATGCCTGGAGGCACAGTAGTATTTTTGCTAGTTTTGGATGTATTAATCTTGGTTGTGTCCAAGAATTCTGATCTTATTGTACATATTTGAATATTAATATAATTCACAGTTTCTGTAATAAAAAAAAAAACCTTTAGGGAAAGAAAAATAATAATTTCTATTAGAATAATTTGTATAACAATAAAACCACATAGAAAATTAAATTAAGGACGGAAATGTTCATACATCAAGAAATCGAAACAATCAAGTTAGAACGAAGGAAACTCGATTGAAGAACCACAACTTCCATGTGGAAAGACAGGACATTCAATATAGCCTGAAGCCGATGAGTCGACACACAGATAGATTTGGTACAACTGACTATTACCGGACGAATCATTGTTGCACTCGATCAATGGAGTGTAACCACTTGACCCTTTGATCGCGTCCTTAATGCTACTCAAACTGTAACTTGACCCGTTTGGTTCAATCCCTACACCATATATAATTTCACACCAAAAAAACGTTACATTGTATTTAGTTGATTTTGAAACACAAGGACGAAAAATACATTGATTTTACTATATTTAATAAATAAACAATACCTACGCTTTGGAGAGATTTAAGAAGATCTATTTCGGTTTTAAGGTTAAGAGCGGTTGAGAAATAGTCGTGTTGGTCAAGTACAGATTCCGAGCACGTGCCATGCTTGTCCCACTCGTGACCCCAAAATGTTAGCCCGTCGTTGCTTGGGCATGACAACGTTGGCCAATCCGACTGCATTTGTCTAGTAAGGTCCGAAATCTGTAATAAATGGAGTACTAAATATCATTAATATTTCTTTTGCGTGACATATATATAAACAGATCGACAAACATTTGGATCATTAAATATTCATGAGATATACGAAAAAAACAACCTTGGATGCATCGAAAGGGTTGCTAGGGTCACAGTTGGAGGGATAGGAACCATCGTTGTGATTAGGCCAAAGTCCATGAATTCCGAAATCTGCTGCCGGCTTTCCTGATTTCGGGTAGCAACAGCCTTGTTTTGTGTCACAATATGATCCCGGCCACTACAAAAATAATTAAATAACGGTCGTGTGATTATGTTAGTCTACTAGAAGTCTAAAATAACTTGTTTGTGGACTGTGGTGATATATATCATTGTGTTGAAAACGAAAAAAAGACCTGTTGGACAAAGTAGAAGAAATCGAAATCTTGTGAAGTTGAGAGTACTAATAAAGAATGAAGAGTCAAGAGCTTGATCAACATCAAAACATTGTTTGAGGGCATCTTCACAATATTCATGTCTTTGGATGTGTTTGTGTATTTTATCAAGTGATTAGTGTGGGTATTTGTAGTATGTATGAAAAGGTATGAACTCAAAATGGAGAATATTATGTGTTTTGTAATATCATATTATCATATTATTAAATAAAAGAAAATACTAAATGCAAACATTTAACGTGTGTACAAAAATTGATCTTTTATATCAACCACTCAGCCTTAAAAATTATAATAATACAAATGAATGTATTACTATTGATACATTTAATGAGTTATTAACTACGAGTACTTTGTTTTTCTGTATATGTTTTCTCTCTATATATAAAGATAAACTAGTGAAAATTTTTATTACTGTTAGAAATCTATGATCTTGAATCAACAAAAATCAATATGAAGATATTTAGAAACGGATAACAAGCAAAGAGAAAGAGAGAATTATATTACTGTGTATATACAATATATAGAGGGAATTGATATTCCATATAAGGAAATGAGACTGAAATTAGAGATTTCCCTTTGTCCACAAGTAAAGTTAGTATTCCTATCTATATATATTTGTACAATAGATTAAACTTATGCGTTGCATGACAAGAAAATTAATTATGATAAAATTTGAATAAACAACTAAAATTTAGGATATTGACAAATAAGCTAAAATTAAACGTGGCCGTCCACTAATAATGCCAACTAAACATAAAATATCATCATCTCTTAGTTATATAGAAAAATAGATAGATAGATAATAATTAACTAAATATCCGATTCGATTAATGTGTAAAATGAGTAAGTTCTAATTAAGATAATAGATGTGATAATGCCAATATATATGATGGAACGCAAATAACATGCATTTAAAGTGTATTCAAAATAATGTCTTAAAAATGATGCGAAAAATACATATTGCATATTGTAACGACCAAACCTCATTTAGTAAAAGAATACAAAAGTTAAAAGTTTTTTTTTTTTTTTACACAACATCCCACTGCGCCGCAGTGGGGTTGGACTCCTCCCACTGCGCCGCAGTGGGAAAAACTCCACTGCGCCGCAGTGGGGTTAAAATCACTCCCACTGCGCCGCAGTGGGGTTAAAACACTCCCACTGCGCCGCAGTGGCCAGTTTCTGGTCCAGACCTGATGAAAAATCAGCAACTCAACATTTCCTTTTCGAACTTGAACAACATTTCAACTTCCAAATTTCAAACCACATTTTATAACAGGACCCTTCATACTTCGACATAATAATGGATACCAAAGGTAATCTTTACAACCATAATTTCGAACCAAAAGCGATAAGTGTCTTCAAACGGTCGTTTGACCTAAAAACGACCTAGTTACCAAGTTATGACCAAAAACAACTTGCTAGTAGGAATTTACCCACCTACTAGCTTTTAATCACAAATGGGTTAGTAGGAATTTACCCACCTACTAGCTATAATCACAAATGGATTAGTAGGAATTTACCCACCTACTAGCTTTTAATCACAAATGGGTTAGTAGGAATTTACCCACCTACTAGCTTTTAATCACAAATGGGTTAGTAGGAATTTACCCACCTACTAGCTTTTAATCACAAATGGGTTAGTAGGAATTTACCCACCTACTAGCTTTTAATCACAAATGGGTTAGTAGGAATTTACCCACCTACTAGCTTTTAATCACAAATGGGTTAGTAGGAATTTACCCACCTACTAACCCTAATAACAATTATGCTAGTAGGAATTTACCCACCTACTAACCCTAATAACAAGTATGCTAGTAGGAATTTACCCACCTACTAACCCTAATAACAAATATGCTAGTAGAAATTTACCCACCTACTAACCCTAATAACAAATGTGCTAGTAGGAATTTACCCACCTACTAACCCTAATAACAATTATGCTAGTAGGAATTTACCCACCTACTAGCTTTTAATCACAAATGGGTTAGTAGGAATTTACCCACCTACTAACCCTAATAACAATTATGCTAGTAGGAATTTACCCACCTACTAGCTTTTAATCACAAATGGGTTAGTAGGAATTTACCCACCTACTAACCCTAATAACAATTATGCTAGTAGGAATTTACCCACCTACTAGCTTTTAATCACAAATGGGTTAGTAGGAATTTACCCACCTACTAGCTTTTAATCACAAATGGGTTAGTAGGAATTTACCCACCTACTAACCCTAATAACAATTATGCTAGTAGGAATTTACCCACCTACTAGCTTTTAATCACAAATGGGTTAGTAGGAATTTACCCACCTACTAACCCTAATAACAATTATGCTAGTAGGAATTTACCCACCTACTAGCTTTTAATCACAAATGGGTTAGTAGGAATTTACCCACCTACTAGCTTTTAATCACAAATGGGTTAGTAGGAATTTACCCACCTACTAACCCTAATAACAATTATGCTAGTAGGAATTTACCCACCTACTAGCTTTTAATCACAAATGGGTTAGTAGGAATTTACCCACCTACTAGCTTTTAATCACAAATGGGTTAGTAGGAATTTACCCACCTACTAACCCTAATAACAATTATGCTAGTAGGAATTTACCCACCTACTAGCTTTTAATCACAAATGGGTTAGTAGGAATTTACCCACCTACTAACCCTAATAACAATTATGCTAGTAGGAATTTACCCACCTACTAACCCTAATAACAAGTATGCTAGTAGGAATTTACCCACCTACTAGCTTTTAATCACAAATGGGTTAGTAGGAATTTACCCACCTACTAACCCTAATAACAATTATGCTAGTAGGAATTTACCCACCTACTAGCTTTTAATCACAAATGGGTTAGTAGGAATTTACCCACCTACTAGCTTTTAATCACAAATGGGTTAGTAGGAATTTACCCACCTACTAACCCTAATAACAATTATGCTAGTAGGAATTTACCCACCTACTAGCTTTTAATCACAAATGGGTTAGTAGGAATTTACCCACCTACTAGCTATAATCACAAATGGATTAGTAGGAATTTACCCACCTACTAGCTTTTAATCACAAATGGGTTAGTAGGAATTTACCCACCTACTAACCCTAATAACAATTATGCTAGTAGGAATTTACCCACCTACTAACCCTAATAACAATTATGCTAGTAGGAATTTACCCACCTACTAGCTTTTAATCACAAATGGGTTAGTAGGAATTTACCCACCTACTAGCTATAATCACAAATGGATTAGTAGGAATTTACCCACCTACTAGCTTTTAATCACAAATGGGTTAGTAGGAATTTACCCACCTACTAGCTTTTAATCACAAATGGGTTAGTAGGAATTTACCCACCTACTAACCCTAATAACAATTATGCTAGTAGGAATTTACCCACCTATGACCTCAAATAACAAGAACATGATTATATGCATATACACTCACCTTAAACTTGGCTAATTGGTAAAATGGCTATTAGGCACAACTAGATGATCTTCACCACCTATACATAATACAATACATATATCTATGAGTTCTATAAACTCAACTATTTCACAATCATTCACTTGAATTCAACATGCATTTCATTATCATGGTGTTTGGCATTCACAAAACATTTTAACAATTTTCCATAATCAATTTCGTATCACAATTTAGCCAAACACCCAAAACATAAAGTTGATTACTTTGGGTTTCATTAAAAACTCAATTGCCTTTACCCAAAGCTTCTCCTTTTAATTCATTAGGGTTCATCATCAAAATCCCCAAATTGACAAATTCCCAATTTCCAACTAAGAACCCTAATTCCATTATCAAGAACCCTAAATTTTACAATTAAAGGGTTAAGGGAATTCTTACCTCAAAGAACAACAACAACAATTAAATTTCCAGATTTTTCTCTCTTTTTCTCCTTGTTAATTTCGGCCTCCCCCAACAAAACAACCCTTACTTTGCTTATTATTTGAATGAATTAGATAGTTGAATTTTGGGGAGGAATAATCTTGCATGAATACTTGATATAATTGAATTGGAGAAAGGAAAGATTGAGGATTTTAAGAATGGGGCTCAGTGGTTTTGGTGAATCACCATTTGAAATTGGCTGGACACCTCTCCCATATGCCACGTCCCATTTCACATTTTTAGTGGGTCAAATACCCGCTACCCGCTAGAGTTCCAACTAAATTAACTTCTTATCTCGAAACAAAATACTAGGAAGTTAATTTAATGCCAAAACTAATAAAAGAGTTAATTTTCATTTACCTTAAAATTTTGGGGTGTTACAAATCTCCCCCACTCGAAATCGATCACGTCCCCGTGATCCAAGCCATATGTAAAGACGGGTAGTACACCAACATGTCATGCTCGGTTTCCCACGTATATTCTGAGCTCCTTTGGTGCTTCCATTGTACCTTAAAGGTTCGTATTGTCTTATTGTTTATTTTTCTCAACTCTTCTTCAACAATAGCAACCGGTTCTTCAACATAAGTCAACTTCTTGTCTAGTTCGATTTCATTCAAGGGAACACACGTTGCATCATCGACAAGACATTTTCGGAGTTGAGAAACATGAAAAGTGTTATGAATTCGAGATAACTCTTCGGGTAACTCCAATTGATATGCCACTTTGCCAACACGGTTTAAAATCCGAAACGGGCCAATGAACCGTGGACTCAACTTTCCACGTTTGCGAAAACGAAGTAAACCCTTCCATGGAGACACTTTCAACATAACTCGGTCACCAACTATGAATTCAATGGGTCTTCTTCTAACATCGGCATACGACTTCTGTCTATCTTGAGCCGCTTTGAGTCTTTCACGAATCTCATCTACCTTTTGGGTAGTCTTGAGGACAATATCGGTCCCTCCTAACTCTCGCTGACCCACTTCTCCCCAACAAATGGGAGTTCGACATCTCCTACCATAAAGCATTTCATATGGAGGCATCTTAATGCTAGCATGGTAGCTATTATTATACGAGAATTCTGCCAAAGGCAAATACGCGTCCCATGGTCCTCCAAAATCAATAATGCACGCACGTAGCATGTCTTCCAACGTTTGGATGGTTCGCTCACTTTGACCGTCCGTTTGCGGGTGATATGCGGTACTGAAATGCAACTTAGTACCCATATCTTCATGAAACTTTTTCCAAAAATGAGAAGTAAAGCGTGTATCTCTATCCGAAACAATAGAGACGGGAATACCATGCCGAGTTACAACTTCTTTCACATAAATATCGGCTAACACTTCAGAAGATGATGACTCACGAATAGGCAAAAACAAAGCACTTTTCGTTAACCGATCCACAATTACCCAAATAGAGTCAAATTGATGCTTGGGTGTCTTGGGAAGCTTGGTAATAAAGTCCATAGTCAAGTGCTCCCACTTCCATTGTGGTATATCAAGCGGTTGGAGCTTTCCGTATGGCTTTTGATGCTCCGCTTTAACTTGTAAACAAGTCAAACATTTTTCCACATACTTGGCTATGTCCCGTTTCATACCCGGCCACCAATAATCAACCTTCAAGTCATAATACATTTTCGTTGCACCGGGATGAATAGAATATTTGGACTTATGCGCTTCATCGAGAAGAATTTCTTTCAAAGAGCACGAAAAAGGAATCCAAATTCGTCCATAACGAACCGTAAGACCACGAGAGTCTTTAGAAAAATGCTTCATTTGACCTTTAATTCTTTCTCGTTTAGGATCACGTTGTAAAGCTTCTTCTTGAGCTTCCTTTATACGTTCCAAGAAATCATTGGTAATCATTACCCATAAAGGCGAAACACGAATAGAAAAGTGAGAACTCTTTCGACTTAAAGCGTCGGCCACCACATTGGCTTTCCCGGGGTGATACAAGATTTCACAATCATAATCTTTCAATAAATCTAGCCATCTTCGTTGACGGTTATTAAGATCTCGTTGCTCAAAGAAGTATTTAAGACTCTTATGATCGGAATAAATGGTAAACTTAACACCATAGAGATAATGACGCCAAATCTTCAAAGCAAAAACAACCGCAGCAAGTTCTAAATCATGGACAGGATAAGACTTCTCATGAGGTTTTAGTTGTCTTGATGCATAAGCGATGACTCGCCCCTTTTGCATAAGGACACAACCAAGACCATTAAAAGATGCATCACAATATACCGAGAAGTCTTCAACTCCATCTGGTAAAGTCAGAACGGGTGCTTGACTCAACTTCTCTTTTAAAGTTTGGAAGGCATTCTCTTGTTCATTCTTCCATTCAAACTTCTCGTTCTTTCGGGTCAATTTAGTAAGAGGCGAGGCCAACTTAGAAAAATCTTGAATAAAGCGACGATAATAACCCGCCAAACCAAGAAAACTACGAATTTCAGTCGGAGATTTGGGAGGTTCCCATTTTGTGATTGCACTTATCTTTGCCGGGTCTACTTTAATTCCTTCTTTATTCACAACATGTCCAAGGAATTGGACTTCACGTAACCAAAATTCGCATTTAGAAAACTTGGCATACAATTTCTCGCGACGGAGGGTTTCAAGAACTTCACGAAGGTGTTTCTCATGATCGGACTGACACTTTGAATAGATCAAAATGTCATCAATGAAAACAATAACGGATTTATCAAGGAAAGGACGACATACACGATTCATAAGATCCATGAAGGCTGCAGGAGCGTTTGTCAACCCAAAAGGCATGACCAAGAATTCATAATGACCATAACGGGTCCTGAACGCGGTTTTTGGAATGTCTTCTTCACCAACCTTTAGTTGATGATAACCCGAACGAAGATCAATCTTCGAAAAATACGATGCTCCTTGAAGCTGATCAAAAAGGTCGTCGATACGAGGCAGAGGGTATCTATTCTTGATGGTGACTTTATTAAGCTCACGATAATCAATGCACATCCGCAAACTACCATCTTTCTTTTTAACAAACAGTACAGGAGCACCCCAAGGAGAACTACTTGGACGTATAAAGCCCTTATCAAGAAGTTCTTGGAGTTGTTCCATCATTTCTCGCATTTCAGTTGGAGCAAGACGATATGGAGCTTTAGCGATGGGTGTAGCACCCGGAATGAGATCAATCTTGAAATCTACTTGTCTATCAGGAGGAAGACCCGGTAGGTCATCGGGGAAAACATCAACAAATTCGTTAACAATCGGAATTTCAGAAATTGATTTAGATTCCTTATCGGAATCAAGGACATGAGCAAGAAAAGCTTTGCATCCGCGGGAAATAAGTCGGCGAGCTCTAGCATAAGTACACAACGGTAAAGAGTCTTGATTTCTTTCCCCAAAAACCACCATATCCTTGCCACTAGGAGTTTTGAGTCTGACACTTTTATCACTACAACAAATACTCGCCCTATGTCTACTGAGCCAATCCATGCCCAAAATCACATCAAATTCACCCAAACCCATAGGTATAAGATTGGCTTTAAAATTTTCAAAATTTATGGTCAAGCTACAATCTAAATACACATTTTTAACCACATAAGTTTGATCACCCGCTACTTCCACTAATAACGGAGGTTTAAGCAAAGATACTTGTAAGGGAATACATTTAGTGAATCGAGTAGCTACAAAGGAACGGTTTGCCCCGGAATCAAATAGAACTTTAGCGGGAGTGTCATGGACTAGAAAAGTACCTGACACAACATCGGTTGATTCCTTAGCTTCCACCACCGAGAGTTGGAAAGATCTCCCTTTTGGAGTTCCTACTTGTTTCACCATCCTTCTCTCATTCATTTTTCTTACTTCCGCTTGTCTTTCTTCATTTGTCAACAATGGGCAATCACTTCTCATATGCCCCTCCTTAAAGCACTTAAAGCACACCGTAGGCTTGCTTGGAGAAAACTTGCAATCGCGGCTAATGTGACCCGGTTGGCCACAATTGAAGCATCCTTTCTTGGGAGATGCAAGACAAACCCCGGAATGATGTTTCCCACATTTGTTGCAAGTGGGGACGTTCTTCCTAGATACATTACTTCCCGAACTTCCACTTGGCCGAAACTTCTTGTTTGGAGAATAACTTTGCTCCGCCTTCCTTTTCGAGGAATCATCATCCGGCATACCTTGCTCAACTTCATGCCATCTTGCCACATCAGTCAACTGATTAAAAGATTCAACTTGGAGAAGAGTGATCTTCTCACGAATGTTCTTGCGGAGTTTTCGGTAGAAGTGTTCCTTCAACAACTTATCATCCTTCAAGTATTCGGGACAGAATTGAGCTTTATCCAGAAATTGTACACGAAATTCATTCACATTCAAGGTACCTTGCGAATCATTCATGAATTCGCTTCTAAGCCTAGTCACATCGGCTTCGGATCGAAATTCTTTAAAGAAAGCCACCTTAAAATTTGCCCACTCCATCTGCACCATCACCTCCTCACCCTTTGTCACAAGTTGGCCATCCCACCACACTTTAGCGCTACCTCTCAACATACTCGACCCATACAATGTCTTGTCTTCGGTTGGAGTCTTGGTAATGCGGAAAGCCCCTTCGATTTCGTTCACCCACTTGGTGCTTACAATAGGATCGGGGTCCCCATTGTATGTGGGAGGGTTTGCAATGGTGAAGTTTTTGAGATCATAAGGTTTCTCGTTCGTATGCTTTGGAGGATTTTCATGAGTTTGAGTTTCCGGTGCTTTGTCTTTAGGAAAACGCTTACCGAACTCTTCTTGCACCGACAAAGCTACTTCCTCCCTAATCTTGTTAGCAATGGCTTCACTCATTGCTCCTTCTAGAGTCTCATTCAACTTTTTAGTGATAAATGGAGAGAAGTTCTCCAAGGCCTTGCCTATTTGCTCACTTATAAAATCACCGGTGAGGACTTCTCGCTCCGACGATTCTACATTCTCTATAACTTTATCCCTAGTCCGAATTGATTCGTCTTCGTTTTGAAAAGATTCCATACTACAAATTTAACAACTTATAAATAAACATTCAATACACTAATTTGTCTCTAATACCCCAAACGCCCACATCCGATCGTTTCCATATTTAGTAAGTTTGATTTAGAACGTAATAGCTTATGACCAATAATAGGCCGGCTCTATTAAGCTCATAAACTATTTCATTTTAAATCAATCTTACTAACCATTTCCACTTTCAAACGTGAACACCCAAATCCTAAGGTCAAAGTCAATCCAATGGTTCAAGTCTAGGCATCCTATTCGCAAAGATCGAATACCTAAATCCCTTGAACCATGGCTCTGATACCAAAAATGTAACGACCAAACCTCATTTAGTAAAAGAATACAAAAGTTAAAAGTTTTTTTTTTTTTTTTTACAACAACATCCCACTGCGCCGCAGTGGGGTTGGACTCCTCCCACTGCGCCGCAGTGGGGTTAAACACTCCCACTGCGCCGCAGTGGGTCCAAATACCCCACTGCGCCGCAGTGGGGTTAAAACACTCCCACTGCGCCGCAGTGGCCAGTTTCTGGTCCAGACCTGATGAAAAATCAGCAACTCAACATTTCCTTTTCGAACTTGAACAACATTTCAACTTCCAAATTTCAAACCACATTTTATAACAGGACCCTTCATACTTCGACATAATAATGGATACCAAAGGTAGTAGAAATTTACCCACCTACTAGCTTTTAATCACAAATGGGTTAGTAGGAATTTACCCACCTACTAGCTTTTAATCACAAATGGGTTAGTAGGAATTTACCCACCTACTAGCTTTTAATCACAAATGGGTTAGTAGGAATTTACCCACCTACTAGCTTTTAATCACAAATGGGTTAGTAGGAATTTACCCACCTACTAGCTTTTAATCACAAATGGGTTAGTAGGAATTTACCCACCTACTAGCTTTTAATCACAAATGGGTTAGTAGGAATTTACCCACCTACTAGCTTTTAATCACAAATGGGTTAGTAGGAATTTACCCACCTACTAGCTTTTAATCACAAATGGGTTAGTAGGAATTTACCCACCTACTAGCTTTTAATCACAAATGGGTTAGTAGGAATTTACCCACCTACTAGCTTTTAATCACAAATGGGTTAGTAGGAATTTACCCACCTACTAGCTTTTAATCACAAATGGGTTAGTAGGAATTTACCCACCTACTAGCTTTTAATCACAAATGGGTTAGTAGGAATTTACCCACCTACTAGCTTTTAATCACAAATGGGTTAGTAGGAATTTACCCACCTACTAGCTTTTAATCACAAATGGGTTAGTAGGAATTTACCCACCTACTAGCTTTTAATCACAAATGGGTTAGTAGGAATTTACCCACCTACTAGCTTTTAATCACAAATGGGTTAGTAGGAATTTACCCACCTACTAGCTTTTAATCACAAATGGGTTAGTAGGAATTTACCCACCTACTAGCTTTTAATCACAAATGGGTTAGTAGGAATTTACCCACCTACTAGCTTTTAATCACAAATGGGTTAGTAGGAATTTACCCACCTACTAGCTTTTAATCACAAATGGGTTAGTAGGAATTTACCCACCTACTAGCTTTTAATCACAAATGGGTTAGTAGGAATTTACCCACCTACTAGCTTTTAATCACAAATGGGTTAGTAGGAATTTACCCACCTACTAGCTTTTAATCACAAATGGGTTAGTAGGAATTTACCCACCTACTAGCTTTTAATCACAAATGGGTTAGTAGGAATTTACCCACCTACTAGCTTTTAATCACAAATGGGTTAGTAGGAATTTACCCACCTACTAGCTTTTAATCACAAATGGGTTAGTAGGAATTTACCCACCTACTAGCTTTTAATCACAAATGGGTTAGTAGGAATTTACCCACCTACTAGCTTTTAATCACAAATGGGTTAGTAGGAATTTACCCACCTACTAGCTTTTAATCACAAATGGGTTAGTAGGAATTTACCCACCTACTAGCTTTTAATCACAAATGGGTTAGTAGGAATTTACCCACCTACTAGCTTTTAATCACAAATGGGTTAGTAGGAATTTACCCACCTACTAGCTTTTAATCACAAATGGGTTAGTAGGAATTTACCCACCTACTAGCTTTTAATCACAAATGGGTTAGTAGGAATTTACCCACCTACTAGCTTTTAATCACAAATGGGTTAGTAGGAATTTACCCACCTACTAGCTTTTAATCACAAATGGGTTAGTAGGAATTTACCCACCTACTAGCTTTTAATCACAAATGGGTTAGTAGGAATTTACCCACCTACTAGCTTTTAATCACAAATGGGTTAGTAGGAATTTACCCACCTACTAGCTTTTAATCACAAATGGGTTAGTAGGAATTTACCCACCTACTAGCTTTTAATCACAAATGGGTTAGTAGGAATTTACCCACCTACTAGCTTTTAATCACAAATGGGTTAGTAGGAATTTACCCACCTACTAGCTTTTAATCACAAATGGGTTAGTAGGAATTTACCCACCTACTAGCTTTTAATCACAAATGGGTTAGTAGGAATTTACCCACCTACTAGCTTTTAATCACAAATGGGTTAGTAGGAATTTACCCACCTACTAGCTTTTAATCACAAATGGGTTAGTAGGAATTTACCCACCTACTAGCTTTTAATCACAAATGGGTTAGTAGGAATTTACCCACCTACTAGCTTTTAATCACAAATGGGTTAGTAGGAATTTACCCACCTACTAGCTTTTAATCACAAATGGGTTAGTAGGAATTTACCCACCTACTAGCTTTTAATCACAAATGGGTTAGTAGGAATTTACCCACCTACTAGCTTTTAATCACAAATGGGTTAGTAGGAATTTACCCACCTACTAGCTTTTAATCACAAATGGGTTAGTAGGAATTTACCCACCTACTAGCTTTTAATCACAAATGGGTTAGTAGGAATTTACCCACCTACTAGCTTTTAATCACAAATGGGTTAGTAGGAATTTACCCACCTACTAGCTTTTAATCACAAATGGGTTAGTAGGAATTTACCCACCTACTAGCTTTTAATCACAAATGGGTTAGTAGGAATTTACCCACCTACTAGCTTTTAATCACAAATGGGTTAGTAGGAATTTACCCACCTACTAGCTTTTAATCACAAATGGGTTAGTAGGAATTTACCCACCTACTAGCTTTTAATCACAAATGGGTTAGTAGGAATTTACCCACCTACTAGCTTTTAATCACAAATGGGTTAGTAGGAATTTACCCACCTACTAGCTTTTAATCACAAATGGGTTAGTAGGAATTTACCCACCTACTAGCTTTTAATCACAAATGGGTTAGTAGGAATTTACCCACCTACTAGCTTTTAATCACAAATGGGTTAGTAGGAATTTACCCACCTACTAACCCTAATAACAATTATGCTAGTAGGAATTTACCCACCTACTAACCCTAATAACAATTATGCTAGTAGGAATTTACCCACCTACTAGCTTTTAATCACAAATGGGTTAGTAGGAATTTACCCACCTACTAGCTATAATCACAAATGGATTAGTAGGAATTTACCCACCTACTAGCTTTTAATCACAAATGGGTTAGTAGGAATTTACCCACCTACTAGCTTTTAATCACAAATGGGTTAGTAGGAATTTACCCACCTACTAGCTTTTAATCACAAATGGGTTAGTAGGAATTTACCCACCTACTAACCCTAATAACAATTATGCTAGTAGGAATTTACCCACCTACTAGCTTTTAATCACAAATGGGTTAGTAGGAATTTACCCACCTACTAGCTTTTAATCACAAATGGGTTAGTAGGAATTTACCCACCTACTAACCCTAATAACAATTATGCTAGTAGGAATTTACCCACCTACTAGCTTTTAATCACAAATGGGTTAGTAGGAATTTACCCACCTACTAGCTATAATCACAAATGGATTAGTAGGAATTTACCCACCTACTAGCTTTTAATCACAAATGGGTTAGTAGGAATTTACCCACCTACTAGCTTTTAATCACAAATGGGTTAGTAGGAATTTACCCACCTACTAGCTTTTAATCACAAATGGGTTAGTAGGAATTTACCCACCTACTAGCTTTTAATCACAAATGGGTTAGTAGGAATTTACCCACCTACTAGCTTTTAATCACAAATGGGTTAGTAGGAATTTACCCACCTACTAGCTTTTAATCACAAATGGGTTAGTAGGAATTTACCCACCTACTAGCTTTTAATCACAAATGGGTTAGTAGGAATTTACCCACCTACTAGCTTTTAATCACAAATGGGTTAGTAGGAATTTACCCACCTACTAGCTTTTAATCACAAATGGGTTAGTAGGAATTTACCCACCTACTAGCTTTTAATCACAAATGGGTTAGTAGGAATTTACCCACCTACTAGCTTTTAATCACAAATGGGTTAGTAGGAATTTACCCACCTACTAGCTTTTAATCACAAATGGGTTAGTAGGAATTTACCCACCTACTAGCTTTTAATCACAAATGGGTTAGTAGGAATTTACCCACCTACTAGCTTTTAATCACAAATGGGTTAGTAGGAAT
Source organism: Erigeron breviscapus (assembly GCA_034093135.1). Lineage (NCBI taxonomy): Eukaryota > Viridiplantae > Streptophyta > Magnoliopsida > Asterales > Asteraceae > Erigeron > Erigeron breviscapus. The sequence goes on along the minus strand of CM067167.1, from coordinate 44,224,069 downwards.
TTACCCACCTACTAGCTTTTAATCACAAATGGGTTAGTAGGAATTTACCCACCTACTAGCTTTTAATCACAAATGGGTTAGTAGGAATTTACCCACCTACTAGCTTTTAATCACAAATGGGTTAGTAGGAATTTACCCACCTACTAGCTTTTAATCACAAATGGGTTAGTAGGAATTTACCCACCTACTAGCTTTTAATCACAAATGGGTTAGTAGGAATTTACCCACCTACTAGCTTTTAATCACAAATGGGTTAGTAGGAATTTACCCACCTACTAGCTTTTAATCACAAATGGGTTAGTAGGAATTTACCCACCTACTAGCTTTTAATCACAAATGGGTTAGTAGGAATTTACCCACCTACTAGCTTTTAATCACAAATGGGTTAGTAGGAATTTACCCACCTACTAGCTTTTAATCACAAATGGGTTAGTAGGAATTTACCCACCTACTAGCTTTTAATCACAAATGGGTTAGTAGGAATTTACCCACCTACTAGCTTTTAATCACAAATGGGTTAGTAGGAATTTACCCACCTACTAGCTTTTAATCACAAATGGGTTAGTAGGAATTTACCCACCTACTAGCTTTTAATCACAAATGGGCTTAGTAGGAATTTACCCACCTACTAACCCTAAATCACAATTTGGCTAGTAGGAATTTACCCACCTACTAACCCTAAATCACAATTTGGCTAGTAGGAATTTACCCACCTACTAGCTCAATCAAATGGATCATAGGAATTTACCCACCTATGACCTCAAATAACAAGAACATGATTATATGCATATACACTCACCTTAAACTTGGCTAATTGGTAAAATGGCTATTAGGCACAACTAGATGATCTTCACCACCTATACATAATACAATACATATATCTATGAGTTCTATAAACTCAACTATTTCACAATCATTCACTTGAATTCAACATGCATTTCATTATCATGGTGTTTGGCATTCACAAAACATTTTAACAATTTTCCATAATCAATTTCGTATCACAATTTAGCCAAACACCCAAAACATAAAGTTGATTACTTTGGGTTTCATTAAAAACTCAATTGCCTTTACCCAAAGCTTCTCCTTTTAATTCATTAGGGTTCATCATCAAAATCCCCAAATTGACAAATTCCCAATTTCCAACTAAGAACCCTAATTCCATTATCAAGAACCCTAAATTTTACAATTAAAGGGTTAAGGGAATTCTTACCTCAAAGAACAACAACAACAATTAAATTTCCAGATTTTTCTCTCTTTTTCTCCTTGTTAATTTCGGCCTCCCCCAACAAAACAACCCTTACTTTGCTTATTATTTGAATGAATTAGATAGTTGAATTTTGGGGAGGAATAATCTTGCATGAATACTTGATATAATTGAATTGGAGAAAGGAAAGATTGAGGATTTTAAGAATGGGGCTCAGTGGTTTTGGTGAATCACCATTTGAAATTGGCTGGACACCTCTCCCATATGCCACGTCCCATTTCACATTTTTAGTGGGTCAAATACCCGCTACCCGCTAGAGTTCCAACTAAATTAACTTCTTATCTCGAAACAAAATACTAGGAAGTTAATTTAATGCCAAAACTAATAAAAGAGTTAATTTTCATTTACCTTAAAATTTTGGGGTGTTACACATATCTACTGATAATTGTCAAGTGATCATACGTGTTTCTGACCATTTACATCAATAAAAATATATCGTATTTGTTTTCTTTTGTTATTAAAAACCTGCATACGTGAAATGTGATTATCGTCAAAGATTTAACAATCAACTCGTTTATCATAATCATGCATGTATTATCGGATTCGTTGACTCTTAATTTTGGTTTAAGGATAGGGACATGCGTGATTGAAAGCTATAAGCCTATAATGTTTAATCATTGCTAACTTCCTAATCTTAATCTTTATCTTATCTTAATCTTATCTTAATCTTAATAAATACTAAAAGACAACTGACCTAACCTTAATTGACCAATCACAACCTCAATTTTATAATTTAATTAAATTAACACATTTCTAAATCAATTTACACTTTAACCAATTTAAAAATAATTAATACTTTATTGCATAATGTCTATCTATAACAAAATATAGCTAAAAGTAAAGTTACAACATTTTGAATTAATACGAATTAATATTTATATCAATATTTTATTTTATATTATTTTATTGCAAGACTTATCGACAATAGCTTATTAAAAATATAAATAATATAAATAAAATATATAACAAACCTAACGGCATTATCAATTGAATATATTTAATGTATGATGTATGTATTATTATGATCTACATATATCTCATATATACTATTTCATACAGTAATATATATTCATGTATTTCTCTAAATTATAATTTTCAACATGGGATTAAATTAAGGTTGTATTTACAAATTTGGATTGTCTATTATTCTATATAAATCGACCAATTTGGATAAACTATAAGTCCATCATAGCTATTATTTGGCTTATAATATTAAAATATATACTCAATATTGACATTGGTATATAAAAAGAAAGCAAACAAATTTAACTTCACCATATATATTAATTTGCTATATTTTTCTTGAACTGTATTAATTTGCTATAGAATAGTAATATAATATATTGAATATTGGTAATATAGGAATAAAACAAAATAGTCGACTAGGATATATGTAGAAATACACAAACACTCTAATCAAATCCTACACAAACACTCCAACCAAATAATCATTAAAACCAATCTTCTTTTGTAAATGCAGTAAGGATTGTCTACAGAAACACATGAAGGTACAAACTTCTCAATATATCTAATTGTATTCAAACTAATTGTAAGATTTAGGATACAGATTCTTCTTATATAAAACGAACCCTACAAATAAAATCACAACACATGAAATCAATGAAACCCACGAACCAAGTTGCTACTTTTATTTTTCTTAACAACCATAGCTAAAGAAAATAAAATTACTTTTTTGCAAGACATTAATGAGAACTCGGTCAATTGTGTAATCAAGGTTGAGATATTGATTCTCAAAGAGTTTATATAAAAGAAACTTTGCTACACCATCCAACCTTGATATGATTTATCATTCAGTATTTACATTTGAATATTTCTCAATTCTTTTTTAAATATATTTTACATTTTAACGTATAAGTATTTTTTTGTTCCATATACTAATTTTTATATCGATAATGTTGTAAAACCCGTGTATTTGACACGGGTTTAATCTAGTATTATAACTGGGACGTAATTTTCCTCCCTGTTGTCATATTGATCGTTTTGATATTCACAAATGACATTTGTCTGTTGGAATATAACATGATTCAATTCGTAATAAACACGTACCGGGGAATCCAGATCGTCCTGTGGAACCTGTAACAGCATAAAGCATGATTGCTATTGATTTCGGGTTCCCATAACAAGATGATTGATTTAGGATGGATTGATGAATTCATGATTAAGGAATTCATCAGAGGATGATGGACGAATTTATTTTGGGAGGCTGTGATTATGTGTGTTTATTAACCTAAAATTAGGTTAATTACTCTCTATTTATATAAGGAGCGTATTTTCACATTTAGTCCCTCTGGTGTTTAATTCGTGCCTCATTAGTCCTCTTAGTTCCAATCACCTAATGGGAAACCCTATAATACGTCTTTAAGAGATAAATACGTCCATCGAATATTTACTAGACATAGGGATTTCAGTTATCGTCAATTATCATATCAGGAAGGATAGATGATCAGTGACGGTCACACTAACGTGGTTCCAACATTCTCCCACTTGACCAAGCGATCATTTATCTATGAGCATTTAATAAGTCCGGCCGGGATAATACTCATTTCGTTTTAAACCGAAATCATAGCCAATAAGTACAGTCGTAGAGAAGAACATCAACTCAGGACCCCCACTAGTCAAACTATGTTTTCAAAGTGCAAGAAAAGTCCTCAATTAGGTCAAATTCGGGTTTGATTGCTTGTGGAGGTTTTGGTAAGTGTTTTCTAGCTCAAATCCATCTTTTCAAGTTGTTAAACATGTATATCAACTAAATTTAAACACTCTTGGTCATTCTAGTTTCAAAATCCGAAATTTAGGGTTTCAAGTTCTTCAACTAGGTCAAAATTGATTTGGAGTCAAAGGTTATGTTATGAGGTGAAATTGTCAAGTGGGTTATGCTCAAACATGTTAACTTAAACTAAAAACGAGTCAAGAAACTCTTTCAAACCGAGTTTTAAGCACAAATTTGGTCTTGGGTCGATTTAGGGTTCAAATGGGTCAAAAATCGGTTGAAACTTGTAAATGGGTTAAAGGGTTGGATTCGAATGATGAAACATGTTTAATTATGCCTAATTATGTTTATCTATGATTGAAAATGGGTCTTGGAGCTATGCAAATCGATTTCATGGTTCAAATGTTAAGAAATTAGGGTTTGAGGTCGTGTTTGGTGTCAAAATCTGCTGCTGGTGTGCTTGTTCAGACCCCGGCGTAAGCTACGCCCCCACCAGGCGTACCTTACGCTGCCTTCTAACTTCGATTTTTAGAAATGCTTCTGTTTACGCTCAAAAATTGGAACCAGACGCCAAAAAGCACTTTTGGGGGCCGGCGTAACTTACGGCTCCTTCCCAGCGTAGCTTACGCCCATGAAAACTTCCCAGCGTAGCTTACGCCCATACCTAGCCGTACCTTACGCCCATTCAGAAAGCACCTAGCGTAACCTACGGTGGTTCCAGCCGTACCTTACGCCCTTTCTAAAGTTCATTTTTCTGTTTTGATTCTAGCTTGCGTTTCACTTTCCTTGGGTCAAGTCGAACATTCAAATGGGTCTTATCTTGTTCTCTAAGGTATCATACTCGAGTCATAACGCGTGTTCAAGTCCCGGATTCAATTCCAAAGATTCATAGAAGTCAAATGAGGACATAATTGTATAATTATTGATGCGTACACGTATATGTTGATAGGATGTGGACACGTGACGATTGTTGGACATTTATAGCTCGATATCAACTTGTTGCTGTGCTTGGAGATCAAGGTGAGTTTCGTAGCTCCCTACTCAATTGAGATTCGGGCTGAAAAGTGTACAACTTGTGTGCTTACTTGCTTGCGTGTGCATTTACATGTTTGCTCTGATTAGGACATGGTTTATTAGTGCATATGTTCGACTTTCTTGGTTGATATTATTATTTCTTGTTCTTGCTTACTATGAGCATTCTAACTACCTTGAGTAGTTCATTATGTGAGTACATGTGTGAGGGTCATTGACGGGCATTGATTGATGTATGGAATTACATGTTGTGTGTCGGTTTGTAGATATGTATTTGATGTGATTGTTGTATGGTTATTTTATATGTATGTTGGGTAGTTATAGGTTAGTTGTGTATATATGGAGGACGGTAATGCCTTTGAAAGGTTGGAGATGTGGTGGGAAGGCTGCGGATGACCCTATATATAAGCATCAAAGGCCTTTCAAAAGTAGTATCGTACGAAGTATATACACATGGTGTTGTCGTTTATTGAGTACAATGAAGTACATAACGTGCAATTGAGTACAATGAAGTACATAACGTGCAATTGAGTACAATGAAGTACATAACGTGCAATTGAGTACAATGAAGTACATAACGTGCAATTGAGTACAATGAAGTACATAACGTGCAATTGAGTACAATGAAGTACATAACGTGCAATTGAGTACAATGAAGTACATAACGTGCAATTGAGTACAATGAAGTACATGACATGCATTTGAGATCAATGAGGTGCATGATGACTATACATTATTACTTGTTTGACACTTATTGTTATCGACATTATTTGTCCTTACTCCTTATACGTATTTCTAGCTATTGTATAGTTCGTTAAGGGATACATGTGTGATTGGGTTGTGCCATGAACCAACCTAACTTGAGTACTTGTGCCTTTCGAGGACTTACTGTAAGTGTGTTCCTTGTTCATTATACTTGTTCATATTGTGAATGGCCTTGACATTAGATCCTTGTCATTCGCTCCTACGAACTCACCAACCTAGTGTTGACCTTGTTTAGTACACTTTTCAGGTATTCAAAGAATCCAAGATGTGTCGGTTGATTGATGCTTGTGCTAGAGCTTGGGTTTGGACTTACGTGGATCCAGGATTCATTTGCCCTTATTTTTTTCATTTTGCATTATGTACTTGTTTGTAGATGTTGGATTCACCGAATCCCCTTTGTTTCATATAGATCATGTTCTACGATAATCCCATGCATACGCTATATCTTTTCGGTAGTATTTCGAGCCTAGCTCGGGGGTTACAGAATGGTGGCCCATGCGTGGTCGTAGAGAATTAGGCGGTTTGACCTAGACTACGGCTTAAGTAAAAACTCTTCATATAGCATGCATGGTTAGGAATTTTGAATGCAATGTGAATTGTATGAACCTTGTAAGTGTACACTAAGAGTTCGTAGGCAGGATCGTTATACATAATGATATGAATACAATTGGACAATGTGTTGGTTTGAGATAGTGCTATGTGATCAATGTGTTGTTTTGTGACGAGTACAATGTGAACAATGTGTTATGTGGGACAAGTACAATGTGATGAATGTGATAACGTGAGTACAACTGGGTTGATGCGGACAATGTGTTGTTGTGTGATGGTCAAGTGCACGAGGTCAATGTGGTTATTTGAAGTCAATGAGGTCATGTGCATATTGTTGGATTGAGATGATTTGAATTGATGTTGTTTGATGATTTAGGGCAAGATGAAGTTATGGCATTAACATGATATAATATTGCGACAACCCTAAAAGAGCTTGATCAACTATTTTATGGTTACCCGGTATTATAACAAGTTAATGACATCACGGATTGCACGCGCTTGGCTTGGAGTATAATAAGGAACCGATATGTTTAATGGGAGTTGATTGGGTGGAGGGTTAGCCGCTGGTACACCCTGTATACATACCCGATCAATAACTAGGGAGCATATCGGATTCGGATTATACTTTGGACCACTTGTTTTAGATGCTTATGATGTGATGTGTCGAATATGAGTACTTGACTATGTTGGTAGACAAATGTTGTGAACTAGACATGAGAACATGATAGATAATGATTACTTAAGAACTTTGACATATTGTCCTTAGTGTAGTGATATGAGACAAGTATGATATGTTGGTACGATAGCATGATATATGACAGTTACTTGAGAGCATTTATATATTGGCCTTAGCGTAAAGACAAAAAAAAAAAAAAAAAATGCGTAGTGTGTTGGCATGAATGCACTAACTACTATTGTGGTTTGATGATGAACAATTAGTGTGAACTTGATATGATGGCATGATACATAACGATTCCCCTAGAACATTAGTACTTTTGCCTTAGTGTAAAGATATCATTTATGTGTGACATGTCGGTATGAGAGCATTGACTACTTGTGTGACTAACATGTAAGAACTTTGAGACTAACCTTCGGGTCATAAACTTTAAGATTCATTACTATGGTGGATACAATTAACCGTACCGGTAGGTGTCGCCAAGCATTTATGGTGAGAAGCGGGGTGTTGTACAAAATGACAAACCAGAGAAAAGGGGGTTAGGTGAATTTTGGCGGCGGGTACTACTGAAGTTTGCAACGATCCTAATGTGGAGACGGGTACATTTATTCTCAACGATATTTACGCCATGGTGTTATTTGATTCCAGAGCCGAGTATAGCCTCGTTCCTTCGATAGATATTCATCCTCGTGCCTTAAACTACGTGCTTGATATTGAAACGGTCAATGGTTCTCTAATTGGACTTAGTCAAGTACTTCGTGATTGTATCTTGACTTTAAACGACTTCGAATTATTCATCGATTCTACACCACTCGACATGGGAAGTTTTGGCGTCATTACGGGTTTAGATTGGAGGTTGACGATTAATGCGGTTATTGATTGTCGTAGAAGAGTGGTCAAGATACGATTGTCTAACAGTAAGGTCTTAAGAGTTCAAGGTGAAACATCAGATCCTCTTAGTTCAAAAGTATTTAGTGCTACCGCCACGATAGTTGAGTCGAAAACCATTCATATTGTTCATGACCTTCCCTATGTGCTTCTGGACTAATTACCTGGTTACCCCGTCTCGACAACTTGATTTTTGTATCGAACTAACTTCAAACGTCGCATCCATAGCCAAAGCTCCTTATAGACTCCCCTTAACAGGGGAACGATGTGTATTGATTACCGAGTATTGGGCCAGCTCACGATGAAGAACCAGTATCCATCTTCGATAAATAAGAAACTCATTTGATCAACTAGAAGGTGTTAATCCCTCCTCCAAGATTTACCATCGTTCGGGTTAGAGTCAACTACGCGTCCATAAAGATGACATCTCAAAGACGACGTTTCCTACAAGGTATGTACATTTAGGATACACCGTTGTGTCGTTTGGGTTGACTAATGCACCGACGGTGTTCATGGGCTTAGTGAAGCGGGTGTGACGGCCCAACTTAGACAAGTTTGTCATTACCCTTAGTAATGATATACTTGTTTACTCGAGGATGATGGAAGATCTTGCCAAATATTTACGCGAAGTGCTAGAATTGTGTAGAAAAGAGAGGTTGTATGTGGACCCCTCTAAATGCGAGTTGGTTAGAGGAAGTTCATTTCCTCGGTCATGTGGTGAGCGAAGATGGAATTCATGTAGATCCTAGCAAGATTGAAGCGGTCAAGAATTGAAGGTGTTGGAGACATGATCTTTAAGACACCCAATGTGAAATTCACACCGATCATAGAAGACTTTAACATATTTTTGATCAAGTGAGTTGAATATGAGACAAAGAGGATGGCTTTAACTTTCAGCGATTATGATTGCGATATTCGCTACTATCCGGGCAAAGCTAAAGGTCGTAGCCGATGCATCGAGTAGAAAGGAAAGGGTCAAGCCGAGAAGAACAAGAGCCATGGGTCTCACGGTGGAGCAAGGTATTCGTGATCGGATCATAGGAGCGCGCGTACAAGCTACCTTACCGGAGAATTGTGGTAATGAAAGGTTAGATGGCATAGAGCAACAATTCGATAGGAAAGAAGACAATGGGCTACTTAGTTGGAAGGCTTGGGTTCCCATTTTCGACATTTGAGGACATCTCTCATGAATGAAGCCATAAATCGGCTTATTCGGTCCATCCGGGATCGGATGAGATATACTTTGATTTGGGAGATTTCTGGGGGTGGCCGGGCGTGAGACATGACGTGGCTAAATATGCGAGTGAATGCCTTACTTACTTACAAATGGGAAATCGATCATAAGAAGCCACCCGGTTTGTTGGTGCAACCGGTGACACCGGAATGGAAATGGGAACGGATTGCAATGAACTTCAACACGAAGTTACCGAAGACAAGAAGTGATCGTGATACTATATGGGTGATCGTGGATCGGTTGGCAAGGTCGGCTCCCTTCTGAGCCATTGGTGGGACCGACAAGTTTGACACCATAGCGCGTTTGTACATTAAAGGAGTGGTGTCTAAGCATGAATTTCCGGTTTCTATCATCTCCGATAGAGATATCCGGTATGACTCAATTTTTGGAAGGGCTTTCAACGAGCAATGAGTACTCAACTTGACATGAGTACGGCGTTTCATCCTCAACGGATGGACAAACTGAGAGAACCATCCAAACGCTTGAAGACATGTTGAGGACTTGTGCTATTGACATTGGTGGAACTTGGGAAGATCATTTACCTCTAATTGGGTTCTCGTGAAATGATAGTTACCATGCGAATGTTCAAATGACTCTGTCTAGGGCACTTTATGGTAGAAAGTGTCGCTCTCCACTTGTTTGAGCGGAGATTTGGCGGAAGCCAACTTATCGTGCCAAAAATAGCGGTCAGGACAACAAAAGTGATTTCGCAAACCAAGGAGAGATTACGATTGGCCGTGAGAGACAAAGTAAATACGTCGATGTGAGACGTAGACCATTGGAGTTCAATGAGGGTGGTTGTGTGCTTGTGAAAGTCTCCCCGTAGGAAAGTGTCGTTTGTTTTGTAAAGAGAGGCAAGCTTGGACCAAGATGCAATGGACCTTCTGAAATCATTGAACGAGTGGGCAAAGTGGCTTACCAAATGAAGCTACCTCAAGAACACAACGGTGTGCATGACGTGTTCCATATTTGTAACCTAGGGAAGTGCTTGGCGGACCCTACATTACATGTGCCTATGAACGAGATTCAAGTGGACAAGAAGCTCAAATTTTGTTGCAAAGCCGGTAGAGATATTAGAGCGTGAGGGTAAGAAACGGAAGGACAAACATTATACGATAGATAATGGTCCGAGGGCAAGCTAAACATGGAGCCGAAGTCACTTGGGAGCGGGAAGACCAAATGGGGTCTAAATAACCGCATTTTTTTTTTGTGATTAGGGTTCTATCGAATTTCGGGACGAAATTCCCTTAACGGGGGAATGATGTAACAACTGTGATTCTTGACCCTGACCATATGTACAATTTAACTAGTTATCGAGTTGACCAAAATAGTTCAAGTGCAAATTGGGGTTCATTAGGTGCAATGTATACATATAGATCAATTGTCGTGCAATTTGGGACTTATGGGCAAGTCGAGATCATTGGTTAGTGCTAGTCGATTCTTTACTTTTGGATGACAATTAAGTTAACTAGTAAAACGAATGTGGATCCTATCCATGGGTTATACCCATCCAAGACAACCCAACCCTCCCCACCTTATCTTTTTCTCCATCCATTCATTTTCTCCCTTCCCTTTCTCTAGTTGATGCACACACTCTCTTTCTCTCCATCTCTAAATGTAATGCATCAAAGGGGTTGTTCCAAGTTAGATTTGAGTTAAATTCATCACCTTCATCATCATATGTAGAACATATCAAAATCCAAGTTTTCAAAGTGCAAGAAAAGTCCTCAATTACGCGTCAAATTCGGTAGCTTACGCCCATGAAAACTTCCCAGCGTAGCTTACGCCCATACTTCCCAGCGTAGCTTACGCCCATGAAAACTTCCCAGCGTAGCTTACGCCCATAAAATTCCCGCGTAGCTTACGCCCATGAAACCTTCCCAGCGTAGCTTACGCCCATGAAAACTTCCCAGCGTAGCTTACGCCCATGAAAACTTCCCAGCGTAGCTTACGCCCATACCTAGCCGTACCTTACGCCCATAAAACTTCCCAGCGTAGCTTACGCCCATGAAAACTTCCCAGCGTAGCTTACGCCCATAAACCTTCCCAGCGTAGCTTACGCCCATGAAAACTTCCCAGCGTAGCTTACGCCCATGAAAACTTCCCAGCGTAGCTTACGCCCATGAAAACTTCCCAGCGTAGCTTACGCCCATGAAAACTTCCTAGCGTACCTTACGCCCATACCTAGCCGTACCTTACGCCCATGAACTTCCCGCGTAGCTTACGCCCATGAAAACTTCCCAGCGTAGCTTACGCCCATTTCCCAGCGTAGCTTACGCCCATGAAAACTTCCCAGCGTAGCTTACGCCCATAACCTTCCCAGCGTAGCTTACGCCCATGAAAACTTCCCAGCGTAGCTTACGCCCATGAAAACTTCCCAGCGTAGCTTACGCCCATACCTAGCCGTACCTTACGCCCATGAAAACTTCCCAGCGTAGCTTACGCCCATACTTCCCAGCGTAGCTTACGCCCATGAAAACTTCCCAGCGTAGCTTACGCCCATACTTCCCAGCGTAGCTTACGCCCATGAAAACTTCCCAGCGTAGCTTACGCCCATATTCCCGCGTAGCTTACGCCCATGAAAACTTCCCAGCGTAGCTTACGCCCATAAAACTTCCCAGCGTAGCTTACGCCCATGAAAACTTCCCAGCGTAGCTTACGCCCATAAAACTTCCCAGCGTAGCTTACGCCCATAAAACTTCCCGCGTAGCTTACGCCCATGAAAACTTCCCAGCGTAGCTTACGCCCATACTTCCCGCGTAGCTTACGCCCATGAAAACTTCCCAGCGTAGCTTACGCCCATAAAACTTCCCAGCGTAGCTTACGCCCATGAAAACTTCCCAGCGTAGCTTACGCCCATATTCCCAGCGTAGCTTACGCCCATGAAAACTTCCCAGCGTAGCTTACGCCCATGAAAACTTCCCAGCGTAGCTTACGCCCATACCTAGCCGTACCTTACGCCCTTTCTAAAGTTCATTTTTCTGTTTTGATTCTAGCTTGCGTTTCACTTTCCTTGGGTCAAGTCGAACATTCAAATGGGTCTTATCTTGTTCTCTAAGGTATCATACTCGAGTCATAACGCGTGTTCAAGTCCCGGATTCAATTCCAAAGATTCATAGAAGTCAATTGAGTACAATGAAGTACATAACGTGCAATTGAGTACAATGAAGTACATAACGTGCAATTGAGTACAATGAAGTACATAACGTGCAATTGAGTACAATGAAGTACATAACGTGCAATTGAGTACAATGAAGTACATAACGTGCAATTGAGTACAATGAAGTACATAACGTGCAATTGAGTACAATGAAGTACATAACGTGCAATTGAGTACAATGAAGTACATAACGTGCAATTGAGTACAATGAAGTACATAACGTGCAATTGAGTACAATGAAGTACATAACGTGCAATTGAGTACAATGAAGTACATAACGTGCAATTGAGTACAATGAAGTACATAACGTGCAATTGAGTACAATGAAGTACATAACGTGCAATTGAGTACAATGAAGTACATAACGTGCAATTGAGTACAATGAAGTACATAACGTGCAATTGAGTACAATGAAGTACATAACGTGCAATTGAGTACAATGAAGTACATAACGTGCAATTGAGTACAATGAAGTACATAACGTGCAATTGAGTACAATGAAGTACATAACGTGCAATTGAGTACAATGAAGTACATAACGTGCAATTGAGTACAATGAAGTACATAACGTGCAATTGAGTACAATGAAGTACATAACGTGCAATTGAGTACAATGAAGTACATAACGTGCAATTGAGTACAATGAAGTACATAACGTGCAATTGAGTACAATGAAGTACATAACGTGCAATTGAGTACAATGAAGTACATAACGTGCAATTGAGTACAATGAAGTACATAACGTGCAATTGAGTACAATGAAGTACATAACGTGCAATTGAGTACAATGAAGTACATAACGTGCAATTGAGTACAATGAAGTACATAACGTGCAATTGAGTACAATGAAGTACATAACGTGCAATTGAGTACAATGAAGTACATAACGTGCAATTGAGTACAATGAAGTACATAACGTGCAATTGAGTACAATGAAGTACATAACGTGCAATTGAGTACAATGAAGTACATAACGTGCAATTGAGTACAATGAAGTACATAACGTGCAATTGAGTACAATGAAGTACATAACGTGCAATTGAGTACAATGAAGTACATAACGTGCAATTGAGTACAATGAAGTACATAACGTGCAATTGAGTACAATGAAGTACATAACGTGCAATTGAGTACAATGAAGTACATAACGTGCAATTGAGTACAATGAAGTACATAACGTGCAATTGAGTACAATGAAGTACATAACGTGCAATTGAGTACAATGAAGTACATAACGTGCAATTGAGTACAATGAAGTACATAACGTGCAATTGAGTACAATGAAGTACATAACGTGCAATTGAGTACAATGAAGTACATAACGTGCAATTGAGTACAATGAAGTACATAACGTGCAATTGAGTACAATGAAGTACATAACGTGCAATTGAGTACAATGAAGTACATAACGTGCAATTGAGTACAATGAAGTACATAACGTGCAATTGAGTACAATGAAGTACATAACGTGCAATTGAGTACAATGAAGTACATAACGTGCAATTGAGTACAATGAAGTACATAACGTGCAATTGAGTACAATGAAGTACATAACGTGCAATTGAGTACAATGAAGTACATAACGTGCAATTGAGTACAATGAAGTACATAACGTGCAATTGAGTACAATGAAGTACATAACGTGCAATTGAGTACAATGAAGTACATAACGTGCAATTGAGTACAATGAAGTACATAACGTGCAATTGAGTACAATGAAGTACATAACGTGCAATTGAGTACAATGAAGTACATAACGTGCAATTGAGTACAATGAAGTACATAACGTGCAATTGAGTACAATGAAGTACATAACGTGCAATTGAGTACAATGAAGTACATAACGTGCAATTGAGTACAATGAAGTACATAACGTGCAATTGAGTACAATGAAGTACATAACGTGCAATTGAGTACAATGAAGTACATAACGTGCAATTGAGTACAATGAAGTACATAACGTGCAATTGAGTACAATGAAGTACATAACGTGCAATTGAGTACAATGAAGTACATAACGTGCAATTGAGTACAATGAAGTACATAACGTGCAATTGAGTACAATGAAGTACATAACGTGCAATTGAGTACAATGAAGTACATAACGTGCAATTGAGTACAATGAAGTACATAACGTGCAATTGAGTACAATGAAGTACATAACGTGCAATTGAGTACAATGAAGTACATAACGTGCAATTGAGTACAATGAAGTACATAACGTGCAATTGAGTACAATGAAGTACATAACGTGCAATTGAGTACAATGAAGTACATAACGTGCAATTGAGTACAATGAAGTACATAACGTGCAATTGAGTACAATGAAGTACATAACGTGCAATTGAGTACAATGAAGTACATAACGTGCAATTGAGTACAATGAAGTACATAACGTGCAATTGAGTACAATGAAGTACATAACGTGCAATTGAGTACAATGAAGTACATAACGTGCAATTGAGTACAATGAAGTACATAACGTGCAATTGAGTACAATGAAGTACATAACGTGCAATTGAGTACAATGAAGTACATAACGTGCAATTGAGTACAATGAAGTACATAACGTGCAATTGAGTACAATGAAGTACATAACGTGCAATTGAGTACAATGAAGTACATAACGTGCAATTGAGTACAATGAAGTACATAACGTGCAATTGAGTACAATGAAGTACATAACGTGCAATTGAGTACAATGAAGTACATAACGTGCAATTGAGTACAATGAAGTACATAACGTGCAATTGAGTACAATGAAGTACATAACGTGCAATTGAGTACAATGAAGTACATAACGTGCAATTGAGTACAATGAAGTACATAACGTGCAATTGAGTACAATGAAGTACATAACGTGCAATTGAGTACAATGAAGTACATAACGTGCAATTGAGTACAATGAAGTACATAACGTGCAATTGAGTACAATGAAGTACATAACGTGCAATTGAGTACAATGAAGTACATAACGTGCAATTGAGTACAATGAAGTACATAACGTGCAATTGAGTACAATGAAGTACATAACGTGCAATTGAGTACAATGAAGTACATAACGTGCAATTGAGTACAATGAAGTACATAACGTGCAATTGAGTACAATGAAGTACATAACGTGCAATTGAGTACAATGAAGTACATAACGTGCAATTGAGTACAATGAAGTACATAACGTGCAATTGAGTACAATGAAGTACATAACGTGCAATTGAGTACAATGAAGTACATAACGTGCAATTGAGTACAATGAAGTACATAACGTGCAATTGAGTACAATGAAGTACATAACGTGCAATTGAGTACAATGAAGTACATAACGTGCAATTGAGTACAATGAAGTACATAACGTGCAATTGAGTACAATGAAGTACATAACGTGCAATTGAGTACAATGAAGTACATAACGTGCAATTGAGTACAATGAAGTACATAACGTGCAATTGAGTACAATGAAGTACATAACGTGCAATTGAGTACAATGAAGTACATAACGTGCAATTGAGTACAATGAAGTACATAACGTGCAATTGAGTACAATGAAGTACATAACGTGCAATTGAGTACAATGAAGTACATAACGTGCAATTGAGTACAATGAAGTACATAACGTGCAATTGAGTACAATGAAGTACATAACGTGCAATTGAGTACAATGAAGTACATAACGTGCAATTGAGTACAATGAAGTACATAACGTGCAATTGAGTACAATGAAGTACATAACGTGCAATTGAGTACAATGAAGTACATAACGTGCAATTGAGTACAATGAAGTACATAACGTGCAATTGAGTACAATGAAGTACATAACGTGCAATTGAGTACAATGAAGTACATAACGTGCAATTGAGTACAATGAAGTACATAACGTGCAATTGAGTACAATGAAGTACATGACATGCATTTGAGATCAATGAGGTGCATGATGACTATACATTATTACTTGTTTGACACTTATTGTTATCGACATTATTTGTCCTTACTCCTTATACGTATTTCTAGCTATTGTATAGTTCGTTAAGGGATACATGTGTGATTGGGTTGTGCCATGAACCAACCTAACTTGAGTACTTGTGCCTTTCGAGGACTTACTGTAAGTGTGTTCCTTGTTCATTATACTTGTTCATATTGTGAATGGCCTTGACATTAGATCCTTGTCATTCGCTCCTACGAACTCACCAACCTAGTGTTGACCTTGTTTAGTACACTTTTCAGGTATTCAAAGAATCCAAGATGTGTCGGTTGATTGATGCTTGTGCTAGAGCTTGGGTTTGGACTTACGTGGATCCAGGATTCATTTGCCCTTATTTTTTTCATTTTGCATTATGTACTTGTTTGTAGATGTTGGATTCACCGAATCCCCTTTGTTTCATATAGATCATGTTCTACGATAATCCCATGCATACGCTATATCTTTTCGGTAGTATTTCGAGCCTAGCTCGGGGTGTTACACTATAGTCCATCATAGTATTATTTGGCTTATAATATTAAAATATATACTCAATATTGACATTGGTATATAAAAAGAAAGCAAACAAATTTAACTTCACCATATATATTAATTTGCTATATTTTTCTTGAACTGTATTAATTTGCTATAGAATAGTAATATAATATATTGAATATTGGTAATATAGGAATAAAACAAAATAGTCGACTAGGATATATGTAGAAATACACAAACACTCTAATCAAATCCTACACAAACACTCCAACCAAATAATCATTAAAACCAATCTTCTTTTGTAAATGCAGTAAGGATTGTCTACAGAAACACATGAAGGTACAAACTTCTCAATATATCTAATTGTATTCAAACTAATTGTAAGATTTAGGATACAGATTCTTCTTATATAAAACGAACCCTACAAATAAAATCACAACACATGAAATCAATGAAGACCCCACGAACCAGTTGCTACTTTTATTTTTCTTAACAACCATAGCTAAAGAAAATAAAATTACTTTTTTGCAAGACATTAATGAGAACTCGGTCAATTGTGTAATCAAGGTTAAGATATTGCTTCTCTGGAAAGAGTTTGTATAAAAGAAACTTTGCTACACCATCCAGCCTTGATATGATTTATCATTCAGTATTTACATTTGAATATTTTAATTCTTTTTTAAATATATTTTTACATTTTAACGTATAAGTATTTTTTTTGTTCCATATACTAATTTTTATATTGATAATGTTGTAAAACCCGTGTATTTGACACGGGTCTAATACTAGTAAGTTCATAAGGACGTAATTTTCCTCCCTGTTGTCATATTGATCGTTTTGATATTCACAAATGACATTGTCTTTTTATATACTCCCTCCGTCCCATCAAAAGTGTCCACTTTTGAATTATCAAAGTCTTTTTTATTGCAACTTTGACCTTATATATTTTTATTTATAATGTATAATACTTGATGAAAATTATATGAGTTGATAGAGGTTTAGATATGTTTTCATTGAGTATAACTTTTATAAAATATTATATAATGCAATAAAAAATATTTATGGTCAAAAATATAAAAGAAAGACTTTGACAAAATAAAAGTGGACACTTTTAATGGGACGGATGGAGTATTTAATTTCAATTAAAAGGAAATTTATTTTAGGATAATCTCTGTCTTCAGTCTCAAGAGTATTTCTGTTCACATCAGAATTTGAATTCAAGAGCTCAAAGTTTCTAAGTATCCCAAATATCTTTGAGACTCGATGATCCTGTTATTATATTTTGATTGGAAACATATTCATTTGTTTAAAATTATTATTTACTTTGGTTAAAACAAATTATATAATTATCTGTTTAAGAATTATAACTTTAACTAATTAATATTGTCACTCCCTTCATTCCCTTAAATGTGTTTTACTTTAAATTTTCAAAGTTTTTTATTTTATAACTTTGACTTTAAATATTTTTATATGCATAGTATAATAATCCTTCAAGAAAGTTATATGAATTGATTAAGTTTTAAATGTGTTTTCATTGGTAATAATAACTTTTATCAAGTGTTATATAACACAAAGATTATATAACTAAAGACAAAGTTAAAATACAATGACTTTGAAAATTCAAATTAAGTCACTTCTAGTGGGACGAAGGGAACATTATTTTTCAATTCAAAGTTTTCTATACTAAAGGATAAAAATAAGAACATATTGATTAAAAAACTTTATTAATTGTTATATTTTAAATTGTAACTTTGTGCTAAAAAAATGGAGAAAGTAGTAAATATTTACAGCCTTATCAGATTGAGGTGGACGGCCCATAGCGCGACAGTTTACTCATACAAGGCAAGCCCATAAGAAGCCTAATCCAACTAATTGACGTGACAATACTGTAAGGTTATCAATATTATTACAGATTTTACTAGCCTAATCCGCGGGCATTATCTAGTGGGAGTATAAATTATTCATTAGTTGTATTAGACATTTTTTTATAGTAATTATCATAGGTGGTTAAAATTGAAGAAAATACCGGTTGAAAAGCTTGACAACAGAGAATATTTGATACGGAATGAAAACAACTAGTTGCAAATGTTGTTGTTTCAATGATACAAAGTACAAAAACGTCTAACAGAAAGCTATAAAAAAAATCACATACAAATGCAACTAAAGAAAGTTTATATAAAAAAAAGACTTGTTCATTGAACAATTAAAACACACAACTTCCTTCCTTGAGAACGATATATATATGTAATTTTGTAAAGTTAAATTAGAACTTAGGAAATTCGATGGAGGAACCACAACTTCCTTTTGGGAACACCGGACATTGTATAAATCTGGAAGCTGATGAGTCGACACACAAGTAGACTTGATACAATTGACTATTACCGGACGTGTCATTGTTGCACTCGATCCAAGGAGTGTAACCGCTCGCTCCTTGAATCGCGCTCTTTATGCTACTAAGAGTATACTTTTGCCCGTTTGGTTGTATTCCTGAATCATATTGGAATCGTAAGTAAGATTACAACGTTGAAGGAAAAAGGAACGAAATGTTATTTTACTATCATATATGAATATGATATATATACCGGCGCTTTTGAGGGCTTGTAAGAGATCAATTTGGTTCTTGAGGCTAAGGGTGGTGGCGAAATAATCATGTTGGTTGAGTACAGATTCCGAGCAAGTCCCGTGCTTGTCCCACTCATGACCCCAAAATGCTAACCCGTTGTTGCTTGGGCACGATAATGTTGGCCACTCTGATTGCATATGACTAGTAAGATCTGAAATCTGTGAAAATAATAAAAATGGTCATAATTTTATCAAACAAATTAGAATTGCCAATTTGGGGTTTGACCACTTGGCTTTTGCCTCGTGGGGTAGAAACTAAAGTTCAATCCTTGACAATAGTGTAATTTATGATTATTTGATGTAATTTAATAGTGTAACATATTTGCAGTTACAAAAAAAAAACAACTTAAAAGTTGATTTTATATATAAAACACAGTACCTTCCATATTCCCATTTATAATTATAATTCATTTAAATATATGCTTATATAAAGAGAAAAACATATGTATAAAAGAAGAAATGGAGCACCTTGGACACATCGAAAGGATTGGTAGAGTCACAATTGGAGGGATAGGAACCATCGTTTCTATTGGGCCAAAGCCCATGAATTCCAAAATCTGCTGCCGGCTTTCCAGTACTTGGGTAGCAGCAACTTTGTTTCGTGTCACAATACGATCCTGGCCACTACCATACATACATACATACAAAAACGTACATTGTTCAACTCATCATTTTATCACTTCGTAAAAGGTCTATATGTAGTTTTCATGATTGTGTGATCGATTGTAAATATTTACATATGTAAACGGTATCGTAATTAAAACAACCTTTGACACATTTTTGTATTATAACGTTATGAGTCGAGTTGAAGAGATATATATATATATATATATAATAATACCTGCTGAACAAAGTAGAAGAAGTCAAAATCCTGCGAAGCAGCGAGGACTAGTAGAGAATGCAGGGTCAAGAGCTTGATCAACAACAAAGCATTATTGTTGGATATCATCATCTTCATAATGTGTTTGTGTGTATATAATTGTGGGTTTCGTGTGTGAGTATTATTTATAGGGGGGAGGATGTGCGTATGAAAAGGTATGAACTCAAAATGGGGCATATATATCATATTCAATCCTTTGTTTTAATTAGTAAAGATAGTGATTGAGAGATAATGAATGATTGAATGCATTTTAGTTATTACTATAATTAACTTAGTGTCATATACTCATATGAATGTGTCGTTATATGTATTTTAAGAAACACTTATAATTGAATAAGTAAGGCATATGACATAAATAAATTAATCTTGGTCTTGGGTTGACAACTTGATAATCCAGATTAATTATTTGCTTTTAAAGTAGTTTTCTGGTTTATAAGAAATCTCACCAAAGTTACAAGATAATTATAAAGTCGTTGTGTTAATAACCAAGTGGCCGCAAAGAGAAGTCCTTTCAGTGAAGGTTTGTATTCATAGAGATCTGAGTTCGAGTCCTGAGTGAACAATGATGACTCCTATTAATTATCGTGTTTTTGGGACGAATTAAAACAACAAAGTATAGACCCCGTTTCAATATTCAATCCGCATGTCAAAAAAAAAAAACCCGGTCATTATAAACTATTTGTCATTATCGTATTACGAACACTATTGTGTGAGTACAATACGACAATACTAATTTATTAAAATTTAAAAATTGGGAATTGGAAAAATCTATTTATAGGTAGTAACAACAATTACGTAAACAGGATCATATTGATATTTTTAGGTAAATTTGGCCTATATCCTATTCGAAAAAATTACGTTGTTAGTCTTCATTGTTCAACTTAATTGATTCATGAACATGTATATACATGCAAGTAAACTTAATAAACACTTTATAAAAACCATATTAATTTCTTTTCAAGGTTAAATTTAACGTGTATAAAAGTATTACGATGGAATTCTTAAGTATTTTATTTAGTCGTTTTCATATAACAATTACTCCGTAATTTTTTTAGTCGTCAACAATTTGACAATTAACTCAAACTAACGAGTTCATGTTGACCCTTGGTTTGGCTATTGGGTCATAGATGATTGAATTAAGCTGATCTAATCAGGTTAATAATTGGAATAATAGAAGAATGGCTATTCCTTTCAATGAAAATGCTCTTTTCATTAATCTATATATTACTGTTTCAAAAAAATAAAAATAAAAAAAAACACCGATACTAGGAATTACTAGTTTCTCAATGATTTTTTTTATTTTTTTCTTAAACCGTAGTGAACCTATATTTAATGATAACTTTGACATGTAAATCTTGGATAACCAAAATTAAATACATTTCAATAGCATTATATAAACCCATTAAAAAAATCTTTGAAAGGCTTATGTATAATGAAAATGTTTATAAAAACTCCACTTAGTTGGGTTGGCCAGTGGTATCTTCTAAATCCACTATGTGGGCCCCGGAGGTGAGTTTTCCCCAAGGTCTCGGGTTCGAGTCTTGGGTTTCTCATCTCAAGGTATTTTCCATGAGGAGGGGGTTAGAGGTCCAGCAAATCACTGGTTAAAATTGCCTGCAGTACGTCTGAATCGAAACTAACTTTACAAAAAAAAAGATTTATTTATAAATGAACGATGATTACATGGTATGACAAAGGATATTAACGTTGGGCATGACAGTAGTATATACTATATCACTGTCGTTTCCATTATGATTTTATAGTATAATTAACGTTACAGATTAGGAATGAGCTTTTAGCCCGAAAACCCAAAACCCGGTTCTAATCCGCCCGTAACCGACCCATACCGGCCCGCCCGTAACATTCGGTTATGCATTTCATTGCTTTTTCGGGTTCGAACCGCCCGAGAGGGTAACGGGCCGGGCTTCGGGTTTGATTTTCTTGCCATTTCGGGTTTTGGGTCAAGACGGGTCGGGCCGGGTTTTGACCCATGCTATATAATTTCATAGTATATACTATAACACTCTTTAATTTTACGATGTCAAACATGAGTCTACTTATGTGCTTTATGGCTATGGATTGTGCCTTTTTATCCTATCCAAACCTATACTACAATGCTACTTAGTTAAGTAATTAGAAACTAATTAAGTAATTACCCAGTTTTTCTTAACATCATGAAGATCAAGCTCTAATAGAAAACTTGTAAAAATGAAAGACAATGCATCTTAAAATTAATTAATCTCCATCGTTGACATATAGGTGTGGAAGCACAAAGAGCATTTGGGATTGGGAAGGGATATTCGACATAAAATGCTTGGCAGGTGCATTTTGTATCTACAATAATTGGGACAATCTTTATTTTTATTTTTTTATTTATAAATTCTTTTCTAAAAAAGTGACACTATTTTCTTTAATTTTTTTAAAAAAAAAAAACAAGCTGTGTATTTTCTTCCCATACTTGAGATGATTTGAAAGGAAGCAAACTTAACTTCCAATATATTTTATACTCCCTCCGTCTCATTTTAATTGTCCTATTTTGACTGGTCAAGTCTTTTTCTTCTGACTTTGACCGTAAATATCTTTGTGTGTGTTATATATTAGTTGATGAAAGTTATATCAATGAAAAGTACATTTAAAACTCAATCAATTCATATATGTTATATCAAGTATTGTATAACACAAACAAAAATACATACGGTCAAAGTTGAAAGAAAAAGACTCAAAAAGTCAAACTAGGACACTTAATATGGGACGGAGGGAGTATATATATATATCGATCTCGAGAACACAATGTTAAGAAAGAGAAGGGGGTCTTAAGTTTCATGGTGTGTTTTCTTTAAATTATATAAATATTATGAAAAACAAATAAATTTAGAATGAAAATTTTTTCATTATGATTTTATAGTATAATTAACGTTACAGATTAGGAATGAGCTTTTAGCCCGAAAACCCAAAACCCGGTTCTAATCCGCCCGTAACCGACCCATACCGGCCCGCCCGTAACATTCGGTTATGCATTTCATTGCTTTTTCGGGTTCGAACCGCCCGAGAGGGTAACGGGCCGGGCTTCGGGTTTGATTTTCTTGCCATTTCGGGTTTTGGGTCAAGACGGGTCGGGCCGGGTTTTGACCCATGCTATATAATTTCATAGTATATACTATAACACTGTCGTTTCCATTATGATTTTATAGTATAATTAACGTTACAGATTAGGAATGAGCTTTTAGCCCGAAAACCCAAAACCCGGTTCTAATCCGCCCGTAACCGACCCATACCGGCCCGCCCGTAACATTCGGTTATGCATTTCATTGCTTTTTCGGGTTCGAACCGCCCGAGAGGGTAACGGGCCGGGCTTCGGGTTTGATTTTCTTGCCATTTCGGGTTTTGGGTCAAGACGGGTCGGGCCGGGTTTTGACCCATGCTATATAATTTCATAGTATATACTATAACACTGTCGTTTCCATTATGATTTTATAGTATAATTAACGTTACAGATTAGGAATGAGCTTTTAGCCCGAAAACCCAAAACCCGGTTCTAATCCGCCCGTAACCGACCCATACCGGCCCGCCCGTAACATTCGGTTATGCATTTCATTGCTTTTTCGGGTTCGAACCGCCCGAGAGGGTAACGGGCCGGGCTTCGGGTTTGATTTTCTTGCCATTTCGGGTTTTGGGTCAAGACGGGTCGGGCCGGGTTTTGACCCATGCTATATAATTTCATAGTATATACTATAACACTGTCGTTTCCATTATGATTTTATAGTATAATTAACGTTACAGATTAGGAATGAGCTTTTAGCCCGAAAACCCAAAACCCGGTTCTAATCCGCCCGTAACCGACCCATACCGGCCCGCCCGTAACATTCGGTTATGCATTTCATTGCTTTTTCGGGTTCGAACCGCCCGAGAGGGTAACGGGCCGGGCTTCGGGTTTGATTTTCTTGCCATTTCGGGTTTTGGGTCAAGACGGGTCGGGCCGGGTTTTGACCCATGCTATATAATTTCATAGTATATACTATAACACTCTTTAATTTTACGATGTCAAACATGAGTCTACTTATGTGCTTTATGGCTATGGATTGTGCCTTTTTATCCTATCCAAACCTATACTACAATGCTACTTAGTTAAGTAATTAGAAACTAATTAAGTAATTACCCAGTTTTTCTTAACATCATGAAGATCAAGCTCTAATAGAAAACTTGTAAAAATGAAAGACAATGCATCTTAAAATTAATTAATCTCCATCGTTGACATATAGGTGTGGAAGCACAAAGAGCATTTGGGATTGGGAAGGGATATTCGACATAAAATGCTTGGCAGGTGCATTTTGTATCTACAATAATTGGGACAATCTTTATTTTTATTTTTTTATTTATAAATTCTTTTCTAAAAAAGTGACACTATTTTCTTTAATTTTTTTAAAAAAAAAAAAAAAAAAAAAAAAAAAAAAAAAAAAAAAAAAAAAAACCTGCAGAAAATGACAAAATAAGAATAAAAAAAAAAAAAAAAAAAAAAAAAAAAAAAAAAAAAAAAAAAAAAAAAAAAAAAAAAAAAAAAAAAAAAAAAAAAAAAAAAAAAAAAAAAAAAAAAAAAAAAAAAAAAAAAAAAAAAAAAAAAAAAAAAAAAAAAAAAAAAAAAAAAAAAAAAAAAAAAAAAAAAAAAAAAAAAAAAAAAAAAAAAAAAAAAAAAAAAAAAAAAAAAAAAAAAAAAAAAAAAAAAAAAAAAAAAAAAAAAAAAAAAAAAAAAAAAAAAAAAAAAAAAAAAAAAAAAAAAAAAAAAAAAAAAAAAAAAAAAAAAAAAAAAAAAAAAAAAAAAAAAAAAAAAAAAAAAAAAAAAAAAAAAAAAAAAAAAAAAAAAAAAAAAAAAAAAAAAAAAAAAAAAAAAAAAAAAAAAAAAAAAAAAAAAAAAAAAAAAAAAAAAAAAAAAAAAAAAAAAAAAAAAAAAAAAAAAAAAAAAAAAAAAAAAAAAAAAAAAAAAAAAAAAAAAAAAAAAAAAAAAAAAAAAAAAAAAAAAAAAAAAAAAAAAAAAAAAAAAAAAAAAAAAAAAAAAAAAAAAAAAAAAAAAAAAAAAAAAAAAAAAAAAAAAAAAAAAAAAAAAAAAAAAAAAAAAAAAAAAAAAAAAAAAAAAAAAAAAAAAAAAAAAAAAAAAAAAAAAAAAAAAAAAAAAAAAAAAAAAAAAAAAAAAAAAAAAAAAAAAAAAAAAAAAAAAAAAAAAAAAAAAAAAAAAAAAAAAAAAAAAAAAAAAAAAAAAAAAAAAAAAAAAAAAAAAAAAAAAAAAAAAAAAAAAAAAAAAAAAAAAAAAAAAAAAAAAAAAAAAAAAAAAAAAAAAAAAAAAAAAAAAAAAAAAAAAAAAAAAAAAAAAAAAAAAAAAAAAAAAAAAAAAAAAAAAAAAAAAAACCCATCTAACAACCTGGAAAAAAAATATGAATGGATACGCACCATTGATTATTTTTTTGGGAGCCGTTAAAAATATAACATGTGTATTGTTTGATTGATGATAATTTGTGAAATGGAAAGTGGAAAGTGTACCAAAAATGTTTTGTTGTCTGCTATTTTTTCTACAGCTGCTGCTGCATGTTCTGTTAATGTTGTCCTCAAAAAAGCAGTTCACTTAAAAAGTGGGCTTATAGCTTGTGGGCTCATTTTTGTTTCTTCAACCAACAAATGGGTGTCTTGTTTCCCACGATCAAGCAAATATATGGAAGGCTTGGTTAGTGATGGATGGTATTATAGTTTTGAGATTTAAAGTTCTAAATTATAGGTTTGAGGATGAAGAAAGATAGTTGAAGAAGAAGATACTGCCAGCAGAGGGATGCGAAAAAGACATGACTACTTGTGGGAGGCACGTGAGGGGTTAACGGAGGTGGGTTGACGGTCAACAAGTCAAAGGACGAAACTTGAGGCTTTTCCTCCTATAAAGGACGATCCATGACGTTTTTAAAGCACAGGGATAAAACTTGACTATTTAAGTAAACCACAGGGACGATTTATATCGTTTACTCTAAAAACAAACATATAAAGGTCTGTTTGTCTTGAATGATTTATGGATCTCTGTGTACATGGCTCAAATGCTCAATGTACTCTATATATTTATGACCGTTTTATAATTAACTTTTTATCTTTTATCCGAACATTTTTATTGTTTAATCTGACTTGGCAGTTGGCAATATTGTAGTCAATGTTTATTTATGGGTTGTGCTGGAATACATTTCTATTGTTTAAGGCTATTGTTTAAAGGACTACTCATTGCATTATTCTATTTCTCAAGTACATGAATGATGTAGTTAAACACTTATACGTATCACATTGCAACTTATTTGTCAAGATTGATGGATAAATAAAACGGTCGACAACTTATTTCTTTTAAAAGAGAAAGAAAGGTTATTGAATTGGGTATATATGATACTAGTCTTCAGGCCCGTCCGATGAACGGATAGTCTCAAAATATATATATCAAAGGTAAAAATCAAAATAATAAATAACAAAACAAGTGAAAAATAATAAAACATGAACAAAACAAATTTAAAAGAATAAACCCTTTTGTATTAGAAGAATAAAGCCATAATTAAACTACAATTGACAACAAACTAAATTAAAATAGATGAAAAATAACAATAACATAACTATTCAATATCAAATAATAAACAAACACGTACAAAATACTAAAATCAAAATTAAAGTGATATAAAAAAAACTGTATGTTTTTTTGTTGAGAAATTTAGTTAACTTGATTTGTTTATTAAAGATATAATGAGAGTAATAATATGAATGAGAATGATTAATAAAAATTTAGGTTGTATATATAATAATTTATTGGGAGAGTTTTAAGGATATTATATATCTTTAAAATTTAAAAAAATTGTTTTGATAGAAAAACATTTTATGATATAGTCTTAAATATAATTATCTATTAAATAAGCAAATAAAAAATTAAAAATATCTAGAAAAAAGAGAGAGCTCTAGAGTAATTAGGAGAGAGTTTTAGGCCTAAAAAGAGATTTAAGGGGTGCCAAATGTACCCCCAACCTTCTCTTTTAGTTATAGTATAGATAACTTTTTAGAATTCAAAGAAAGGAAATATGATACTCGTATTATTTAAATTGGACATATATGATATTTGTATTTTTTAAGGTGGGGAAATATGAAATTAAACATCAATTTGGTATCTAGGGATAAGGGTAAAAGTGTACAACGGATGATTCACGTATGAAAATTTTATGTTATTTAACAAGGTGGAACAATTTTTATGAACGTTAGCAGATGCATCTATTTCCACCAAAATGGTACATAAGTTATTAAGTTTGATACGCACATTGAAAATGTTTTAAAAGGTGAATCTTCTAGCCATCCTGAATTCCTAATCAGCCTTATGCATCTAATACACACATGTAATGCCTGACCCCAGGTGAAATTTCAAGTTCTCACTTGATACTATGGAAAATGTTATATTGACTGGCTAGTCCAAAGTGATTCGAAGCATATAGAGGACCCAAAAGTTTGATTCAGTCCGGGCCCCGGGGACTTGTATATTTCATTTTTGGGAAATGATTAATCCTCCTAACTAAATAGCCTAATAATCATCCTAACTATGAGATGATGACATGTGGAAAAATCAAGAGGCAAGATTAGGAAAGAGAATGAATGGATACCACATGTCACCTTCTTAATGTTTTAGGAGAATTTTTAGGTTAATGTTTTAGGAGGATTTATCATTTTCCTTCATTTTTTTCATATCAATATATGGCTTCTTGTCTTCTTCTTGATTCTTGACAATGTCCATGAATGCCTTATGCCATTATCAATGGGCCATGTATGTAGTATGTGTATCTATCACTACATTTCATGCTCTTCAACAATAAAACTGCATTTTCAATACTCACAGTTCATATAATCATATACCCATCGATTAGTGTGATGTTTATTTATACAGCTTTACTCTGTCTAATGCTCCTAACAAACGGAGCTAAGCGCGCAACAATTCAAGAAACACCAACAAAACACGTTTGCAAGGTCGTTGCAACATATCTTGTTATAGCCGCATTATAAGTTACTGAACAAGGTTCTTTAATATGATCAAACTCAAACCCAGCTAAATTCACAAAACATTTTTTTCTATAAAAATTTTAATATAAACTCTAAGTAAAATAGCCAAGAAATCTGGATCTTTTGCATACATCGTATAACACAGTTTATATATATTTGTACACTTGGGGTTGTCCAAGTTTCATTTGAAGAGTTGTAATATGTTTTTGGAAATTTAATAAAATGAGAGGCAGAAGGCCTGACTTGTGAAGAAAAAAAAAAAAAGCTAATATATATAAAAAAAAAATAGAGAGAATAACTGAAAAGCAACCCTTAAAGGTAGAGCATGGGTATAAACCTGAAACGTGATTGAAAAAGGAAAAACATATACAAATCTATACCTCAATCGCATAAATGAAGTATACATGTTCACAATCTTCCATTTAACTTCCTGGGCCTTCACTCTTTGGTCCGCATTTCACACTTCGACCCTAAAATGATTCTTGGGTATATACATTCCTAATTAGTGCCATTAGGCCAAAAGTATTCGTGACCAATGCAAGGGTTTGAATGTTGTCAATGATTTATCACTTTATTACGACTGTAACATGTTGATAATCATGTATCCCTTGTATCATTATCTCTTGACCAATCGCATTAGTAACTTTTGCACTAAAACACCTTGCTATCGCTCCTTTAGGCATATCTCTGTGTCCCCTGCTGTTCAATCAAAGCAGTCTCATGCTTACTGAGCCGACTGTAACAGGGTTGTAAATGAGTTATTTGAACCTCATATCTCCCAACTTTAAGCTTCCCTTATGATTCGTAAAGCAATTGGCCAGTCACTAGTCATTTTCTGGCACTGCTGTGCTTTACTTCTTCCACATCATATCTGATAAACTCGAGCCAAAGTATACGCTTCATGAGATCATCTACCAATAATCGCCACAAGAACATTTCCCACTTGCAAAGTGGTGAAACCGATTCATATCTCTAACAAATATTTGTCTATCACATACGAGGGATATCAATTTGAATGCAGAATGACAATCCCCACATATTCTCAGGTTCTTCGTGACACGAATTATTTCCCCTGGTCGACTATTCAATAGCCCAAAAGTGACCGCTAGTTTTTCACTATGGTACCTAAGTGTAACTTCTTTCTCATCATCTTTCATATCCATGTGAACCACTAAAGAAACATCAGGTTCATAACCACTCAATTTCAATTCATCAAACAGCTTATCAACGGACCGATGAAGGTCTAAATAACCAACCTGAGTCCCATCACCTGAAAAGAATTCGTGAACTTGATTCTTGATTTCTATCACACTACAACCAGGCACTTTCATGACTCCTCGATCTTTCATTAATTTTCTTGTGTATATCGCCTCTTCTTGTTTTCCAGCTCTTGAACACATGTTAGAGAAAATGACATAGTCTCCCCCATGAGATTGGTCCATCTCAAAGATTTGTGCTAACACTTTTCTACCTAATTCAAGATTTCCATGGCTGCTACACGCAGATAAAAGTGTTCTCCAAAGTATAAGTGTCGGTTTGGGGATTTCTTCTATGAACTTGTATGCATCTTCTAACCTCCCTGCTCGACCTAATGCATCTAACACACATCCATAATGCTTAATCCCTGGTGAAATCCCAAATTCCATCTTCATATTTTGAAAGTAAGTCAAACATTCATCAACTAGTCCAGAATGATTGCAAGCATACAAAAGCCCTAAAATTGTAATTTCATCTGGTGTAACTCGTTCTTTTCTCATCATTTCAAATAAAGATATCGCCTTTTGACCAAGCCCATAAATCGCGTATGCCATGATCATTGCAGACCACGCCTGTGTATCTCTAACAGCCATTTTTTCAAACACTAAAACTGCATCATCCAAACTACCACATTTCGTATACATATCAATTAGTGCCGTGTTGACTTTCACATATTGGTCAAACCCGTTTGCCTCAACATACTCATGTACCCATTTCCCAGTATCTAAGGCCCCTAACAACGCACACGCCGAAAGAACACTAAGCATGGTGACATCACTAGGCCTAACAAACCCAACTTGCATTTCACGAAACATTAACAAAGCATCATTCGGCAAGTTATTTCTAACATAACCCGTTATAATCGCATTATATGTCACTACACAAGGTTCTTTAATCCGATCAAACACAAACCGGGCCAAACCCATGTTATCACAAGCAGTATACATATTAATAAGTGCAGGATATATATATTCACATTCACTAAGCCCGTATTTAATCGCAACACAATGTACTTGTTTACCTTCTTCCAAAGCCTTACCATTAGCACACGCCTTGAGCAGAGACGGAAAAGTATAATTATCCGGTACAAGACCCAAAGAAACCGCTCTAACGAAAAGCAGAACGGCTTGAACCGGGGTGTGGCTGCGAGAATAGCCACGGGCCATGAAGTTGAACAGAATGGTGTCTGGTTGAGGCATTTGGTTATAGAGAAGGTGGGCGTGGTTCAGTGAACAAGGAGTCGGGTCAAGTGTGCAATGGTTGATTATCTTGGTGACCCAGAATGTGGGGGTATGGGTTTGGGTTTTGATGAAATGGGCTTGGATTTGGGTTACTTCGTTTAGAGATTTGCATTTGTGCAGTAGGGAAAGTGGGTTGGTTGACAGAGTTAAGTCTGGGAATTGAGTTGCCATTGAAAAAGTTGAATCAGAATTTTGATGAGTGGGGATTATTCAAGGACTGCAACTTCATTGTAAGATAAAGTTTATGTGGCGCGAAATATAATATGCTTTGTCTGGCAGACCTGTTCCCTTTTGTCAAAGAGAAAAAAGGATAATTTATTTTAAGATCTTCCTTTATTTCAAGTCTAAATTAGGTAAAGCAGGACTAATTTATTATAAACAATTAATAATGAATAATGAATAATTAATGATTAATGATATGTTATGTATTTTAAATTTATAGAGTTAATATTTTTTTATTTTAATGTTAAAAAAAATATTTTTATATAACTTTAATAATTGAAATTAGAAACATATAATTAAAAAAATAAGTTTGTAACTAAATAAATTAATTAAAAAAATGAAAATTTTGACAAAATGTATAAAAAAACCATTAATAAACATTTAAAATATATGTATGTTGACATATATTGACGTTTTTTGAAGATTCAAAAATATAAAATTAATGCTCATTTTTGCAATAAAAATGTCAAGTTAATTATAAAACAATAAAAAAAAGTCACTAATCAACTTGAATCAATTAAAAAAAATACCACTGTAAACCATCATGAAACCCCATTGTAAATCACTATAACAGTATTTTACCCGTCAATGTGATTAGTGATCCTCTTTTCAAATTGGTAAAAACTGAAAAACATTAAATATTACTGGGTAAATAGTAAATTGTCTGGGAAAAAAAAACAACTAATTCTTTTTTTTTTTTTCACTTAAGAAATAATATGATACTAGTCATTTCGAAAGAGACGGACATGAAAGTGAAACACGCGAGCATGAAACAAGGAGTATCTTAGATATGTGAGCTAACACGTCGTTCTAAAAAAAATGTGAGCTAACTAGGAGTGATCATGAGCTCAACCCAGCCCAGCCCAGCCCAACCCGAGAACCGGGAACTACCAAATATGTGGACCGAGGACTGTCCTATGTTTCATTGGGTCGGTTCGGTCCGGGTTATATGGCGGGTTTGGTTTATACGCAGGCTAGCCCATAGCCCGTATATTTGCATCGCTCACTTGTTGGTAAAAGCTAGCGAAACATCAAAACAAATTACATGCTGTCTCACCATCTGATTTGCTCAAAATTACATGCGAACATCAGTCACATGTTCCAAACCTTCACAACCAATCAGCAAGATAGTGAAGTTAAGCCTATCTAGTATAAGAGTTTTAGGTAGTTTCCATCTTTCCAGCAGGCACGCCATCTGATTTGTTTGCTTAAAATGCATACTTGCCAACTTAAGAGGAAGTGTGGATTACCTTTAATCCCAAATCATGTGTTAAAAATAGATCCCCATAGTAAGCATTGTTTCTTTTGAAATTAAACAAGATGAATATCAAAATTTGCATAACAAAATATCAAACCATATACGTAAGACTCTAATTATAAAGACATAAACTTCAATTAATGATATAATATATGTTATTTGAGTAAGAAGTCCTAATATAATTGTATTTAGGGGTTGTAAATTGTAATTGGACAAAGCATTTCGGGTTTTACTGGGTTTCGGGTTTTTTTAACAGGTAAGCCAGACCCGGATCGAAAAGCGGATTTCCTTAAAATTCATGCCCGTGGACCAGACCATATATTGACGGGTTGCCTCGGGTTTGATTTTTTCGGTCCAGTTCAACGGATATCACGGGCCGGCCCACATTTTGATAACCCATAGAGCTGAGCAAGTTGGTGTTATCCTAATTCAAAAGCATGTGCAACCATAGGCCCGGCTAGAGTTCCAGACAACTCAAGTTATCACTCCAAATGATACAGAACTTAGTTCCATATTGTTGGCTCCATTTGGAAGCCACACGAGCACATAATGGTTGATGAGTGATGCATTGAAAATGTTGTAACTGAAATGGAGAGGTGAAAAGAAGGTGAAGGGTTAACGTGACGAGGTGAAGAGGAGGGTTGAAAGGAGGGTGGGTGAATGGTTTCGCCTCGGGCAAAAAGCCGAAAGGGGGGGGTGGGCCCGGTTTCTTTTGTTTTATTATTTGTTTTATTTTGATTGGTTGTATTGTGAGATATAGTGGGATATTAAATTTGAAGCCGAAAGGTTAACGGAAAATAGAGAAGGTGATGGTGATGAGAAGGTGATGCTGACGTGGCAAAAGTGCAGGTGAAGAATGTGAAAGATTAGTGGGGTGAGATCTTTTTCTTGGTGTGCCACTGACAAAGACTACTAATGGAGGTATGGTCATTGGGAGTACTCTCATGGTTATTGAGACGAAATGAATGTGAAGAAATCAAACATATTACTACGAGTTAATTTCATTACATACCCCTGAGGTTTGTCATTTTTTTATTTTTCGTCCCTCTCGTTTTTCCGTATCATTACATACCCCTATGATGACTTTTTGCTTCATTACATACCCCTCCTCTTAACGGACGTTTGTTGCCCTCCGTCAACCTCATCACGTGCATATCACGTGGGGGTAGTTTAGTCTTTTTCACAATAAAAGTCTTCTTCCTTGAATCAAAGGCTGTCTTTTTCATCTGCAAGATTTCCAGCCATCTTACTAACTTTTTGCTTTTTGAATCTGTCACATTTTCTTTGATGCCATTCATGATTTCTTATAAACAAAACTCCACCAAATGTTAATTGACTTCTATACATATGTATCTAAAATTCAACCCAATTACATTGCCAGGACCAGATCAACAAAATCAACACTAGATCAACAAAAATCACCTCGTTAAAAAAAACAACCTTTATATCTATAATCACAATTACTTTGCAAAACATATATATATATACTAACAACATACAGACATTCCAATCACTTTAAAACACAAAAATTCAAAACAACCACTTACCGTGCCACCTTTACCTCGTTCTCTCTCGTCTGCAGCCGCCACCCGACCCCCTCTAAGAACCACTACACCACCGCCACAATTGGCAATTAGATCACCAAGGGTACCGAAATTAGAAAAGTAAAGAAATCAGAAGGAAAAGAAAAGAAGATCACAAGGAATTAAAGTAATGACATCAGAACGAAAGAAAATAAGATCACAAAGGGTGATATTCGGCGGTTTTAACTGTCGGATCTTAGTGGTGGTGATGGGCGGATCTTGGTGGTGGTGGTGGGGCGGATCTTGGTTGCACCTCCACCTCATTATTGTAAGAAATCCCCAGACTACTTTTTCGACTAGTTTCAATTGTAATCCTACCACCACGACCATCTTTTTTTGGCATAATAAATCGGGGGCACCACCAGGATGATCGGCAAAGCAGGCGGCGGGGAGTGGTGGCCGGAAAAGCTTACCTTTCAATCTTTAATCTTCATTCAATCGGAATCCACAGTCTTCCACTCTTTCTTCCTACCTTTTGATTAATAATCCATCTTTAAGTTTTGTGATGATGATGTAGATATAGATCTGTGAAGTGTATGTATGTTTGCATTGAAATACAATATATCTGGGATATAATTATAGATGTGTGTGTGTCAGTGTGTGTGAGAGAGATATGTGTGGGTGGAAATTAAAGTTAATTTCTGATATGTATTAAAAGGGTGTAATAAAGTGAAATTAGAAAAGAATGGACAGAAGTACCCCCACGTGATGTGCACGTGATGAGGTTGACGGAGGGCAACAAACGTCCGTTAAGAGGAAGAGTATGTAATGAAGCAAAAAGTCACCATAGGGGTATGTAATGATACGGAAAAACGAGAGGGGCAAAAAATGAAAAAATGGCAAACCCCAGGGGTATGTAATGAAATTAACTCTATTACTACCTTCACTCTTTAGACTGGTCAAAGGCATAATTGTCAGCTTCAAGTGGATGAGGCAAATAAGTAAGAACACCGTCAAGAAGTGCTTGTACTCCCTATGAATAAAACAAAACAGATGAGTGAAAAAAATCATGTTTACTACATGCTCCTGCTAACACCGGACAGTGTATAAAGAATAAAGACATTAATATCATAAAAAAAACATTTTTACTTACCTTGTTCTTTAATGCACTACCCATAAATATTGGTGTAAACTTCTGTGATAAAGTTGTTCGACAGATAAAAGCCTCTTCAAAATCAATAACCAAACACAAGAACATTATAAGTACAAAAGTCAAACTATACTATTGGCCAAGTACAAATTGAGGGAGAAAATAGCTACCAAGAAAGTTTCAGGAAACTTTTGAAGAAAAATTTGGTATTTCTCAACAACCCAAATAAAAAAGGTATCAACATAGCTTAAGATCATCAAGATATAGATTTGTTACGGAGAAATGCTTCGGCCAGTTCATCATCAACATCAGACTGCTTCAATTAACTCATGGCGCTTTTCAGCAGCCATTGCTTCCCAACAGCGGCAATTTCTTCACAACTTTTCACTACCTGGAAAAAGAAAAATTAGCATTCTTGTTACAATGTTACTACTATTTATAGTTCTAGTCATGTAATGCATTAACTTATCGCTAGATTGATAAATATCATAGATATAAAAACAAACCTGCTAGAACCACGAAAATAATATGCTTTTAGTTGCACAGATCTACAAGACCCGAAAAAAAGGTGAATAGAGATTTTTCTGATAAACACGTAAGTCCTATACCCCAAATTCAAGAAAATTAAAAATACATATTACAACATAACTAACATGCGAATTTTGTCAGATGATACAGTTTATGTAAAGAAAGCATGCTTGGAAGAATCATTAGCCATCATAGCATGATGGGGGGTCTGATTAAATAATGAAACACCAAACCTGATTAAGAACATTTTACGGATCTGGCCCCATTCAATCAACTTTGTTAATAGAAGCAACCTTTGGAACCTCAAATCTTTTCATTTGTCTATCAACAGTAATTGATTGACTTCGCACACCACCAACACTACAGAGGACAAGGATTGCACCATGAAGAACACGCAAAGCTCTCTCAACTTCAATTGTGAAGTCGACGTGACCAAGAGTATATGGTATTTATACCTGGAATAACAACATAAATCGTTTTGCTAATTTAAACCAAACCAAAAATATATATGAATCATCACTTTCCTCGGCTAAAACAACACCCCTAATAGTTTTAATCAACATGTCATATCTAAACCCTGTAAAGCAATATGATCCCAACCTTTAGCCTTGAATAAAATGCTTGCAGGATGCATGCAGGATTTGCAGGCTCCAGCAAAAAAAGAAAGTAGCATTTATGAGATATAAAATTGAACTAAAAGTATGGCAGTTTGAAAGCTAATTATCTTAAAAACATGAGACATGCGAGTTAAAGCTGTGTGTTGTGTAAAAGAACCAGTTCAGATTTATTTTAAGTTGTAAATGTAAAAGAACCACAGATTTATTTTAAGTTGTAAATGTAAAAGAACCAGTTCAGATTTATTTTAAGTTGTAAATGTAAAAGAACCAGTTCAGATTTATTTTAAGTTGTAAATGTAAAAGAACCAGTTCAGATTTATTTTAAGTTGTAAATGTAAAAGAACCAGTTCAGATTTATTTTAAGTTGTAAATGTAAAAGAACCAGTTCAGATTTATTTTAAGTTGTAAATGTAAAAGAACCAGTTCAGATTTATTTTAAGTTGTAAATGTAAAAGAACCAGTTCAGATTTATTTTAAGTTGTAAATGTAAAAGAACCATCAGATTTATTTTAAGTTGTTGTAAAAGAACCAGTTCAGATTTATTTTAAGTTGTAAATGTAAAAGAACCAACACCTTTGATTGTTTGACATGATCTTTAACTAGTTCGCAAACTAACGGACTGAATTGACTTGTGCTTTGTTTCTAACAAGTCAACACATTTCAGATTAGAAATAGCTAACCAAGTGGGTCAAATTAGTTAAAAGCCAAAAAATCTCAACCTCAATAAGAGATCAGGGTATGCCTTGAAGATATTGGCTCGGTTCATATTGGCTTTATTAAGATTGAGCCACATCTCTAGTCACACAAGATTGTCTCCCATCAGCTCATATAAGCTTCAGCTTCCGGGCTGCTTCAGATGGGCTAGTATGAAATTAGTCCTTACAAATAATTTTGTAGACAAAAGCCTTTCTCAAGCAAGAATAAAACTATAAAAGTAAACATTAGAACCTTTACCTGATATTGACCCATTCTATGTTTGAACATTAGGGCATAGTCTTGATCCAAGTTGAAGCGTAGAAACATCCCATTATCGGTCTCCATACAAATGTTTTACTCCCAAAAGTCTGAGAATTAAATAACACCTAGCCATTATCTACAATAGTCAATAGAGACATATATGTGATATACATAATTGTTGTACAACACCCGTACCAATAAGTTGATAAATAACCTATCTACTATAATCTCAAACTTCTGGACTTGTGCAGTTGTAACATTCAAAGCATACACAAATTTTGTATCAAAAAATGAAAACTTAAACGATGCCGCAATCTTCAGCCCAGAAACAAAAACTACAGTATCGAATCACCAAACCAACTAATTTATACCAATATCAACGACAGAGTACTAAAACTATGATATGATCCCACATCGGCCAAGTATGGGATTGGTTGGTGGTTTATAAGCCTAGGTGTCCCCTCCTCCTTTGAGCTAGCTTATGGGAGTGAGTTCTACACAGCATGATACGAGCCTATTATGGGATGGGTTCATATCAATTGGTATCAGAGCCAGCCCTGCCTTTCGAGGTTCCAACACTCGGAGTGGTGGCCTATGGAGTGGTGGCTTGGACCCAAGGAGAAGGGTGCCAACCGTGACCAACATAGCCGTGACCAACGAGGACGTTGGCTCTTCAAAGGGTGGGGTATTGATATGATCCCACATCGGCCAAGTATGGGATTGGTTGGTGGTTTATAAGCCTAGGTGTCCCCTCCTCCTTTGAGCTAGCTTATGGGAGTGAGTTCTACACAGCATGATACGAGCCTATTATGGGATGGGTTCATATCAATTGGTATCAGAGCCAGCCCTGCCTTTCGAGGTTCCAACACTCGGAGTGGTGGCCTATGGAGTGGTGGCTTGGACCCAAGGAGAAGGGTGCCAACCGTGACCAACATAGCCGTGACCAACGAGGACGTTGGCTCTTCAAAGGGTGGGGTATTGATATGATCCCACATCGGCCAAGTATGGGATTGGTTGGTGGTTTATAAGCCTAGGTGTCCCCTCCTCCTTTGAGCTAGCTTATGGGAGTGAGTTCTACACAGCATGATACGAGCCTATTATGGGATGGGTTCGTATCAATCTACTAATCAAAAACAAAACTTTGTATGGAGCATCAGAACTACTAAGGCGATAAATCTTCAACCGAAGTGCCATAGCTAACTAACCAATACAAATTTCTCGAATCAAGGCATCACGACTATCAATACAATCTTTGAAACTTTGGTCCCAAATACAACAAGTAGCTAAACACACTATTTATATCAATCAAAGCATATTCGTCAACTGAAACATACACAATGCAATACTTAAAGCTTCAAACGAAGTGCTAAATTCTAAAGCTACTAATAATGAAGGTTGTTATCAAATGAGCTTATAAAGTAACGCTTTAAACAAACTGCACAAAGGTTGTTATCGAAAATTGGTGAACTCACATGAAAGGTTGTTATCTAAGTGAGCTTAGAGACAAGTTTTAAACCAAGTAACCAACACCACAAAAAAACAACTGTATTAACTTTCTTTTTGGATGGAGTCATGAAACTTATACAAATTGTTGTACTAAGAAAACCCATCCAAGTTGAAATTATATATACAACCCCGATAAGCATTGCAACCTTTTTACATTAAAAAAAATCACAAATGCAAATTATTATTTTAATTACTTTTTTGGAATCATGTAAAGATAAAATACACTAAAAATTGATAAAAAAAAATATTAAGAAACATAAAGAAAAGTTGTTCACAGGTCAACCAAACCGATTGAACTAAATTTCTAATTTTGACTGTCACTTAACTCATTTGACCCGCCTTAACTATCGGGGTTATTTATGTTCACATACTTACCAAAAAAACTTGCAAAATTCTAATTATTAAAATAATTAACATAAGAATTTCAATACATACCTTTAACCAATGCGAAGTGTTTCTCCAAAAAGCCTTTAAAACCATCTTGACATATCGAGGTACTCTTTGTAGAGGATTGGCAATGTCTGACTCCCTGTAAAAA
Source organism: Erigeron breviscapus (assembly GCA_034093135.1). NCBI lineage: Eukaryota > Viridiplantae > Streptophyta > Magnoliopsida > Asterales > Asteraceae > Erigeron > Erigeron breviscapus. The sequence goes on along the minus strand of CM067167.1, from coordinate 44,184,975 downwards.
AGCACAGAATGGCTTAACTTATAAATTTGTCACATACATTATAACTCAAAGAAAGTTTAAGCTGGTAAAATTGAGTGTTTCAAATGCAATAGCGCACTATACATGATATCTAGAATATGTAAATTCATGACTAAGTGCACCTACAGGTATAACTGCTAGGGACTGTAATTCAAGACCATGATAAAAATTACAAACATCAAATAAAATGAAACAACTTTTGTGATATTACCTAGTTATTCCTCCGGGAAGATATGACACCAGCAACTCCTAGGTCAACACAGATACCTCCCTTGTAACATATACCATACAGCATTTTCCGTCTTATTAATTTTTGTGCATTGGGTTTCTTTCAAACAAAGTTAACAGATCATCATATAAACCTTTAGCTCCAAACGTTCAAGCCATCTTTCCTGTGCTCCTGTCACAATAACCCAGAAACCAAGCTGTCAGAATTGTTACAGGTAGTCACCCACACGTGATACTTAGTGTATGAAGCACACATCTGCACGTAATCAAATGACCATCTTGACCCATTTTTCTTTCAAACAAAGTTAACGGATCATCATATAAATCTTTTGCTCCAAACGGTCAAGCCATCTTTTCCTGTGCTCCTGTCACCATAACACAGCAGCAGCTGTCAGACTTGTTACAGGTAGTCACCCACACGTGATACTTAGTGTATGAAGCACACATCTGCACGTAATCAAATGACCATCTTGACCCATTTTTCTTTCAAACAAAGTTAACGGATCATCATATAAATCTTTTGCTCCAAACGTTCAAGCCATCTTTCCTGTGCTCCTGTCACAATAACCCAGAAACCAAGCTGTCAGAATTGTTACAGGTAGTCACCCACACGTGATACTTAGTGTATGAAGCACACATCTGCACGTAATCAAATGACCATCTTGACCCATTTTTCTTTCAAACAAAGTTAACGGATCATCATATAAATCTTTTGCTCCAAACGGTCAAGCCATCTTTTCCTGTGCTCCTGTCACCATAACACAGCAGCAGCTGTCAGACTTGTTACAGGTAGTCACCCACACGTGATACTTAGTGTATGAAGCACACATCTGCACGTAATCACATGACCATCTTGACCCATTACCCAGCCTCTCCAACCCACCAACTTTGCCACATCTAAAGTTGTTCAACATTGGGTATCAAAAAACTAACATATAGCAAAACATTATCCCTATATCGCTATGACTTGAGTTGTACGGTGCATCTTAATGGTATATCATCCAGTGATTTAGATAGGCCAAACATTTCTGCTACTAAGCGTTCATCTAATAGAGTATACCATTGGTTTGACATCTCGTTATATGACTGGAGGCTAAGAAACATAAACGATAAATTCAGATGCTAATTATTGGATAGTTACCAACAATGCTACAGCTCTTGGTAGTATAGGGGAATGACATGCAGATTACACTAGCCGAATAAACAACTGGTCAGGCTTTAGAAGAAAGTTTATTACCGTTTTATGTGGAAAGAGGTCAAAGAGCATTGCTAGAAATGCCTTTAACAGTGTCATGACTGATGATGTCACGAGCATCACGTTACCATTCTTCATACAGCTTCAGTGAGTCCAGAAGACCTGTACATTTTATAAAAGCCGATATAATGATGAAAGGAACAGAATCATAGTAAAAAAAAAAAATTATAAGATGTAAAACAGCAATTCAGCAGGTTGTATGCATGGATTCTATCCCCCGTATGAAATGGCTAACAAAGAGGCTTCACATCCAATAACTGCCAACCTGTCCATAGTTTCCCATGTATGCACTCTTACAGGGACCTCACATTATGAAAGATCAGTAAGAAAAACATCTATATCGGTAGCTGGAGTAATATGATCATGTATTTGCAAATAATAACCAATTACCACTACGTGAAATCCATGCTCTGGAGGTGTTATACATGATATCAAATAGTCCATTTCTAGTATATCTGTTAAAACATATTTCAAGTTTGTATTTATATAGCAACACAAGCACTTCCTTTATTAAACTTTTTGATTTTGATTCAGTCTAGTTTTAAAGCTAAATCCATATGATATCAAATAGTCCATATTTAGTCTATTTATTAAAGCTGATCACAAGTTCAAGGCAACACCACAAAAACAGAACTTTTGCCTCATTAACTATTTAAATCAGTCTTGTTTCAAAGATAGTTCTATATGATATGGAGTTGTACATCTCTAGTCAACTTGTTGCAAGAGAATTAACTGACTACAGGAATACTTCTAGCAGGGTATTCAAAAGCAAGTGAAAACTTCAGTTTTGCAAGCCCAATAATAAAACTTTCAAAATCGCACAAGATAGAGGAAGTCAAATGCAAATGCAATCCCACTACAAGAACAACCTACATAACGATCAACCATCGAGTACAAGCCTCAAAGTACAAGAGAAGTTGAAACAGATGTTTAGGTGCTCTAGTATGCGAATACAGTAGCAATTGTACAACTCGAAAACATATGTAACCCCATTATAAAAAACGCCAAAACCACAAAAAGTCGAAGGATTCAAATGCTAAAGAAATCTCCACTACAAGACCTACGAACACACGATCAACGGTCAAGTACAAGTCTTAAAGTACAAGAGAAGCTGAAACGACTGTTCGAGAGTTCTAATAGTGGGAAATTCAAAAGCAATTGAACCTTTTAAAAACAGGTGCAACCTCATCATTAAAAAACGTAAAAACCACAATGAGAAGGGAAGTCAAAACCTAGAGCGATTCCACATACAAAAACCTAGAATCCTAGATACACACGATCAACCCTCAAGCACAAGCCTCAAAGTACAAGAGAAGTTGAAACGAGTGTTCTGGTAATCTGGTAGTAGATGGAAAATACAAAAGCCATTGAAAACTTCATGAACATATGTAAACTCGGTCCCGTGAAAAAACATCAAAACAAAATAAAGTCGGGGAATTCGAAAGAAGATGCAAACCCCATTGTAACAACAATCTAGATACACACGATCAAGCCTCAAGTACAAGCCTCAAAGTACAAGAGAAGTTGAAACGAGTGTTTAAGTGTTGTAATACATAGGGAATACATAAATGTTTCGAATTTGTTAAAAAATATATGTAACGTTGTTAATATATCAAACCCAATAAAAGTGGAGAAACTCAAAAGCTAGAGCAATCCTGCTACAACAACAACCTAGACACACACAATCAACTCTCAAGTACAAGCCTCAAAATACAAGAGAAGTTGAAACGAGTATTTAAGTGTTCTAGTAGTTAAGAACCGCAAAAGCGATTGAAATTTCAAAATCATATGCAACCAAAATATCATAATAGACGAAAATATGAGAAATCGAAAGGCAAATATCATTGGTGAATATCAAACCAAATCAACAAAAAAAATAAACAGAAAGACCCCTTATCTAGAATGCATTCCGCGCTACAACAACCTAGATACACACGATCAACCTCAAAATGCTCGCTTCAGAGAAGGTAAAATGGGTCTGTAAGCGTTCTCGTCAGCGGCGGATCCAGGAACGGAAATCACGTGTGTCCAAATTTAATTAATTTGGGTAAAATTTTTTTTCCCCCGTATTCAATAATGGGTCGGGTCTTCACAAAACATCATATATGTTAAATCAAAATTCTTTCGCAAAGCAAGTTTTTTCACAAAGTACGTACCTATTAACAATTAAGCGAAATTCTCATAAGATTCCCTAGTTCTACATTGTCATATCATTCATAGTTGTCAAAGGCGCGGGGCGCACTCAATGCGAAAAGGTTTAAATGTGGCCTAGGCGAGATGCGCAAAAAAAGCGCGGGACTGAGAAAGAAAAAGCGCATTTTAAGTAAAACAAAGCGAATGCCATTCAAATTGAACTTTACCATTCACAACTAATATTCAATTCATCCAAAAGTTTCTAAACATCTTTGATTTAATCAAAGTTAAAGGTTAAAGGTGGAAAAAAGAAAGTAACTTAAAAAATATATGTAAATATTAATATTTATTTTTATGTTAGTACTGTACTACTGTCTGAGTCTCTGTCCTTTTATCTCTCTCTCTTCTATTATTCCCCTTATGATGATGTTCTATCTCTCTCTCTCTCATCTATTATTCTTTCTTTCATCTTCTTAAAACCCACCGCCCACCACCGCCGGAAATCACCACTGACTACTGCCGGCACCACATAAACATCATCATCCGCCACCACTGTTAGTCAAGAAAGGAGAAATATAGCAACAATCGACTGGATCTTCATCAATTTGATCTTTTTCGGGTCGTTGACCGCCATTGACCGGCGTTGACCGGCGCTTAAAGTTAGTGGCCTTGGGCTTAGGGCTCAGATGCGAATTGGCCGGAATCTACTGCGCCTAGCGCCCAGGCGCAAAAAGCGATCGCTTTTAACAACTATGATATCATTAACTCAACTTCTATTCCGACCACTATCTTAACTACAAAAAGATAACTTGTTATTATTGTACAATTCTTACTATAGGAGTTGATTCTTGGTAAATCTTGTTTTGTTCTTTTTCCCCCCACGACCACTTTTAGATATTGCAAATTAGTTGTTGGGTTATTATTATTATGCGATAAGACTACTCGAAAAAATCTGTTGATAAGTTTAGTGTATTAAATACCAGAGATTTTAAATTAGAAATGAAAGAAGTGACTAAAACTCTGAGTTTGGAGGTATGCTACTAATGAAACATTAGGATTAGAAGAAGAACCTATCTGTTTTTCTAAATTGTTTTATTTTATAACTAACAGATTTAGGAATAAAAGAATATGTGTATCTAATTATAATTTATTTACTTCAAATGATTCAAAAGACTTACTTTATAATTTACCTAGGTCCAAACTCTTGGATAACATCTGTCCAATCTTAATTTTCTATATGCTTGCTAAAAAAATTTCCGATCTAACATTGGTCCGTGGACCTAGTTTGCTACTACATGGAACCGCCCTTGGTTCTCGTAGTTGTGGATCATGGGTTCTTGAATGTAAGAAAGCATGTTTTTAGATAAAATAGGACTTAGCAAAATAACTTTTATTATTATATTAGAAATATTGTAATACTTAAGAAAAATACTAAGCATATGACAATACTATTCCAACTGGAAAATATCCAAACAAAGATTTAAGAGGGAACCAGTGATGTTAAGTGGATGATTCTAACAAAAATTATTATCATGTTAAACCTATTTGGAATAATCGACAAGATTTTTAAAAATTCTTCACAATAATTGATAATATCTTGATAAAATAGAGTTAAATAAAGAAATAATTATTCAACTGTTGTAAAAATAACAAATAAAATAGATATAATGAGCGTACCTGATGATTGGCGACTGAATCACGGGGATATTTGGATCTCTAACTAAAGATGTTTTACAGAATCATAATATATATAATATATAGATTGAAAAAGGAGAGAAAAAAGATCGACGAAAAAACTAGGGCTTGGAATTTAATTAGGGTTATAATATAAGATTGAGAGAGAATTGGATTGAAATATAGATAAGAACAGGCGGATGTGTGTAATTCAAGACCGCTGGAGTACGCGGAATGTTATGGCGGTGGCGGGGATACTGCGTTCGAAATAAGCGCATTGGCGCGTTTGAATTAATCGATATTTTTAACACTGCTTTTTAAACTTTGTATTTTTTATTTGAGTAAATTACACTTTTCGTCCCTGAAGTTGACACGTTTTTTACTTTTGATCCTTAAAGTGAAAAATTTACAATTTTGACCTTAAACTTGGCCAATTTTTTCAAGCGTGGTCCTTTGGCCAGATGGAGTTAAATTTTGGCCGTTAACGTTACACCCGAGGGACTAAAAGTGAAAAACGTGTCAATTTTAAGGACGGAAAATGTAATTCATTCTTTTATTCATCTTCTCCAACAAGATTCCGGCCTCCAGTCATCTTCTCCGATGGATTCACAAACTTATTATTTACACCCAATGACCAACTCCATTTCTAGCTAGCCATTGACCGACGAAAAGGGTGGTTGCCCCCTCTCTCTTTATCACTCTTTCTTGCCACTTCCATGATACGTTGTCGTTTTCATGTTTGAGCCAATGATTTCTAAACTCCCCATTCATCTATCAATCAACAACCCTTCAAAATTATATATTATGTGCTCTATCATCTGCTGCTGGTGCTCAATTATATTCATATCTATATTTATATTTCTATCTGGCTGGCTGGTTTGATGTTGAATGTACATTACTGGCGATGATGATACTTATCTGCAATATCTTATAAATTTTTTCCTAGCATAAATCGGATAACGGGTGAATTCGGGCCGTATCTTGGTTGACTGACTGTAAAGTTTTGGTTGTAAACAAAAATCCACTCGTACATATGAAATTTGATATCGTATCATTTGAGTAAATGATTTTGTTTGTGGTTTAGATTTGGATTGAAAGTCGAGTTTTTATTAGGTATCATTGGAAAATAAAATGTCTAGTCGGAAAATTCCATCGGAAAAGATGATCGGAGAAGATGACTGGAAAAAAAAGAATGGAAGAATAAATTTATTTGTATGATTTTCACTTTTCGTCCCTCAATGGCTAGCTAGAAATGGAGTTGGCCATTGGGTGTAAATAATAAGTTTGTGAGTCTATCGGAGAAGATGACCGGAGGCCGGAATCTTGTTGGAGAAGATGAATGGAAGAATGAATTACATTTTCCGTCCCTAAAGTTGGCACGTTTTTCACTTTTAGTCCCTCTGGTGTAACGTTAACGGCCAAAATTTAACTCCGTCTGGCCAAAGGACCACGATTGAAAAAATTTGCCAAGTTTAAGGTCAAAATTGTAATTTTTTCACTTTAGGGATCAAAAGTGAAAAACGTGCCAACTTCAGAGACGAAAAGTGTAATTTACTCTTTTTATAGATAATTTGAGATTTTACCGACTTATATTATACTGACAGGATATCCAGGTCTTTGTGGTTGTAAGTTGTAACAAATGTAAAATGGTGTGTTCCTTAATTACCAAATTTGTTAATAGCATTTTAGAGGTAATAAAAAAACGTTATAATTTTTTTGTGATAGCTAGAAAAACTTTTGAAATGTTGCATTATTGAAGTTTAAATCATTAAAAAAAAAACAACTACTATGTACTTATACTGATAGCTATACTTGATAACTTTTAATGAATTTAAATAATAATTAATATGTTTAAAAAAAGTATTATATAAAAATAATAGTTAAAGATTATAATATTATACAATATGCATTTAAATATGAAATTTGTTTAAACTTGAAATTTAGAAAGCAAAATACATAAAAACATTATAGATTAATCATAGATAGTTATTATATTTTAAAAATATAATACAAACAAATGACTATAAAATATTGTACAATATATGTCAAAGTGTGAAATTTGTTGAAACTGAAAATTTGAAAAGAAAAAAACTAAACGCATAATAATTACGTAAAGTTTAGAAAACAAAACAAATAAAGTCAAATCAACTTGTGAGTGTATTCGAGTTTTACTCACAAGTCATGAGTTCGATTATCTGGACTAATATTCTCGTGGGTTTTTCTCCTTGATTCATGAGCGTTCCTTAGGATCCTTTGCTTGCGAGCTGAAACTTAGGAGCTGCGGGCGGGTCCAAAGCAACCACCTCAATACATAGTTAAGCAATTTAGATGAAAAATAGATTTTTTTTAATAAAAATGATGGATAGAATAATTGGCTGGAGTTATCTTTGGTTTTATACTGGGTTCTTTTTTTTTTAAAATCACCTGTAATTGATTATTAGTTGTCTATGTCAAATAATGACTTATTGTAAAAAAAATTAAATTAAATTATAAAATAATACTGTAGCATCCTTGTAAAATGTTTTTGTAAGCTTATTAAAATCGAATTTTGATTATTCGATGCAGTGTAACCCGGACTTGTTACATAGTCGGGTTCGAAACCCGGTTAATTCTTTGACTTTTACAAATTAGGGCCTGGATCAAAGCAATTCCATGATTGTTGGCTCTCTTCTTTTACAAATAAATCTACAGTAAGCTTCTAATTCTACTCTTCTTTTTTCATACACACGAACACGCATATGTATGTATACATTTCAGTTAAATTTCCCTAATTCGTTCTGTCTAAATTACTCTTATTTGACCTAATTTCTCCATTCTTGTTAATACATTTTTTTTGCAGGATCATTCTTCGAAAAAAGAAATAAATATAATACATAATAATAATGCAGACAGTTGGTGAACAAAAGCTGCCCCAATTCTATCATTACCCACCTTACTTCACGTATTCTATATTCTACTACTTTGTTATAAGTGTTAGATTCACTGTTTTTTTTATATATATACAACATTGTATGTATGTATAAATAAATTGTGTATTTATTCAATCAATTAGGTTGCAGCCTGTGAGGGAAACTAGAGACAAGCAAATACAACTATGGAAGGAACTTATTCTCGATTATTGTCGATTGCAGAAGATATCTGTTATCAGGTTGGAACGGGACTTTCCTCTACTCACCAATTCTGCAATTCAAAGTAACTAACTAAAAGCTTTCATCGTTTGTGTCTGCGTTATTGATTTTCTGAACTATTTTACTTGGTTTATATATGCACATAACCCGTTATTTTGTAATTCCGCTCAAAGATTTCCAGAACGCTCGAAATGGGGGTGTTTGAAACCTGAAAATGGCATGCTAAGTGCTGAAACCTGTTTGAATGTGGTACTGCAGGATCTCTGAATCATGAAGCAAGAGAAGCTTTCCTGTCTGCTATCGTCTTGGACGGTCTGTGTCTATGTTTCCATCTTCATTTTGCTCATACTTAACTGTGATTATAATAGGAAATGATAAGCTAAAGACTTTTTTATATACATGGTTTACCAATTTGAGTACATCCTTAGCTAAGATTATCACCATAGTCTTTGTGAATACGTAAAAATCTAGAAAGAAAAGAAAGCAGACAGATGTATGGTCCTAATTGTTAGGAGTGATGATTTTAAATTCCGATAAATTTTTGTGTGAATCAGTGTCTATACTCGATACTTTTTTTTGTTAGGTTTTATATGATGATGAAACAACCACAAATTGATCGATTTTTGGCATGTTTTCTTTTCATTGACAGGACGTGCAGAATGGATGGACAAGAATCATAGGCAATGTCTCATCCTCTGGCATAGGATAAAAGACTGGGCAGACATTATATTAAACTTTGTGAGTAACAAATAAATCCTTCTATGAACTAAATGTGACTAACTGGATGGGTTGGAATACAAGTCAAAACGGGTAATCTTCTATACAAGCTACACCCATACAGTCATTTGACATTTTAACAACTTATAAAAAATTTAAAACCCTTGGGTAAGGAGCAGTATAAAGTTTTTTTAGTTCAGTTACATCTAATTCTCTAGATAAAATGATTCAGCAAATTTATGCATTAAAAGTACAATTTGACTGATTTCTGACATTTAGACCCATTAGAGATAAAACATAACCCAGGTCGACTCTTTCACATTAACGGGTCAAAGTTGCCATTTGTACTACTATTGCTACATTGATCAGATCAGCCACTTTGTTTCCAATTATTGTTGACTTGAATCTTGATTAGGTCAAGGACAATGGCTTAGAGGACAGTGTAATGACAGTGGAGGAAATACGTACAGGGATTGAATCACGGGGAACAGGTAAATTGTGACTATCTAAAGTATTGCTTTTAAAAGATCTGAAACCACTTGCTGTTTTCATTCTAGTGTTGTTGAATTAGTTTTGTTTTAGCCTGGAAACTTCAATAGCTGTATTGGCTTGTATCAGATATACATGGAATGGACCGTACTGTTCTAATGAGAGCACTTAAACTCTTGGAGAATAAGGGAAAGCTTGCAATCTTCAAGGGGACTTCCGCAGACGATGAAGGTGTAAAGTTTTCTGTTTAACATGATCTGCAAAGACAACTTTTCGGTAAAGATGTTGATATGTTGTGTACTTGATGCATTACATTTTTTTAAAATCATGATATGTTGAAAGCTTCAGTTATACTGAGGATCTTACCCCGGCTTTCCTTGATCATTAATGAGTTGTCCTAAAACCAGTCAAAACTTGTCTTGCTTTTCTTTTTTTTTTACTTTCTATTAATGCTGTGTATTTAAACAATGACATTCCGTTGGAAAATGTATACTATAATGTCTAATACTATCATTCTAATTCTTTATTTTAGAAAATACTTGAAAAGTAAGTGGTTGTCTTTGGTTATTTACCATAATTTGTTGTAACCAATGTCTATGGCACGTGTCCGGCCCGTGATGATGGGTACTGATAGGTCCCAGGCTATTACATCCAGTCCCGATCCTCGGTGCGGGTTCAGCTAAATAACCCCTGAAAAGTTTCTACTCAGGGGGGCAAAAAGGGATTGGGTAATTTGCCAAGGCACATCGATTATAAGTATGCAGTAGGGGTTGAGATGTGCCAGTTTAAACACTAAGCGTGAACTAGTCCTAACAAAGTAACAAACTAACTCCATTATCAACAAAGTTCAAGGATGACTTGTTACTTTATAAATAAAGTTATCAAAGTTACATGGATAGTTACGAATTAATCATTTTGCATTATGATCACAAAAGCTTGGCAAACAAATTACATCGTCAGAAGCGAGATAACATTGAAGCAACATGGATTGAAATTAGGATGGAAACCAATACATAAGTTAAAATCCAAATCTGTATATGGATAGAAGCTAAGTTTTATCTCTCATGCCTAAACTTCTTTATCAAGTATTGTTCTTATAAAATATAATGTGTGAGCATAGATAATGGTATAATAAGGGGATAATTTAATTATAAAGCAAACCAACAAAACAATCAACTTTAGCATAAACAATAGTGACATTCCTATTTCCTTCTTGTAAAACCACCGTTAGCCTTCTTTGATCTAATTCAGGTTTATTGTGTCATTAAACTTGCATGTTAGGAGGGGAAATAAGACAAACAACACGTCATGTCCTGCTTAGATTCAGAGCGGTAAACGTCCTTATCTATCACACGTCCACGATATGGTCATGATTGGGACATACAAATAGTAAGATTAGATCACTCGACGTCTCGAGTCTCGACCTCCTGGTTGAGAAGTATCTTAAATGTATAGAAAGTTTAAGCTTGTTATTAATAGCTTTAGACTGAAACTGTAATTTTCTTAACCAGAAAGTGACATGTAAATTCTACCAAGTCTCAACAGTCCAACACCCAAGGAAATTTTTGAAGATGGCATAAAAACTTCAGTTGTTAGCACATACCCCCTTTTTCTTTTTATTGGGAATTTCAAATATACAAGATCACTAATCTGTGACCTCCTAGAGATGAGCAATATACAACCAAATGATAAAAACCTCATTCTTTATGTATCTTTTGTACTTATTTGTATTAGATATATTGGCAGAGGGGTTTTTTGATGCAGAGCAAATTGGACCCAATGTTTTGCATTAAAGTTAAGAAAAGCAAAGTTCTTTAAGACCAGATCATAGAATCTACAAGTTGCAAAGCCAATATCACAAGTTTTTGAATTATGAGCTTCTCTATAAGCAGTTAAAATATAACAACTCACCTTAATTTTGGCTGGCTAGATGCTAAAGATTGGATCATATCATGAGATTCTACTTTAATTAAGAAGGGGCAAGTGTATCTAATAAGTACATCACATCTCTAAATCTACCCTTTACGTACTCCTTACTTTCGCTTTAATGCCACGTTCTATATCATCCCCATTAGATGTCTCAATTCCGACACGTTTACTTATTGATGGGCAGATATGGTCTTTGTATTATCACTAACATGTCAAATGGGTCGAACAAATGACACGGGTTGGAAGCCACCCAAATTATACCTCTTCTAATGCACAAAACCTCCTAAATTATCTTCTCAATAAAGAAATTTAGACTATACTTGAAATAATATAATTTGATTTGGGGTTGACCCATCCTTATATGACTCTTGCCCAAATATTACCCATCTTGACATGTTACCCAACCCGACTGACTTGCCATATAACCACTTCTATTTCTCACTGCTCTTACTGGAATCAAATCATCAAACCAACATCAACTTACAAATGAGTCTTTTGTCTTGTAACACCATCATATCCAATTGTGTTTTTATTATAAAGCATAGATATAGTCATATAGAAGCTTTAGAATGTTCCTTCCTGTTTTCGTTTTATAATAAGAAACTAAGACAGTGTATCTACATGATCATCATCATGAACATATGGCCAAAATAGATAAAGAAAAGCATAAAGAAACATATTTAGCACAACAAACTAAGACTGTTCTTTTTGTTGCATTGGAAACAGAGCTTGGAATTCCAAAGTGAGATCTTCAAAGGCCATAAAGTTAAGCTTTTTTTGGAATGTTTTAGTTTCTTCTTTTTCTTTTATTTCTTTATCTTTCCGCCCAACCAAACACAGCCCTCATTTGTTAGTTTTTGCTACACATCCCTCTTTCCTTACTAACTAAGCAAAAGTATTTTACCAAATTGTCCTTAATCTCATACACTGTGGTATTTTTGCACCATTTTCCCACGTCATTACGATATGATGTTCTGCAAATGTGGCACTCGGACGGTATCATTGAGTTCAAGACAATTGTTTAGTTTTCAGGGAAACGATTCATACACCACATAAATACACCGCAATAATTGTTTGTTTTTTTTTTTTTCCGCAATAACTGTTTTAACATACATCCATAGTCTTTCAGAATTTGTACAATGTGGCATGTTAAATAACTTATGCTGGTGTGCGAGTTACTTGATTAAAAAGATACTTAGCTTCTCAAGGGCACTGTTCCATTTTACTTTATGCATCCTAGTCAGATTCTTTAACTTCTATAACAGCATTAATCTTCTTAGATTGTAGTCTTATGATTGGAATAATATCTAGTACTTCTTATATGTCATGTGGGTCCCTTCTCTATATTCATTCTATAAAACCTCCTATATTCATGTACACTAGACTATCAGTCTTCTGCTTCCTCTCACAAAGTTCTCCCGAAAATTCCCTCTCTTCTATGTGAACTATGATTCTTGGTACTCGTAAGCTATTCATACTTCTTACGTGCATTGGCATATTAGCAGTTGAGCCATATACGGTTTGTGGGATTAGAAGTATCGGGATTGAACATAGATTGAATCATCACATGCTCAAGGAAGTTGTCATGATGGATCCTAAAGCAAAGCAATCATCTGCAGCGGTAAACAAGAAATACCATCATTATCAATCAAGCAAAAGAACGGTTAGAAAAGGGTCAGACCCCATTCATAACCGAGCTTAGTTAAAAGTGGCTGATGTATGATGCAAAAACAAACTTGAAAGACACAGAAAGCTCCATGAATTCATGAATGTTTTTTTTTTTTTTTCTTTCATTATTTACGAGGTTTTTATAGAGAACAATGTGCATAATCAGTTTTTGAAGGATGGTCACGAAAAGGAAGTGATAGATTACATAGGAAGTTGTTTGTATTTCTTGAACTCATATTCGAATGGATGTTTATTTTTTGTTTCTGTAAATTCTTATACATGCAGAAGTATTGTTTTTGCATTTTATGATCTGAAAGAAGTATGTTTAGGCAAGTCTATCCCTAAACTTTGATCACCTTATCATGCCTCAGATATATTTTTTTTATTTTTTTTATTTTGGAAAGGCATGCCTCAGATATATTATCTTTGATCAAGAGGTTATTTCTTTGATCAATCAGAAGAAAAGCCCCAGAGAGTATTTGGCACTAGATGCTATGTCTTTCAAATGCTTGTGCCAAAAGTAAAATATCATTCCTAGTGCTATCACAAGTAGAAATGATCAATGCAAACTATTAATAATTGCTCTCTAAGTAGATAAATGAAATCGTGCATTCATTGATTAGTAATGCAATATGCAAAAATAGGCAGTTCTTCACTAGTTAAAAGACATTTTAAAGGGATTTAGGAACGTTCACCATCACCGAATCCATAGTGACAGCAATAGGTGAGCGGTTTAAACTTTATAGCGTCTTTTTGCTTTAAGCAGATTCTTACACCCAGGACAGCAATCGAAGTGCTGCCAAAGTTCTATAATATTACTAAATCAAAACCATTGCAGTTTCCAGTTTGCATCTTTCTTCAATGTTATGTGCTTTGGCAAGAAACTTCCAAATTTTGGGGGTTTAAGGAACCTGATGTAACGAGGCAAGTAGGCGACCCAAAGTGACTACGGGCCAACGACCAAGATACATGTTAGGACTTAGGACATAGAATATTGAAATCCATAGACAATAAGTACGCAGATGTAATTAAGGAAAAAGATCATAATGAACCTAAATTGTCTGGAAATCAAACACATAGGTAACCTGGCTTTGTTAGTTCCAGGTAATTATCATAAAATAGCAAATTTGATACGTACTTGAGTTCCTATATACCTACTCACTGTGAGATTGAGTATCGTTAATATTAACATTGTACGTAAATTAGTCGTCACAATTTTCACGATATCAAATTTACATATATCCAAATGTCACTTTTCACCTTTAACGCAATCTTAATCAATTAAACTATTAGCAATTACACTCGTCTTGCAAGATTTCATAATTATCTTTGATTAGTTAGATATAGATAATGTATATATGCTACTTAGCTTTTTGAATGCTTTAAAATACGTAGTTAGGGAATTTGCCAAAAATTGGCAACTTTTGGCGAGTAAATTAACCAATAGGAAGATGTCACGTGGTTATCAAAAAAGCTTGCCAAAATTTGCTAAAAAAAAGCCAAATTTAAGGGTGTAGTGGGCTAATGGTTCCAATCGGCATCTATCTATAATAATAATAATAATAAATAATAATAATAATAGAGGTGTGCTCAGATAGTATCGCGGCTCCCCACTAATTTCTTGTAATTTCTATGAAAAATTAATAAAAGTGTTATTTTATTATATAAAAATAATAATAATAATAATAATAATAATAATAATAATAATAATAATAATTGATATTAAACCATTAGCCTACTACACCCTTAAATTTGTTTTTTTTAGCAAATTTTGGCAAGCTTTTTTGATAACCACGTGACATCTTCCTATTGGTTAATTTACTCGCCAAAAGTTGCCAATTTTTGGCAAATTCCCTAACTACGTATTTTAAAATAAAACAAATAAAAATAATAAAATTTCTAGTGAAAGTGATTTTTATAATGATATATCTAGGCAAAATAATAATAATAATAACAATAATAATAATATATGTATGCAAAAATCTATACCTATCTTCACACCACACCACCGTATCTTTTCTCTTCTCTCTATCTATATATTTTGTATATATATATATATATATATAATATATATATATATATATATATATATATTCTTATTATCCATTTATAAAAAAACAGTCATTTTCGCTAGAAAGAAGGGAAAAAAAAAGGAAGGAAGGAAAGCAAGGGTTGCTTATTTTCTCTGGAAAACGGAGGTATCGCAGGAAAATAGAGGAAGGAAGGAAGAAAAGAAAAGTTTGAGGTATATATATATATATATATATGTATGTATATGTGAATTAAAAAAAAAAGGTCAAAGGCACACGCTAGTTCCATCGGCCAAATGGAGCCGATTGGGGTTTTTTTGCAGAGATCCGAAAAGTGCCGATTTGTAGGGGGAGGGGAGCTAACTTGCCGATTTTTGCCTATGCTACTTGCAAATGGTTTTGCCGACTGCACCCTTGCCGCTTAAAAAGTTAGATTGATCAAACTTCATGAAACCTTTCCTTCAATACCAAGACCAAAACACAATTGATTAACTACACTTCAATGACTTTATCTTCGCCTTAAAATCCATCAATAACTATCGATAGGACTTTCCAAGATTCTTGTGTGATTGTTGGTATTGATCTTTGAATCCACTTCTGTAACGTCTTTCTTTATCGTATAAATAAATTCAATCCCTTTTAAAGACAGAGATCTCATCAAAAGAAAGTGAATATTCAAATGCATTTTCTTTTGGAAATTACTCCATCTAATATGTGTGGTATAATTAGAAATTAATTGTGTGAATTTGGGTTTTGATGATATATTTCGATAGAAATAATAAATATGAGAGTTTTGGTGTTTAGTATGGAGATACATGATATTACGTTGTTTCCATAGGTAAAAATGTTAATTTGAAGGTTGAGAAGGAGATACATGAGATTTTCCCTTAAAAAAATTAAAATAAACTAGAACAGTACCCGCGCGATTCAGTGGTACAATGACGGTAGCGGTGGTGGCGGTGATGGGTGGTGTTGGCGTGTGGCGGTAGTGGCGGTGGTGGAAGTGGCGGCAGTGGTGGCGGCGGCGGTGGTGACGGTGAAGGGTGGTAGTGGTGCGACGGTGGCGGCGGCGACGATTGGTGGTGGTAGCGGTAGCGGTGGTGGTGACGGCGAGTAGTATATGTTATTGATTTAATGTGGTTTAGATGTATTGTACATCATGCATTAGCATATGTACATTGTTGAAAGTTGAAAACCCTATTTGTTTTATAATATAATATAGAGGGATTGGGTATTGTAAAACAAGTATTAACGTAAAACAAATAAGACAAGATCTTGACCCTTAGATCATGGTTAAATTGATGCACGAAGATTCATGAAGCAATTGATGCACAATGATTTTCATGATGCACGGTGATTTTCAGTGAAGAGAAACCTATTGTTTTACTTGTTTTATTTTACCTAAAACAATATTATAGATATAGATATAGATAAACAATTTCAAAAGTCTTATCACAAATCATCAAAAACAAAAGGCCAAAAAGGCAATCAAGCCTTTAGGCTGATCAATGGGCCTACAGTAAAACTTCCTGAAAGACAGGGGTTATCAATCATCAGTTAAGTTTTCTTAAACTAGGCCCATTATTATTTGGGTTATATTTACCTAGTAAAAACAAAGGCCCAAAGTAGCTGTACCTGTACTAACTTAAAACCTGTTTAAACGTTAAAATAAACTAAATCCGAGTTTAGAAAGTAATATTAGCTTTGTGCTGAAAATTTAGGTTTTTCTGCTAAAGCTACTTATTTTTTTATTTTTATTTTTCTTATGTATTCTTTATTTTTTTGAAGCAGATTATAGTTGTGTGTCAAAATATATTAGGACGATGGCAATGGTCTAGGCATGAGGCTAGGCATGGTCATGCCTAGTGGCAAACACCGCCGCCACGCTTTAGGCATGAGCTAGGCATGTAGGTTTTAGGCAATTTTTGCCGCTCAGGCATGAGAGAGATAGAGAGAGAGGGATAATGATTGATTTAATGAGAGATAGGAGAGAGAGTGGGTATGATTGGAGAAAAATAGTGAGAGATGGTGGGGCATTGAGAGGCATGGTTGCCATAGGTTAGGCATGGCTAGACATGAGTTAGGCATGGAATGATATGACAGTATATTATTGGTAGATGGCTAGACATGTGAGGCATGACTGCCATCGTCCTTAAACACGGCTATGTCTAGCAAAAGAAATAGTGTTAGTTTAAAATAAATCCAAAACACCCCTATGTAATTTATTAGTATTTCCATTAACACAAAATTTATAACAATACGTAGTTTATTTGATTAAGTTACCAATTTGAATCTTAGCTTGTCAAAGTAAAAACTCAAAGCTTTTGAAGAATTTTTTTTTAAAATTCTTATAAGTAGAAAAGAAAATAAAAAGAATCAAACAAGCCGAAATTAGAAGCAAAAAGGTCGGCTAACGGATCACATTTGAAAAGACATATTTTGCTAATGACCACAAATTACAGAATTAGTGGGGAAGAAATAACAAAGTATCTTGAATAAAATATTTTGTATAGATTTGGGACATGCAAGTACTGTCAATTCCACAGAGAATCGCATGAGATGTCTACAGTCTTATAAAAGTTGGATACTCATGGATACGAGATAGGAACCGGCACGGTATCTTTGGAATTTAGCAAGACAATATATTTTTCTAGGTTTTTGATATTCAATGGTTTTGGTGTTAACTGTTAAGGATGATGTAAGAAAAATGGATAAATTGTAATGTGTTACATGAATTCTTCTCTAATAAATTCAATCGAAACCCACTTTCTCCAATCTACAAAAAAAAAAGCCGAAACCCACTTTCTCCAATCTACAAAAAAAAAAAAACAAAAAAAAATCTAAACAATCAAAAACCACAAAAATGAATAGAGGGAAGAAACAAAAAGAACCCACTTTCTCCAATCTACCAAAAAAACGCCGAAACCAAACACCTCTCCAATCTACAAAAAAAAAAAAAAAAAAAACAAAAAAAAAAAAAAAACAAAAAAAAAAAAAAAAAATAAAAAAAAAAAAAAACAAAAAAAAAAAAAAAAAACAACAAAATTTTCTCCATCTGCACACCAAAAAAAAAAAAAAAAAAAAAACAGAAAAACCTAAAAATCCAAAAAAAAAAAAAAAAAAAAACAAAAAAAAAAAAACAAAAAAAAAAAAAAACAAAAAAAAAAAAAAAAAAAAAAACAAAAAAAAAAAAAACAAAAAAAAAAATCAAAAATCAAAAATTACCAGAAGGAACCGGCACGGTATCTTTGGAATTTAGCAAGACAATATATTTTTCTAGGTTTTTGATATTCAATGGTTTTGGTGTTAACTGTTAAGGATGATGTAAGAAAAATGGATAAATTGTAATGTGTTACATGAATTCTTCTCTAATAAATTCAATCGACTAAATTAAGATGTTTCTATAGAACAATTGTTAATAACTACCTTCTACAGTGTACGAAGAGATGAGATGTAAACTCAGTTTTACCCTAGGGGTTGCACCATAAAACCTCTTGCCTTGAAAGGATAAAGATCAAACTTTTGGCTTCTATTTTCAAAAATGAAACATTTTCTACTTGATCAACCTGTAGCTTAGGTTTCTCCTTATAGGAAGCTACTTCTAACCCACTTCTAACACTATTCATCAGTTTCTCTCTCTTATAGACACACCAAAAACACTCCCTCCTTAGGTTGGACGGAGCGCCTAGGGGAGGGAAGAGGTACCGGTCCGGTACCGGTTGGCACACCGCGCCGACCCCCCGGTACCGGTGGGGTGGGGAGGGAAATGGTGAGGGCTGTGCCGGTTCTTGTGCCGCTAGTTTCGACCGTTACAAACTTAAAAAAAAAAAAAAGAACGGGTCCCACCCCCAACGTCTTTCTCTTTCTCTTTTCTTTTCTTCTTCCTTTTCTTTCTTTCTTGCTTCTGCCGTGTTCTTCCTTTTCTTTCTTTCTCTTTTTTTTTTTTCAATCTAAACAATCAAAAACCACAAAAATGAATAGAGGGAAGAAACAAAAAGAACCCACTTTCTCCAATCTACCAAAAAAACGCCGAAACCAAACACCTCCAAACAATCGTGTTATGTTTTACTTGTTTTATGTGTTTGAATAAAAGATTATGTGTTGATGTTGTGTTTTAAGTTGTATTGTTAATTTATTAAATAAAATGTTTTAGTTATTATTTTAAATAAAAAAAGTAGAAATAAAATTAAATAGAAAAGGTGGGGAGGGGAGGGGAGGGGTGGTGAGGCATTCCTAGCATTAGGGGAGGGGAGGGGAGGAGAAGCAAAATCGGGGAGGGGTGGCGAGGCGCTCCCCCACCCTTAAACCCCTCGCATCATCTTTTCGGGCCCCACAAGACTCCACTCGGCTGCGTCGGAAGTGGGTCGAACGGAGGGGAGACGTGTTATAAGGAGAGGCCTTATAAACTTTTGTTGGGAGTAGGATATATTATTTCATGATATGTATTTCATATATATTTATCATATTATTAGAAATTGAAAAGCTTAATAAGAACCTAAATTATTTCATTTTTATCAAAACTTGATTATAAGATATAAAAGAATTAAAAAGATTTACAATAAAAAATAAAAAAGATGTTTCATATCAATCCAAATACAAGTCATGATTATCAAAATACAAAATCGATAATATTAGTTTGATAGCATTTTATTTATTTATTTATTTATTTTGAAAGGTACTCGTATAACATTTCACTATACAGTATATTTATTTAACTGTCAATAAAAAGAGTATTTGAATTATATATAATACGAGTTATCTATTAATATGAGTTAATTACAGAAATCGTCTTGTCGTGGACCTCTACTTGCAGCTTTCATCCCTAAGTTTAATAAATTACAGTTTTAGTCCAAAAAACTTTGCCTCGTCAACACTTTTGGTCCTGAGTAATAACGTCCGTTTAAAAACCCATCACGTGTCAGCCACGTGATGGGTATTTTCGTCATTTCATTCTTTCATTTATTACACTTTTAGTCCAAATTTTTTATTACCTTTTTCCTACACCAAAAAACCAAAAATATTGATTTTCTCTCCCAAACTCATATCTATCATCATCATCATCTAAATAGAAAACATAATCATCACTCATCAACAAATCTTTCATTCCATCCTTTTTAAACCTGACCCACAAATTAAACACAAAAATTCATACACTAAAATATAAATATTACTACCCTAACAAACACAACTATTTATCCTAAATTTAATTCCATCGATAATAAGCAGCAAACCCATATTTGAGATATATACATGTACTGATGTATACATACACACATCCCAAACCTCACCTGCATCCCCCCTTCAAAATTAAAGGACCCATACATTCCCCCTTTAAAGCTTCACATTTTCAAAAACATAGTTGTTGTGCTTTCACCTCAATCAATATCAGCATCGCTACTCTCTCTCTCTCTGTTTCTTCCTCGATCTCTCTTTTTCCGGTCAACACATACTGCCATCGAAAGTTTTTTTCGGCAACAACTCTAGTGGTGGCTAAGTGGGTATAGGTGGGTGGTG
The DNA here is from genome assembly GCA_034093135.1 of Erigeron breviscapus. Classification (NCBI taxonomy): domain Eukaryota; kingdom Viridiplantae; phylum Streptophyta; class Magnoliopsida; order Asterales; family Asteraceae; genus Erigeron; species Erigeron breviscapus. Next base: position 44,164,192 of record CM067167.1, on the reverse strand, counting down.
GCCGGATCTGGATCTGGATTGTGTTTGATCGATCGGAATATGTTCGGAAATCACCACAATCACCGTGACCACCAACGGTGGTGGTTGTTTAGTCTAATGTAGGCGATTGGTGTTACCATTGTAACCACTAGCTCAGTAGCTTCAGACCACTGTGAATCTCCGACCACCACCCTAGATTCGCTGCCACCACCACCCTAGATCTCTGTATAGATATATTGGTGTATATTTATCATTGTTTTTTGAAGGGATCTGGGAAATGGGTTTCATATTATGTATATGTATGATAGATTTAGATGTAGTAATCTGTATACATATATTTAGATGAAGATTAGTGTTTGAAGGGATCTGGGAAGTGGCTCATATTATCAATATTTTTGGTTTTTTGGTGTAGGAAAAAGGTAATAAAAAATTTGGACTAAAAGTGTAATAAATGAAAGAATGAAATGAAAAATACCCATTACGTGGCTGGCACGTGATGGGTTTTTAAACGGACGTTATTACTTAGGACCAAAAGTGTAGACGGTGCAAAGTTATTTGGACTAAAACTGTAATTTATTAAACTTACGGACGAAAACTGCAAGTAGGGGTCCACGACAGGGACGATTTCTGTAATTAACTCAAAAATGAAATAAGTTGGGGCATGGTGTGTGGATGGTGACAGAAATGTCAGAGAGAGTCTTTCATCTCTTATTACGTTAAAGCCATTTTTTACTCTTGTTTTTTCAGCTAATTTCTTGGCTTTAATTATGCACCCTACCCACTTCTTTTTTCTCGCATTGCTATTGCCAGGCATGTACAGTACAGTAATAATATTTATGCATGTAATAACTTTTTTATATTAGTTACTATCAATAACTATTATTATCTCCAAAAAAATAAAGCTCTAATTATAATAGATATATATCTATTTTTGTGTTAGATCGTCCTTTAGAAATTTTGTTTTGATAGCCGAAAATCCATTATGTTATAAAGTTGTAAAAAATTATATCTTGTAGTACAATAAATATTTATACAACTAGTGTTATACCCGGCCGTTGGCCGGGGATAACGATCGGACACAGACTTGAATGCGGTCATTAATTTTAACATGTCAACTGTTACCTATAAAAAAAACACATCTTTAAACAATACGTAAATCTTAAAACACAAAACTTTGATGGCGAAATAAAAAGTTGTAAACTATCTTGAAAGATAAAAATTAGAAGCTTAAAACTTTCATGGTGCAAATATAAAAAAGACTAGAGTTAAGTACTTTTTTCGGCCCTGTGGTTTATCATTTTATCACTTTTCGTCATCGCCGTTAACTTTTGGCTAAAATCATCCCCGTGGTTTGCATTTCGTCCCTGCCGTTATAACTTTGCCGTTAACCCCTTCACATGCAAGTCACGTGAGGGGCATTTTTGTCTTTTTACCAATTTAAGTGCAAAAATCATCCCTATGGTTTGTCTTTTTTGCATTTTTCATCCTCGCCGTTAACATGGTCAACCGAGTACAAGGATGAAAAATGCAAAAACGACAAACCATAAGGATGAATTTTGCACTTAACCATGGGTGAAAAGACATAAATGCCCCTCACGTGCCTTGCACGTGAGGGGTTAACGGATCCAGGGACTAAAAGTAAACCACAGGGATGATTTTAGCCAAAAGTTAACGGCGAGGACGAAAAATGAACAAACGATAAACCACAGGGACGAAAAAAGTACTTAACTCAAAAGACTAAAATGAAGTACCATTAATTATCAAACATAAACATGCTTTAATGGGAAAAATAAAAAGTTCCAAAAGATTTAGTAGTTAAAATGTGAGACACTAAAACGTTATCACCCTAAACATAATAATATAAATCAATATATATAAAACCCAAGAAGGCAAGTTGATTTCTACACAACACGCTAACTAAAAAACGAAAAGAAATAAAATGGAATCAGGCAGGCTGCTGAGCCAGCTGCCTGCTAGCATGGTTCACTATTCACGCGAAATTATTTTAAAAGTAAATTACATTTTTCGTCTCTGAAGTTGGCAAGTTTTTCACTTTCAATCCCTAAAGTGAAAAAATATTAATTTTTACCTTAAAGTTGGCAAAATTTTGCAATAGTGGTCCTTCCCCTAAACGGCGTTCGTTTTTGGCCGTTAACGTACACACGTGCTAAACATGTGAGGGCATTAATGTCTTTTCCCCTTTACACTCGAGGGACTGAAAGTGCAAAATGTGACATGTTCAGGGACGAAAATTGCAATTTACTCTAACATATATTTATCTATTACCATCATTTTCATCTCATATAAATCTCCATCAACAGCAGATCTGCCATTTTCACTTCTTAAGCTTTTTCTTTTATCTAAAATCTCCATCCATTTATATTTCTTAATCTAAAGATCCCCATCATTTAATCCCCAAAAAATTGATATTTCTTACCTCAAATTACCAAGTATATATTAACTTCAAAATAATTTACATATAAATCTATATACAAATTAATCATCCATACAAAAAAATCAATCCATCTTTTTTAGATCAATCGATCCAGTTACAAAGGTGAGGTCTTTAGATTCGAAAATAATATCAACAAAAAACATTTCTACTTTTTCTGTAACATCCGCCGTTTTGACGGGTCAACGTTACGGGACTAGTAAATTTGAAATAAGTCAAACTGAGATAAAGTGGACTTTGTAATGATAAAGTAGGCATATGAATAGTCGTTAGAAACGTAATTCCTAAATAAATAATAATATGTCAATGAAATAATTGAACGAGCCTCGAGCTAAAAGTCTTAACTAAACGATTTAATTGTCAGGAGAAACCGGGACTAGTCGCGGGAGTGCTTGAGGGGAACAAAACCCCTCCCTCCCTTCACTCTCTCTTCATTTCTCACTCTCCATTCTCTCTCTACTCTCCCTTTCTCTCCTCCTTCCCCTAGGAAATGGAAGATCAAAATCATTCTCTTCCTCCTTTATCTCAAAATCAGTCCAAGATCAAGATTAAAGCAAGAAGATCAACGTAAGATTGTTTAATAATAATAATAATCTTCAAAGACTCCAAGAACAAGTGTTCATCCTTCCTTATTCTCCAATTTTCGGATTTAAAGTTCAAGGTGCTGATTTGTAAGTAAATTCACTTCCTTCATGCTTATTTGATGTTGTAGTAAGTCTTGGATAACTATATGTCATTGCACTTGGTCAAATCCTTGCGATTTTGGTAAACTAACTCGATCTAGTGTTTCGAAATGGGGGTTTTTGATTTAGGAAGTGGGTTTGTGAAAAGAGTTGATTTTTACACTTGTTTATACTTGATTTCAGTTGTGATAAAGTTTGAAAGCTTGATTTGACTTTTAGGTGGGTCAATTTTGGTGTTTAAACTCGTTTTGCTGAAAAACAGACCCGATATGCGCCGCATGGGTTTTTTATGCGCCGCATGTTTAACCCAGAATACTCAGTTTTGTGTAATGGTCATAACTATTGAACCGTAAGTCCGTTTTCGACGATTCAAGCGGCCACGGAAGCGTAAATGAGTCTTCTTTCCAATGGTATAGGCCTTTGAGTCCAAAACATCGTTTGAACAAATCGAAAGTGTTGATAAAGCAACAGTGGTCAAGTCCCGATGGGTCATTTTGAAACAAAACGTAACGATTCCATCTTGATTGGATCAAAACCTTATAAAATGGACATAATAAAGCATTTATGGTAATATTAGGTCAATAATAGGAGACCTTACCTCTTGAGATACTTTAGGATTAATGTGGTACGTGTATGATAGGTTTTGGCTCTCATGGACATTGGTACTACTTCCTTTCATATTGGGATTGTTTTGCGCGCGTCAGGTGAGTTTCGTAGCCCCTACTATATGTTGTATGTGTTGGGGGTGGAAAGATACTCGCTATGTGTTTATGTGTTATGCCGTAGATTTAGCTTATGTTAATTCTACGTGCATACGTTTTTGTGTTAGAACATGTCATAGGTAGACATGTAACGTGATTGATAACGTTGTGGATGTAGTTGAACGTATAAGATCGTTGTAGCCTATAATAGGACGATCTTTTGTTGTGGTATATGATATTGATGTGTTTATATGGTTATATATTGGTAAGTTTTTGGTATGATTGATGGGTGTTGGTTGGGTGGAGTGTTAGCCGCTGGTACACCCTGTATACATACCCTGCCAATACTTTGAGGGCATATCAGAACCTAGGTCCTTTTGGTGATTTAGATATATTGGAAAGTGTACTCATTGCAAATTGTGAATATGTTCGTTATATGATCATTTTATGATCAAATCAAGGTTTCAAGGTTATATGTTTGTTATATGGTCATTTTATGATCAAATCAAGGTTTCAAGGTTATATGTTCGTTATATGATCATTTTATGATCAAATCAAGGTTTCAAGGTTATATGTTCGTTATATGATCATTTTATGATCAAATCAAGGTTTCAAGGTTATATGTTCGTTATATGATCATTTTATGATCAAATCAAGGTTTCAAGGTTATATGTTCGTTATATGATCATTTTATGATCAAATCAAGGTTTCAAGGTTATATGTACGTTATATGATCATTTTATGATCAAATCAAGGTTTCAAGGTTATATGTTCGTTATATGATCATTTTATGATCAAATCAAGGTTTCAAGGTTATATGTTCGTTATGTGATCATTTATTGATCCAATCAAGGTTGTATGATCGTTTTATGTTCGTATCAAGGTTATGTTATCATTTATGTTCGTTGTTGTAAATTGTTGATCGTATGAACATGTTACGTGATCCTACGAACTCACCAACCTAGTGTTGACGTTTTTGAGTATCTTTTTAGTATAAGAGAAATCGCTTGCAAGCTAGGAGTTGATGCCTATAGATGGACCTAAGGATCGTTTGATTGCATTCTAGAGCTTTAGACTCGGGCACGATGCCTCGGTTCGTTTCTCTTTTATGGGGATTGTATGTTGTATTTTGACTCGTGTATGACAACTTGTAGCCTTGTATGATCATCATGTAGTTTCTCTGTATAATATGCATTTGCAAGCTCGTTTCAGTTGTATCTCACGTTTCCACCACTGGTGGGGTGTTACAGAATGGTATCAGAGCCTAGGTTTTAGAGAATTAGGTGGTTTGGCCTAGACTAAAACCTAAGCACCCGCATATAGTGTATTTCATAGGAAACTATGTGTGCATTGCTATATGTGAATTATATGGATTGCTTGCGGATAAATTGAGAAATTTCTAACGATGTCTTCTTTCAAATTTCAAAGTTTTGAAAACGTTTGCCAACTACTAACGTCGGGTTCCCCAAAACCTCGACTTTTAAAAGTACGATAAAAGCTTATGTGTAAACTGCATGTTTTCAAATGACTTATTTATTTTTGGAAAAACTCAACGTCTCTAACTCTTTAAAACTTGTAGTTACATGCTTTCTTAAACGCAAATATTTCTCAAATGGTTGGCAAACTTTGAAATACAAAATTTTCCATTTTTGCATGGTCGAAAATATTTATGAAAATTTTGTTACAAAAATTCAAACGAATACTTTGAAGCTTTCCATGATGGTAACAGATGTAAAGATTTTTCAAGTATATGCAACTTGTGTGTTTGTGAAGAAACTTGAAAGTAACGTATGCAAGATGGTTTAATATGCTTAGATGGTCATAAGTGAGATTATGCAAGCGTATATTGGAGGATGATACTAAATTTGAGGAATTACCGTTGTGTACACGAATACTAAAGGTTTTTAGTAAAAAGTGGTGAGTTCGTTATTTTCAAAGCTAACCATATGATTAGTAAGAGTTATGTACTTGCTCGTTGTAACTTTGTGTTTACTTTCATCATTATTTGGTTGGACTAAATTATGAAGGACTCAAAGGAACATATGTTGTGTGGTACGATTCTTTGTGGAACGATTTCTTGGTGAAACCAAGATTTTGCATGGAATATGAAGCGAATCTTGGTATCCTTGTTGAGATGGATCTTGTTGTCATCTTTGTCGAGATTGATCTTGTCTTATCCTTGTTGGGATAAATCTTGTTGTCATTCTTGTTAAGATGGATCTTGATGTTGTCTTGGTTATGTGGTTGATGATGGAATGTGAAATTTGTTGTGTGTATTTACTTAGAGCAAAGTGAAGTGATGACAATAACGTAGTATAACAGTGTGGCAACCCTAGAAACGCCCGATCAACGGTTCTATGGCAACCCAGTGGTATATGCAAGTTATTGGTTTCATGGATTGCACAATTTGGTTAAAGTATAGTAGGTAAACCAGTATGCTTAATGGGTGTTGGTTGAGTGGAGGGTTAGCCGCTGGTACACCCTGTATACATACCCAACCAATACCTAGAAGGCATATGGGAACCGAATCCCGACATGCATCTAATATACTAGGGGTGTGGAGGGTTATCCGCTGGTACACCCTGTATACATACACCACCAATAGATTAGATGTAGGAGTTAGATTCAGACTATACTTTAACCGCATTGTTTAGGGTCTTATATGTGTTTATGTTATGGTTGGAAAATTTGATGATGGAATGGCTTGTTGTTTCGTATGTTTGATGTTTAAGCTCACATTGTTGTTGTTGTTGTGACCTCGTTAAGCTCACCTTGTTGTGGTGGTCTTGTTAAGTGGATGGTTATTCACTTGTTATTTATATATGAATGTTTATGTATATACGTATTATGATCGTATTATGAACGTATTAGGAACGTATGAACGAATGATCGTGTTATGATCGAATTATGGACGTATGATTGTGTTATGATCAAATTATGAACGTGTGATCGGATTGTGAACGTATGATCGTATTATGAACATTATTATATATATAACGTTGTTGTAAATGATATTTATGGATGTGTAGGTTGTGTATGAATCCTTTTGTTGTAACGTAACGTTGATATTATGATGTGTAAATGTATGGATAAGTTGTTAAGATACAATGTGATGAACGTGTTGATGTGTACCCTTAGTGAGGGTTTGATGATGATGTAAGTATCCTAACACTAGTATACTGTAAACGTTTGATATCCCAACGTTAACGATTTAAAAGTTAATTGGTAAACAATGAGGATGTATTGTTGAATAGTATGTGGACTTGAACTCGTATGAAACGTTTAAACTTGGAAGTTTATGGATGATGTGATAAATTTGATGATGCAAGTGTAAAATGTATTAGTTGGTGGACGATTATATGAACAAATTTAACATGCTAATTTCGTTACATGATTACGGGGAAAATATGTTGTTAAACTTGAAATTTATGCATAAGATAACGGTAATGCATGTGTAAGTGTGTTAATTGGTGAGAAATTGCATGGATTGATTGGTATACTAGTCGATATGTGTAAATTATGTTGTTGAAACCGTATACATGAGATATTAGAAGTGGTGATATATGTGTAAGCGCTTACTCGATGGGCAATCGTATGAATGAGTTTGGTAAACATGTTAATTCGTACGAGTATGCTCAAACCTTATTGTTTAGCCTACTTATAAGAACGAAACGATAGAAAATGTTACTACATGCATAGTTGTAACAACGTATGAGAGATCGAATGTATGATTTGGTATGTGGGACTAGTTGTTAGAACATGCAGAATCTTATCTCCTAACTTGTTTATGTGAATAAATTGTTAGGATACGATAGAACATGTATGGTTTCCATTCAAGTCTAATTGTTGAATATGCCCAAATCTTATTGCCTAAATAGCTTGGGGGAATAAATCATTAGGACTTGATAATGCATGCGTAAAGGTAGGCATTTGAGGCAATTGTATGTATAGGTTGTCATGCTAGCCTAATTGCTTGAATATGTCAGAATCGTGTTGCCTAACTTGTTTATTGAAATATATAGTTAGGAATTGAAGATGCATGCATAGATGTTAATGTCTCGTGAGCAATGGTATGTATAACTTGGTATGATGATTAAAGATTACTTGGCTAAGTTATTTCCCCGCCCTTGTTTATTATATGACTTAGCCAGTAACGTAGAGATTATAAGTATAGTTGTAATATGATTATGAGAAACCTCATTGTATTATACGCCCCTAAGTTTGAACTTTAGGACGATGCTCGAATTAACGTAGGTGAGATGATAATGGTAAACGCGTAACGATAAGCCAAGCGAGTGCCATAGTGCAAGTCACACGTGATATGTGGGAAGGTTGAGTAGTTATAGTGTACGATTCTGTAGTCCTCTCGACCTTAAACGGATCGCTAGATCGTTGTCTACCACACAAATGAAGGTGCCGTCGGGATTGGATGTCATGGATAGGATTCCTCCCAATGTCAGATGGATGACTAGAAATGAGAGCAAACGTTTGGTTTCAGTGAATGAGCCGCCAACCAATGGGTGAAACACGTCACGAGTGCGCTGACTGTATGTCAAATCGTCATAATAAGTGTTACCTATATATAACTAAATGAACTTAATGTTAAGCCGAGTGGGCAAGACTTTAACCGCGATATGAATGGGGCAATAAATTGAAATACTTGGAGGTGTCAATAACTCGTTTGAGAAAATGGAATTATAACCCGTAGATCGATTAATCATGGCAAAAGATTCTAACACTTGGTGTGAAGGATGCGTACGACGTCACCCGGTTTTAATAATCTAACAAGTTATAAACTAAAAACTTATCACATAATATGGCGCCTATAATCGTATGAATTTTGCTAATACAATAGTCAGATGTTCTTGAGACATATGTGGGGAATTTTAAATGAAAAAGATCAAGGAATTCTTGGTAGATGCCTTTAGCGATTTTCAAAATCCAATTGTGTAACAAAAGATGACTTATGAAAATATCTTTGTTAACTTCTTTCTTTCCAAAAGCTTGAGGATTTTCGTATCTATAAAAATCGGTTTTGACTTTAAAAGTATGCAAATAATAAGCTGAGAGTGATAAGATATGATCGTCAAAATGCTCGTTCGAACCAAACAATGTGATGACGTCTAAGAACGAACAAAAACTTAAAAACTAGTGAATACTGACAAGAGTAAACGTAAACATTTGAGTCATGCAAATCGGAATTAGTAACGTAATAAAGTTCGGAAATGAAGGGGAATTCTTTTAACTGGGGAATTCCCCAATGAGTAAAAGTAAGATCTCGGTCCGAGGAGGTTCTCTTTTAACTGGGGAATCAATCATGGCGTGCGTGAGACGAAAGGATTAGGATGTGAACGACATGTGAATGGAACCTGGGTTGTCCTATGATACTAAACGGGGTCACGTGCTAATAATGATGATAGTGTATAACAGTAAGGAAACTTAAACCTTGATGGGAGTGAGAATCGTTGTAATTTCGAGGACGAAATTCTTTTAACTGGGGAATGATGTAACATCCGCCGTTTTGACGGGTCAATGTTACGGGACTAGTAAATTTGAAATAAGTCAAATTGAGATAAAGTGGACTTTGTAATGATAAAGTAGGCATATGAATAGTCGTTAGAAACGTAATTCCTAAATAAATAATAATATGTCAATGAAATAATTGAACGAGCCTCGAGCTAAAAGTCTTAACTAAACGATTTAATTGTCAGGAGAAACCGGGACTAGTCGCGGGAGTGCTTGAGGGGAACAAAACCCCTCCCTCCCTTCACTCTCTCTTCATTTCTCACTCTCCATTCTCTCTCTACTCTCCCTTTCTCTCCTCCTTCCCCTAGGAAATGGAAGATCAAAATCATTCTCTTCCTCCTTTATCTCAAAATCAGTCCAAGATCAAGATTAAAGCAAGAAGATCAACGTAAGATTGTTTAATAATAATAATAATCTTCAAAGACTCCAAGAACAAGTGTTCATCCTTCCTTTTTCTCCAATTTTTGGATTTAAAGTTCAAGGTGCCGATTTGTAAGTAAATTCACTTCCTTCATGCTTATTTGATGTTGTAGTAAGTCTTGGATAACTAGATTTCATTGCACTTGGTCAAATCCTTGCGATTTTGGTAAACTAACTCGATCTAGGGTTTCGAAATGGGGGTTTTTGATTTAGGAAGTGGGTTTGTGAAAAGATTTGATTTTGACACTTGTTTATACTTGATTTCAGTTTTGATAAAGTTTGAAAGCTTGATTTGGCTTCTAGGTGGGTCAATTTTGGTGTTTAAACTCGTTTTGCTGAAAAACAGACCCGATATGCGCCGCATGGGTTTTTCATGCGCCGCATGTTTAACCCAGAATACTCAGTTTTTTGTAATGGTCATAACTTTTGAACCGTAAGTCCGTTTTCGACGATTCAAGCGGCCACGGAAGCGTAAATGAGTCTACTTTCCAATGGTATAGGCCTTTGAGTCCAAAACATCTTTTGAACAAATCGAAAGTGTTGATAAAGCAACAGTGGTCAAGTCCCGATGGGTCATTTTGAAACAAAACGTAACGATTCCATCTTGATTGGATCAAAACCTTATAAAATGGACATAATAAAGCATTTATGGTAATATTAGGTCAATAACTAGGAGACCTTACCTCTTGAGATACTTTAGGATTAATGTAGTACGTGTATGATAGGTTTTGGCTCTCATGGACATCGGTACTACTTCCTTTCATTTTTGGATTGTTTTGCGCGCGTCAGGTGAGTTTCGTAGCCCTTACTATATGTTGTATTCTTTGGGGGTGGAAAGATACTCGCTATGTGTTTATGTGTTATGTCGTAGATTTAACTTATGTTAATTCTACGTGCATACGTTTTTGTGTTAGAACATGTCATAGGTAGACATGTAACGTGATTGATAACGTTGTGGATGTAGTTGAACGTATAAGATCGTTGTAGCCTATACTAGGATGATATCTTGTTGTGGTATATGATATTGATGTGTTTATATGATTATATATTGGTAGATTTTTGGTATGCTTGATGGGTGTTGGTTGGGTGGAGGGTTAGCCGCTGGTACACCCTGTATACATACCCTGCCAATACTTTGAGGGCATATCAGAACCTAGGTCCTTTTGGTGATTTAGATATATTGGAAAGTGTACTCATTGCAAATTGTGAATATGTTCGTTATATGATCATTTTATGATCAAATCAAGGTTTCAAGGTTATATGTTTGTTATATGGTCATTTTATGATCAAATCAAGGTTTCAAGGTTATATGTTCGTTATATGATCATTTTATGATCAAATCAAGGTTTCAAGGTTATATGTTCGTTATATGATCATCTTATGATCAAATCAAGGTTTCAAGGTTATATGTTCGTTATATGATCAAATCAAGGTTTCAAGGTTATATGTTCGTTATATGATCATTTTATGATCAAATCAAGGTTTCAAGGTTATATGTACCATGTACGTTATATGATCATTTTATGATCAAATCAAGGTTTCAAGGTTATATGTTCGTTATATGATCATTTTATGATCAAATCAAGGTTTCAAGGTTATATGTTCGTTATATGATCATTTTATGATCAAATCAAGGTTTCAAGGTTATATGTTCGTTATATGATCATTTATATCAAGGTTATGTGATCATTTATGTTCGTTGTTGTAAATTGTTGATCGTATGAACATGTTATGTGATCCTACGAACTCACCAGCCTAGTGTTGATGTTTTTGAGTATCTTTTCATGTATAAGAGAAATCGCTTGCAAGCTAGGAGTTGATGCCTATAGATGGACCTAAGGATCGTTTGATTGCATTCTAGATCTTTAGACTCGGGCACGATGCCTCGGTTCGTTTCCCTTTTATGGGGATTGTATGTTGTATTTTGACTCGTGTATGACAACTTGTAGCCTTGTATCATCATGTAGTTTCTCTGTATAATATCCATTTGCAAGCTCGTTTCAGTTGCATCTCACGTTTCCGCCACTGGTGGGGTGTTACATTTTCCCTCTTTCTTTCTGCGAGCAATTTATAAATTAGGTTTTGTTAATGGTTTGGTCGTAGAGATTTTGTAGTGGTGGTGATAGGGCGGTCGGAGGTGGTGATATTGGGAACATCTTTGATGATTTTCCTTTATTTCTCTTTTTAGTTTTATGTTTTACTTCGATCAAAATAATCAAAGATATGGACTTTCTTTGTTGCCAGAAGTGTTGGTTGGGGTACGATGGCGACTTTGGAGGCGGCTACTCAGATTCACACATACCCAGATTCATTGTTTCCCGTTAAGTTTTTGTTTATTTTGGGTTTAGGGTATCGAGGCAGTGATGGTGGTGGCTATGGAGGCCGTAATGGTGACGGCTATGGAGGCAACGTACATGGAGGCGATGATGGTGTCGGAAATCCCTCTTAACACAAGCTTTTAATTTCATAAATGTATATATATATACATACACATATACAGATTGTGTATGTGTGTGTTGAACTTCAAATTTGTTTCTCCCTTTTTTTTAAACAATTCGGGATTTAGGAATTTGATATAGTATTATAAGAATTATGAGTTTAAGAGCAAAACTTTGTGATATGCTATGGTTATGAACTGATGATGATCATCTGGGTTGTGAATTGTGGTGATATAGATGATGATGATCTAGGTTGTAGTTTAAAAGTAAATTACATTTAAAATCTCGATTATATGATTGAATTTATAAGAGATGAAGATGATGATAATAAATAAAGTAAATTACAGTTTTCGTCCCTGAACATGTCACGTTTTTCAGTTTCAGTCCCTCGAGTGTAAAAGGGAAAAGACATTGATGCCCTCACGTGTTTAGCACGTGCATACGTTAACGGCCAAAAACTAACGCCGTCTAGAAGAAGGATCGCGATTGCAAATTTTTGCCAACTTTAAGGTAAAAATTGATATTTTTTCACTTTAGGGATTGAAAGTGAAAAACGTGCCAACTTCAGGGACGAAAAATGTAATTTACTCTTATTTTAAATAGTATATAATATACTATCAACATTGATGATACTCTAAAAAAAAAACCATGTACCGTTTTGATAGCCAGAACGCACACCGTATAGAACTCATGCCCGGTGACTCACCATTTTCACACATGGATCATAAGATTTAGTTTATCTTCATGTCTTTAGCAATATTTGAACCCGCGAATTGCAATTTTCATCTGTGGACCCATTTGGTCACATGATGATGATGCTAGTTGATCTATGATCAATTGATAAATTTTAGTTATTTATGTTATCTAAAAAATGAGATTTTTGAATAAAGATTAGGGTAAATTACACTTTTCGTCCCTGAAGTTGGCAGCTTTTGCACTTTTCGTCCCTAACGTTTAAAAATTACAATTTTAACCTTAAAGTTGGCAAAATTTTGCAATCAAGGTCCTTCCCCTAGACGGCGTTCGTATTTTGCCGTTAATGTACGCACGTGCTAAACACGTGAGGGTATTAATGTCATTTCCTTGTTACACCTGAGGGACTAAAAGTGAAAAACGTGACATGTTTAGGGACAAAAATTGCAAAAACTCTTATCTTCTTCTTCTTCTTCTTCTTCTTCTTCTTCTTCTTCTTCTGTTGCTGCTGCTTTTCTCCTCCTGTGATACATGTCTTGATTGATCTCAAAAAAGATCTTATCTTCTGCTGCTGCCAAACACCACCCAGTCTTTCTTATTAATTCGATCGGAGATATATTGATTTCAAGAAACAGGATCGAGGTTGATTTCAAAAAACTCTTATTTATAATATATATATATATAAAACATCCTTTCTTCCCTCTCAAACATCCGGCCACCACCACTGTGATCAACCACCGCAGCGCCACCACCCATTCAGGTCCGATCACAAACCATATAAACCATAATATCGTATTTGGAAACGATGATACATACCAAACATTTCATAATCCTCTTTTCTAAATGATCACAGGGCAGACGTGTTTAAGAACACGACGGAAGTTCGTCCCTCCTTTCTCCCACCCCAGCCGCGTTATTTTAGGGTTTATGGTGTTGCAATTCAATATACGCGTAAGATCGAAGCATACCGTAAAAATTTATAGGGTTTGTATATATATATATGTATAGTTATTTCGTTAATTCATTCATTCAAAAATTTACAGTTTTTAATATATATATATATAATATAATATATAATTATATAATAATAATAATAATATATATAATATCAATATATAATATAAAAATATTATAGGGTTTATATATATATATATGTATAGTTATTTCGTTAATTCATTCATTCAAAAATTTACAGTTTTTGCAGCAGCAATAGAAGGAGAAGATAAGAGTTTTTGCAACTTTCGTCCCTAAACATGTCACTATTTTCACTTTTAGTCCCTCAGGTGTAACAAGAAATAACATTAATACCCTCACGTGTTTAGCACGTGCGTACGTTAACGGAAAAAAACGAACGCCGTCTAGGGGAAGGACCTTGATTGCAAAATGTTGTCAACTTTAAGGTTAAAATTGTAATTTTTAAACGTTAGGGACAAAAAGTGCAAAAGCTGCCAACTTCAGGGACGAAAAGTGTAATTTACTCTAAAGATTAAAAAGAACATGTATCGCTCAAAAATGCCACTTGTCAATTAAATAATGTTGTGAACCTGTTTTGTTATATTAGCAGATTTCGATTATTTATTTGCAATGTGAGATTAACTCACTTGATAAAGGATTTTTGGCTTTTGAGATAGATATCAACATTCAATCTTTGACAATTTGAGTAGTTTAGCGGTTAAAATAAAATATTAAAATATTCTCTGAATTATAGATTTTCTATTTCACATTGAATAATTCATGACGTTATTGTTTATCAATGAGCATTAATACGTACTTTGACCATAAGTAGTCAAGAAAAATGATGTCCACAAGTCGATAACGAGTTGCTTCATTATTTTTGCAGTAAATGTTGTATCATTATCATTATAAGGTCATTTTTACATATCATATCATATATATTTATATATAGGAAAAAGTGAATATAAAGTTATCCGACACTTAAATTTAGGTGTAGAACCTCTCACATACAAATTTTTTAATATTTATTGATTAATGAATACTCCCTCCGTCCCATATTAAGTGTCCTATTTTGACTTTTTGAATCTTTTTCTTTCAACTTTGACCGTAAATATTTTGTTTGTGTTACATAACACTTGATATAACATATATGAATTGATTGAGTTTTAAATGTACTTTTCATTGATATAACTTTTATCAAGTAATATATAACACAAACAAAGATATTTACGGTCAAAGTTGAAGAAAAAGACTTGACCAGTCAAAATAGGACAATTAAAATGGGATGGAGGGAGTAAATGCTTGGGCCCCCATGAATTTTATGGATTAAAAAAACAATATGTGAGTGTTCCACATCTAAGCTTAGGTACCTAACAGCCTTATATTCCCATCCCCCATATATATAACATGCGACATAATGATCAATAATGACAATATAAGAAGACGTGTAAATTGCTAGATTTTGATAAATGACACTATCCTCATTTTAGGAGGATAAGCACGTTAGTAATCACTATGTCATTTTGTCAAGTTTATGGGTGTTAACGATCTCTGACAGGGAAGAAAAGGGCACCCAGTTAATATATATCGTTCTAGTCATAAAGCAATATATATTTTCATCTTGTTGTTACCATATAACTTTGATGACATATGTCAACTACCACATTGTTTGTTTTTCTTCATATCAAATAAATTAAGGCACAGGGTAACACCATCAGAAAAAGGTCAACCCGATCAAGGCATTAGCGGCGACGTCGCCGTTAATACTCTGACACTGACAGGGGACCCGCTAATTTCTCTGCCAGATTTACCGTTACAGACATGGGGCCCCGCAGTATTAGCGGCGACGTCGCCGTTAATACTCTCCCTGGTGGTGTTACACTCCTCGTAAATTAAACTTCAAAACAACCACGGACGTAATTTAGTCCAAAATATATAGCTAGGATGTCAAGATGTGGGTAGGGTGTTGAAATGTCAAAACGCTGTGGTAAATGACAATGTGGACCAGACAATTATTAAATATGGCTGTGTGCAACAACTACTGTTGTGCAATAGTGATACGAAATAGTAATAAGTTATAGAGTTAATTACAGAAATCGTCCTTGTCGTGGTACCCAGCTGGCGGTCGTTTAATAAATTACAGTTTTAGTCCAAACTTTTTTGCTCCGTCAACACTTTTGGTCCATGGTTCTTAACTCCGTTTAAAAACCTATCACGTGCCAAAAACGTGATGGGTATAATGGTCCTTTTTTACCACAGGACCAAAAGCGTGGACTTTTGATTATTTACAGGACCAAAACTGTAGTTAAAGCTATGAGGTTTAATTAATCTAAACTTCTTTTTTTTTCTTTTTTTCTCTTTTTAATTTTACAATCATCATCATCTGCAATCAACAACAAATTTCAATTTTCTCCAAAATTTCAATTATATACAACCATATCTAAAACCAACATGAAAGTTACCTTTTTTTTTATCACCACCATCTGATCCTAAGGCTCTTGCCAAAAAATTAGGACATTTGAATTTCATTTTTAGTCTTTATCTTTCTTTTACGTACTGGTACTTCAAAACAAATCAAACAAATTCATCTCTTCCCTGAAGATGTATATATATATATATAACAATATTAATATAATATCAATCTAGATATCTATATCATTATCAATCTCTATATCTTGAAGATCGGAAAAAGACATATCTCGATCAACACTCATATCACCATCACCTCCCCACACTCTCCAGATCTACACACACACACACATATTATATCCTTTATCAGCAGTTCTTCCAAAATAATAAGGAGCCTCTAAATCTCCAATATATATATCAACAAAGTAAGGGTGTCGGCTCACTAGCAAAACAAAGTTTCCCCCAAATAATCAAGCGTGCTCTTTGTTTTGTAAATATATTTGGTGACTATCTATTGATTCACTAAGCGGTGGTGGCCGGATATTCGTAGTGGTGATGAAGGCATGAAGCTACAATGAGCCGGTGGCTATTAAACAACCACCACCATCGGTGGTCACGGTATTCGCGGTGATTTTTGACCATACTCCGACCAATCCATTACAATCCAGATCCAGATCCAGATCGGCGGCACCACCGATACAACTGCTCTTGGAGTTGTTGCCTATAAAAAAAACTTCCGATGGGGGTGTTGAGTGGAGAGAGAGAGAGAGAGAGAGAGTGGTGATGTTCGTGTGTGTGTGTGTATATATATATATATAATATAATATAAACGACAGTCAATCTATTTATCTATAGATCATGAAAGTCGCGATGGTGGTGGCTAGTCCCGATGGTGGCAGCGGTTTGATGGTGGTGGCTGGTCCTCATGAAAGTAAAGGAGATTTGATAGAGTAAAAAGTGTGATTTTTTTTGAAGTGGAAGTGATGAAGAAAATGATAATTTCTTGTATATTTTATTACTGCATATAATTTTGGATTTGGGATATCTTTTGTAATGAAGAGAGAAAGGGAGTGAGGGGGAGAAAGAGAAATAGAGAGGTGATATATAATTCCTGATGAATGATGATGATGGATACTCATATATTCATATTTATATAATATATATACATATATATATATATATATATATAAACGACAGTCAATCTATTTATCTATAGATCATGAAAGTCGCGATGGTGGTGGCTAGTCCCGATGGTGGCAGCGGTTTGATGGTGGTGGCTAGTCCTCATGAAAGTGGCAGCGGTTGATGGTGGTGGCTAGTCCCATGGTGGCAGCGGTTTGATGGTGGTGGCTAGTCCTCATGAAAGTCGTGATGGTGGTGGCTAGTCCCGATGGTGGCAGCGGTTTGATGGTGGTGGCTGGTCCTCATGAAAGTAAAGGAGATTTGATAGAGTAAAAAGTGTGATTTTTTTTGAAGTGGAAGTGATGAAGAAAATGATAATTTCTTGTATATTTTATTACTGCATATAATTTTGGATTTGGGATATCTTTTGTAATGAAGAGAGAAAGGGAGTGAGGGGGAGAAAGAGAAATAGAGAGGTGATATATAATTCCTGATGAATGATGATGATGGATACTCATATATTCATATTTATATAATATACATATATGTCTAAATCTATATCTATATTATCTACGTATATATATATATATATATATATATATATAAACGACAGTCAATCTATTTATCTATAGATCATGAAAGTCGCGATGGTGGTGGCTAGTCCCGATGGTGGCAGCGGTTTGATGGTGGTGGCTGGTCCTCATGAAAGTAAAGGAGATTTGATAGAGTAAAAAGTGTGATTTTTTTTGAAGTGGAAGTGATGAAGAAAATGATAATTTCTTGTATATTTTATTACTGCATATAATTTTGGATTTGGGATATCTTTTGTAATGAAGAGAGAAAGGGAGTGAGGGGGAGAAAGAGAAATAGAGAGGTGATATATAATTCCTGATGAATGATGATGATGGATACTCATATATTCATATTTATATAATATATATACATATAAATCTAATATTAATCATTACTTGATGCCACATGGCCAAAGACCCCACCCATCCAAGATGCCTCACCCTAATTTTTGAGAATGCCTAGCATGATGACATGGAGCCATGTGGCCAAAGACCCCCCACCCATGGAATGCCTCATACCATTACCGGCAAGTTTTGCATAAGTCAAGTATTTTAGACTTTGAGAAAGACACCCCAAAATAGAATAAAAGGGCTATGTTAGTTTAAGTGGTTTGCTTCTTTAATCCGTTTATAGCCACCAATAAAGGGGAAAAGAACAGAATATTTGTTAACATCTAATTAACAAATACATAAAGATGTCCTTCACTTGCTAGCGCAGTGGTTGGACACCCCGGATGTTGTAGCACGGGTCACACGTTCGAATCCCATCTCGAGCGTTGTTACTAGCCAATATTCTTGGCGAGCGAGTTGAATTTACCGGGTGGATCGGGCGGGGGAGGGGATCGGGTAGGCCCACGGTATTCAGTCTGGATACCCGTGGTTCGGCCCTTCGCTGTTCTTAAAAAAAAAACAAAACAAATACATAAAGATGGTTTAGCAAACTTAAAGCAAACCTGCCGCCAATATGTACCTAACTAGCTACACAGAGATCAGCCTGGATTATAATAATGAAAACTTATAACCACAATCTATTTTGCATTATCATTCTGATAAAAATATTATAAACCATCAGGATTAACAGGGAATATGACAATATCAGTTGTTTTCGTTGCTCGTTTACAGTTTTGTTGTTATCTTCTTCTTAAAGTAATATTTTTATATATAAATTTGTAATCATAAACTTAGGCGTCAGGTAGTCCGACCAAATAAAGGGTAACCGGACCAGACTTTCCGCGGCGATATCGCCGCGGAAAGAGGGGGGCCCGCTAAATTTCTGTCAGAGTAACCATTAATGACATGGGGGCCCGCACTTTCCGCGGCGATATCGCCGCGGAAAGTTTTGTCTTATTCGACTTTCCGCGGCGATATCGCCGCGGAAAGTTTCTGGTCGGCTTACCCCTTATTCCATGGTCGGGGCACGCGGGGCGTAAACTTAATACTAGCTAATTTTCGCTCGTATTCTAAAATAAATAAATGTACACTCCCTTCAATTTTTATTCACAATTCAAACATAATTTTTTAAACAAAATAAGACAGTATCACGTGAACATGTGTCAACATCAAAAACACCACAGAGTGAAAATCGGTAGCTCGACCTCTGTTGGTGAGGGTTTTTCTCGTGTCTCGCTTCATAAATGGCACGAGTTTATCGACCCTTTTTGCTCACCTCGTAGTTCAAGTCTCAAGATGTATTTAGAATCGTTGTTCCATGTGTTGATCTCTAAATATTGTAATTGTATTTGTAACTCTATTTGACATTTATTATTTTGCTAGATGTCCGTTTATTTTTACAACTAGTCCTAATACCCGTACGATGTACGGTAGCTATATAGATTGTATCATAAATAAATTCGAATATGCCTCATACATGACTCGTGAGTATGAAATAAATTGTGGTTAAAGTAAACCGATGATCGAAACTAAATTATAATAAACAGTAATGATAATATAATATATGTTTAGTTAGAGTTTTGGTTTTACCTTAAATTTAATCACATCAAAATCGAAACTTGTAAGCATAGTGGATGACGGCAAATAACCTTGTGATTTCGGATCGTAAACTCAAAATTTTGAAGTTTTCATTTTAATAACTTATTATAAGTAATATAAGTAATAGGAGTTGAAGAGTTGGGAAGGGGAAAAAAAACAATTTTATTAATGAAAAAACGATCAATCAAATAAGGTTATAATGTGTTTTGTATCTATAAGCAAAGAGTTAGAGTTTAATTCTAAGTCTAATAAGAAAATTGAATCTATATACAATTAAAAAAGATAATTTAATAAAATAAATAAATTAAAAGGACACGTGTCGATCAAGTATTACGCTACGTGTCGTTTCAAAAACATCTCAATCCTGTTTTAGTTTATTGGTAGATATATTGCTGTTAAAACAATTTTTTTGTACATGTGATAAGGACTACGAGTATATTTGATTATATGATTATTCGCTTTTAGATCTTCTCAAGCATATGTCTATGTGTAGAATAATATTCTTTTTCAAACTTCAATTGTAGAATAGTAATCTATACTACTATATACATCCAAATCCGGATGTCTAATCCAAGTATCCAACATTTATCTAATAAATTATTAAAAACATAAATTCCAAAAGTAAACAATTTATGATATGGGAGAACAAAAAGTGTATAAATATATACATGCAATTCCTTAAGATCCACTTTTATCATCCAAAGTGCTTCTCATTTTCATCACATATATATAAAGTCCCTACAACACATCCCTTATTAGTCCATCAAAACATATACTGTAATGTACCAAAAACACAACACCATTTAGCTCCAAAAAAGAGCCATTTTTTCTAAACAACAACAACAACATTCTTGTAAGTCCACAAAAGTAGTATATAATGTACCAAAAACACAACACCACCACCACCACCATTTCCACCGCCGATAGCCCGGACACCGACGGCGAAATCCCACTTCATTCTCAACTAATAAAACCTTTGTCATCATTTCCCAACGGAAAAAACCACAACCACCATCAGCCATCACTAGTGGCATACAAAGAATGTCTTAAAAACCATGCAGCCACCATCGGCAGCCACGCCTTAGACGGTTGCGGCGAGTTCATGCAATCACCAACTTCCGATCCACAACAACCCACATCTCTAAAATGTGCCGCGTGTGGCTGCCACCGTAACTTCCACCGCCGTGAAACAACCAAACCGAACTTCATTGAATATAGCTATGCATGTGCACCTCACGTGTTACTATCTCTAGCTGATCATCATCAAAATAATAATAATCATATAGTGGCGGCAACATCACCAGGAACTCCGGCAACTATAAGGGTTGAAAATCCTATTGGAAGAAATAAAAGATTTAGAACAAAATTTAGTCAAGAACAAAAAGACAAAATGTGTAGGTTTGCTGAAAATATGGGGTGGAAAATGCAAAGATGTGATGATCAAAAAGTGGAAGTTTTTTGTAATGAGATTGGTATAAGAAGAGGGATTTTTAAAGTATGGATGCATAATAATAAAAATACATTTGGCAAGAAGTTAGATATTAATGATCATACTATATCTCCGACCACCACCGCCACCGCCGGTGTGGATAGAGTGGTGGTTAGTAGTGAGTGTGATCATGAGAAGGATGATGTTAGAAATGTTGATCATGGAATATGTGGTAATAGTACTAATAGTAGTGATCAAGAAAATGGTGGAGGTGGTTTTGGTCATTTAAAAGCTTCTACTTATAATGGATCATCATCTTCATGTTGATTTTAGTTTGTTAAGTTTGTATTATGAGATATATAAAAGTTTGTTCATAGCTAGGGAGGATTACATTATCGTCTTCTTTTTTGTATTAATAACCACCCTAGTGTTAAGTAACTTGAAAAAGAACTAAATTTTAATAAAATGATGATCAAGATTTTCTTTAGAGCATACCCAATGCCCTCGTTTGGGGTGCTCGTTCGAGGGCCTCGGACGAGTCCACACCGTTGGGTGGGACTCGTCCCTGGCTCGTTCGGGGCTCTCGTCCGGCTGGCTCGTTCCTGCAGGGACGAGTCTTGACATATTTTTTTTTTTTTTTTTTTTTTTTTTTTTTTTTGAATTGTAACGGCTCAAAAAAAAGAAGGAGACAAAATTAAAGTTTCCCCATTTGGCAACTTTAGTCCCTCTAACGGCTGTTTTGTTCAAAACATGTTCAAAAAAGTGTCAACTTTAGTCCTTAACGGCTAGTTTTTCAAAATGGCTATATATACACTTCAATTGAACCACCATTTCACACCACTCTTCCATATATTCAGTTATATTATACCAAAACACACTTTTGTATACACAAAAATCATCATGAACAACCAGTTTCGTTCGAGTTTATCAACGTACATGAGACCCGATTTGTTTCCTAATGAAGACGATGATGATGAGCTTATGGGCATCATGGCCGAATGTGTTGATTTGCTTGAACAAGGTGAATCATCAAGACCATTCATACCCCGTATGCCCGTCGAGAGAGATCGATATGGTGCTGAAGAGCGCCTAATGGCAGCTTATTTTAACGAAAACCCAACGTATTCGTTGAAGAACTTTAGGCGACGCTTCCGTATGTCGAGACCTATGTTCATGCGCATTGTGAACGACATAATATCATACCCATCTCGACATCCAGGTCCTGTGCCTTTGCATTTTCAAAGAATGCAAGACAAGCAGGTTGATGGTCGAGGAAAGGTTGGTTTCAGTGCAATCCAAAAGTGTGTATGCGCCATACGTCAGTTGGCGTATGGCTACAATCCCGACTCGCTTGACGAGTATCTACAGATGGGTGAAGAAACAGCAAGATGTTATCTAGACTATTATTGTAAGTGTGTGTTTGAACTTTACAGGGATGAATACTTGCGCAGACCAACACCGGAGGACATACAACGCTTGTATGCTCGACATGAGGAGCTTCATGGTTTCCCAGGCATGCTTGGAAGCGTTGATTGCATGCACTGGCCTTGGAAGAACTGTCCCAAGGCATGGCAAGGTCAATTTACGCGTGGTGATCACGGTCATCCAACCATCATGCTTGAAGCGGTAGCTTCGTACGATAGGTGGATTTGGCATGCCTTTTTCGGCACAGCTGGTTCGAACAACGATATAAATGTTCTCAACCAGTCGCCCTTATTTAGGGAAATCATAGAAGATTGTGCGCCTGATAGCTCGTTCACTGTTAATGGCACCCACTACAAAAAAGGTTACTATCTCGCCGACGGCATTTATCCCGAATGGTCGACTTTTGTAAAGTCGTATTCATGCCCTCAAGATGAGAAGCGGAAGAAATTTAAAAAGTATCAAGAAAGTGCTCGGAAAGATGTCGAGCGTGCCTTTGGAGGGCTTCAAAATTCATGGCACATTCTAAGCCAACCAGCAAGATCAAAAAGCGTGAATCGAATAACTCGAACAATGTACGCGTGTGTTATATTGCATAACATGAAGGTTGAAGACGCGGGGTACGCCATAAGCTCACTCGAGGATGGAGACGATAATGATCCAATCGTCTTACCTGAGCGTACGTTCCAGGAAAGGATGGCAGTTCACCAACGAACCGGCAAGGAGCTTCGAGATCGCACTATGCATCATGCTCTTCGTCATGATCTTACGGAGCATATATGGCGCCTCCCGGCTTAATGCGTGTTTTTTTAAAATAAACTATTGTAATGTTTTTTTTTAATGTGTGTTTTCTTTATTTTTAATAAGTATTGTAATGTTTTTATTTTTAATGAAGTGTTTTCTTATTTGTGTATGTTTTAGTTTGTTATTAATTTTGAAGGGTTAAAAGTGTAAACTTTGGATAAAAGGGTATAATTAAATAATTGGTGGGTCCAAGACTAGTCTTTGGTGGATGAGTGCATTGGGTGTATTTTGGGGGGATTAGTCCTTGGAGTGTTTTTTGCTGATGTGGCGCTGACAGGGACTAGTCTTTGGTGGATGAGTCCTGGGCATTGGGTACCCTCTTAGGCTCTATACCCCTGTTTTTTCTAGGACTAATGTTTTATTTTGCTTTTACCAATAAAAGTTTTTTTCTTCTTTTTTAAACTTTTTTAGTGGAGGAATTCAAGTAATTGCGTAATCCCTAAGTGGTAATTAAACGGAAGTCCTTTAAATCTAATGAAGGCTTGGATTCGAGAGGACTTGAGTCGAGTCAGAGAGAGCAAAGTTTACTCTTATTAATTCTCGTATTTTTGAGCGAATTAATATGGGGTTTTTAAGGGGGCTCTCTAGCGTGGACTCGGTTAAGACGACACAACCTAGACCCCATTATCCGTATATGTAAAAAAAAATTGTTATTTGATTCTTTTGTAGTCAATATTACCATATCCCAATTTGTACAATTGGACAAGTTTTGGAATGGTTGAAAATAATTTCATGTATCATCATCCATGTAAGTATATACATACTAATTAAAAAGGTATTTTAAGAGTATTTTGGTCATATAGTTGCAAGTATTTTGGTAATTTTTATTTGTTTATATAATTGTTTGTCTGAGAAAATTAATGTACTTGTTTTAAGTATTTGCATTTGATTTCACATTTCATAAAGAAACCAATGTAAAATATGAAGTAAATAAAACAAAATATTGACGCGGAGCATTAATAAAGTGATAAATTATTCAAATATTGTCTACGACAAGAATTGTGCATGACTACAAAGATCGTTCGGTAATTAGGAGCTATTCGATCATTCCGCCACATGCCAAAGGCTCTATATGTATTTAAACCCATGAATGAATAAAATAAAATATTTTCCCTTTTGAACGTTGAATAAAATAAAAATTAACCTCCAGGCTTATAAGTGTTGGGGAAATTCCTGAATAACAAACAGATAACCAGATACAATCAATCTTTGAAGGCACGTAATCGCTTTCAGATTGAATCAATTTGGTTGTTCATCCAAATTATTCAATCGGATACAATCAAAGATTAAGAACGTTTTGTGTATATGTGTTTGAGAGAACAGAACCAGAGAAAACGAGAGAAAAAAAAGATATGTCACGATCAATCATCAAAACGGGATTTAATTAGGGCCTAATAACTGCCTTTAGGCAGTTAATCAACATGTTTCGAATTTGGCAAAAATAGTCCCTCAAATTCCGAAAATAAAAGCCAGGGGCTCTGCCCCTTGGACCCCGCCAGGGGCTGCCGCCCCTTTGCCCCCGGACCCCCGTACCTTCGCCCCTAAGGTCATAATAAATTCAGATAAGCGTGCACTCCGCACCTCCAAGCCTATATGATGTATTATTATGACGTTATCGATCAAACAAATTAATCCAATTACACTAAAATATACAACAATCCTCCCCTATTTTAGTGTAATCCATGATTAACTATAAACCATCTCAAACATTCAAACTTTTGCATAAATGAAATGTCGTAACGATTGAATTTCACATTAGTACATTACACATTCCAAATATTCGAATTTCAGGGTGTCGTAACGATTGAACCCTGGGAACTCTATTGAATACACGAAGATAATGTACACAAAAGTTTACACACATAGTAGTTCTATCTTGACATATGTTTTACTAGCCTATGTCCCTATCCTTCATAAGCATGTCAAAGCCAAGTCCCAGCTTCTTGAAGCGGCTAAACTTCATGCTCATATAGGTAGCTCCTTTAATCTTGCACCTGCATATGCAATTTGTCAAAAGAGCTATTAAGAATATAAACATTCAACCTCCTTATCTTGCAGGTCTGAACACATACCTTGGGATGAATCTTTAAATGTGTTCCAATCTCTAAACATTAAGCCTTCCACATTGAATTCAACATCTAGCGTCATACTAGATGGGAATTGGGTATCTCAATGATCAGAGATTTCTGACGGACTTTAATCCCACCCCTATAGCCGACTTATTCACGAGATCTCTATTCAACCCTTTGGTTAAATGGTCGGCTAGATTGTGTTGTGTTTTCACATACACCACAGATATCACACCATCAGTGATTAACTCACGTACCATGTTGTGTCTAACACCTAAGTGTCTAGACTTCCCATTATATACTTGACTATATGCCTTAGCCAACGTGGCTGCACTATCACATCTGATAGATATGGGTGATATCGGTTTAGGCCACAATGGAATTTCATATATCAAATTCCTTAGCCATTCAACTTCTTTACCAGCTGCTGCTAATGCCACAAACTCAGATTCCATTGTCGAATTAGTGATGCAAGTTTGTTTCTTCGATACCCAACATATGGCACCACCTCCAAGAAGGAATACCCAGCCACTTGTGGAAGAATGATCTTCCAAATTGGTAATCCAACTTGCATCTGAATAACCCTCAAGAACAGAAGGAAATCCAGTATAAGTCAAACCATAATCCTTGGTTCCTTCAAGTATCTAAATACTCGATTAATCGCTTGCCAATGAATCAAACCAGGATTGTGAGTGTACCTACTCAGCTTTCCAACAGCAAAGGCTATATCAGGCCTAGTACTAACCATGGCATACATGAGAGATCCAATAGCCTTTGAATATTCAAGTGGATTCATTGCAACTCCCTTGTTAGGCACGAGTTTTAGAGTAGGTTCCATAGGAGTACTCATTGGAGAACTATCTTTGTGATTGAATTTATCCAATATCTTCTCAATATAATGAGATTGAGAGATAGTAATTTCATATTTTCCACGTATGATCTTTATTCCAAGAATCACATCAGCCTCCCCCATGTCTTTCATATCAAACTTTGATGACAAGAATTCCTTAGTTTTATCAACTTGATCTTGGTGAGTACCAAAAATCAACATGTCATCAACATACAAGCAAATGATCACTCCTTTACCAGAAGTGTCAAATTTGCTATAGACACACTTGTCTGCTTGGTTTAATGCAAAACCATGAGACAAAACCACCTCATCAAACTTCTGATGCCATTGCTTAGGGGCTTGCTTCAGACCATAAAGAGATTTTACTAATTTACAAACCTTTTGTTCATTACCAGGCATGACAAATCCTTCAGGTTGTTTCATGTAAATCTCTTCATCCAATTCACCATTTAGAAAGGCAGTCTTAACATCCATTTGGTGAATTACAAGATTATGTGTAGCAACAAGTGCTAGCAATAATCTAATGGTGATAATCTTAGCAACAGGAGCATAAGTGTCAATGTAATCAATTCCAGCCTTTTTTCTAAAGCCTTGGATCACCAATCTAGCTTTATACTTGTCTATGCTTCCATCCACCTTCATCTTCCTTTTGAAGATCCATTTACTACCTAAAGGCTTACACCCAGGTGGTAAATCAGCCAATTTCCAAGTATTATTGTGCATGATAGAGTCAATCTCATCTTGGATTGCCTCTTTCCAAAATGCAGCATCCCTTGAAGCCATAGCTTCACTGTAGGTCTTAGGATCATCATCAACATTAAAGCAATATTGATATTGAAAATCAATTCCATCCCTTGATCCTTCCACCAAATACAATTGGAAATCATCCCCATAAGACTTGGGTTTTCTCGCTCTTTCACTCCTCCTAGGCTCAGGAGGTGTCTCAGTCACTTGGTCATTTCCACCAGTGTTACTAGAGCTTGCCACCGTGTCTCCAGGTCTAGGTAAAGATGTGAACCTATCCTCATTCCCAAAATCAACATCCCTTGACTCAACAATAGAGTGCACAGATACATAGTCATTAGGTTCTATGACATAGAACCTATAACAAACAGAATTTTCGGGATAACCAATGAAGATACAATCTATACCTCTTTGACCAATGTTATGAATCTTAGGGTCAGTCAGTCTCACCACTGCTCTACAGCCCCAAACTCTAAGATAACTCAGATTTGGAGTCTTTTTATGCCAAAGTTCATAAGGGGTTACTTTGTTGTTCTTATTAGGAACTCTATTCAATAAATGACAGGCTGTTAACATAGTGATATGACCAATTTATAGCAATCGCCCACATCATTATTGGACTTTTTATTAAGTGTTTTTAGTCGATTTTGTTTGCATGTGGCGCGTTTATGGTGTTTGTTAGTGGTTTCAGGCTCTAAACAGGTTACACGTTCATTTGACACATTTTCGGATGATTTAACGGCCTAGAAGTTGTTTTGTACGATCGAGAGTTGCTAAGGTGAAGAGATTGGAGATTTGTTGCAAGTGTTCAAGAGTTGAAGAGAAGGTTTTGGATCAGAATATTTGCACTGCGCCGCAGTGGGAGTATTCACACCCCACTGCGCCGCAGTCAAGGTGTGCCAATGCCAAAGTTGTCCAGTGGTTTTGCACTGCGCCGCAGTGGGAGAAAAGTTGCCCCACTGCGCCGCAGTAGTTGCCCCCACTGCGCCGCAGTCACCCTTTGTCAAGATTCCAGGAGTTTTCCACTGCGCCGCAGTGGGAGTATCACCCCCACTGCGCCGCAGTGAGCACCCCCACTGCGGCGCAGTGAGTGCACGGGGAGACCAGGGCTTCAGCCCTTTTGCACCAGATTTGGGGAGGTATAAAAGGAAAAGAAAACCTAATTTCATTTTGATCCAAGTCTTTCTTTCTAGGAGCTGTTCCACCAAAAGTCTTTGACGGATCATCGCAGATTTCATCGTTTGATTCATTGAAGATTCAAGAACATCCATATAGATCGTATCTAATTTTCTGTCTTGCAATTTATATTCAACAATCATTGGTACAATATGATTTCTTTCAATTTCTTTGTTGCAATTCAATTTAGTATGATTGGCTAAATTTCTAATCATCCACTTTGATGAAACTTGACGAATGATATGATTGCAATATTTTAATTCAAGAGTTGTTTCAATTATCGTTGTGTCGTGATCTTTATCAATTAATTCCTTGCGATTTATTCTTTTGACGTTGATGGTCTATGTGTTCATCGTTAGTGGTACCACGTTTTCATTCACATAGGCATAATTGGTAATTGGATAATCAAGCAAACTAATTGTTGGGGAGATTTTCTAGGCTTTGGTGGTACCGGCTTGGGTAATTTAACTAGCAACTTTGGTGTTTGGGTTATTTGTGAGCGGTTGGTGGTACCACGTTTTCATTCACATAGGCATAATTGGTAATTGGATAATCAAGCAAACTAATTGTTGGGGAGATTTTCTAGGCTTTGGTGGTACCGGCTTGGGTAATTTAACTAGCAACTTTGGTGTTTGGGTTATTTGTGAGCGGTTGGTGGTACCACGTTTTCATTCACATAGGCATAATTGGTAATTGGATAATCAAGCAAACTAATTGTTGGGGAGATTTTCTAGGCTTTGGTGGTACCGGCTTGGGTAATTTAACTAGCAACTTTGGTGTTTGGGTTATTTGTGAGCGGTTGGTGGTACCACGTTTTCATTCACATAGGCATAATTGGTAATTGGATAATCAAGCAAACTAATTGTTGGGGAGATTTTCTAGGCTTTGGTGGTACCGGCTTGGGTAATTTAACTAGCAACTTTGGTGTTTGGGTTATTTGTGAGCGGTTGGTGGTACCACGTTTTCATTCACATAGGCATAATTGGTAATTGGATAATCAAGCAAACTAATTGTTGGGGAGATTTTCTAGGCTTTGGTGGTACCGGCTTGGGTAATTTAACTAGCAACTTTGGTGTTTGGGTTATTTGTGAGCGGTTGGTGGTACCACGTTTTCATTCACATAGGCATAATTGGTAATTGGATAATCAAGCAAACTAATTGTTGGGGAGATTTTCTAGGCTTTGGTGGTACCGGCTTGGGTAATTTAACTAGCAACTTTGGTGTTTGGGTTATTTGTGAGCGGTTGGTGGTACCACGTTTTCATTCACATAGGCATAATTGGTAATTGGATAATCAAGCAAACTAATTGTTGGGGAGATTTTCTAGGCTTTGGTGGTACCGGCTTGGGTAATTTAACTAGCAACTTTGGTGTTTGGGTTATTTGTGAGCGGTTGGTGGTACCACGTTTTCATTCACATAGGCATAATTGGTAATTGGATAATCAAGCAAACTAATTGTTGGGGAGATTTTCTAGGCTTTGGTGGTACCGGCTTGGGTAATTTAACTAGCAACTTTGGTGTTTGGGTTATTTGTGAGCGGTTGGTGGTACCACGTTTTCATTCACATAGGCATAATTGGTAATTGGATAATCAAGCAAACTAATTGTTGGGGAGATTTTCTAGGCTTTGGTGGTACCGGCTTGGGTAATTTAACTAGCAACTTTGGTGTTTGGGTTATTTGTGAGCGGTTGGTGGTACCACGCGAGCATTTTATCCTTTCACGATTATCTTGTCAATTCTGAATAATTTGAACTTTATCGTGTGCAATCATAACTGAAGTCAAGTGGATTCGAAGTGGATGATCTTTATTCATATTGTTTGAACTTTCTTCACTTTTAATTGTCTTGTTATTTCAATTTCTTTAATTTATTATTGCTAAGTTGAGGTAGCAATTCGGCTACGGTTCCATCCTTCTCCCAAAATCACTCTATCTGACAACTATTTCAAAACCATTCCCCGTGTTCGATCCTGGACTTACCTTCTAGCTATACTATATACGAACGGGTCCACTGCCCGCAAGTGTGTAGTAGTCAGTTTTAGGGTATTTCTTGTTTTAAATTTTTAAACTCGATTTCACACATCAAGTTTTTGGCGCCGCTGCCGGGGATGGTTTGCCGATTTAGTTGATAATTTAGTGGTTTGATCCTTTCTCACGCGTGAGAAAGTTACCTGTTTATTAGTTTTCTTTTCTTTTCTTATCACATGTGCATTTGACGTGTTTGTGTTAGTTGTGTGTTTGCAGGTAAAGTTTTAGTTGATGAACTTGCGTTCTTCGGGTCTCCCTTTGAATAGTCCTTTGTCTACTCCGAGAAGACCAAGAGGGCGTAGGTTCAACCTCGCTGAACCCACAACACCAACACCGACACCATTATCACCTATAGCCAAACCCACTCCTGATTCGGACGAGGAAGGGTTCTTTTTGGACGAGTTTTTCAAGTTAGAAGTAAAGCAAGAGGAAATGGGGGATGAACAACCAAGAGATCCAAATAACATTCGCTATGGTGATAGGGTCCGAACTATTCCTACGGCCCGTGGCTCCGCCATTAGACCTCCGGGTATTGATCATACTTTCAATTTGAAGGCGAATCATCTAAAGAGCATAGAAGAGCAGAAATTCGATGGAAAAAGAAAATGGGATCCTTACCAACACTTGGATAGGTTTGAAAAGTTGGCTCGGCTTTACCAATATGGTCAAAACCAAATGAATGCCGTGAAGCTTGAGACATTTCCCATTTCGATCACCGGAGATGCTGAAGATTGGTTCAATGATCTTCCCGAGAATTCCATCACTACTTGGGACCAACTAAAGGAAGCTTTCATAGGTGAGTTTTACTCAATTAGAACTCAAAGAAGGTTGGAGAATTTGATTAGGTCCTTCGTGCAAGATGTTGATGAGGATGTTGTAGATGCATGGATCTGTTTCAAGGAAATGTTGAGGAATTGTCCAGGCCATGATTTGACCAAGGAAAAGTATGTTGAGTTGTTCTTTGATGGTTTGGATAAGAAATCTAAAAGAGAATTGGGTTATGCCTTCGGTGGAAGTTTCAACAATATTACACCAAATGAAGGATATGAAATTTTGGAACAAATGGTGAAGGATAATGCAACTATGGATGATGAAAGGTTCTTGAAGAATGAGAAGAGGATGAATAGAGGAACTAAGGAAGGTAGAGTTGCAAGGGCTGAGACTAGTAATAATGCTGGGGTGATTGGAGAGATTCAGGCGCTATCTTCACGCATGGAAAAAGGTTTTGCTTCTCAAGAGGCTAGATTTGGAGCTCTTGAAAAGGATGTTAAGGTTGTAGCGGATGGTTGTGACCATTGTGGTGACATGCATTATTCTGAGGATTGTCCCAATCGGGGGCGCGAGGATGTCAACTATATTCAGAACCAACAACAAGGGAACTTTCAGCGCACCACCGGTTTCCAAAACAGGCCCTCAGGTAACACTTCTTACAACTCTTCTTTTCCTACTAATAATTCTCGTTTTTCAGGAAATAGGTGGCAAAGAGATAATTATCAGAATCAGCCACAACAGCAGACTCAGCAAGGACAAGGATCAGGTTCTTCTTTCTTTTCTTATCACATGTGCATTTGACGTGTTTGTGTTAGTTGTGTGTTTGCAGGTAAAGTTTTAGTTGATGAACTTGCGTTCTTCGGGTCTCCCTTTGAATAGTCCTTTGTCTACTCCGAGAAGACCAAGAGGGCGTAGGTTCAAC
This sequence comes from Erigeron breviscapus, assembly GCA_034093135.1. NCBI lineage: Eukaryota > Viridiplantae > Streptophyta > Magnoliopsida > Asterales > Asteraceae > Erigeron > Erigeron breviscapus. The sequence continues at coordinate 44,132,042 of CM067167.1, read as the reverse complement.
CTCGCTGAACCCACAACACCAACACCGACACCATTATCACCTATAGCCAAACCCACTCCTGATTCGGACGAGGAAGGGTTCTTTTTGGACGAGTTTTTCAAGTTAGAAGTAAAGCAAGAGGAAATGGGGGATGAACAACCAAGAGATCCAAATAACATTCGCTATGGTGATAGGGTCCGAACTATTCCTACGGCCCGTGGCTCCGCCATTAGACCTCCGGGTATTGATCATACTTTCAATTTGAAGGCGAATCATCTAAAGAGCATAGAAGAGCAGAAATTCGATGGAAAAAGAAAATGGGATCCTTACCAACACTTGGATAGGTTTGAAAAGTTGGCTCGGCTTTACCAATATGGTCAAAACCAAATGAATGCCGTGAAGCTTGAGACATTTCCCATTTCGATCACCGGAGATGCTGAAGATTGGTTCAATGATCTTCCCGAGAATTCCATCACTACTTGGGACCAACTAAAGGAAGCTTTCATAGGTGAGTTTTACTCAATTAGAACTCAAAGAAGGTTGGAGAATTTGATTAGGTCCTTCGTGCAAGATGTTGATGAGGAGATTAAGATGGAGGATAACCCGACCGCGAAGACTCCGGTTACACCTCCAAAACCGGCTGTGGAACCCGAAGTTAAGCCATACAAGCCAAAGATTCCATTTCCACAGCGGTTCAAGAAAGCAAAGTTGAAGGAGCAGTATGACAAGTTTGTGGACATGATCAAGAATGTTCACATTAATGTTCCCTTAGTTGATTTGATTCAGGGGATGCCGAATTATGCTAAGTTCATTAAGGAGCTTGTGACTGATAAAGGAAAGATGGATGAGGTGAAAGCTACTTATCTTAATGCTGAGTGTTCTGCTATCTTGCAGAACCGCATTCCACCTAAGCTTGAAGATCCAGGGAGTTTCCTTATTACTTGTTCTATTCGTACTCTTACTTGTAAGGCACTTGCTGATTTAGGTGCTAGCATTAATTTGATGCCTTACTCGGTTTGGAGTAAGTTGGCTTTGGGAGTCCTTAGACCTACCCGCATGAGTATTAGACTAGCTGACCATTCTTTTCAGTATCCCATTGGGATTGCTGAAGACATGACTGTCCGGGTAGGCCATATTGTGTTTCTAGTTGACTTCGTTATCCTCGAGATGGAGGAAGATACGAAGGTACCCCTTATTCTTGGACGACCATTCCTTAATACCGCGGATGCTATCATCCGTGTGAAGGATAAGGAAATTTCTTTGGGTGTGGGTACAGATAGAATTGTGTTTAATGTTGAAAAGTCTATCAAGCATTCATATTCTAATGATGAGTCTTGTTTCAGGATTGACGTCATTGATGATGTTTTAGACCGAGAGTTTCAGGAATTGATGGAGACCGATATTGGAGATGAGGAGACTGCTGATTTAGGGTCGGGAGATATATCTGATGATGATTTGTTTGCAGAGGTTATGGCGCTTAGCTTGGATGAGACACCTCCCGAGGTTGAGAGTTTTGAGGAGGTTGTTGCTGATGGAAGTTCGAGGGTACCGAATTCGGTTGATGTACCACCAACTGATTTGGAGCTTAAGCCATTACCTTACCATTTGGAGTATGCTTATTTGTCAGGTGAATCTTCTTTACCCGTGGTTATCTCGTCCTCACTCTCGAGTGACGAGAAGGATAGTCTTTTGTCTGTGCTTCGAGCCCATAAGCGGGCTTTTGCTTGGAAGACCACAGATATTCCAGGTATTAGTCCTAATTTCTGCCAGCATAAGATTGATTTTCTTGATGACGTTAAGCCCGTTGTCCAGAGACAAAGGAGGCTTAATCCGAACATGAAAGAAGTTGTTAAGAAAGAGGTTATTAAGTTGTTAAATGCAGGGATCATTTTTCCTATTGCTGATAGTCCATGGGTAAGTCCTGTCCACTGTGTGCCCAAAAAGGGGGCATGACAGTCATTGAAAATGATAATAAAGAGCTTTTGGCCACTAGGACTATCACGGGTTGGCGGGTTTGTATTGATTACCGAAAGCTTAATGATGCCACCCGTAAGGATCACTTTCCCCTTCCTTTTATTGATCAAATGTTGGAACGTCTTGCAGGGAATGAGTATTTTTGTTTCTTAGATGGGTTTTCCGGGTACTTCCAAATACCCATTGATCCCAAGGATCAAGAAAAGACCACCTTCACATGCCCATTTGGTACTTTTGCTTACCGGCGAATGCCGTTTGGTTTGTGTAATGCCCCAGGCACCTTTCAAAGGTGCATGATAGCTATTTTCCAGGACATGCTTGAGACCTCCATGGAGGTCTTCATGGATGATTTCTCGGTTTTTGGGGACTCTTTCCATACTTGCTTGCATAACTTAGAAAGGATGTTAGAACGGTGTGAGAGGGCACACCTGGTTTTGAATTGGGAAAAGTGTCATTTCATGGTGACCGAGGGTATTGTGTTAGGACATAAAGTGTCTAAGGCCGGGATTGAAGTTGATAGGGCTAAGATAGACGTAATTGCCAAATTACCCCCGCCTTCCAATGTGAAAGGGGTAAGGAGTTTTCTTGGACATGCCGGTTTTTACCGCCGATTTATTAAGGATTTTTCTAAGATTACTCGTCCTATGACCCACCTGTTGGAGAAGGACGTCTCTTTTGTATTTGATGATGCTTGTTTGAGTGCTTTTCAGGTTTTAAAGGAGAAGTTGACTAATTCTCCTATCATGGTTGGTCCGGATTGGGAATTGCCATTCGAGTTGATGTGCGATGCAAGTGACTATGCTGTGGGAGCCGTGCTTGGGCAAAGGATGGAAAAGCATTTCAAGCCCATTTACTTTGCTAGTAAAACTTTGAACCCCGCCCAGCAAAATTATACAACTACAGAGAAGGAGTTGCTTGCAGTGATCTTTGCATTTGATAAGTTTAGATCATATCTAGTTTTGAGTAAGACCATAGTTTTTACTGACCATTCAGCCCTGAAGTACCTGTTCTCGAAACAGGATGCTAAACCCAGGCTTATCCGTTGGATTCTTTTGTTGCAAGAATTTGATATAGAAATCAAGGATAAGAAAGGGGCTGAAAATTTGGCTGCCGACCATTTGAGTCGTTTGGAAGATCCTCACCGGGAGGAACTTCGAGATGGGGAGATCAATGATCACTTCCCCGATGAATCTTTAATGTTTATATCTAACTCTGATGATGCTCCTTGGTTTGCAGATATTGCTAATTATTTGGTTGCAGGTGAGATACCGAATGATTTCACGTCCCAGCAAAAGAAGAAGCTCATATCGGATGCTAAGTACTATTTTTGGGATAGCCCATACTTGTTTCGTGTTTGTGCAGATGGTATGGTAAGGAGATGTGTAGCTGGAGCTGAGACGAGAGAGATTCTTGATGCTTGTCATTATGGTCCAACTGGAGGTCATTACGGTCCTTCGGTTACAGGTAAGAAAGTTTTTGATGCAGGTTTCTATTGGCCTACAATTTTCAAGGAGGCTTAGACCTTGGTAGAGACTTGTGACATTTGTCAAAGACAAGGGAGCATAACTAAGCGGGATGAGATGCCTCAACAGAGCATTCAGGTATGTGAGGTATTTGATATTTGGGGTATAGACTTCATGGGACCATTCCCACCATCTAATAAGTTCCAATATATTCTTGTCGCCGTTGACTACGTGTCTAAATGGGCCGAAGCCAAGGCTTTGCCCACGAATGATGCGAGGGTAGTCATTGATTTCCTTAAACAGTTATTTTGTCGATTTGGTTGCCCTAGAGCTTTGATTAGTGACCGTGGAACCCATTTTGCAAATCATCAACTAGCAAAGGTCATGAAGAGGTATGGTGTTGTTCATCATTTTTCCACCTCATATCATCCACAGACCAGTGGTCAAGTGGAAAATACCAATAGGGCCCTGAAAAGAATCTTAGAGAAGACTGTTGGTGATAATCCCAAGGTTTGGTCAAAAAAATTGGATGACGCCTTGTGGGCGTTTAGGACGGCTTATAAGACGCCGATTGGCACCACGCCATACCGGTTGCTCTATGGTAAGACTTGTCATCTTCCTATTGAGATAGAGCATAAGGCATATTGGGCATTGAGGAACTTGAACTTGGATATGATGGAAGCTAGTGAACTTAGAATGTTGCAACTTCATGAGCTAGATGAGCTTAGGTTGGGTGCATATGAGAATTCTCGGCTTTACAAGGAGCGAACCAAGGTTTGGCATGACAAAAGGATCCGTAGAAAGGAATTTAAGGTTGGAGCTAAGGTTTTGTTGTTTTTGTCTAAGTTTAAAATTAAACAACCTAAGCTAACTTCTAGGTGGATTGGCCCTTTTGTTATCAAGCATGTTTATCCGTCGGGTTATGTTGAATTGTTTAAGAGAAATGGAGACGGTTCTTTCATTGTAAATGGTCATAGGCTTAAGTTGTATTTGGAAGAAGAGCAGGTTGAGGGGATATTTGATGAGATCCCCATTTTTGAATTTGATACTTGAAAATTGGTCGAGTCTAGCTAACGACTCGTTAATAACTTAAGCGCTTTTCGGGAGGCAACCCGTGTTTATTTTTTCGGATTTTACTTTTCTTCGAATTAGATAGTTTTAATCTTGTTTTAGTTAAGTAAGTGCAGGTGTGGTTCAGATTTGATGCGGTTCCGGGTATGTTGAATTTGAGTTTTGTCATAATTTTGTTGAAGAAAATTCTCCAGCAACTTCCCACTGCGCCGCAGTGGGGAGTGGGAAGGAGTAATGCGCCGCAGTCGAAACCCCCTGGCCAGTTGTACAAAACCTTCACTGCGCCGCAGTGGAAGGGTGTGATGCTTCACTGCGCCGCAGTGAAGGGTCGGGTAGGTCAAATTGAAGCCTGGCAAGTAGATTTTACTTTTACTTTTGCACTTTACTCTTCCTTCTTTCTTTCTCTTCTCAAAAACAACAAGACACCATTGTTGCCCATCAAGATCTTTCATTTTTCTTCCATATTTTCTTTCTTTCTCCTAGATTATCATCATGGGAAGAGGAGTAAGTTTTCTTGATTAGTTTCTGTGTTTATTCCTTTATTTTTGATTTTTAATTTTTAGGGTTTATAATTTCGTAATTAATTCTAGGGTTTAGTTGTTTGTGGGCTAATGAGGCTAATGGGGTGGTTAATCTTTCAATTAGAACACTTATTCATCCGATTTTGATTTTGATTTTGAAATTAGGGTTTTGTGAATTTAGAGATTTTATTGATTATTGATTTTGATTTTGATTTTGAAATTAGGGTTTTGTGAATTTAGAGATTTGTGATGAACAGGTGTGGGGGAGGTTAATGTTGGATTAGTTGGTGACTATTGCTTCATTTTTGCTGAAATTGAGTATTTAATTAACCACTATTTGGCTACCCATCGTTATGAACTGATGAAATTTGCCCAGTTTTTCTTTGCCACTGCGCCGCAGTGGGTATGCATGCTGCCACTGCGCCGCAGTGCAGACTTTCTGACCAGTGATTTTGTTTGTTGTTACGTAATGGGTTAAGTCTTGCATTCTTAGTTCTCATGTTTTATTGCTTTATGTATTTGATTGCAGACCGCTGCTGACAAGAGGAAACAAGTTGAAGGCCAATCTAGTGAGGCAGCTAACGTGCCTCATAAAGCACCTAGGCGACAAGATGAAGTGCCGCTTCACTTTGTGGGAGAGTTGAATGAAAGACATGCTTGGTTGCAATTTGATGAAATTAGGCAACCTCACAAGAACAACTACTTGAACAAACTGTACAAGCTTCAAAAGCATCCCGTTTGCCCACCTAAGTATTTCACTCATACTCAGGCTCAATACTTTGGGGTGCAAGCAGATATTAAGCAGTGGTTTTCTATGGGGATGAGAGTTGGTAATAGGGTGGTCAATTGCGAAATTTGGGATAGAGTGTTTCTAAACAGGGAACCAGTTTACCGGGAATTGTGTTTGGAGTTTTATTCGACCTTGAGATTGACTAAGGAATTGCACAAGGTCAAAGACATTTTTGAGGAAAGGATTGTTGTGTTCTACTGTGGGGGAGAGAAGAGGAAGTTATCCATAGCAGAGTTTGGTCATTACGCAGGTATGTATTCTAGGCAGGAGTTGGATAACCCGGATTGGAGAAATCTTTTGAGGCAAGGATATTATGTTAAGGCAGATTTGGGTGATGGTGAGTCCATTCCTCAGTATTGGACTCGGATTTCTGGGGGAATGGCTTGGCCTACTGGAGGTTATGGTAGTGTTTCTAAAATCAAAAGTGTTAAGTTACGGTTGCTCCACAGGATATTAGTGACGTCTTTTGTTCAGAGGTCGACTCATTGGGATAAGGCCTATCAATTAGATTTGTGGTTAATAAAGCTGTTTTCTGAGGGGTCGCCTAGAAAGTTTGCATTGCCTCCGATGGTACTCTTGGACCGAATGTGCAACCATTCTGATTCTGAGCTTGTTTTGGGTCAATTTATCACCCGGATTTATAAGAGGATGGGAGTGTTCGAATCGGATGCGTGCCAGACGTATCTTTCTCAGGCCGTTTATCAAGTGGATTTAACTTCTAAGGAGTTGATTAGGGCGAAGATGAGTAAGTTTTCTTGATTAGTTTCTGTGTTTATTCCTTTATTTTTGATTTTTAATTTTTAGGGTTTATAATTTCGTAATTAATTCTAGGGTTTAGTTGTTTGTGGGCTAATGAGGCTAATGGGGTGGTTAATCTTTCAATTAGAACACTTATTCATCCGATTTTGATTTTGATTTTGAAATTAGGGTTTTGTGAATTTAGAGATTTGTGATGAACAGGTGTGGGGGAGGTTAATGTTTTTTTTTTTTTTTTTTTTTTTTTTTTTTTTTTTTTTTTTTTTTTTTTTTTTTTTTTTTTTTTTTTTTTTTTTTTTTTTTTTTTTTTTTTTTTTTTTTTTTTTTTTTTTTTTTTTTTTTTTTTTTTTTTTTTTTTTTTTTTTTTTTTTTTTTTTTTTTTTTTTTTTTTTTTTTTTTTTTTTTTTTTTTTTTTTTTTTTTTTTTTTTTTTTTTTTTTTTTTTTTTTTTTTTTTTTTTTTTTTTTTTTTTTTTTTTTTTTTTTTTTTTTTTTTTTTTTTTTTTTTTTTTTTTTTTTTTTTTTTTTTTTTTTTTTTTTTTTTTTTTTTTTTTTTTTTTTTTTTTTTTTTTTTTTTTTTTTTTTTTTTTTTTTTTTTTTTTTTTTTTTTTTTTTTTTTTTTTTTTTTTTTTTTTTTTTTTTTTTTTTTTTTTTTTTTTTTTTTTTTTTTTTTTTTTTTTTTTTTTTTTTTTTTTTTTTTTTTTTTTTTTTTTTTTTTTTTTTTTTTTTTTTTTTTTTTTTTTTTTTTTTTTTTTTTTTTTTTTTTTTTTTTTTTTTTTTTTTTTTTTTTTTTTTTTTTTTTTTTTTTTTTTTTTTTTTTTTTTTTTTTTTTTTTTTTTTTTTTTTTTTTTTTTTTTTTTTTTTTTTTTTTTTTTTTTTTTTTTTTTTTTTTTTTTTTTTTTTTTTTTTTTTTTTTTTTTTTTTTTTTTTTTTTTTTTTTTTTTTTTTTTTTTTTTTTTTTTTTTTTTTTTTTTTTTTTTTTTTTTTTTTTTTTTTTTTTTTTTTTTTTTTTTTTTTTTTTTTTTTTTTTTTTTTTTTTTTTTTTTTTTTTTTTTTTTTTTTTTTTTTTTTTTTTTTTTTTTTTTTTTTTTTTTTTTTTTTTTTTTTTTTTTTTTTTTTTTTTTTTTTTTTTTTTTTTTTTTTTTTTTTTTTTTTTTTTTTTTTTTTTTTTTTTTTTTTTTTTTTTTTTTTTTTTTTTTTTTTTTTTTTTTTTTTTTTTTTTTTTTTTTTTTTTTTTTTTTTTTTTTTTTTTTTTTTTTTTTTTTTTTTTTTTTTTTTTTTTTTTTTTTTTTTTTTTTTTTTTTTTTTTTTTTTTTTTTTTTTTTTTTTTTTTTTTTTTTTTTTTTTTTTTTTTTTTTTTTTTTTTTTTTTTTTTTTTTTTTTTTTTTTTTTTTTTTTTTTTTTTTTTTTTTTTTTTTTTTTTTTTTTTTTTTTTTTTTTTTTTTTTTTTTTTTTTTTTTTTTTTTTTTTTTTTTTTTTTTTTTTTTTTTTTTTTTTTTTTTTTTTTTTTTTTTTTTTTTTTTTTTTTTTTTTTTTTTTTTTTTTTTTTTTTTTTTTTTTTTTTTTTTTTTTTTTTTTTTTTTTTTTTTTTTTTTTTTTTTTTTTTTTTTTTTTTTTTTTTTTTTTTTTTTTTTTTTTTTTTTTTTTTTTTTTTTTTTTTTTTTTTTTTTTTTTTTTTTTTTTTTTTTTTTTTTTTTTTTTTTTTTTTTTTTTTTTTTTTTTTTTTTTTTTTTTTTTTTTTTTTTTTTTTTTTTTTTTTTTTTTTTTTTTTTTTTTTTTTTTTTTTTTTTTTTTTTTTTTTTTTTTTTTTTTTTTTTTTTTTTTTTTTTTTTTTTTTTTTTTTTTTTTTTTTTTTTTTTTTTTTTTTTTTTTTTTTTTTTTTTTTTTTTTTTTTTTTTTTTTTTTTTTTTTTTTTTTTTTTTTTTTTTTTTTTTTTTTTTTTTTTTTTTTTTTTTTTTTTTTTTTTTTTTTTTTTTTTTTTTTTTTTTTTTTTTTTTTTTTTTTCTTTTTTTTTTTTTATTGTGTGATCGTGTTAGTAGCTCACTATGATGTCATGTGCATATGCTGGCAGTAAGTTCAGCGCAACATTTTTGATTGGCATCTTTATTGACATTGTTTCACACACAGTTCTCACACCTTCCGTTTTGGGACGAGTTTGTTCCATCAGATCCAGTTCCGGAGTTTAGACCACCACCTATTCATGTCCCCGATTATCGCCGGGGTGGTCAGTCTTTCTTCCCTATGACTGCCCCGGGGGACACGTCACCTCGGCCCCATAATTTGGGAGGATCTCCTCGTGGGCCAGTGCAGTTTGGTACTTTTCTGGGTGGACATGATGCCGGTGGTTCATCTTCTTTTGTTCCTGGTTTTGATGCAGGTACTTCAGGTTTTGATGTTGGGCAGTCAGGAGGAGGCGCTGGTGGTTCAGGTTCCGCTCAGGAGGAAGAGCAAGATTGGGTGTCAAGTATATTTGGCAAACCTGGACTACCCTATGGCTACCATGGACGTCAGGAGTGACACGATGATGATTCCCATCCGGTACCGTGGGATGGAATCATATGATCATTGATTATGATGGTATTCTCATGACATTACTTTATTTTATCATTGTCTGGTATCCACCCTACGGGGTGATGAAACAATTGTAATTTGCTTTGTTTCTTTTATTTTCTGCATGATACTCTTTTAGTTTGCATTTTGTATGGCTATTTTGGATGGGTTCTTGTAATCGAGCAGGTTTGATCCGAATGATGGCAATACCTAGTGGCACCCAAGTGTGGGGGAGGACCCGTTGGATTTTTTTTATTGTGTGATCGTGTTAGTAGCTCACTATGATGTCATGTGCATATGCTGGCAGTAAGTTCAGCGCAACATTTTTGATTGGCATCTTTATTGACATTGTTTCACACACAGTTCTCACACCTTCCGTTTTGGGACTAGTTTGTTTCTTCCGTTAAGCAAATTGGACTTCCTACTTAGGAAGAGCAATTTGTGGTGCGGGGTCGACTTACTTGTTTTGAAACGGAATGTGTCCTTGCTCCGGTATGTGCTCCTATTTTTCTTTCTATGTTGCTTACCCCTATTTACCTTTGTTTTGACCGAATATGGACATTGAGGGCATTGTCCATCTTAAGTGTGGGGGGGGGGGGGGGGGGGGGGGGGGGGGGGGGGGGGGGGGGGGGGGGGGGGGGGGGGGGGGGGGGGGGGGGGGGGGGGGGGGGGGGGGGGGGGGGGGGGGGGGGGGGGGGGGGGGGGGGGGGGGGGGGGGGGGGGGGGGGGGGGGGGGGGGGGGGGGGGGGGGGGGGGGGGGGGGGGGGGGGGGGGGGGGGGGGGGGGGGGGGGGGGGGGGGGGGGGGGGGGGGGGGGGGGGGGGGGGGGGGGGGGGGGGGGGGGGGGGGGGGGGGGGGGGGGGGGGGGGGGGGGGGGGGGGGGGGGGGGGGGGGGGGGGGGGGGGGGGGGGGGGGGGGGGGGGGGGGGGGGGGGGGGGGGGGGGGGGGGGGGGGGGGGGGGGGGGGGGGGGGGGGGGGGGGGGGGGGGGGGGGGGGGGTGGGGGGGGGGGGGGGTGGCAAATAGGTTTAAGCTACCGGATATATCTCTTTTGTTGTTTTGCCATTGAGATTTAGCCGTTCTTGTGGATGTGTCCCTCTCTTAGGCTCTTGGATTTATTCGGGAGTAAGGGTTCCATTTCGAACTCTGCACTAAGATGTGCGAATTTGAGGTTAATTTATTCCATTTCCGGGTTCATTTCTTTGATATGAGTGTGTCGGTGATGTGTTGAGCTAGAACTTGGCCTGGCGATCGTTACAAGACCGCAGTGAGATCACTTTTGTGATATAAGTGCATTGGATGACGAATTGGCATATTAGGTTTGACCCGTATTTTCATTCTTTCTCTTCACCTTTGCTTGTGTATATTTTTACCGTTACTATACATGCACCTCCTTTCCTTCCTTTGTTAACCTTTGTTGCACTCATCCTTAGTGCAAAGTACATTTTACATCCCTTTTAATTTAGCCTTTTCCTTTGTATTTATCCACTTAAATATGTAAACTTTACCTAATTATACCTTACTATACCGATAGTCTAATCTGGGGGGCCATTGATTGTCATTGGTTTGTTTGGATAGTTTGGGTGTGCTTCAGTGGATTCTTTAGTGGAATATTCCTGTCTATGAGAATACGTCATTTGGTCAAGTTGTTGGGGAATATCTTGGATTGTTCAAAGGAAATATATTGTTTTAGACATCGTTAATCATTGTAAGAGGGTGCCCACTAGTAGAGTTTAAAAAAAAAGAAAAAGAAAAAAAAAGGAACTTGGGCTACTAGTAGGTACTTCTCATTATTAGTTGTCTAAAGTTTTGTTATATCATTAAGATTGGAAGACTTGGTGGAATTTAAGTTGTTTGAAGTTGATACACCACAATGGTGTCGGGTTTCGCTTGGTATTTTTGAGGTGTCTTAGCGGGATAACATCTTATGGGTTGTTGGCAATCAATGGTAAGGGTTTGATTAGACTATTTTGTACATAATTCATACATACCTTATACTTTTGTTACTTCCTATCACTAGCCTAAATTTCCCATACTCATTTGTAACTTCCATAATATATACCTTAGCCTAACTATACAACCGACCTATATGCCATATTTTGATGATGTACTTGGTGCTTACGCCACGTCGGTGGAGTTATGATCCTTGTTCAAGCCTATGGTAAGATATGCATCACGTCCGCGCAATGAGTGATTATTCATATATATTCAACCCCAATTGTAAGTTCGTTGGAGTAGGATGATTTTGATAGGCTCATTTGTTTCACTTTTGCGTGGTCGTGTTATTGAGGCTTGTGGACTGTTCAGATATTGTCAAACATTTCGGGTTTTCATTTAAACTTAAAACTGCTTCACCCAACTTTTGTCATTGACGTGTTTGGTGTGGCTTCTTTTTGATAATCGTAATGTGTTTATATAGCTTCGTGTCAAGGAATGCTTTTTGCTGAATTTCCAGATTTGCTTGAGGACAAGCAACGCTCAAGTGTGGGGGGATTTGATATGACCAATTTATAGCAATCGCCCACATCATTATTGGCCTTTTTATTAAGTGTTTTTAGTCGATTTTGTTTGCATGTGGCGCGTTTATGGTGTTTGTTAGTGGTTTCAGGCTCTAAACAGGTTACGCGTTCATTTGACACATTTTCGGATGATTTAACGGCCTAGAAGTTGTTTTGTACGATCGAGAGTTGCTAAGGTGAAGAGATTGGAGATTTGTTGCAAGTGTTCAAGAGTTGAAGAGAAGGTTTTGGATCAGAATATTTGCACTGCGCCGCAGTCACCCTTTGTCAAGATTCCAGGAGTTTTCCACTGCGCCGCAGTGGGAGCGCACCATGCCCACTGCGGCGCAGTGAGTGCACGGGGAGACCAGGGCTTCAGCCCTTTTGCACCAGATTTGGGGAGGTATAAAAGGAAAAGAAAACCTAATTTCATTTTTATCCAAGTCTTTCTTTCTAGGAGCTGTTCCACCAAAAGTCTTTGACGGATCATCGCAGATTTCATCGTTTGATTCATTGAAGATTCAAGAACATCCATCTAGATCGTATCTAATTTTCTGTCTTGCAATTTATATTCAACAATCATTGGTACAATATGATTTCTTTCAATTTCTTTGTTGCAATTCAATTTAGTATGATTGGCTAAATTTCTAATCATTCACATAGGCATAATTGGTAATTGGATAATCAAGCAAACTAATTGTTGGGGAGATTTTCTAGGCTTTGGTGGTACCGGCTTGGGTAATTTAACTAGCAACTTTGGTGTTTGGGTTATTTGTGAGCGGTTGGTGGTACCACGTTTTCATTCACATAGGCATAATTGGTAATTGGATAATCAAGCAAACTAATTGTTGGGGAGATTTTCTAGGCTTTGGTGGTACCGGCTTGGGTAATTTAACTAGCAACTTTGGTGTTTGGGTTATTTGTGAGCGGTTGGTGGTACCACGTTTTCATTCACATAGGCATAATTGGTAATTGGATAATCAAGCAAACTAATTGTTGGGGAGATTTTCTAGGCTTTGGTGGTACCGGCTTGGGTAATTTAACTAGCAACTTTGGTGTTTGGGTTATTTGTGAGCGGTTGGTGGTACCACGTTTTCATTCACATAGGCATAATTGGTAATTGGATAATCAAGCAAACTAATTGTTGGGGAGATTTTCTAGGCTTTGGTGGTACCGGCTTGGGTAATTTAACTAGCAACTTTGGTGTTTGGGTTATTTGTGAGCGGTTGGTGGTACCACGTTTTCATTCACATAGGCATAATTGGTAATTGGATAATCAAGCAAACTAATTGTTGGGGAGATTTTCTAGGCTTTGGTGGTACCGGCTTGGGTAATTTAACTAGCAACTTTGGTGTTTGGGTTATTTGTGAGCGGTTGGTGGTACCACGTTTTCATTCACATAGGCATAATTGGTAATTGGATAATCAAGCAAACTAATTGTTGGGGAGATTTTCTAGGCTTTGGTGGTACCGGCTTGGGTAATTTAACTAGCAACTTTGGTGTTTGGGTTATTTGTGAGCGGTTGGTGGTACCACGTTTTCATTCACATAGGCATAATTGGTAATTGGATAATCAAGCAAACTAATTGTTGGGGAGATTTTCTAGGCTTTGGTGGTACCGGCTTGGGTAATTTAACTAGCAACTTTGGTGTTTGGGTTATTTGTGAGCGGTTGGTGGTACCACGTTTTCATTCACATAGGCATAATTGGTAATTGGATAATCAAGCAAACTAATTGTTGGGGAGATTTTCTAGGCTTTGGTGGTACCGGCTTGGGTAATTTAACTAGCAACTTTGGTGTTTGGGTTATTTGTGAGCGGTTGGTGGTACCACGTTTTCATTCACATAGGCATAATTGGTAATTGGATAATCAAGCAAACTAATTGTTGGGGAGATTTTCTAGGCTTTGGTGGTACCGGCTTGGGTAATTTAACTAGCAACTTTGGTGTTTGGGTTATTTGTGAGCGGTTGGTGGTACCACGCGAGCATTTTATCCTTTCACGATTATCTTGTCAATTCTGAATAATTTGAACTTTATCGTGTGCAATCATAACTGAAGTCAAGTGGATTCGAAGTGGATGATCTTTATTCATATTGTTTGAACTTTCTTCACTTTTAATTGTCTTGTTATTTCAATTTCTTTAATTTATTATTGCTAAGTTGAGGTAGCAATTCGGCTACGGTTCCATCCTTCTCCCAAAATCACTCTATCTGACAACTATTTCAAAACCATTCCCCGTGTTCGATCCTGGACTTACCTTCTAGCTATACTATATACGAACGGGTCCACTGCCCGCAAGTGTGTAGTAGTCAGTTTTAGGGTATTTCTTGTTTTAAATTTTTAAACTCGATTTCACACATCAAGTTTTTGGCGCCGCTGCCGGGGATGGTTTGCCGATTTAGTTGATAATTTAGTGGTTTGATCCTTTCTCACGCGTGAGAAAGTTACCTGTTTATTAGTTTTCTTTTCTTTTCTTATCACATGTGCATTTGACGTGTTTGTGTTAGTTGTGTGTTTGCAGGTAAAGTTTTAGTTGATGAACTTGCGTTCTTCGGGTCTCCCTTTGAATAGTCCTTTGTCTACTCCGAGAAGACCAAGAGGGCGTAGGTTCAACCTCGCTGAACCCACAACACCAACACCGACACCATTATCACCTATAGCCAAACCCACTCCTGATTCGGACGAGGAAGGGTTCTTTTTGGACGAGTTTTTCAAGTTAGAAGTAAAGCAAGAGGAAATGGGGGATGAACAACCAAGAGATCCAAATAACATTCGCTATGGTGATAGGGTCCGAACTATTCCTACGGCCCGTGGCTCCGCCATTAGACCTCCGGGTATTGATCATACTTTCAATTTGAAGGCGAATCATCTAAAGAGCATAGAAGAGCAGAAATTCGATGGAAAAAGAAAATGGGATCCTTACCAACACTTGGATAGGTTTGAAAAGTTGGCTCGGCTTTACCAATATGGTCAAAACCAAATGAATGCCGTGAAGCTTGAGACATTTCCCATTTCGATCACCGGAGATGCTGAAGATTGGTTCAATGATCTTCCCGAGAATTCCATCACTACTTGGGACCAACTAAAGGAAGCTTTCATAGGTGAGTTTTACTCAATTAGAACTCAAAGAAGGTTGGAGAATTTGATTAGGTCCTTCGTGCAAGATGTTGATGAGGATGTTGTAGATGCATGGATCCGTTTCAAGGAAATGTTGAGGAATTGTCCAGGCCATGATTTGACCAAGGAAAAGTATGTTGAGTTGTTCTTTGATGGTTTGGATAAGAAATCTAAAAGAGAATTGGGTTATGCCTTCGGTGGAAGTTTCAACAATATTACACCAAATGAAGGATATGAAATTTTGGAACAAATGGTGAAGGATAATGCAACTATGGATGATGAAAGGTTCTTGAAGAATGAGAAGAGGATGAATAGAGGAACTAAGGAAGGTAGAGTTGCAAGGGCTGAGACTAGTAATAATGCTGGGGTGATTGGAGAGATTCAGGCGCTATCTTCACGCATGGAAAAAGGTTTTGCTTCTCAAGAGGCTAGATTTGGAGCTCTTGAAAAGGATGTTAAGGTTGTAGCGGATGGTTGTGACCATTGTGGTGACATGCATTATTCTGAGGATTGTCCCAATCGGGGGCGCGAGGATGTCAACTATATTCAGAACCAACAACAAGGGAACTTTCAGCGCACCACCGGTTTCCAAAACAGGCCCTCAGGTAACACTTCTTACAACTCTTCTTTTCCTACTAATAATTCTCGTTTTTCAGGAAATAGGTGGCAAAGAGATAATTATCAGAATCAGCCACAACAGCAGACTCAGCAAGGACAAGGATCAGGTTCTTCTTCTTCTAATGCCGATCCTAATGCCGAGTTGAGAGAGATGATGAAGCAGTTGGTTAGCAATCAAGCTGAAACAAACACTAGTATTCAAATGATCAGGGAAGATACTA
The DNA here is from genome assembly GCA_034093135.1 of Erigeron breviscapus. Lineage (NCBI taxonomy): Eukaryota > Viridiplantae > Streptophyta > Magnoliopsida > Asterales > Asteraceae > Erigeron > Erigeron breviscapus. Next base: position 44,116,490 of record CM067167.1, on the reverse strand, counting down.
AGGCTTTGAGCGAGAGGTTGGATCAGATAAATGGGAAGGTGGAGATCAACATGAAGAATCAATGTGTTAACTTTAAGGATCTCGAGAGTAGGATGGCTGCCCTTTCTAGGCCTTCAGGTACTTTGCCTAGCAATACTCAGCAGAATCCCAGGCCTCAGTTCAGTCAGGGGCAGAATCAAGGTCCTAATAATGGACAGAAGTACACTCCACCTCCAGCCCGTAACGAGGAAGCCAAAGCCATCACCACTCGCACTGGTAAGTCTTATGACCCACCTCCTATGCCTAATGTTGTTGAGTCAGATGTGCAGGATTCAGGAAATGATGATGCTGATGTTGATGAGGAGATTAAGATGGAGGATAACCCGACCGCGAAGACTCCGGTTACACCTCCAAAACCGGCTGTGGAACCCGAAGTTAAGCCATACAAGCCAAAGATTCCATTTCCACAGCGGTTCAAGAAAGCAAAGTTGAAGGAGCAGTATGACAAGTTTGTGGACATGATCAAGAATGTTCACATTAATGTTCCTTTAGTTGATTTGATTCAGGGGATGCCGAATTATGCTAAGTTCATTAAGGAGCTTGTGACTGATAAAGGAAAGATGATGATGCTGATGTTGATGAGGAGATTAAGATGGAGGATAACCCGACCGCGAAGACTCCGGTTACACCTCCAAAACCGGCTGTGGAACCCGAAGTTAAGCCATACAAGCCAAAGATTCCATTTCCACAGCGGTTCAAGAAAGCAAAGTTGAAGGAGCAGTATGACAAGTTTGTGGACATGATCAAGAATGTTCACATTAATGTTCCTTTAGTTGATTTGATTCAGGGGATGCCGAATTATGCTAAGTTCATTAAGGAGCTTGTGACTGATAAAGGAAAGATGGATGAGGTGAAAGCTACTTATCTTAATGCTGAGTGTTCTGCTATCTTGCAGAACCGCATTCCACCTAAGCTTGAAGATCCAGGGAGTTTCCTTATTACTTGTTCTATTCGTACTCTTACTTGTAAGGCACTTGCTGATTTAGGTGCTAGCATTAATTTGATGCCTTACTCGGTTTGGAGTAAGTTGGCTTTGGGAGTCCTTAGACCTACCCGCATGAGTATTAGACTAGCTGACCATTCTTTTCAGTATCCCATTGGGATTGCTGAAGACATGACTGTCCGGGTAGGCCATATTGTGTTTCTAGTTGACTTCGTTATCCTCGAGATGGAGGAAGATACGAAGGTACCCCTTATTCTTGGACGACCATTCCTTAATACCGCGGATGCTATCATCCGTGTGAAGGATAAGGAAATTTCTTTGGGTGTGGGTACAGATAGAATTGTGTTTAATGTTGAAAAGTCTATCAAGCATTCATATTCTAATGATGAGTCTTGTTTCAGGATTGACGTCATTGATGATGTTTTAGACCGAGAGTTTCAGGAATTGATGGAGACCGATATTGGAGATGAGGAGACTGCTGATTTAGGTGCTAGCATTAATTTGATGCCTTACTCGGTTTGGAGTAAGTTGGCTTTGGGAGTCCTTAGACCTACCCGCATGAGTATTAGACTAGCTGACCATTCTTTTCAGTATCCCATTGGGATTGCTGAAGACATGACTGTCCGGGTAGGCCATATTGTGTTTCTAGTTGACTTCGTTATCCTCGAGATGGAGGAAGATACGAAGGTACCCCTTATTCTTGGACGACCATTCCTTAATACCGCGGATGCTATCATCCGTGTGAAGGATAAGGAAATTTCTTTGGGTGTGGGTACAGATAGAATTGTGTTTAATGTTGAAAAGTCTATCAAGCATTCATATTCTAATGATGAGTCTTGTTTCAGGATTGACGTCATTGATGATGTTTTAGACCGAGAGTTTCAGGAATTGATGGAGACCGATATTGGAGATGAGGAGACTGCTGATTTAGGGTCGGGAGATATATCTGATGATGATTTGTTTGCAGAGGTTATGGCGCTTAGCTTGGATGAGACACCTCCCGAGGTTGAGAGTTTTGAGGAGGTTGTTGCTGATGGAAGTTCGAGGGTACCGAATTCGGTTGATGTACCACCAACTGATTTGGAGCTTAAGCCATTACCTTCCCATTTGGAGTATGCTTATTTGTCAGGTGAATCTTCTTTACCCGTGGTTATCTCGTCCTCACTCTCGAGTGACGAGAAGGATAGTCTTTTGTCTGTGCTTCGAGCCCATAAGCGGGCTTTTGCTTGGAAGACCACAGATATTCCAGGTATTAGTCCTAATTTCTGCCAGCATAAGATTGATTTTCTTGATGACGTTAAGCCCGTTGTCCAGAGACAAAGGAGGCTTAATCCGAACATGAAAGAAGTTGTTAAGAAAGAGGTTATTAAGTTGTTAGATGCAGGGATCATTTTTCCTATTGCTGATAGTCCATGGGTAAGTCCTGTCCACTGTGTGCCCAAAAAGGGGGGCATGACAGTCATTGAAAATGATAATAAAGAGCTTTTGGCCACTAGGACTATCACGGGTTGGCGGGTTTGTATTGATTACCGAAAGCTTAATGATGCCACCCGTAAGGATCACTTTCCCCTTCCTTTTATTGATCAAATGTTGGAACGTCTTGCAGGGAATGAGTATTTTTGTTTCTTAGATGGGTTTTCCGGGTACTTCCAAATACCCATTGATCCCAAGGATCAAGAAAAGACCACCTTCACATGCCCATTTGGTACTTTTGCTTACCGGCGAATGCCGTTTGGTTTGTGTAATGCCCCAGGCACCTTTCAAAGGTGCATGATAGCTATTTTCCAGGACATGCTTGAGACCTCCATGGAGGTCTTCATGGATGATTTCTCGGTTTTTGGGGACTCTTTCCATACTTGCTTGCATAACTTAGAAAGGATGTTAGAACGGTGTGAGAGGGCACACCTGGTTTTGAATTGGGAAAAGTGTCATTTCATGGTGACCGAGGGTATTGTGTTAGGACATAAAGTGTCTAAGGCCGGGATTGAAGTTGATAGGGCTAAGATAGACGTAATTGCCAAATTACCCCCGCCTTCCAATGTGAAAGGGGTAAGGAGTTTTCTTGGACATGCCGGTTTTTACCGCCGATTTATTAAGGATTTTTCTAAGATTACTCGTCCTATGACCCACCTGTTGGAGAAGGACGTCTCTTTTGTATTTGATGATGCTTGTTTGAGTGCTTTTCAGGTTTTAAAGGAGAAGTTGACTAATTCTCCTATCATGGTTGGTCCGGATTGGGAATTGCCATTCGAGTTGATGTGCGATGCAAGTGACTATGCTGTGGGAGCCGTGCTTGGGCAAAGGATGGAAAAGCATTTCAAGCCCATTTACTTTGCTAGTAAAACTTTGAACCCCGCCCAGCAAAATTATACAACTACAGAGAAGGAGTTGCTTGCAGTGATCTTTGCATTTGATAAGTTTAGATCATATCTAGTTTTGAGTAAGACCATAGTTTTTACTGACCATTCAGCCCTGAAGTACCTGTTCTCGAAACAGGATGCTAAACCCAGGCTTATCCGTTGGATTCTTTTGTTGCAAGAATTTGATATAGAAATCAAGGATAAGAAAGGGGCTGAAAATTTGGCTGCCGACCATTTGAGTCGTTTGGAAGATCCTCACCGGGAGGAACTTCGAGATGGGGAGATCAATGATCACTTCCCCGATGAATCTTTAATGTTTATATCTAACTCTGATGATGCTCCTTGGTTTGCAGATATTGCTAATTATTTGGTTGCAGGTGAGATACCGAATGATTTCACGTCCCAGCAAAAGAAGAAGCTCATATCGGATGCTAAGTACTATTTTTGGGATAGCCCATACTTGTTTCGTGTTTGTGCAGATGGTATGGTAAGGAGATGTGTAGCTGGAGCTGAGACGAGAGAGATTCTTGATGCTTGTCATTATGGTCCAACTGGAGGTCATTACGGTCCTTCGGTTACAGGTAAGAAAGTTTTTGATGCAGGTTTCTATTGGCCTACAATTTTCAAGGAGGCTCAGACCTTGGTAGAGACTTGTGACATTTGTCAAAGACAAGGGAGCATAACTAAGCGGGATGAGATGCCTCAACAGAGCATTCAGGTATGTGAGGTATTTGATATTTGGGGTATAGACTTCATGGGACCATTCCCACCATCTAATAAGTTCCAATATATTCTTGTCGCCGTTGACTACGTGTCTAAATGGGCCGAAGCCAAGGCTTTGCCCACGAATGATGCGAGGGTAGTCATTGATTTCCTTAAACAGTTATTTTGTCGATTTGGTTGCCCTAGAGCTTTGATTAGTGACCGTGGAACCCATTTTGCAAATCATCAACTAGCAAAGGTCATGAAGAGGTATGGTGTTGTTCATCATTTTTCCACCTCATATCATCCACAGACCAGTGGTCAAGTGGAAAATACCAATAGGGCCCTGAAAAGAATCTTAGAGAAGACTGTTGGTGATAATCCCAAGGTTTGGTCAAAAAAATTGGATGACGCCTTGTGGGCGTTTAGGACGGCTTATAAGACGCCGATTGGCACCACGCCATACCGGTTGCTCTATGGTAAGACTTGTCATCTTCCTATTGAGATAGAGCATAAGGCATATTGGGCATTGAGGAACTTGAACTTGGATATGATGGAAGCTAGTGAACTTAGAATGTTGCAACTTCATGAGCTAGATGAGCTTAGGTTGGGTGCATATGAGAATTCTCGGCTTTACAAGGAGCGAACCAAGGTTTGGCATGACAAAAGGATCCGTAGAAAGGAATTTAAGGTTGGAGCTAAGGTTTTGTTGTTTTTGTCTAAGTTTAAAATTAAACAACCTAAGCTAACTTCTAGGTGGATTGGCCCTTTTGTTATCAAGCATGTTTATCCGTCGGGTTATGTTGAATTGTTTAAGAGAAATGGAGACGGTTCTTTCATTGTAAATGGTCATAGGCTTAAGTTGTATTTGGAAGAAGAGCAGGTTGAGGGGATATTTGATGAGATCCCCATTTTTGAATTTGATACTTGAAAATTGGTCGAGTCTAGCTAACGACTCGTTAATAACTTAAGCGCTTTTCGGGAGGCAACCCGTGTTTATTTTTTTCGGATTTTACTTTTCTTCGAATTAGATAGTTTTAATCTTGTTTTAGTTAAGTAAGTGCAGGTGTGGTTCAGATTTGATGCGGTTCCGGGTATGTTGAATTTGAGTTTTGTCATAATTTTGTTGAAGAAAATTCTCCAGCAACTTCCCACTGCGCCGCAGTGGGGAGTGGGAAGGAGTAATGCGCCGCAGTCGAAACCCCCTGGCCAGTTGTACAAAACCTTCACTGCGCCGCAGTGGAAGGGTGTGATGCTTCACTGCGCCGCAGTGGAAGGGTGTGATGCTTCACTGCGCCGCAGTGAAGGGTCGGGTAGGTCAAATTGAAGCCTGGCAAGTAGATTTTACTTTTACTTTTGCACTTTACTCTTCCTTCTTTCTTTCTCTTCTCAAAAACAACAAGACACCATTGTTGCCCATCAAGATCTTTCATTTTTCTTCCATATTTTCTTTCTTTCTCCTAGATTATCATCTCTACATTATCATCATGGGAAGAGGAGTAAGTTTTCTTGATTAGTTTCTGTGTTTATTCCTTTATTTTTGATTTTTAATTTTTAGGGTTTATAATTTCGTAATTAATTCTAGGGTTTAGTTGTTTGTGGGCTAATGAGGCTAATGGGGTGGTTAATCTTTCAATTAGAACACTTATTCATCCGATTTTGATTTTGATTTTGAAATTAGGGTTTTGTGAATTTAGAGATTTGTGATGAACAGGTGTGGGGGAGGTTAATGTTGGATTAGTTGGTGACTATTGCTTCATTTTTGCTGAAATTGAGTATTTAATTAACCACTATTTGGCTACCCATCGTTATGAACTGATGAAATTTGCCCAGTTTTTCTTTGCCACTGCGCCGCAGTGAAGGGTCGGGTAGGTCAAATTGAAGCCTGGCAAGTAGATTTTACTTTTACTTTTGCACTTTACTCTTCCTTCTTTCTTTCTCCTAGATTATCATCTCTACATTATCATCATGGGAAGAGGAGTAAGTTTTCTTGATTAGTTTCTGTGTTTATTCCTTTATTTTTGATTTTTAATTTTTAGGGTTTATAATTTCGTAATTAATTCTAGGGTTTAGTTGTTTGTGGGCTAATGAGGCTAATGGGGTGGTTAATCTTTCATTTTTCTTCCATATTTTCTTTCTTTCTCCTAGATTATCATCTCTACATTATCATCATGGGAAGAGGAGTAAGTTTTCTTGATTAGTTTCTGTGTTTATTCCTTTATTTTTGATTTTTAATTTTTAGGGTTTATAATTTCGTAATTAATTCTAGGGTTTAGTTGTTTGTGGGCTAATGAGGCTAATGGGGTGGTTAATCTTTCAATTAGAACACTTATTCATCCGATTTTGATTTTGATTTTGAAATTAGGGTTTTGTGAATTTAGAGATTTGTGATGAACTTGTTCATCCGATTTTGATTTTGATTTTGAAATTAGGGTTTTGTGAATTTAGAGATTTGTGATGAACAGGTGTGGGGGAGGTTAATGTTGGATTAGTTGGTGACTATTGCTTCATTTTTGCTGAAATTGAGTATTTAATTAACCACTATTTGGCTACCCATCGTTATGAACTGATGAAATTTGCCCAGTTTTTCTTTGCCACTGCGCCGCAGTGAAGGGTCGGGTAGGTCAAATTGAAGCCTGGCAAGTAGATTTTACTTTTACTTTTGCACTTTACTCTTCCTTCTTTCTTTCTCCTAGATTATCATCTCTACATTATCATCATGGGAAGAGGAGTAAGTTTTCTTGATTAGTTTCTGTGTTTATTCCTTTATTTTTGATTTTTAATTTTTAGGGTTTATAATTTCGTAATTAATTCTAGGGTTTAGTTGTTTGTGGGCTAATGAGGCTAATGGGGTGGTTAATCTTTCAATTAGAACACTTATTCATCCGATTTTGATTTTGATTTTGAAATTAGGGTTTTGTGAATTTAGAGATTTGTGATGAACAGGTGTGGGGGAGGTTAATGTTGGATTAGTTGGTGACTATTGCTTCATTTTTGCTGAAATTGAGTATTTAATTAACCACTATTTGGCTACCCATCGTTATGAACTGATGAAATTTGCCCAGTTTTTCTTTGCCACTGCGCCGCAGTGCAGACTTTCTGACCAGTGATTTTGTTTGTTGTTACGTAATGGGTTAAGTCTTGCATTCTTAGTTCTCATGTTTTATTGCTTTATGTATTTGATTGCAGACCGCTGCTGACAAGAGGAAACAAGTTGAAGGCCAATCTAGTGAGGCAGCTAACGTGCCTCATAAAGCACCTAGGCGACAAGATGAAGTGCCGCTTCACTTTGTGGGAGAGTTGAATGAAAGACATGCTTGGTTGCAATTTGATGAAATTAGGCAACCTCACAAGAACAACTACTTGAACAAACTGTACAAGCTTCAAAAGCATCCCGTTTGCCCACCTAAGTATTTCACTCATACTCAGGCTCAATACTTTGGGGTGCAAGCAGATATTAAGCAGTGGTTTTCTATGGGGATGAGAGTTGGTAATAGGGTGGTCAATTGCGAAATTTGGGATAGAGTGTTTCTAAAATCAAAAGTGTTAAGTTACGGTTGCTCCACAGGATATTAGTGACGTCTTTTGTTCAGAGGTCGACTCATTGGGATAAGGCCTATCAATTAGATTTGTGGTTAATAAAGCTGTTTTCTGAGGGGTCGCCTAGAAAGTTTGCATTGCCTCCGATGGTACTCTTGGACCGAATGTGCAACCATTCTGATTCTGAGCTTGTTTTGGGTCAATTTATCACCCGGATTTATAAGAGGATGGGAGTGTTCAAATCAAAAGTGTTAAGTTACGGTTGCTCCACAGGATATTAGTGACGTCTTTTGTTCAGAGGTCGACTCATTGGGATAAGGCCTATCAATTAGATTTGTGGTTAATAAAGCTGTTTTCTGAGGGGTCGCCTAGAAAGTTTGCATTGCCTCCGATGGTACTCTTGGACCGAATGTGCAACCATTCTGATTCTGAGCTTGTTTTGGGTCAATTTATCACCCGGATTTATAAGAGGATGGGAGTGTTCGAATCGGATGCGTGCCAGACGTATCTTTCTCAGGCCGTTTATCAAGTGGATTTAACTTCTAAGGAGTTGATTAGGGCGAAGATAGTAAGGAAGAAGCAAGGGAATGTGCCGGAGAGACTGTTGGATGATGAGGGGGTTGTAGGGTCACCACCGTCGGATGTGGAGGAGGATGATGTTGATATGGAGGATGCTCCTCAGGTGCCACAGAGGAGGCGTGGCAGTAGCGGTTTTGATTTTACTGAGTTAGGATCCACGGTTCAGAAGATATATGATGATCAACAGGAGAGCCGCCGGGCATTTGAGGCTTATCAGAGGCGTATGGACCAGGATATGACATGGGTTGGTTCGCAGCAGGCCTACACGAACTATACATTAGACTACTATCAGCCTATGTGGAATGCACAATATCATGGGAACGAGTTTGTTCCATCAGATCCAGTTCCGGAGTTTAGACCACCACCTATTCATGTCCCCGATTATCGCCGGGGTGGTCAGTCTTTCTTCCCTATGACTGCCCCGGGGGACACGTCACCTCGGCCCCATAATTTGGGAGGATCTCCTCGTGGGCCAGTGCAGTTTGGTACTTTTCTGGGTGGACATGATGCCGGTGGTTCATCTTCTTTTGTTCCTGGTTTTGATGCAGGTACTTCAGGTTTTGATGTTGGGCAGTCAGGAGGAGGCGCTGGTGGTTCAGGTTCCGCTCAGGAGGAAGAGCAAGATTGGGTGTCAAGTATATTTGGCAAACCTGGACTACCCTATGGCTACCATGGACGTCAGGAGTGACACGATGATGATTCCCATCCGGTACCGTGGGATGGAATCATATGATCATTGATTATGATGGTATTCTCATGACATTACTTTATTTTATCATTGTCTGGTATCCACCCTACGGGGTGATGAAACAATTGTAATTTGCTTTGTTTCTTTTATTTTCTGCATGATACTCTTTTAGTTTGCATTTTGTATGGCTATTTTGGATGGGTTCTTGTAATCGAGCAGGTTTGATCCGAATGATGGCAATACCTAGTGGCACCCAAGTGTGGGGGAGGACCCGTTGGATTTTTTTTTATTGTGTGATCGTGTTAGTAGCTCACTATGATGTCATGTGCATATGCTGGCAGTAAGTTCAGCGCAACATTTTTGATTGGCATCTTTATTGACATTGTTTCACACACAGTTCTCACACCTTCCGTTTTGGGACTAGTTTGTTTCTTCCGTTAAGCAAATTGGACTTCCTACTTAGGAAGAGCAATTTGTGGTGCGGGGTCGACTTACTTGTTTTGAAACGGAATGTGTCCTTGCTCCGGTATGTGCTCCTATTTTTCTTTCTATGTTGCTTACCCCTATTTACCTTTGTTTTGACCGAATATGGACATTGAGGGCATTGTCCATCTTAAGTGTGGGGGGGGGGTGGCAAATAGGTTTAAGCTACCGGATATATCTCTTTTGTTGTTTTGCCATTGAGATTTAGCCGTTCTTGTGGATGTGTCCCTCTCGTAGGCTCTTGGGTTTTATCCAAGAGTAAGGGTTCTATCTTGAATTCTGAACTATGATGTGCATGTTTGAGACTGGTTGTTTCGATTTGGTAAGATGACGGAAGATGATATGATTTGAAACTTGTGTTGAGCTTGTCCTTGTGGTAAATTGCTTGCTTTTGTCACTTAATTCATAATAATTTAATGAGCAATTTTCACTACAAAATTTTCCCTTGGCACAAATTTTAATCGGCGAAATGTGTTCTGAACGGTTATTGGGCTGATCCTTGTGGATTGATAACATTACTTGCATACTCAAATTTCCCAAACACCTAAAGTTGTGAGATTCATCATTCATTTATAGATGTGCTAGGTGTTTACGGTTTTGGATTGATTGCCTTGTAATTTGTCCCTCTCTTAGGCTCTTGGATTTATTCGGGAGTAAGGGTTCCATTTCGAACTCTGCACTAAGATGTGCGAATTTGAGGTTAATTTATTCCATTTCCGGGTTCATTTCTTTGATATGAGTGTGCCGGTGATGTGTTGAGCTAGAACTTGGCCTGGCGATCGTTACAAGACCGCAGTGAGATCACTTTTGTGATATAAGTGCATTGGATGACGAATTGGCATATTAGGTTTGACCCGTATTTTCATTCTTTCTCTTCACCTTTGCTTGTGTATATTTTTACCGTTACTATACATGCACCTCCTTTCCTTCCTTTGTTAACCTTTGTTGCACTCATCCTTAGTGCAAAGTACATTTTACATCCCTTTTAATTTAGCCTTTTCCTTTGTATTTATCCACTTAAATATGTAAACTTTACCTAATTATACCTTACTATACCGATAGTCTAATCTGGGGGGCCATTGATTGTCATTGGTTTGTTTGGATAGTTTGGGTGTGCTTCAGTGGATTCTTTAGTGGAATATTCCTGTCTATGAGAATACGTCATTTGGTCAAGTTGTTGGGGAATATCTTGGATTGTTCAAAGGAAATATATTGTTTTAGACATCGTTAATCATTGTAAGAGGGTGCCCACTAGTAGAGTTAAAATTGTTTCAAAAAAAAAAGGAACTTGGGCTACTAGTAGGTACTTCTCATTATTAGTTGTCTAAAGTTTTGTTATATCATTAAGATTGGAAGACTTGGTGGAATTTAAGTTGTTTGAAGTTGATACACCACAATGGTGTCGGGTTTCGCTTGGTATTTTTGAGGTGTCTTAGCGGGATAACATCTTATGGGTTGTTGGCAATCAATGGTAAGGGTTTGATTAGACTATTTTGTACATAATTCATACATACCTTATACTTTTGTTACTTCCTATCACTAGCCTAAATTTCCCATACTCATTTGTAACTTCCATAATATATACCTTAGCCTAACTATACAACCGACCTATATGCCATATTTTGATGATGTACTTGGTGCTTACGCCACGTCGGTGGAGTTATGATCCTTGTTCAAGCCTATGGTAAGATATGCATCACGTCCGCACAATGAGTGATTATTCATATATATTCAACCCCAATTGTAAGTTCGTTGGAGTAGGATGATTTTGATAGGCTCATTTGTTTCACTTTTGCGTGGTCGTGTTATTGAGGCTTGTGGACTGTTCAGATATTGTCAAACATTTCGGGTTTTCATTTAAACTTAAAACTGCTTCACCCAACTTTTGTCATTGACGTGTTTGGTGTGGCTTCTTTTTGATAATCGTAATGTGTTTATATAGCTTCGTGTCAAGGAATGCTTTTTGCTGAATTTCCAGATTTGCTTGAGGACAAGCAACGCTCAAGTGTGGGGGGATTTGATATGACCAATTTATAGCAATCGCCCACATCATTATTGGCCTTTTTATTAAGTGTTTTTAGTCGATTTTGTTTGCATGTGGCGCGTTTATGGTGTTTGTTAGTGGTTTCAGGCTCTAAATAGGTTACGCGTTCATTTGACACATTTTCGGATGATTTAACGGCCTAGAAGTTGTTTTGTACGATCGAGAGTTGCTAAGGTGAAGAGATTGGAGATTTGTTGCAAGTGTTCAAGAGTTGAAGAGAAGGTTTTGGATCAGAATATTTGCACTGCGCCGCAGTGGGAGTATTCACACCCCACTGCGCCGCAGTCAAGGTGTGCCAATGCCAAAGTTGTCCAGTGGTTTTGCACTGCGCCGCAGTGGGAGGAAAGTTGCCCCACTGCGCCGCAGTCACCCTTTGTCATGATTCCAGGAGTTTCCCACTGCGCCGCAGTGGGAGCGCACCATGCCCACTGCGGCGCAGTGAGTGCACGGGGAGACCAGGGCTTCAGCCCTTTTGCACCAGATTTGGGGAGGTATAAAAGGAAAAGAAAACCTAATTTCATTTTGATCCAAGTCTTTCTTTCTAGGAGCTGTTCCACCAAAAGTCTTTGACGGATCATCGCAGATTTCATCGTTTGATTCATTGAAGATTCAAGAACATCCATCTAGATCGTATCTAATTTTCTGTCTTGCAATTTATATTCAACAATCATTGGTACAATATGATTTCTTTCAATTTCTTTGTTGCAATTCAATTTAGTATGATTGGCTAAATTTCTAATCATCCACTTTGATGAAACTTGACGAATGATATGATTGCAATATTTTAATTCAAGAGTTGTTTCAATTATCGTTGTGTCGTGATCTTTATCAATTAATTCCTAGCGATTTATTCTTTTGACGTTGATGGTCTATGTGTTCATCGTTAGTGGTACTAGGTGAATACGTTTATCGTTTCAATTCGATTGTCTATGGTCGATTGTCACCGGTTCATGGTATGACGGTGAATGTCAAATCTATAATAGGAGTTAATTGGTAATCGTGTTTAGAAACGGTTGGTGGTACCACGTTTTCATTCACATAGGCATAATTGGTAATTGGATAATCAAGCAAACTAATTGTTGGGGAGATTTTCTAGGCTTTGGTGGTACCGGCTTGGGTAATTTAACTAGCAACTTTGGTGTTTGGGTTATTTGTGAGCGGTTGGTGGTACCACGCGAGCATTTTATCCTTTCACGATTATCTTGTCAATTCTGAATAATTTGAACTTTATCGTGTGCAATCATAACTGAAGTCAAGTGGATTCGAAGTGGATGATCTTTATTCATATTGTTTGAACTTTCTTCACTTTTAATTGTCTTGTTATTTCAATTTCTTTAATTTATTATTGCTAAGTTGAGGTAGCAATTCGGCTACGGTTCCATCCTTCTCCCAAAATCACTCTATCTGACAACTATTTCAAAACCATTCCCCGTGTTCGATCCTGGACTTACCTTCTAGCTATACTATATACGAACGGGTCCACTGCCCGCAAGTGTGTAGTAGTCAGTTTTAGGGTATTTCTTGTTTTAAATTTTTAAACTCGATTTCACACATCACATAGCCTCACCCCAAAAACCTTCACTAAGCCCAGAATAGCACAACATGGAATTAACCATTTCTTTTAGTGTCCTATTCTTCCTTTCAGATACACCATTTTGTTGTGGTGTATAAGGAGCCGTGGTCTGATGTACTATTCCAGTGGACTGAAAATACACTGGATCATAATACTCGCCTCCCCTATCAGTGCGAAGGGTTTTAATCTTCACACCATGATAAAGCTCTACCTCTTCTTTATAGATTTTAAATTTATCAAGAGCTTCATCTTTTGAGTGACACAAATAAACATAGCAATATCTAGTAGCATCATCAATAAAAGTAACCACATACTTTTTATTACCAAGTGATGGAGTAGAATGGAAATCACACAAGTCACTATGCACGAGTTCTAATACCTTTGTATCTCTAGTGACGTTTTTAGTGAAAGGTTGTCTAGTAATCTTAGTCAACATGCAAGTTTTACACCTTTCATTACTAACATCAAAAGAAGGTATTAGACTCATTTTCGACATGTCAACTAATCTCTTGTAATGTACATGTCCTAGTCTAGCATGCCATAATTCTGATTTGCTAAAATTATTGCTAGAAACGGTAGAAGTCATGCAAATAGAATTATCAAAAGAAGAAACATCCAAATTTAATTTAAACATTTCATTCAAATATCCAAATCCAATAAAGGTTCCATGTTTTGACAAGATATACTTGTCACTTTCAATGACCTGCTTGTATCCACAATTATTCAATACAATACCAGATACTAAGTTCTTACGAATTCCAGGTACATATAAAACATTATGTAAGAGTAAAGAGTTTCCAGAAGTAAATATTAATAGAACAGATCCTATTCCTTTAACAGGTTCAGTAGCAACATTGCCCATCTTCAATAAAGATCCATCTTCAATTGGTTTAAAGTCCTTGAACCATCGAAGATCCTTGCAAACATGACATGTTGCTCCTGAATCTGTCCACCACGAAATATCATCATCCTGCACATAAAATGCTTCAGATATTATTGATATATAATAAATCTGAACAGAATGATCACATGGTACCAAAAACGAACCTGCTTGTTTTTCTGGATCCTTGGATCCACTTGAAACAGCCTCGTTTTTGCCTTTTCCTTTACCCTTACCAGACCTGCATTCACGCTTCAAGTGTCAGGTTTCCCACACTTCCAACAGGCCAATTTTGGTTTCTTATCAGAACCTTTATTGTTATTGCCTTGAGATTTTCGTTTCCCTTTACCAGCCTTGGAGGATTCACCCTCCTCCATCATGTTCACAGAAGAACCAGCCATGGTTTTAGTACCACCAACAGATACCTTTTCCATATCACGTATGGATTGTTCAATTTGGAAGTGACTTCCAAGTTCAACCAGACTCATTTCTTCTTTCTTATGTTTTAGATTATTCTTAAAATCTTTCCAAAAGGGGGGCAGTTTGTCAATAACACTAGAAACAGAAATATATTCATCCATTTTCATATCGTATTGTGCAAACTGTCCTAGCATCCTTTGCAATTCATGATATTGTTCCATGACAGGCCTAGTATCTACCATCTTATAATTAATGAAATTACTAACAAGAAATTTCTTACTAGACGCATCTTCTGCCATGTATTTGGCTTCAAGGGAATCCCATAATTCTTTTTGCAGACTCTACGTTTTGATAGACATCAAACAAGGAATCAGACATACCGTTAAGAATATGACCACGACAGATGTAGTCAGCGTTTTCCCACTTTGAACGAGCGCGAGTTTGTTCCAGGGTTTCATTCTCAACAGCCTCAGGGCATGGGGTACTCAGAACATACACCACTTTCAAATTCGTCAAGTAAAAGTGCATCTTTTTCTGCCAGCGACGAAAATCCTGCCAAGTAAACTTGTCCAATTTCTCAAAGGGTTTCATCATATCCTTCCCAGAATCGTTGTTCGTCATCTTCAGTAAATTGATTCAATCTTTGTTGGGGAATTTCGTGAATAACGAACAGATAACCAGATACAATCAATCTTTGAAGGCACGTAATCGCTTCCAGATTGAATCAATTTGGCGGTTCACCCAAACTATTCAATCGGATACAATCAAAGATTAAGAACGTTTTGTGTGTATGTGTTTGAGAGAACAGAACCAGAGAAAAAGAGAGAAAAAAAAGATATGTCACTGATCAATCATCAAAACGGGATTTAATTAGGGCCTAATAACTGCCTTTAGGCAGTTAATCAACATGTTTCGAATTTGGCAAAAATAGTCCCTCAAAATCCGAAATTAAAATTTTCGGAAGGATTTTTACCATAACAATTCAATCTGCCCCTTGGACCCCGCTCCCAGGGGCGCTGCCCCCGGACCCCCGTACCTTAGGGGCTTCGCCCCTAAGGTCATAATAAATTCAGATAAGCGTGCACTCCGCACCTCCAAGCCTATATGATGTATTATTATGACGTTATCGATCAAACAAATTAATCCGATTACACTAAAATATACAACAATAAGCTCGTTAATTGGTACATTAAATGCAACATTCACATTAGGGGCAAGGGTGCAGAGTCAAACATTGGCAAGTTGGCAAGTTTTCGTCAAATAAGGAAGTGCCACGTGGACTTGCCAATATGTAGCCAATTCTTGCCAATTGCTTGTCAAAATGAGTGGTGTAGTGCCATTTTTTTTGCCAATCCTTGCCACAAAAAAAAAGAATCTTGCATCTAAATTTTGTTGCCAAATGTTTGCCACAATCGGCCAAATATAGCCGATCCAACTTGCCAATTCACCTTGCCAATGCTTGCCAATACACATGCTATAGTGTTGCCAAAGAGCCAATACTAGCCAAACCAACTTGCCGATAAAACTTGCCGACTGCACCCTTGCCCCTTATACATACAATATTATCGATTGAACCTATATATTATTATCATTCATATATAGCCATAGTTGAAATATCCTCAACTCATGTTAGACGACATATATGTAACCTTTTCGTATCGCACATACAAACATAATAATTGATAGATATTTACCTTAAAAATGAAGATGATATTGCTCCTGGTAATTAGTTTAGGTAGATAGAAGTCAAGCTATGTTCTAGACACAAGTGAAGTAGTACCGATTCAACTAATTTATGTTTTGTTTCATTAAAACATATATAGCTAATAACAAAAACTACCTGGTTTATTGGTTGTCACAATGGCTCATCATATGTTCTATAGGTCATAGTACTAAAAAGGGAAGTGTTATTAATTTGTACCGTTATACCACAAGTATTAATACATCCATAACACATTTACTTTATTAACTTGTACAATGTGTTATAAGAATTATGCAAATGTGTTATAAGGGGCAAGGGTGTAGTGCCAAACTTGTGGCAATTTGGCAAGTTTTGGCAAGTGTCCAACCAATAAGGAGCCGCCATGTGTCGAAGCCAATTTTAGCCAAAAACTAGCCAAATCTTGCCAAACTACATGCTATAGTGCTATTTTTTGCCAATTTTTGCCAATTGGAAAAATTTACAAAACAAACCTTAAACTTTTATTAAACTTAAAAAACACAATACAACTAAATAAAACATTACATTTATTTAAAACATAAAACACACAAATACTTAAAAATAATAAACGAGATTACTAAACATCGATATCTAGATCTCCCACGTGCTCCGTAATATCACGACGTAACATGTAATGCGTCTCTTCGTTACGTAAGTGATAGAGAAAATTAGGGTCAGTAACAAGACGATCGTTAGGAGGATCCCTGATGTACACCGGTGATATCGCGTTGCCGTCGTCCTTGAGGATCATGTTATATAAAATAACACACGCATACATCGCGTTAGTGATCTTTTCTTTGTCCCTCATCCATGCCGGTCGATCGATGATAGCCCACTTGTTCTTCAGAAGCCCGAATGCTCGCTCAACGTCTTTTCTCGCGGACCCTTGGAGTTTCTTCATTATCTTCTCCTTACGAGCGACCGGGTATGCATACGCCTTCACAAAACAAGACCAAGGTGGGTAAATACCATCCCCTAGATAGTATCCTCTGTTGTAACGGTGCCCGTTTACGGTAAACCCGTACTCAGGAGACTTCCCATTAACTTCGGGAATAAACAATGGCGATTGCTTCAAAACATTGATGTCATTGTTTGACCCTGCAACACCGAAATACGCATGCCAAAACCATAAATCATTGGAAGCAACGGCCTCAAGTATGATAGTCGGGCGTTCATGATCACCCCGGTGGTATTGCCCACGCAAAACTATGTGGACAATTTCTCCAAGTCCAGTAGGTACAGTCGATGCTACCGATCATGCCAGGAAAATGATGTCTAGCTTCATGCGCCTCATATAAACGCGCAACATCGTGGCTAGTCGGAGAACGCAAATACTCTTCACCATAAAGATGCTTTATGGCGATGCAAAAGTTGTCTAGACACTCACGTGCAGTTCTAGTAGAGAACGACAACCCCTCATCGTAGTTGTCGGCGAGGTTGCCGTACGCTAGTTGCCATAGCGCGCACGTGCACTTTTGAATTGCCGAGAACCCTCTAATACCCGCCGCATTCGATGAAGACCGAAACCATGGAAATGATGCAGTGATATCTTCCACGATTTTCAAAAACAACCTCTTCGACATACGATATCTCGTACGGAAGACATCGTCCTCAAACATCGGCTCATCCACAAAGTACATGGACATCAATCTTTCATGAGCTGAGTGCCGATCTCTCCAAATAAATCTTCGTGACGATGCAGTGTCTTCTTCTAAGGCTGCAAGAGCAACAGAAGCCAAAAACTCGAAGCCGCCAGAAGACGATGACGACGACGACGAGAAATCGGAACTTCCGAATTCAGGGATTATATATACGGGTAGTTCGTCGTCAGACATTTTGCCTTATGAAATTTGATAGTATGTGATAGTATGTTTGGTGTTTGATTGTATGTGAGTATGGTTGTTTGATAAATATGTGATAATATGTGTATGTATATATAGAAGTTGGAAAAAGAAAAAAAAAGTCACAGCCGCTCCAACGTTCGAAATTCACAAAAAACAAAAAAATAACGGTCACTTCATACGCTCCCAACGTTCAGTAGCATCGGCCAAAACTAGCCGATGTTGCTTGCCAAAACTAGCCGATTAAACTTGCCAAAAGAAGCCGATGCATGTGTTATAGGGTTGCCAATCAGCCGATTTAGCCTATGCTTTTTGCCGACTACACCCTTGCCCCTAAGAACTATGCAGTGCGGTAAAATATCAATAATAGTAGGAAAAATATCACTTCCTATACCCACGCTGTCACACCCCGTTGTAGCGGAAATACAGGGTTAACAAATAATTGAGTACTAATCAGAAGGTAAATAGAGATTACATCCATTAATCCAAATACGAGTTTATTACAAGTATAATCGTTCAGATGTGGACCCCAATACACGGATACAAACTATCCTCAATTGGAAATGGGCCCACAAATACACTAATAACATTTGGACAGTCTAGTACAATTAGAACTAATAATATGATAGTCCTCAGATGTCTGACGCTAATTGTACGTCCAAAGTTCAAAAGATGGCTTCTAAAATGCCATAAATGCTTCCAATACTTACTGTTGGTTCCCTGAAAAGCATGAAATTTGAGAGGATCAACTATCGAAATAGTTGGTGAGTTTACAGTATGTTTGACCAATGTTTATTCGTCATTGTGAGCACACAAATGACATATTGTTATAAAAGACCAGACAGTCAGTATATCTAAATCTGACAACACTTTTATAACAAAACAGTCGGTATATCTAGATCCGACCTTTTATACAAGACTGTCAGTATATCTAGATCTGACAACTCTTATATCAATTTATAACAAGATAGTCAGTATATCAAATCTGAACTCATCTTATATCACGTCAATCAGTATATCTAGATCTGATGACAACATATGCCTCTCACAGGATTTCCCTTCGACAATGGGGTGCGGACTATAACCTCGCACAGGATTTCCCTTCGACAATGGGGTACGGACCACAACCAAGACAGTCGAGATATCTAGATCCGACCTTTTATACAAGACTGTCAGTATATCTAGATCTGACAACTCTTATATCACTATTTATAACAAGATAGTCAGTATATCAAATCTGAACTCATCTTATATCACGTCAATCAGTATATCTAGATCTGACAACTCTTATATCAATTTATAACAAGATAGTCAGTATATCAAATCTGAACTCATCTTATATCACGTCAATCAGTATATCTAGATCCGACAATACAACCAATAGGGGAAACATTTTAGTTTGTCAAACACAAGAAACCATTTAATCAGCTATCACACGGCAATTCAAAGTCATTTCATTCAACATTTCATAAATGACACGTATACACATTTTCGACAGCCGTCAACATGGCAAATTTAAGTCAAATGATCTAAGCAGCCAAATCACATGGCATACACACAAACAATCATTTATTTAACAAATCATGTATACAATAACACATTCTTTTCAGGCCCAAAGTAAAAGGAAAAGGGCGCCATAAACTCACCTTAGCGTTCAAAGTGCTAAAAGGTGCAAATAACTTGAGAAGATCCACAGTCAATTCTCCACTTCTATCCAAAACCTAGGATATGATTACCAACGATGAGGATCAAATCTCACGACGACAAGTATCCTATGTAGAACTACTTAGCTATAGACCCTAGAATGCCATAACCGAGAATGTGATTTAAACTTTCATTTCATTTAACTTTAGTTGGTAATATCAATGACATTGTCACTATAAGGTAGTTTAAAGTACCATTCGATATTCACCAAGTCCAAACTTTCAAGTTATCAAAACTAAAAATGTCAAACAGCCTAAAAACTCGTGGCGCGAGGTGAACCATTCGCGGCGCGAAGGCCAAATTCAACTAGATCGCGGCGCGAGACCTGAA
Organism: Erigeron breviscapus; assembly: GCA_034093135.1. Classification (NCBI taxonomy): domain Eukaryota; kingdom Viridiplantae; phylum Streptophyta; class Magnoliopsida; order Asterales; family Asteraceae; genus Erigeron; species Erigeron breviscapus. The sequence continues at coordinate 44,096,644 of CM067167.1, read as the reverse complement.
GGTCGCGGCGCGAATGCAGACCTGCACGAGTGAAAGTGCAGCTTTTGACCATTTTCGCCAAACCAAATCGTTTCCATTTCAAATCTTTTCATTTCAACAAGTACCAACAGGTTCAATAACCCGGAAATAATACCATTTCGCTAACCATTTCACAAATTTCAACCATTTTGATTTCAAAGTCCAAATTCTAAATCAAAATTTCATTTATCATCAAAACCCTAAATTCATATCATATTTAAAGGCTTCTAATTCCATTAACAAAACTGAAACAAACCCTTAGCTTGAATTTAAATCAAATCAAAAGTTTAGAGAAAAGTTAACTTACCAAAATTTGTGTTCTTGAATGAAAATTGATGAAGATGAAGATGATGATGATGTTAAAAACCTTGATTATCCACTAAATGATTAAACCCTTTTAATTTCCCCTTTGATTTCTTCTTTCCAAGAGTTGAATTAGAGAAAAGTGTGTTTGTGTGTGTTTTGTGTGGGTGTTGGTCGACCAGGCAAGGAAGAAAAGGGGGGAAAGGGGGTTGTTGTCCCTTTTCCTGCCACTAGTAACAAAACCGGCCCATGTGGCCTAAAATTGATATTTTTAATACTCCTAATTTGGTAAAATGTTTACGATTAAATACCGTTTGACCAAAAGGTTATAATTTAAAGTAAAGGTATTTTCCCTCGTCTCATTTTAGTTAAGACAAGCTAATAAAACTTCGTCAAACTAAACTTTAAAAATATTATGTCTAGACAGTCTATTTACTGTGTTCAATACATAACATTTAAATCTTTATTTAAAGTTATTTTAAGACTCGGCATTCGTCTAAATAGCTAATAGTCTACGTCATCAGGATACGTCTAATTGAACTATATCAAATGTTCAATTATCTAATAATTTCCACGTCTATAATTCTCTAAATTAGACGAAATTATAATAATGATCGAGATTAAGACTAACCCGTCTCTAATAAATTACGAGTTGTCACAGCATCCCCGACTTCTAAGGATTTCGTCCCGAAATCAAGTCTTGCTCAGTAAAAAGATGAGGATAAGTATCCCTCATATAATCCTCACGTTCCCAATTCGAGTTGGGTCCATGTTTTGAGTTCCAACGAACTTTGACCAACTTGATACGACTACGTCTAAGTTGTTTGAGCTGTTGGTCTAGAATTTCAACAGGTTCCTCAACGAATTGAAGAGAGTCATTCACTTGCAACTCTTCGACAGGTACAACTAATGTTTCATCAGTCAAACATTTCTTAGATTCGATATATGAAATGTGGGATGAACATGTTCCAGCTCTTGGGGTAAATTGAGCTTATAAGCCACGGAACCAATTCTTTGAATAATTTCAAAGGGTCCGATATAACGAGGACTAAGTTTTCCTCGCACGCCAAAACGTGCAGTGCCTTTCTGTGAGTCCCTTAATTAACGAGATGGTTAACCCAATAGAAAGTGTAAATACAACAAGTCTAATAATCACTAGATTGGACTAGTATTACTTGTAAATAAAGATGCAAGATATATAAACAAAGTAATACAAGACTTAAAGCAATAAACAAATAAAGTGGACCATTATGTATGTTTCATGGGTATTTCATTTATTGATGTTTAAATAAAATACAAGGTTGTTGCGGAATCAAGATAACACAATTAAGTGAGTATCCTAACAACCTATGAGTTACAATATGATCTGTATTTGTCAAATAGCTCTTTAGGATCGAGATACTTAAAGTTGTGAAGTATCCCTGTTTAAGATCGAGAGTATTTGGACAAATTCACTTAAATGCAAAAGGAATGCTTAAAAGTATTTTTGTCAAGGAAATGACTTTGTATTTATTGGCAACAAATTCACCAGTGAATTTGTGCCGTACAAATATGGTTGGCATACATTTAATGATCCGACAAGAACATTAAATGTATTGGATAAGGAATAAGGATAAAGTCACATCAAGTGCAAGTGTATCCTTTTATCCAACCACCTTAACACACGCATACTTTGTTAAAGAACAAGTGGATTGTTCTTTGGAAAGTGTGTTAAAGGCAAAAGTCAATCCTCGATATTAGTGTTCAGACTTGCATGATCTAGAACACTAACAATCCTCCAGTGTGCAGATCTGGTAAGACTTTCCAGTGGACTCCGCCATTTGTTAAGTCTTCTTCCTTCAGACTTCAGTCTTTGACTTCAGTATAGTAGATCTGGACTGGGGTGAAGTCTTCAGTGAGCTAATCTGGAGAATGCTCCAGATTACCTGTACAAGTAAATGCTCACTAGTCTTCAATTATTTCTGGACAAATCTTCAGAGGGACTCCAGATTCCAAGTCTGGAGTAGGTCCAGTAGAATATGTTTTCTGGTCAGATCTTCAGTGAGCTCCAGTAGTCGGGTCTGGAGCAAGACCAGCAAAACAAGTTTCTTAACAAACCTAAATAAGGTTCCAGTAGTCCAGTCTGGAGCCAGTCCAGCAAGTCTGGACTAAATCTGGACCTAACAAATTCCCCCTATTTGTTTAGAAATAATGCAAGTATTTTTCAGACTTATAGATATACAAATTTGTATGTCTGGAAAACACTTGGTCGATTTAAGTCTAAAAAGTCTAAGTTACTGGAAAACACTTTATAGATCATGAGTGTTTTCAGTTTCATCTTTTAAGTTCTAACTTAGACTAAATCTGGTCATTTACTTATGAAAATAAAAAATTGCAACTATTATTACTTTCACCAAAAAGGAAAATAATTACAACTTTCATAAAACATTTAATTACAATAAGTACAATGATATAAGATTCAGGCCCTTCTTCTTGATGTCCTTTCTGGTGCATCTTCAGTAGCCTTCCTCTTTGGAGATGGAGATGATGGAACAGACACTGGTGGTCTCAGACCCAACACAACTTCCATTTGTTGAATTCTCTTCCAGACCTTCTCAATCCTCTTCATAAAGGCCTTCACGTCTGGAGAGAGATCAGTCTTGCCTTTGAAAGTCATTCCAATCTCCTTTAGTTCAGTCCATCCAAATGCTTGGACTGAAGTATCTTTTCTTTCATCAGTAAAGTTACCTTCTCTGGTCAACTTTACATTAAACCTGGTCATACCTTGATGATGTTCAGCCAGTGTGATTTCAGCATTAATTATTCTTCTTGCATTGGCCCTGAACTTCATCATTTCATCATATTTAGCCCTTTGCTTAGCCAACTGTACCATATCTTCAGTATCCCTGGATACACCACTCTGTTGTCCTTCAGTGGACTGGTGTTCTTGTCTATTGATCTTCAGAGTTGTATCCAGAGGAATAAAGGTGCTAACATCACCATCTTTAATTGCCTTCAGTTGCTTGGCAGTAAGCTTAGGTAGACCAGTCATTCTCTTCCTGTATTCCAGTTCCAGAGCACCAGCATTTCTTCTTATTTTCTTCTGGAGGCTTACCAGCTCCTCCTTTCTTTGTCTGATAAGCTCTGGAATGGTTACACCATAAATCAATGAGTCATATACCTGTTCTTCTTCAGCATAGAACGAGCGTATATGAACATCATTCAGTGCATCAAGACACTGATGAACTCTTGGATCCTCTTTCATCCTCTTGAAAACTTCAATATTTACGCCTAACCTGCCAGCGTTGTAGGAGTCCAGAGTACCCATTGTTGCCATATCCCTATGATGGGCCAGCAGTTCATCTCTTTGATTATTCTTGAAGATTTCGATCATTATGCACTGTTGTTGCAATTTCCTTGATGTTTCATTGTCAACATCTTCAAATTGCTCTTCCTCTTCACCAGGCACAACCTTCTCTTTTCCTTTAATAGATTTCAATGTAGTAGGAATGTCTGGGAAGCTTTCAAATTGGGGCTCACTGGCATCAGTACCAGTAGCCTCTTCTTCAGTCTGCACAATGGCTTCAGTGCCAAGTGCTCTCTGGGCCATACGTGCACTGGCATCAGTACCAGTCACTTGCCTTCTATGAACAACGCTTTCAGTAGCGACTGCCCTTACAACCTCTCTCTTCTTCTTCAAACTTTCTTGGACACCAGATGATGGAATTGATAATTTTTCCCCCTTGGATTGATCTCTAGTCCTTGACTTTAGATCATTCCACAATTCTTCCATCATTAGCCTATCCAGTGAGCCAAATGTTCTGCCTTGTTCTGGCAAGGAAGCAGTCATACCTTTCTTTAATTCCAGCACTTCCTTCTTCATATTTTCAATTTGTTCAGGCAAGTGCTTAGGCAGCTTCTCATCCAGTAGCTTCTCAAATTGTGGTAAACCCCATCATAAATACTACGAAGGACAGTCCCAGAAACCTCTTCACATAATTCTTTCAACATGTGGTTTCTGAACTTCCTTGTACATTCATCACTTAAAACACTTACAACTTCTCCTTGATCCAGTACGGGACTACTCTCCAGAGAGCTTACCCTAAACACCAAGTTCTTAACCTCTTCTTTCAGCCCTGCCAGTTCGCCAGTGACTGCAGTCTGAACAGAAGACACCATTTTGGATTCCAACCCCTGGACTGCCACTTTAATGTTTTCAGAATTTTGATTGGTGGCCAGTACCAGTTCATCCAACTTCTCGAACACTAACTTCTCATTCCCAGCGAACAAGTTCATTTCTGAAGAAAGATTATTTGATAATAAAGACTTGAAGTCAGAAATAACCTGGGAAGATGAGTGCAGTGATCTCTCCAGGTCCGCCACCTTACTAAGAAGGCCTTGGACCTCGGTTGAGGAAGAAGTGGAGAGACCAGTGGGTGGTTCCAGATGAGAAGTCAATCTGGTCATTACTGGGATTTGTGCCCAGACCTCTTCAGATTCAACATTTGAGTCTGGCACACTTTGTTCGGTTGGGTTCACTGGAGGTTGAGTTGTAGGAATGAAAGGAGTGAAATATGGAGTTGATTGAGGAATTGAAGGTGGTGGAGGTGGTGGCATTGATTCTGGTGTAGGGGTAGGTATTTCTGGTGAAGGTGTTGGTATTTCAGGTAGAGTTTCTTCTTCTTGTACATCTTCACCCAGAAAGTTTAAACTTACATCAAATCCCTCAGACATGGGGGAGTCAACATCATCCCATTCTGGAATATTCCCAACAAACTGTTCACTCTGTTCACCAGTCTCTACTTGTTCACCAACCTCAACATTCAAATCTAGTGGAGCCTCTTGCTCACCAGATGCTTCAACCTGCTCAACAATTTCAGCAATATCTTCTTGTACCACAGCCTGGACTTCAGTGTCCACTCTCTGTTCAGTTTGTACAAGAGATTCAATATTTTCTTCAAAGATAGGAGATCCATCAATATTAATTGTATCACCAGGATGGGTTGATGGATTTACCTGGACTCCTCCCCTCATTAGACGCCTATGTGATCTTGGTCGTCTGGAAAGCTCAACAGTTGGTTGCAAGCCTTCTTCAGGAGCCACTTGACTTATTGGTTGTATAAGTTCTACAACCTGGACATCTTGGTCACCAGAATGCTCTTCAACAACTTGAACACTTCCTGGTGCCACAATCTCTTCTGCCCTTTGGAATGAGAGCATGGACTGAGGAATATCTACTCACCATCTCTTGATTGTAAATTGTTCAGATCCCTTAAAAACTCACTCATAGTAAAATGAGTAGTATTAACATCATATTGGTCTCCTAGACCATTCTTGAACATCAGGGAAAGAAAACGAATATAAGGAACATGGGATTTTCTCCCCTTTGCCTTCAGTCGATCCACCAAATCATTAAATAGGATCTGAGCAAAATCCACTCTTATCCCAAACCATAAACAATAGGCAATCTGGAGTTGCGTTTGATTTATCTGATCTAGTCCTCCAGAACTACCTCCAAGACACTCTACCAAATGAGTGAAGAAAAATCTCCACGAATCTGTAAGCCTACTCATATAAATTGTTCCTTTTCTCAATAACTGGCCATTTTCATCAACAATTTCGGTGTGCCCCATCACTCTGCACACTTCTCTGAAATTAATGCCTGTTGGAAGTTCCATGGGCAGCTCATTCTGGTCATGATAATTTAACTGAAGAACAGACCTGAGCAAACTCACTGAGAAACCTAACGGTCTGGTACCTCCCTTGAGAGTGTAAGAAATTGATGAAGTTTCTTCGTTGTAAAACGCGGAGTACCAGAACTCACATAAGTAGTCATGGTACATTTTTCCTGGATTTAGGGTTAATGCACCATACAGAGGGCATGAGAGAAAGAACGTATTCAATCTCCCAATGATAGACTGAGCTGGATGAACACTGGAAAGTTTTGCCATCCAGTTATTCATATTGATACGAATGGTTTTCGCATCAAGAGAAATATGTCTCGGTCTAACAACATCTTCGACCGGAGCATATTCGGTAGATAAAAGATTTCTTGGTGCCATTTTTGATAGATAGATGAAGATGAAATTGAAAATATAAGGTTATGAAGAATTTAATGAATTGCAGTTAAGAGTTATATGATTGGAAAATGAATGAAGAATTTAAGGAATTGAATGAAGGAATTTTAGATTTGGGAGTAAATGTTCGAAGTAAATGTAATTGAAAGTGAAAGTGGGTATATATAGGATTGAGAATGTGGAACTCAAACGATTAATTTGAAATTATCAAATACAATTTTTGATTGTGTTCTGAGATCCGCATTAATTACATCACATCACACATAAATGCATGACGGTTTACAGCCCACAAAACAGTAACAACTTGTACTTTTTGTTTTCCCAAAGTAAAAAGACCATCATTGTTTTGAAAAACTTACATGCCACGTAGGATTTATAAGATAAATATCTTTGAAAAAGTTTGCTTACGTGGCACATATAAAGATCAAGTATTTTGAAAATATTATGACATATTTCAGTGCATCTGGAGGTTGACAGGACCGTCCAGTATCACTGGTGGATTAGTCCAGTGAACATGTACTGATGGTACACTGGAGGGACACTCCAGTAAAGTACCAGTGAAAACCAATTTTGAAAGACTGGAAACCTTAAACTTGCACGTCAACTAATACAGACAAATGAGAGGGACACATTTACAAGAAGACATAAGTCAACTCAAACACGCACTTCAACTTGTCCAGTTACCAGTGAGAGGGACATATTTACAAAGCACCAGTAATATTTTCTGAAGAATTTGTCCAGTGAGAAAATTAATTCCCCCTGAACTTAAATATTTTTAAGAGAAAATATTTTTCAAGTCTTCCCTGGAATGTTGATCCAGAAATAAATTTTTGAATCTTTAAATCAAAGATCCTTAGTAGTACACAATGGCGTTCAATACCAAGGTTCCAGATTTAAGGGTTTAACATTCCCAACTCACCAACAAGATATTCAAAAGTTTTTACATCCAGTGGTTTAGTAAAAATGTCAGCGAGTTGTTTGTCAGTGGGAATAAAATGGAGTTCAATGTTGTTTTTCATAATATGATCACGAATGAAATGGTACCTTAGATCGATGTGTTTGGTTCTGGAGTGCATGACTGGATTGTTGGAGATAGCGATGGCACTGGTATTATCACAAAAGATTGGAGTTTTTGAATATTTAATACCATAATCAAGCAACTGGTTCTTCATCCAGAGTATCTGAGCACAACAACTGGCTGCAGACACGTATTCAGCTTCAGTAGTGGATAGTGAAACTGAAGTTTGCTTCTTACTGGTCCAGCTGACCAGTTTGCCACCTAGGAAATGACATCCACCAGTTGTGGATTTCCTATCTATCTTACAACCTGCATGATCTGAATCTGAATAACCCATTAGATCCATGCCTGAGCCTTTGGGTACCAAAGACCTAGACTGGGGACACCTTTAAGGTACTTCAGTATGCGCTTTACAGCAAGCATATGAGATTCCTTTGGATTAGACTGATATCTGGCACATAAACATGTTGAAAACATAATATCTGGTCTACTGGCCGTTAAATACATCAGTGAACCAACCATGCCTCTATAGACAGTGGTGTTCACTGGTTTGCCATCTGGATCCGAGTCCAGTGTCAGTGGTGCAGAAATTGGAGTTGGTTTAGATGGTGAAGAATTCATATCGAATTTCTTTAAAAGATCTCTAACATATTTTTCCTGATTAATAAAAATTCCATCTTTGTTTTGCTTAATCTGGAGTCCAAGAAAATATGTTAATTCACCCATCAAACTCATTTCATATTCAGTGGACATGATTTTAGAAAATTTCTTGCACATGTTTTCATCAGTAGACCCAAAAATTATATCATCAACATAAATTTGTACCATTAACAGATTACCTTTCTCATGAAGAATGAACAAGGTATTGTCAATTGCACCTCGTTTAAAACCATTTTTCAACAAATGTTTAGTCAGAGTATCATACCAGGCACGTGGGGCTTGTCTGAGGCCATATAGCGCTTTGTCCAGACGATATACCCAATGTGGATGCTTGTCATCAACGAAACCTGGAGGTTGTCTGACGTAAACTTCTTCTTCAAGCTTCCCATTCAAGAAAGCACTCTTCACGTCCATCTGGTAGACCTTGAACTGATGATTAGCAGCGAATGCTAAGAAAATTCTGATCGCTTCAAGTCTAGCCACTGGAGCAAAAGATTCATCAAAGTCGACATCTGACTGGCAGTAGCCTTGTGCTACCAGTCTGGCCTTGTTTCTTATTACGTGGCCATCTTCATCTACTTTGTTTCTGAAGACCCATCTTGTTCCAATTGGTTCTTTCTTTCCAACTGGGAAAGGAACCAGATACCATACTTTGTTCCTTTCAAACTGGTGAAGCTCTTCTTGCATAGCAGTCACCCAGTTTGGATCTTCCAGAGCCTCGTCAATCTTCTTAGGTTCTATCAAAGATAGAAAACTGACGTATAAGCATTGATTACTGGAGGCTCTTCTGGTCTGAACACCACGACTGGAGTCACCTAAGATCTGATCAATAGGGTGAGCTTTTGTCCATCTGGAGTACTGACCAGGATTGTTACTGACAACAATATCAGTGCAAGAATTCAGTTGAGTCTCCTCTGGAGTTGATTCTGGAGGAGGGTCTTGCCAAATTACTTCAGTATCTTCATCTGAGTCATTTAAATCACGATTTGCATCATGAAATTCTTCATTTGAAGGCATTTCCTGGAGTACTGGTTCAGTATGAAATTCTTCACCAGAAGACATTTCTGGTAAATTCTCAACTGACACTGATACTGGAGGAGTAGTACGCACATCTGAACCAATATTAATTTCAGAGGGTAGTTTGAAAATAATAGAGGGATAGAATGGAGTACTACTGGAGAGTTTCTTTTTCTGAACAGGTTCCAGATCAGGATGACTGGAAGCTGAGTCTGGTGAATCTTCAAATTTGTCGTTTATAGGATCAGATTCACAAAAGACAATTGGTGTTACTGGGGGAGTGTCAGGGACTGGCTTCTTGTTGATTGTGGCATTTGATTCATCAAATGTTACATGAATTGACTCATGGACCTTCTCCAGTCTCTTGTTATAGACTCTGAAGGCCTTGCGAATGGCTGAATAGCCTAAGAAATACCCTTCATCAGCTTTGGCATCAAATTTGCCTAGCTGACTGGAGTCGTTCAGGATGTAAACTGGACATCCAAAAACGTGAAAATAACCAATGTTTGGTTTTCTATTTCTTAAGACTTCATAGGCTGTCTTTTTGTGTCTCTTGATGTACACTGATCGATTCTGGGTGTGGCAAGCAGTTGCAATTGCTTCCGCCCAGAAACTGGTAGACAGTCCAGATTCAGCAAGCATACTCCTGGCAGCTTCTATCAGCGTTCGATTTTTCCTTTCCACAACTCCATTTTGCTCTGGAGAGCGGGCTGAAGAGAAGTTCTGGGAGATGCCAGTGTCAGTACAGAATGACTCCAGAGTTGCATTCTGGAATTCTGTTCCATTGTCACTTCTTAACTGACACACTTTTCGACTGTACATGAGCTCAATTTGCTTGATAAGACTGATGATTTCAGCAGTAGCTTCACTTTTGGACCTCAGAAAGATCACCCAACAATATCTGGAGAACTCATCTATGATCACCAGGGTGTATCTTTTACCAGCACGAGTCTGAACGTTCACTGGACCAAAAAGGTCCATATGAAGCATGTGAAGAGGTTCAGTAATGCTGAAATTCTGTCTGGTCTTGAAACTGGTACGCTTTTGCTTACCCATCTCACATCCTGGACATGGTCTTTCTTTTTTGAAGGAGACTGAAGGTATCCCATCTGCAAGTTGTTTTCTGGACAACTTGTTAATGTTTTTGAAGTTTAAATGGGATAACCTTTTGTGCCATAACCAGTTTGTGTCTTCATCAGCTTGAGTATAGAAACACTGCTCTGAAGGAGAGCTTTCCATATCCATCACATACACATTCCCTTTTCTGGGAGCAATCAACACTACCTTCCAGTCCTTGTTGAATACGATGCCCTGAGCAACATTGAATAAGACTTGATAGCCATCGTCACACAGTTGACTTACACTGATCAAGTTATATTTCAAACCATTCACAAATGCAACTCGTCTGAACTTGACTTGTCCATTGTTCAGAACACCATATCCCTCAGTCTTCCCACAACCATCATTTCCAAACGTGATGGAGGGTCCATCAGAAATGGTGAACTCCTCCAGTAGGGTCTTACATCCGGTCATCGTCCTGCCAGCTGCACTGTCAAGATACCAGATAAGCTTCTTTCGATCGCCCTACACACACACCAGATATTGATCAGTTAGATTTGGGAACCCATCGACTGATGGGTTCACTGGAACCTTCCCTTATAGGTCCCTGGGGCAATCTGGTCTAGTTCACTTTGTTCAATAGTGGTCTTAGAAGAGAAGACCACTGGGGTTGATGATTTTAAAACCTTTTCATTTTTTTCAACTGGAGAAATAAATTTGTCTTTCTTTGAAAAAGGTTTTGTATTTTGTCTAGGGCCAGATGAAGTACCCTCAAGAAAGTTTAATCTTGCATTAAAACTTTGTGATTGACGAGTCAGAATTTGAATCTGGCTCTCTATCCTGGACAAAATATTTTCTTCAGATGATACCTTAGCCTTTCCAGTGAAAGGCTTTGGTAAGGGATTGGTCTGAGGTAAAGGTCTATTCTGCTTCACCTTTTTAACTGGAGCAGTCATCTGGACAGCTCCAGTCTTAACCTCTGGGGATTGAACTGGGTCTAAATTGGTCTTGGGTGTTACAGGCATATCATAAACAGTTGTGGGCCTTAACACCTCTGGTAACCGATCGATTACTGGTATTAATGATGCAACATTAGTATTTCCATCTAAATATGCACGTTTTTGAGCAGGAAATTGTTTAACTGAAGCATCATATGGCTTTTTAGTTTCTAGCCATGACTTTATTACCAGTTTTTCTTTCTCTAGAATGATCTCAAGATCTTGCTTTTCTTGAATCAATTGTTCAGTTACCAGAACCTGGGCTTGAAATGCCAGTTCAATGTCTTGAAACTCTTTTAATTTTGATTTTAAAGCATTTATTTCAGAAGAATCTGTTTCTAGACCATTTACACAATCAGATCTAACAGTTTCTACAAAAACCAAATCAGAATTTAAAGCTTCAGCAATGTCCAATTTTAGTTCTTGGTCAGTTGCATTATCATAATCACTAACCTTTTTAATAACTATGTCCACCCATCGTCCAGATGTGACATCTTCCTTCACCAGGTGCTCATCAACTTCCAGAGCCATGTAACAGCAATCTCTTTCTTCTTCTTCATCAACAGATGAGTCATCAGAAGGAACCCACTTCTCTTCAGTTGTAGCAATCATGCACTTATTATTTGTTTCCATTTGTTGTGCCATGAGAGCAATTTGGGCCTTAAGCTTTTTATATTTCAATTTATAGCTATCATCAGGCTTATTATTAGAAGAGAATGGACCAGGCTTGGATGCAAACTGGTTGGACCTGCACTCTTTCATGAAATGACCCTTTTTGCCACACTTAAAGCATGTCAAATTGGTCTTGTCAGTGGAAGAACTGGATGCAAATTGTTCAGATGGCTTATTTGCTCTTGCTTTGAAACGGTTAAACGTTTTAGCAATCATTGCAATAAGGTCATCATCTTCAGTTTCATCACAACAGTCTGGAGAGATTTGACTGGACTCTCCAGAATCCATAAGTTCAGACACCATCTTCTTCATAGAAAATACATTCTCAGAAGATATCAGTGCTGTACTTGGTGGTTCAGAATAACTAACCACTTTAGGAGTACTGGAGGCATGGTTAAAAGCATCTTGTTCTGCAACCACTCTCTGAGCTTGATTTTCTTCAGTGTACCTGAAGGCTCCATATAGAGTTGAGAGAGTGTGTGTGTGCAGAGTTTTACCTTGTCGTAAAACAAGTATCATGTGAGACCATTTGGTGGGTAGAATGTCACAAAATTTCTCCAGAAGTATATCCTTGTCCTTCTCAACCCCAAGACCTCTCAATTGGTTTATGATACTCATAAATCTGGTGTAAGTACCAGTGAGAGACTCGTTAGGTTGAGCAAAAAATGACTCATACCTCTTGTTTAAGGAGACCTTTCTGGTGACAATGGTGTCATCTCCTCCTTCATGTTGGTTAAGAAGCTCATCCCACATGGTTTTCGCACTAGGAAAAAGAACTAGTGTGGGAATTAGGGTTTCTGGAACGGCCCCGAGGATCATGTTTTTAAGGAGACCTTTCTGGTGACAATGGTGTCATCTCCTCCTTCATGTTGGTTAAGAAGCTCATCCCACATGGTTTTCGCACTAGGAAAAAGAACTAGTGTGGGAATTAGGGTTTCTGGAACGGCCCCGAGGATCATGTTTTTAAGGAGGGTGTCTAGATTCACCAATCTCCTCTTCTCTTCTGACCAATGTTCCTCCCTCTTTTCCCTTCCCCTTCTAGATCCAGAAGGATCAAGAAGTGGATTGAGAGGTGATGTAGGTACATAAGGACCTTCGTTTAAAATCTTCATCATGTTCCTCTCAATACCAGTGACATGCAAAACCATCCTAGCCTTCCACGTACCAAATTCATCACTGTTCCCACTGAATTTAGGAACAGGATTATTCGAGTAGTGCACATGCACGTGTGGAGAAGCAGGAGTAGGAGGAGGAGGTGGAGGATTAGTGTTATTAACGTTTTGTGGTTCATTTTGATCATGAATATTTACATTAGGATCGGGACCAAGACTAAAACCTTGTGTATTTTCTTGGTTAGCCATCAAGAACAGATCTAGGCAATGATTAGCCTTCTGCTCTGATACCAAATGTGAGTCCCTTAATTAACGAGATGGTTAACCCAATAGAAAGTGTAAATACAACAAGTCTAATAATCACTAGATTGGACTAGTATTACTTGTAAATAAAGATGCAAGATATATAAACAAAGTAATACAAGACTTAAAGCAATAAACAAATAAAGTGGACCATTATGTATGTTTCATGGGTATTTCAATTATTGATGTTTAAATAAAATACAAGGTTGTTGCGGAATCAAGATAACACAATTAAGTGAGTATCCTAACAACCTATGAGTTACAATATGATCTATATTTGTCAAATAGCTCTTTAGGATCGAGATACTTAAAGTTGTGAAGTATCCCTGTTTAAGATCGAGAGTATTTGGACAAATTCACTTAAATGCAAAAGGAATGCTTAAAAGTATTTTTGTCAAGGAAATGACTTTGTATTTATAGGCAACAAATTCACCAGTGAATTTGTGCCGTACAAATATGGTTGGCATACATTTAATGATCCGACAAGAACATTAAATGTATTGGATAAGGAATAAGGATAAAGTCACATCAAGTGCAAGTGTATCCTTTTATCCAACCACCTTAACACACGTATACTTTGTTAAAGAACAAGTGGATTGTTCTTTGGAAAGTGTGTTAAAGGCAAAAGTCAATCCTCGATATTAGTGTTCAGACTTGCAGGATCTAGAACACTAACAATCCTCCAGTGTGCAGATCTGGTAAGACTTTCCAGTGGACTCCGCCATTTGTTAAGTCTTCTTCCTTCAGACTTCAGTCTTTGACTTCAGTCAGAATGTCTTCAGTATAGTAGATCTGGACTGGGGTGAAGTCTTCAGTGAGCTAATCTGGAGAATGCTCCAAATTACCTGTACAAGTAAATGCTCACTAGTCTTCAATTATTTCTGGACAAATCTTCAGAGGGACTCCAGATTCCAAGTCTGGAGTAGGTCCAGTAGAATATGTTTTCTGGTCAGATCTTCAGTGAGCTCCAGTAGTCGGGTCTGGAGCGAGACCAGCAAAACAAGTTTCTTAACAAACCTAAATAAGGTTCCAGTAGTTCAGTCTGGAGCCAGTCCAGCAAGTCTGGACTAAATCTGGACCTAACACTTTCCAAGCTGACACTTTCAACAAACTTTATCTCCCACTTGAAACTCAAGTGGTTTCCTCCTACGATCTGCATAGCTCTTTTGGCGATCCTGAGCCGCCTTCAGCCGTGCCCTAATTTCAACAATCTGGTCAGTAGTCTTCTGAACCAGTCCATATTTGTACAAATGACGCTCACCAGCATCGAGCCAACAAACAGGCGATCTACATTTTCGTCCGTACAAAGCCTCAAAAGGCGCACATTTAATGCTTGTGTGATAGCTGTTATTATACGAAAATTCAGCTAATGGCAAAAAGGTATCCCAACTACATTTGAAATCAATAACACATGCCCGAAGCATGTCTTCCAAAGTCTGAATGGTACGCTCACTTTGCCCGTCCGTTTGGGGATGGTAAGCCGTACTCAAATTCAACTGAGTGCCTAAGGCGTCTTGAAAATATCTCCATGATTGTGAAGTGAAACGACCATCACGATCAGAGATAATAGACACAGGAACGCCATGAAGAGACACGATCTTTTCAATGTATACTTGAGACAATTTCTTTATTTTCCAATTCTCCCGTATTGGAATGAAGTGTGCAGACTTTGTTAATCGATCAACAATGACCCAAATAGTATCGTATCCTTTCAGGGTTCGAGGTAACTTCGTAATGAAGTCCATAGTGATCTGTTCTCCATTTTCAGTCAGGAATTTGGGGTTGCTGGAGCAGCCCAGAAGGCTTTTGGTGCTCCGCCTTAACCATTGAACAATTTAAACATTTTGAAACATACGTGGCGATATCTCTTTTCATACCAGGCCACCAATAAAAATCCTTTAATCCGTGGTACATTTTGTCAGCACCAGGATGGATTAAATACTTAGATCGATGACTCTCGTTCATCAAGAGTTCTCTAAGTCCATTATATTTGGGAATCCACACTCTGCCCTTGACATGTCGGATCCCATCACCGTCCAATTCAAATAACCGTTCAGCATTCCACAATGCTTCTTTCTCGATACCCTGTTTGTAGGGCCTCGTTTTGATCATCCGAAACTCTATCTTTTAATGATGAGCCAAGATAAGAACTTTCTCTTGTTATTACAGATAGTGAAATCCTATCTTTTCTACTCAGTGCGTCAGCAACAACATTTGCTTTAC
Organism: Erigeron breviscapus; assembly: GCA_034093135.1. Taxonomy (NCBI): domain Eukaryota; kingdom Viridiplantae; phylum Streptophyta; class Magnoliopsida; order Asterales; family Asteraceae; genus Erigeron; species Erigeron breviscapus. The sequence continues at coordinate 44,081,205 of CM067167.1, read as the reverse complement.
CGGGATGATACTTGAGTTCACAATCATAATCACTGAGTAATTCTACCCAACGTCTTTGTCTCATATTCAGCATTTTCTGATGGAAGATATGCTGAAGACTTTTGTGATCTGTGAATACCGTACACTTGGTACCATACAAGTAGTGTCTCCAAATCTTTAAGGCAAAAACAACCGCTCCGAGTTCGAGATCGTGGGTTGTATAGTTCTTTTCGTGGATTTTGAGTTGTCTAGAAGCGTAAGCAATGACCTTACCTTCTTGCATAAGTACACATCCCATGCCCTGATGTGATGCGTCACAGTATACCACGAAGTTTTCAATTCCATTCGGTAACGCTAAAATAGGAGCATTACATAGCTTGCCTTTCAATGTTTGAAATGCCTTTTCTTGGGCATCATGCCAAACAAATTCCTTGGTCTTTTGAGTCAACAACGTCAAAGGTTGAGCAACCTTTGAGAAATTCTCTATAAATCTCTTGTAATATCCAGCCAATCCAAGAAACTGGCGAATTTCTGTCGGAGTCTTAGGGGCTTCCCACTTCTTTATTGCTTCGACCTTAGATGGATCTACGTGGATTCCATCCATATTCACTACATGACCCAAGAAGTGTACTTCCCTAATCCAGAATTCACATTTTGAGAATTTCGCGTACAACTTTTGATCCTTGAGTAGTTGTAGAATGGTTCTCAGATGACCTTCATGTTCATCTTTATTTCTCGAGTAGATCAGTATGTCATCAATGAATACAATGACAAACTTGTCAAGATACGGTCGACATACTCGATTCATTAAGTCCATAAACACAGCAGGTGCATTGGTTAAACCAAACGGCATAACCAAAAACTCATAATGTCCATAACGAGTTCTGAAGGCTGTTTTAAGAATGTCCGTCTCTCTGACTCTGAGTTGATGATACCCAGATCTGAGATCAATCTTAGAAAAGTGTGATGCACCTTCAAGTTGGTCAAACAAGTCGTCAATACGAGGCAAAGGGTACCTGTTCTTGACAGTCAACTTGTTCAATTCTCTGTAATCAATACACATGCGCATAGAGCCGTCTTTCTTCTTGACAAATAGGATTGGAGCTCCCCACGGTGATGAACTTGGACGAATTAGTCCTTTAGCTAACAACTCTTGAAGTTGTTCGGACAATTCTTGCATTTCTGACGGCGCAAGGTGATAGGGTGCCTTGGCCACGGGTGCAGCTCCAGGGACCAAATCTATTCCAAACTCAACTGGTCTGTGAGGTGGAAGTCCCGTCAAATCTTCAGGAAACACCTCCGAAAAATCTCTAACTACTGGAATATCTTGCATTTCTTTACCCTTTGGTTTTCTTTCTACTACTAATGCTAAGAAAGCAGGGTGTTCTTTTTGTAAATACTTATTTGCTTTTATCGCCGATACTAAGATCAATTTCTTTCCTGACTTGTCTCCTTGCACTATTAGGGTTTCGTCATTCTGGAGGGGTATTCTAACAATCTTCTCATAACAACTTATATCAGCTCTAACCTTAGAAAACCAGTCCATACCAATAATCACATCAAAACTACTTAGTTCTATAGGAATTAGGTCAATTTTAAAAGTCTTACCGGCTAATACCAAACTGCAATCTACTAAATGATCTCTAGCAATATACCTTTGACCGTTTGCATATTCGACAACATAAGTATCTTTCATAGGGATAGCTACTATACCAAATCGAGACTTAAATTCTAAAGATATGAAACTTTTATCAGCACCAGAGTCGAATAACACAAATACATAATGATTATTGAGTATGAATGTACCTATCACAACGTTGAGATCACGTCGTTCATCAGCAGCATCCAAAGAAAACACTCGGCCTCTACCTTGACCTCCTTAATTTCTCCCCTGATTTCCAGCTTGATTATTCCCCGCATTGTTCCTCATTGGAACTATAGCATTGTTGTTCGGGGCTTGATTAAGTCTTGGACATGCTGATCGGAAATGAGTTTCACTTCCACACTTGTAGCATTGATTAGGTACAATCTCCCTACAGGACTTTGCCTGATGTCCTATCTTCTTACAACGGTAGCAAGCGGGACAATTCCCCATGTGACTAGTGCCACATCTGTTACATCTTGTCTCTGCGCGGGGTACCTCTTGATATCTTGTGGGACCACTGCAAAGTTTCTGGCAGCTTTAAACCTCTTGCCATTCCCACTGTTTCCAAATCCACTATCAGAGGCATGATTGTTCCTTCTCTTGACCACCTCAGTTCCAACAGAAGAACCAGCGGTTCTTTTCAAATCTATCACCATCCGATTGGTTGCACTAACTGCCACTTGAAGAGTCAAGGGATTAAAAGCGGCTACCAACCTTCAGATATCAGGTGACAATCCATAACAGTATCTTTCAACTAACTTCTCCTCCGTATCCACCATACGAGGAACTAGCCTTGTCAGCTCATGAAAACGAGTAGTGTATTTCTCGTTGTCTAGCCCGACCATGTTATGATTCCAAAATTTACCCTCCATTTTCTGTACTTCCTCCCTAGGACAGTACTTTTCCATCAACATTCTTTTAAAATCAAACCAAGGTATCCTATTAGATTGGTCTCGACCTCGGGTCCTAACCTGCTCGTTCCACCATGACAGAGCGTGCTTTTGAAGTTGAGTGGAAGCATATTCCACTTTGTGTTCTTCAGCACAACGGCTGATATGAAGCACCGCCTCTATACTCTCTAACCAGTTGATTAGACCTACAGGACCCTCGGTACCATGAAACTCTTTCGGCTTGCAATAAGTGAAAGTTTTGTAATCACCCACTCGAAGTTGTACTCGAGGAACAACTTGTTCAGCAGTAGGTTCCACATTGTTGCTATTGTCAGCATGATGATTATTATTGGCGTTCATGCTTGCCGTGATCTGAGCAACTAAAGTAGGCATAGCAGCCAACAACTGTTGTGTCACAAATGCTGCCATATTATTTTCCCCGCCAACAATTGGGGTAGATCCAGGACCAGTGTTCACATGGACAGCAGCAGCTTCTGGTCCTTGACGGATCACAGGTTCTTCCTGTTCAGTTTCAGTATTTAAAGGAGTTGATCGAGTAACTCTCTTTGGAGCAGCCCTCTTCTGGACCTTGCTTCGCGTCTTGGGAGCCATAAGTCTATGACATGAACAAAATGTCATTTTGAGGTTTTCTCATAAGAACAACACAAAATGTAGCTTTTCAAGATCCAAGAGGATACCAAACACAAGTCACAATTTATCGACTTACTTGAACTCATGAGCTAAACAAGACAAGAAATATAGAACACTACATTTCTAGAATTGAAATGACCAAGTGACGTAGTTTTGAACAAGTATGTAAGCCAAAAGACGATCGTATTTCATTTATACCCAAAAACTTTTACATAATCTGACTTGTACATTTCAAAATCTTGTGGGAACTACATCCACAAATCAAATCATGTGGGAACTACATCCACAATGATATACTACACAGTCAGAGTGATACGATCCAAAACACGTGGGAAATACATTCACAAAACTAGACTACAACTCAAATACAAGAGTATGAGTTGTTATAAGTTCTTAGGCTTACAATACGTTAGTACTACAGATTACATCTTGAAAAGAACGACTACAAGCAACGCCACAACCAAGACTACAAAAACTAACAGTATCCAGATCAACATCCCAAGGGTCTCCTTCCCTTTCCTAGCAACCATCATAGCTTCAGAAGCATGCTGATAAGCTCCAGTCAGTGCTTGATCTTGGTTCTCAGTAGCCTCTCTTGTACGGATGAGAGAGTTGTTCATCCTTGACGTTTGTCGGAGAGCATATTTCGAGAGCATATTCCGACCTATCAGTTGCATCAGCAACTGGCATCACATTTACAGCATCCGGGTTGTAAACTGGCACTCTGGATGAACCCGCAGCATACGGATCACCCAGAAGAAAAGAAGGACCAAACATACGGTTGTCCTGAACCGGTGCAGATGGACCTGCAGCATAAGGATCTCTATGAGCGTAAGGAATACGAGCTCCCTCAGTAGTTGTGACAACTCGTTATTAATTAACATCGGGTTAGTCCTAATCTCAATTAGACAGTCATTTGACGTGGAACTTATTAGACTTTTGGACTTTTGACTTAGTCAAAGTAGACGTATCTTGTTGACGTAGACTATTAGCTATCTAGACGAATGCCGAGTCTTTAAAAATAACTTTAAATTTATATTTAAAGGTTATGTCCTGTACGAAATAAAAAGACTATCTAGACTTAATATTGTAAAGTTCACTTTGACGAAACTTTATTGACTTGTCTTAACTAAAATAAGACGAGGGAAAATACCTTTACTTTACATTTTGACTCTTAGGTCAAACGGTATTTAATCGTAAGCATTTTACCAAATTAAGGGTATTAGAAATATCCAAAATGAGGCCACATGGGCTGAAATGTTTTGAGTGGCAGGGAATTAAACACCCCCTTCCCTCCTTCTCTTTGTGTCGACCCCAAACCCACACCACACACACACCAACACACACCAAAACATATACAACACACACACACATATACAACACACACACAAGACTAAAATCTCTCAATCCCTCTATTTTATCATCATCAAAATCGGTTTTGGCAAGGATTAATTTAAAGGAAATAATCATTTCAATAATAATTTGGGTATTATCGTCATCATCTTCTTCTTCAAGTTATTTCAAGAAAACTTCAAGTTTTGGTAAGTTATCCTTTTTCTACTAAAATTTTGATTTGAATTGATTCAATCCTAGTATTATTTCAGTTTTAGGTTAATTAGATTGTTGGACTATGAATATGAAATGGGTTTTGGTTTTTGTTGGATAAATGGAATTTTAATTAGAAATAGGTCTTGGAAATCAAAATGGTTGAAATGGTGAAATGGTTGGCGACTTGGATAGTTTTTCAGGTCTTTGAACAGGTTTATGGTCATTGAAATGAAAAGGTTTGAGTTGAAAACGATTTGGTTTATTCTGCTTATTGAACTGCTGGTGCTGACTGCAGAAAGAGGCCACTGCGGCGCAGTGGCATGGCCTTAGCCCACTGCGGCGAGGTATTTTGGTCCGCACCCCATTATAGACGGGAGACCTGTGCGAGGTATTTTGGTCCGCACCCCATTATAGACGGGAGACCTGTGCGAGGTATTTTGGTCCGCACCCCATTATAGACGGGAGACCTGTGCGAGGTATTTTGGTCCGCACCCCATTATAGACGGGAGACCTGTGCGAGGTATTTTGGTCCGCACCCCATTATAGACGGGAGACCTGTGCGAGGTATTTTGGTCCGCACCCCATTATAGACGGGAGACCTGTGCGAGGTATTTTGGTCCGCACCCCATTATAGACGGGAGACCTGTGCGAGGTATTTTGGTCCGCACCCCATTATAGACGGGAGACCTGTGCGAGGTATTTTGGTCCGCACCCCATTATAGACGGGAGACCTGTGCGAGGTATTTTGGTCCGCACCCCATTATAGACGGGAGACCTGTGCGAGGTATTTTGGTCCGCACCCCATTATAGACGGGAGACCTGTGCGAGGTATTTTGGTCCGCACCCCATTATAGACGGGAGACCTGTGCGAGGTATTTTGGTCCGCACCCCATTATAGACGGGAGACCTGTGCGAGGTATTTTGGTCCGCACCCCATTATAGACGGGAGACCTGTGCGAGGTATTTTGGTCCGCACCCCATTATAGACGGGAGACCTGTGCGAGGTATTTTGGTCCGCACCCCATTATAGACGGGAGACCTGTGCGAGGTATTTTGGTCCGCACCCCATTATAGACGGGAGACCTGTGCGAGGTATTTTGGTCCGCACCCCATTATAGACGGGAGACCTGTGCGAGGTATTTTGGTCCGCACCCCATTATAGACGGGAGACCTGTGCGAGGTATTTTGGTCCGCACCCCATTATAGACGGGAGACCTGTGCGAGGTATTTTGGTCCGCACCCCATTATAGACGGGAGACCTGTGCGAGGTATTTTGGTCCGCACCCCATTATAGACGGGAGACCTGTGCGAGGTATTTTGGTCCGCACCCCATTATAGACGGGAGACCTGTGCGAGGTATTTTGGTCCGCACCCCATTATAGACGGGAGACCTGTGCGAGGTATTTTGGTCCGCACCCCATTATAGACGGGAGACCTGTGCGAGGTATTTTGGTCCGCACCCCATTATAGACGGGAGACCTGTGCGAGGTATTTTGGTCCGCACCCCATTATAGACGGGAGACCTGTGCGAGGTATTTTGGTCCGCACCCCATTATAGACGGGAGACCTGTGCGAGGTATTTTGGTCCGCACCCCATTATAGACGGGAGACCTGTGCGAGGTATTTTGGTCCGCACCCCATTATAGACGGGAGACCTGTGCGAGGTATTTTGGTCCGCACCCCATTATAGACGGGAGACCTGTGCGAGGTATTTTGGTCCGCACCCCATTATAGACGGGAGACCTGTGCGAGGTATTTTGGTCCGCACCCCATTATAGACGGGAGACCTGTGCGAGGTATTTTGGTCCGCACCCCATTATAGACGGGAGACCTGTGCGAGGTATTTTGGTCCGCACCCCATTATAGACGGGAGACCTGTGCGAGGTATTTTGGTCCGCACCCCATTATAGACGGGAGACCTGTGCGAGGTATTTTGGTCCGCACCCCATTATAGACGGGAGACCTGTGCGAGGTATTTTGGTCCGCACCCCATTATAGACGGGAGACCTGTGCGAGGTATTTTGGTCCGCACCCCATTATAGACGGGAGACCTGTGCGAGGTATTTTGGTCCGCACCCCATTATAGACGGGAGACCTGTGCGAGGTATTTTGGTCCGCACCCCATTATAGACGGGAGACCTGTGCGAGGTATTTTGGTCCGCACCCCATTATAGACGGGAGACCTGTGCGAGGTATTTTGGTCCGCACCCCATTATAGACGGGAGACCTGTGCGAGGTATTTTGGTCCGCACCCCATTATAGACGGGAGACCTGTGCGAGGTATTTTGGTCCGCACCCCATTATAGACGGGAGACCTGTGCGAGGTATTTTGGTCCGCACCCCATTATAGACGGGAGACCTGTGCGAGGTATTTTGGTCCGCACCCCATTATAGACGGGAGACCTGTGCGAGGTATTTTGGTCCGCACCCCATTATAGACGGGAGACCTGTGCGAGGTATTTTGGTCCGCACCCCATTATAGACGGGAGACCTGTGCGAGGTATTTTGGTCCGCACCCCATTATAGACGGGAGACCTGTGCGAGGTATTTTGGTCCGCACCCCATTATAGACGGGAGACCTGTGCGAGGTATTTTGGTCCGCACCCCATTATAGACGGGAGACCTGTGCGAGGTATTTTGGTCCGCACCCCATTATAGACGGGAGACCTGTGCGAGGTATTTTGGTCCGCACCCCATTATAGACGGGAGACCTGTGCGAGGTATTTTGGTCCGCACCCCATTATAGACGGGAGACCTGTGCGAGGTATTTTGGTCCGCACCCCATTATAGACGGGAGACCTGTGCGAGGTATTTTGGTCCGCACCCCATTATAGACGGGAGACCTGTGCGAGGTATTTTGGTCCGCACCCCATTATAGACGGGAGACCTGTGCGAGGTATTTTGGTCCGCACCCCATTATAGACGGGAGACCTGTGCGAGGTATTTTGGTCCGCACCCCATTATAGACGGGAGACCTGTGCGAGGTATTTTGGTCCGCACCCCATTATAGACGGGAGACCTGTGCGAGGTATTTTGGTCCGCACCCCATTATAGACGGGAGACCTGTGCGAGGTATTTTGGTCCGCACCCCATTATAGACGGGAGACCTGTGCGAGGTATTTTGGTCCGCACCCCATTATAGACGGGAGACCTGTGCGAGGTATTTTGGTCCGCACCCCATTATAGACGGGAGACCTGTGCGAGGTATTTTGGTCCGCACCCCATTATAGACGGGAGACCTGTGCGAGGTATTTTGGTCCGCACCCCATTATAGACGGGAGACCTGTGCGAGGTATTTTGGTCCGCACCCCATTATAGACGGGAGACCTGTGCGAGGTATTTTGGTCCGCACCCCATTATAGACGGGAGACCTGTGCGAGGTATTTTGGTCCGCACCCCATTATAGACGGGAGACCTGTGCGAGGTATTTTGGTCCGCACCCCATTATAGACGGGAGACCTGTGCGAGGTATTTTGGTCCGCACCCCATTATAGACGGGAGACCTGTGCGAGGGAAATTAGTCTTATTGTCGGATATTGATCCCGACTGTCTTGTCTTAATAATGAGGTCAGATTTAGGTCTGGACCGTCTTGTCTTCGTATTATGGTCGGACTTCGGTCTGGACCGTCCTGTCTTAATTAACTACAATAAACGACGATTGATCTTTTAGTCAAACACACTGTAAACTCACCAACTATTTCGATAGTTGATCCTCTCAAATTTCATGCTTTTTAGGTGACCATCAGTAAGTCGTGGAATCGTATTTGGCATAATAGGGCCAATCTTTTGACTTTGGACGTACAATTAGCATCAGACATTGAGGACTCTCATGCTTTTGGCTTTAGTTGTATTTGACTGTCCAATTTTTTGAACTTGTATTCAGTGGGCCCAGTTCCAAACGAGGATGACTTGTATCCGTATTTTGGGGTCCACACTTTGAACGATTGTACTTGTATTGACTTGTATTGGCATAAATGGATGTAATCTCTATTAACCTTCTGATTAGTACGCAATTCTTTGTTAACCCTGTATTTCCGCTACAACGGGGTGTGACAGTAGTCCTCCTCTGATATGGAGCTACTGGTGGTAAAGATGATTGAACATGGATAGACACATGTTCATTTCCAGATTCACTGGACGATGATACAAGATTGATAGGGCGAGATTCATTGCCCGAAGCTTCTATTGGTTCCTCTTCATAAGAGTTAGGAACACGAGGTAATGGAATTAACTACCACAGGAACTGGAGGTGTACATGGTACAAAAACATTAGAGCTAACTCCGTCCGACATGACTAGTCTGAAAAGATAGTCAATAATCCATATAAGTCCAACGGATATGACAATTCGAGTCAATCGAATGAGACAGTACGCAACATGAGTTTCAAAGAGATCTTTGTCTAGATTATACACATACGATTTGGGTTTCTATTACCAACATACCTTCAATGCTTATATATAGGGTCACCCGCAGCCTTCCCACCACATTTACAATATGTTGTTAATATAATCCAAACTATCACGTATATAAACCTTATGTATACACATACGATTTGAGTTTCTATTCCTAACATACTTTCAATGCTTATATATAGGGTCACCCGCAACCTTCCCACCACATTTACAATATGTTGTTAATATAATCCAAACTATCACGTATATAAACCTTATGTATACACATACGATTTGAGTTTCTATTCCTAACATACTTTCAATGCTTATATATAGGGTCACCCGCAACCTTCCCACCACATTTACAATATGTTGTTAATATAATCCAAACTATCACGTATATAAACCTTATGTATACACATACGATTTGAGTTTCTATTCCTAACATACTTTCAATGCTTATATATAGGGTCACCCGCAACCTTCCCACCACATTTACAATATGTTGTTAATATAATCCAAACTATCACGTATATAAACCTTATGTATACACATACGATTTGAGTTTCTATTCCTAACATACTTTCAATGCTTATATATAGGGTCACCCGCAACCTTCCCACCACATTTACAATATGTTGTTAATATAATCCAAACTATCACGTATATAAACCTTATGTATACACATACGATTTGAGTTTCTATTCCTAACATACTTTCAATGCTTATATATAGGGTCACCCGCAACCTTCCCACCACATTTACAATATGTTGTTAATATAATCCAAACTATCACGTATATAAACCTTATGTATACACATACGATTTGAGTTTCTATTCCTAACATACTTTCAATGCTTATATATAGGGTCACCCGCAACCTTCCCACCACATTTACAATATGTTGTTAATATAATCCAAACTATCACGTATATAAACCTTATGTATACACATACGATTTGAGTTTCTATTCCTAACATACTTTCAATGCTTATATATAGGGTCACCCGCAACCTTCCCACCACATTTACAATATGTTGTTAATATAATCCAAACTATCACGTATATAAACCTTATGTATACACATACGATTTGAGTTTCTATTCCTAACATACTTTCAATGCTTATATATAGGGTCACCCAAAACCTTCCCACCACATCTACAGTATGTTTGACCAATGTTTATTCGTCATTGTGAGCACACAAATGACATATAGTTATAAAAGACCAGACAGTCAGTATATCTAAATCTAACAACTCTTATATCACAATTTATAACAAGATAGTCAGTATATCAAATCTGAACTCATCTTATATCACGTCAATCAATATATCTAGATCTGATGACAGCATATGCCTCGCACAGGATTTTCCTTCGACAATGGGGTGCGGACCACAACCAAGACAGTCGAGATATCTAGATCCGACAATACAACCAATAGGGGAAAAATTTTATTTGTCAAACACAAGAAACCATTTAATCAGCCATCACACGGCAATTCAAAGTCATTTCATTCAACATTTCATAAATGACACGTATACACATTTTCGACAGCCGTCAACATGGCAAATTTAAGTCAAATGATCTAAGCAGCCAAATCACATGGCATACACACAAACAATCATTTATTTAACAAATCATGTATACAATAACACATGCTTTTCAGGCCCAAAGTAAAAAGAAAAGGGCGCCATAAACTCACCTTAGCGTTCAAAGTGCTAAAAGGTGCAAATAACTTGAGAAGATCCACAGTCAATTCTCCACTTCTATCCAAAACCTAGGATATGATTACCAACGATGAGGATCAAATCTCACGACGACAAGTATCCTATGTAGAACTACTTAGCTATAGACCCTAGAATGCCATAACCGAGAATGTGATTTAAACTTTTATTTTATTTAACTTTAGTTGGTAATATCAATGACATTGTCATTATAAGGTAGTCTAAAGTACCATTCGATATTCACCAAGTCCAAACTTTCAAGTTATCAAAAACTAAAAATGTCAAACAGCCTAAAAACTCGCGGCGCGAGGTGAACCATTCGCGGCGCGAAGGCCAAATTCAACTAGATCGCGGCGCGAGACCTGAAGGTCGCGGCGCGAATGCAGACCTGCACGAGTGAAAGTGCAGCTTTTGACCATTTTCGCCAAACCAAATCGTTTACATTTCAAATCTTTTCATTTCAACAAGTACCAACAGGTTCAATAACCCGGAAACAATACCATTTCGCTAACCATTTCACAAATTTCAACCATTTTGATTTCAAAGTCCAAATTCTAAATCAAAATTTCATTTATCATCAAAACCCTAAATTCATATCATATTTAAAGGCTTCTAATTCCATTAACAAAACTGAAACAAACCCTTAGCTTGAATTTAAATCAAATCAAAAGTTTAGAGAAAAGTTAACTTACCAAAATTTGTGTTCTTGAATGAAAATTGATGAAGATGAAGATGATGATGATGTTAAAAACCTTGATTATCCACTAAATGATTAAACCCTTTTAATTTCCCTTTTGATTTCTTCTTTCCAAGAGTTGAATTAGAGAAAAGTGTGTTTGTGTGTGTTTTGTGTGGGTGTTGGTCGACCAGGCAAGGAAGAAAAGGGGGGAAAGGGGGTTGTTGTCCCTTTTCCTGCCACTAGTAACAAAACCGGCCCATGTGGCCTAAAATTGATATTTTTAATACTCCTAATTTGGTAAAATGCTTACGATTAAATACGTTTGACCAAAAGGTTATAATTTAAAGTAAAGGTATTTTCCCTCGTCTCATTTTAGTTAAGACAAGCTAATAAAACTTCGTCAAACTAAACTTTAAAAATATTATGTCTAGACAGTCTATTTACTGTGTTCAATACATAACATTTAAATCTTTATTTAAAGTTATTTTAAGACTCGACATTCGTCTAAATAGCTAATAGTCTACGTCATCAGGATACGTCTAATTGAACTATATCAAATGTTCAATTATCTAACAATTTCCACGTTTATAATTATCTAAATTAGACGAAATTATAATAATGATCGAGATTAAGACTAACCCGTCTCTAATAAATTACGAGTTGTCACACACGCTACATATCCTCATTGTTAAGTCATAATATACCACTATCTTAGCCAATGATTATTATAGATGGATAAAATATTATGTGGATTTATCACCACGCACCCTTCTTTAATACTATACCGCAAATAAAAAATTCACCATATGTTTTATAACCCAATACCATAAGATATCCATACATTCTCGTCATATAAGCTTATAAAAGGTGATTTCCTCTCTACCTTTCTACAATCCCTTCAAAATCCATTGTTGGAAAGGCTCTAATACCATATTCGTAACAAGAGGGTGGTAAGGTGAATAATGTTTACGGATGGACAGTGATAAAATAAAAGGAAGGCAGTGGTTGTAAGAACTAACAAAAAAAAGACTCCAATGCATAAGATACGACTCTTAAGCGGGTTCCAATATAATTTTTCATACGGGACATATTAAGGTGTACGTAGTAGTGACTAGTGACAGATAGTTTAATGGAGATTGGTCCTTTTTTTTTTTTTTTTTTTTTTTTTTTTTGTTTTGTTGTAGCAACTTTGTGCATGTCAGGCAGCACACACTTGCCTTGCTAACCAATTAATTTCGGTAGTTGGCATTTACACCTTTTGAATTTTGGTTGAAGCAAACCCCACAACCCTAATCTTTTCTAATTGTCCTCTAATCATTGCATTTTGCTATTCATTTTAAAACTACAAATAGATTTACACTTAAGTAATGTCTAAATATAGCTTGAGTCTAGGATTAAATATTGAATTATGTTTTATCAGTTTTATAACAATTTAAGGAGGCATATATATCCTTGAGTTAACTTAATGGCCGGTTACCTTGATTTTGAAGAAAATTTTGAACAAAAACATTTAAATAAGACCAACTTCATGGATTATACAAATCTCGCCTTAATTTATTCTCTAAGCTAGCCTGATCATGAACTCACAATTTTTTAATCATCAACTATCGTTCTGCCACGATTGATTGGTCACTCACAATTATATTAGCCAAGCCTATGAGGTGAAATGAGTAAAATTGTACATGATCGAAACCGTAGTGAAGTTGAAACCGAATGAATCTATCATTGTTAGCAGATCATCAACTGATGTGACAATGAAAGCACAATGAAGAATGATATTATCGTGATAAAAGGTTTTTTTTTTTTTTGGTTATGTTCTTTTTGATAAATAGAAGTTAAAGTCTAGCTTGGCTCATGAGTCATGACTCCTTATAGTATCAGAACCTTAATCTGTTAAATAGTAGCTTTTACGTACGTGGCTGAGAGGTTTGGTCGACCTCTTTGATCTTTAATTCACAGTTTGGGGTAATTAAATAGCATATGATTATATTTGGATTGAAGCAACATCTCGATCCCCCATTTCATTATAATCATGTCCTTCTCTCAATTAATCATATATTATTATTTTACTACTATTTTGAAACTTTAGTTGGTCGTGTGTCTTTCTTAAATTAGAAACACTTACCAAATTAGATGTATTGGTTCTTGTACACTTGTTTCATGGTCACATTTTGAGGCAGCTTAGGCTGCCCGGAATGGGGCGGTTAGCCCCGGCGATCCACCGGTTTTCGCCGGCTAGTCTCCGGGCACACCACCCCAGGCCGACGATCCACGAAATTGGCGATACCCCCATATCGCTTCAAAATGTGTTGACCGGCTCAATATTCAAAAGTTTCTACCGTTTGAAATGTGGAGCGGCTAGTTTTGTTTTATTTTTTTTCTTCTATCTTTTACATATATATAAAACACACTCTTTTTACCTCATTTTACCACTTTCATTCCAATTCTTACATTCAAAAACTATTTTCACTTCACAAAACAAAACCAAAATGAATCCCAACAACAACCAAAATAATCCCAACAACAACCCAAATAATCAACAACGTCCCATAATCGACTTTAACAAGAAGATCGAGTTGAGTAAGATGAAGCTTAAGGCGAATGAAAGTACGATTAAGCTTGCCGAGTTACGAGTGTTGACTAACGACTATTGTCATCTTGGAGAACCCGAACGGTCGATCATGATGAAGGCGCAAGAAGATATCCGCCAAAAATATGGATATATGTAGTTTTATTTATGTTTTAGTGTTGGTCATTTTATGTTTTTAATTAGTGTAACTTGTTTTTGTTTTAGTGTAACTTGTTTTTATTTTTAAAAAAATATAGTGTTTTAATATTAATGTATTTTTATTTAGTTTTATGAAAATATAACTTTTATTAAAGTTTAGGTACCAAAAGTGTAACTTTTTTTTTAATTTGAAGTCAAACACAAAAAAATAAAAAAAAAATCAATCATTAACCTACCCCACCTTCCAGGCAACTCCACTCCTTCTTTTTTCCCCAGGCAACCCCCAGCAACTCAGGATGCCACATGGCGCGGCGTGGTGAAAGTAGCCCAACCCTAGGCAATACCACTCCGGATAGCCTTAGTTAGTTGGATTATAAAATATTTATTGATGCAAGCTAGCCCCTCAACATTAGTATTTTTTTAATCCTCTCCCTAATCATTGTTTTTATAAAACTCTATTGAGTAATTGGTCAATCTTAATCCTGGTGACAGTTACCAATTTATACTTTTTCTTAAAATTCAGTTTGTATAGCATTTGAACTAGATATTATACCAACCACTACAACAAATATGTCATTTGTTAACATTCATTTTTTCGCACTTTTAAAAAATGTTAAAAAAATTGTTAAATTGTTCACACTTATAAATGTGTGAAAAGAACTCACATTTAAAAGTGTGAATAAATTTAAAGAATCAAAATCTTTTCACACTTATATATGTAGAAACAAAAAGTTCACATTTTGAAGTGTGTAAAAGTATATAATTGTTCACACTTAAAAGTGTGGAAGTAATTTGTGACACCAAATTTCCTCAAACAATAGGAAGTGCGAGGAAATTGAGTGTGACAAATTAGCTCTCACACTTTTAGGGGCAAGGGTGTAGTCGGCAAGTTTATCGGCAAAAAGCATCGTCTAGCATCGGCTCTTTGGCAAACCTATAGCACATGCATCGGCTAGTTTTGGCAAGTTTAATCGGCAAGTTTTGGCAAGTTACATAAGCTAGTTTTGGCCGATGCTAGTGAACGTTGGTAGCGTCTTTGGTGACTGTTTTTTTTTGTTTTCTAGTGGCAAATTGGCAAAATTGGCACACTTTTTGGCAAATTGGCAAAAAACCTCTACTACACCACACTTTTTGGCAACAAATTGGCAAGAATTGGCTAGTTTTTGGCTTGTACACGTGGCATTATCTTATTGGAGGAAACTTTGCCAAAACTTGCCAATTTGCCAATCCTTGGCACTACACCCTTGGCCCTTAAGTGTGAAAATATTTGACATTTTTTTCACACTTTTAAGTGTGAACATTTTGTTTATACATTTATATTTGTGAAAAAAGTATGACGTTTTTAATTTTTTTTCACATTTTTAAGTGTGGATTTTTTTAATACAATTTTAAGTGTGAACAAATTAACATGTTTTTTCACATTTTTTAGAAATGTGAAGAAATAAATGTGAGCAAGTGACATTTTTGTTGTAGTGAACGACTAAGTGAAACACTATATAAGGTAATCTAGTATATTTCGTTTTCATCAGGCCACAAAAATGAGCGAAACCATCAACCATATAAAGTAATCTACTATATTTCGTTTGTATAGCATTTGAACTAGATATTATTGTCTTTTTCAATCAATCCTATATCTTAGACAGAACTAACCATTAATATTACTAAACTACATACAAATGCCTCCATGAAATACAAGTACTCAGCTATATTCTTCAACAGAACTAACTATTACTGAACTACATACAAAGCCTCCATATACAATCAATTAAATCTCACCATATATATACAAACATACATATATATCCGAAATTAATAACATTAAACCAATAATAATAAAATCAAACGAATAAACACAAAATCAAGAGCAAAATTAATCACGAAATTGAACTAATAATAAAAAAATTAAACGAATTAGAAACACTTACAGATCGTTGATGGTGCCGACAATTTCTCCGGCTGGTGAGAACGAGTGACGGTGCCGCGGATTAGAAACACTTACAGATCGTTAGAGATAACGATGAAGAGAATTTTTCCGGTGATTGAAATTTGAGAAGAAGAGATGAGATCGAGAGAAGATCGAGCTGAAATAGAGTTTCTCCGATGACGAGAGTTTTTCCGGTGGATCACGATTTAGGGATTTTAAATTCACATTTTTCCGGTGGATCACGATTTGGGGATTTGAGATGACATCGGAATTGTAGTGAAGTCATGAAAAGAAATATATTAATAAACTAGTCTTTCATGTTTTTGGGGATTTTTTCTGTTTACGTAGTGAATACAAAGTTTGAAGGAAAATTACTTTTCATGACTGTATTGGTTTTTAGTCATAAAAGGTAAGAGTCACTAATTGTCATTTGTTTTGTAGTGTAATTTACACTTTGTATATAATCACAATATTTACTTTTTCTTAGAGCAAAATTCCAAATATAGCTTTAAATTTTTAAAAATTTACTTTATACCACAATTAGGAAGAGAGCAGCCGCCTACACCGCCCCAAGCTAGTTTCGTCCCTGACATCTACCAATGACTCTCCGTCCGTAACTTTAATATTGGATAGATCATGGGTATTGAAAAGATCATTATGTATAATTGAAAAAAATATTGAGATTTCTTTTTTTGGCAAAAAAACAACGTATAAATTCAATATTTGTGTGTATACGCTCTCTTGCAAGTTTCTAATAGCAAGAAGCTAAAATGTATATGATTAAATAAATTTCGGTTGATAAATTCTAAGTTTAAAATATTTATTATTAACATATTTATCGTATGAGAAATGTTAAGTTTACAAATAATATATAAACGAAAGTCTACACATATATTTCATCAATCAAATTAATATTTTTTTTTCTCTCTTTTTTTTCTTTATTAATTGGTCCAAATCTCATGTTACAGGTATTTAAAACTATTTATTTGTATATTGTTTGTAAATTTAGCATTTCACTCGTCATATTAACTTAAAGTGAAAATTATGGAAATCTCGATAATCGATCTTCTTGTTTTATGGTTGTAACAAGAATTTTAATCCGGGCGTTGCCACGGGAGACATATCGCCGCCGCATCATGCAAACATACATCTAGCATTACCCAAAAGTTTGGACACTTAAAGTTTACTATAAGAAGTAGAAAGTAATGGATATATAAAGTTGAAAAAACCGAGAGGTCGATAGTAAAAGTTAGAAACCTTATAATAAGAGAAAAAAAGTAAAAAATAAAGATTTGATGATTAAAGTTAAAAACCCAAAAGTGAATTGGTAAAAAGTAAAAACTTTGTTACTAAGTTTGTATAAAAATGTTAGACTAAAGTTAAAAAACCTAAAAGTTAAGTGGTAAATATAAGAAAATTTAAAAGTAAAATAAAAATTGCTACAGTACCGAGTCAAGCCGAGCCACCAAGCTGTCACTGTGCAAGCCGAGCCGTGAAAACGGCTTACTGTAGCTAAGCCGCGGCTTAGCTACAGTGCCACCACTCACAGCCGCAATCATAACCCGGGCGTTGCCACGAGGACACTTAAAGTTTACTATAAGAAGTAGAAAGTAATAGATAGATAAAGTTGAAAAAACCAAGAGTTCGATGGTAAAAGTTAAAAACCTTATAATAAGAGATAAAAAGTAAAAAATAAAGATTTGATGATTAAAGTTAAAAACCCAAAAGTCAATTGGTAAAAAGTAAAAACTTTGTTACGTAAGTTTGTATAAAAATGTTAGACTAAAGTTAAAAAACCTAAAAGTTAAGTGGTAAAAATAAGAAAATTTAAAAGTAAAATAAAAATTGCTACAGTACCGAGTCAAGCCGAGCCACCAAGCTGTCACTGTGCAAGCCGAGCCGTGAAAACGGCTTACTGTAGCTAAGCCGCGGCTTAGCTACAGTGCCACCACTCACAGCCGCAATCATAACCCGGGCGTTGCCACGAGGACACTTAAAGTTTACTATAAGAAGTAGAAAGTAATAGATAGATAAAGTTGAAAAAACCAAGAGTTCGATGGTAAAAGTTAAAAACCTTATAATAAGAGATAAAAAGTAAAAAATAAAGATTTGATGATTAAAGTTAAAGTTAAAAACCCAAAATTCAATTGGTAAAAATTAAAAACTTTGTTACTTAAGTTTGTATAAAAAAAATGTTAGACTAAAATTAAAAAACCTAAAAGTTAAGTGGTAAAAAAATAAGAAACTTTAAAAGAAAAGTTAAAAAAAATAAAATAAAATAAAAAAAATAAAATAAAAAAAAAAGACAAAATAGCTGACGTCAGCAAATTAATGTAGCTATGCGCCAGGTGAAATGTTATATATATATTAGAGTTAAGTACTTTTTTCGTCCCTGTGGTTTATCGTTTTATCACTTTTCGTCCTCGCCGTTAACTTTTGGCTAAAATCATCCCCATGGTTTGCATTTCGTCCCTGCCGTTATAACTTTGCCGTTAACCCCCTCACATGCAAGTCACGTGAGGGGCATTTTTGTCTTTTCACCAATTTAAGTGCAAAAATCGTCCCTGTGGTTTGTCGTTTTTGCATTTTTCATCCTCGCCGTTAACAAACAAAAATTACCGGTAAGAATTTAATCCAAACAAAACAAAAACCTATATATACCTATATTTAAAAAAATTTCTATAATATTTTAAAGTTATTTTTTTGTAATTTGTGAACTTTAAAACTTATATTTGGTTATAAAATACTTATTTGGTATTATTTTTTGAGTAGATAGTAATTATCTTTTGATTATTTACGTTAAATTATAGTAAGTTTTATAACATTTTTATAAATTAAATTAGCGGTACCGGCCGGTATTAAATTAGATCTTCATATGTAGGTATATATAGGTTTTTGATTTGAGTTTGTTTTGGTTTTTGATTAAATTCTTGTTTGGAGGTTTGTTAAAGACAAGGATGAAGAATGCAAAAACGACAAACCATAAGGACGAATTTTGCACTTAACCATAGGGACAAACCATGAAGATGGGTGAAAAGACATAAATGCCCCTCACGTGCAAGGCACGTGAGGGGTTAACGGAACCAAGGACGAAATGCAAACCACGGGATGATTTTAGCCAAAAGTTAACGGCGAGGACGAAAAGTGATAAAACGATAAACCAGGACGAAAAAAGTACTTAACTCTATATATTAATTTATAAACTATCGTTTCACTATAGAGGATGCCCCCGACCTATTCAACCAAGCATGTTTCTTGGACTTTAGTCCACTTTTTTTTGTGGTGCACAATGACACCAAATCTAATCTAATCATATATACTACAGAACACAGAAAGTGGATTCCTCACCGACTTCAAGTGATTTTTATTTTGTTAGGAAAAAAGTTTTTCTGAAATTAATTTACCATATTGAGTTGAAAAAAATAGAGTTGGGATTCCCTCAAGTTAGTAATAACTTGAGGGGTAAAGTTGAAAAGATCTCGACTATTGAATTTAAATCAAGGGTCAAGATTTAATAATCATTTTTGAATCTTAACCCTTGATTTTTATTCAAAGGCCAAGATCCCTCTAACTTTACTTGAGGGAATCTCTACCCAAAAAAATAACCTGTAATCCTTTATAAAGTGTATAAACACCCCCCTCCCACTATCCCTTTTAACCAATGAGATTTTAAAATGTCAAAAATAATGTAACAAAATTTAAAGTAAATATTATGAACAAGTTGTCAACTTATATTACGTTAACGAAAATATAGCTATAAGGAGTTTTTTTTAAAACAACAGTGAAGGTTGTTAAGGAGATTTTACACAAATCGGTAGTTGATCACAAAACAGAAATAAGCACAGTTGATCATAACTAAGCTAAATATTATTACCACGTAGAATTAGGAAAGACATGACATAACTTTTTTAAATTTCGATTAGGAGTGAGGCATCCTCACTTAGTTAATTATATAATCGGTAATATAGTTAAATCATTTGGGTATTAACTATTAAGTGAAAGATTTTACTAATATCATAACTCTTACGAGATTGAATGATGGAATCCAATGTGGTTCCAGGACAGAGTACCCTCTTTAACCTTTTTGGGTTTTTTTTAGACTTATAGTCATATATTGATATACATACATGCAGTTAGTAATTTAGTATCATAAATTTATAGTACTATAGTAATAGTAATAATATAGTATGATGAGTAGCCATTGGGCTTGATTGACCTTAGCCTGATAATGTTTTGGGCTTTAGACTTCCTGTTCGATTCATTTTTGGGTGTATCTTTGGGTTAATACTTGATACAACCGTCTCCAACTTTACTGTCTTTTTTAGTAGTTCAGAGATACCATGACATCACTGCCGACTCAATGGGTTTCGAGTTTAACTACATTTATTTTGAAAATTGAGCAGCACTCAGGGTAGTAAGTGATAACTTAAACTTACGATACTTTACATGTTAAAAATAAACCCCTTGTTAGTAGAAACAAAAATAGTAAGTATAGCCCCTAAAATCCATATGAGCAAAGTACGCACCTAATTAACTTTTACTGAGAGCTTAAAAACTGTAATTGGCTAAACCCTTTTTATTTATATTTCGTTTTGTCTCTTTGACTTTTAAGGCAAAATAGTGTTGAAAACAAAAATTAAAATGTTTACCAGGAAGCTTCGTATATGCATTTTTTTTATCTTAACTAAAGAAACTGTGCCTACTTTCCACCACGCTACCATCTTAAACAAAGATCGGATCGGCTTTTGCGATGAGGAATACACATAAACAATTCATGAACGACGACTTTTATTTAACTAATTATAAAAATAACTTGGACTTTCTTCTTCATTTCATACATACATGTAATGTGACAGAAAACGATTATTCATATATTCTTGAAAATCAAAACCAGATCATAAGTTCATTTTATCTCTGATGACAGAAGTTACAACCGGGGTTCTCGCTGTAACGGCCGTTGTGGCTATACTTTCAACAATATTTTTGATCGTCGTGATCGTGCTTTCACGCAGCTCACGAGTCGCTAGTAGACCGCTTCCAAACACATCAATTATGATGACATCTTCATCATCATCTTCGTCTTCTAGGACATGGAAATATGATGTGTTTCTTAGTTTTAGAGGAGAAGATACTCGCAAGACTTTTGTAGACCATCTCTACAATGCTCTTGTACAACATACCATTTGTACTTATAAAGACAATGAAAAACTTTCTAGGGGTGATACCATTGGTCCATCTCTCTTGAAAGCTATTCAAGAATCACAAATTGCACTTATCGTATTCTCTAAAAACTATGCCGAATCTTCTTGGTGTTTGGATGAACTTGCACACATTATATATGAAATGCAAGGAGGAGAGAGGCCAAATCGTTATTCCCATATTTTATGATGTGAATCCCTCTTATTTAAGAAAACAGAATGGGCAATTTGGCAAAGCTTTTTCCAAACATGGGAAGTCGGCTAGATTTGAAACATGGAGAAAAGCACTCTTGGATGCAAGTAACATTGCTGGATGGGAAACCAAGCACATTGCCAATGGGTAATCCTTTTTTCCGCCTTATTTATCCAAACATTGTGCACCTTTTTAAAATATGTAGTGTATATATATGTTAAATATCTATATATATATTTTTGATGTGTAGGCATGAAGCAGTAGGCATCAAAATAATTGTCGGTACCGTTCTAGATAAATTGTTATATGTAAATTCAGATGTTGATGAAAACCTTGTTGGAATGGGGCCTCGATTTAAATACTTTGAATCACAATTGCAAATTGGGTCCCATGGTGTGCGAATGATTGGGATATGGGGAGTTGGGGGTGGTGGTAAGACGACTCTTGCCTTTTCTGTTTATATGAAAATTAGGGACAATTATCAAGGTCATTGCTTTATTGGCAATGTTCGGGAAGAATCAGGGAAACATGGCTTACAAAAAAAGCAAGAAAAAGTTTTATCAGAAGTTTTGAAAACAAAAGTGTTGGTGGGGAGCGTTCATGAAGGAAGATACAAGATTCAAAGTATGTTATGTCGTAGAAAAGTGTTGATTGTTCTTGACGATGTTGATGACCTTGAGCAATTGGAGGCATTAGTAGGATCACATGATTGGTTTGGTGGGGGGAGTAACTAGAGATGAGCATTTACTAACAACTCACAGGGTAGACGAGGTGTGTCCTGTGAGTTTATTATCAGATGATGAGGCTATTCGGCTCTTTAAAAGACATGCATATAAGGAGAATAACCCCGTAGAAGATTATGACAATCTTTCTTTTAGGGTGATTTCTTATGTTAATGGGCTCCCGTTAGCACTTAAAGTCTTGGGGTCTTTTCTTTATGGCAAAGACAAGAATGAGTGGATCAGTGCCTTAGATAAGTTAAAAGAAATACCAAATCGTAAGGTCACAGATCAACTTAAAATAAGTTACGATGGACTTGAGCATGATGAGAAACAGATATTCTTAGATATTGCATGTTTCTATAGGAGGTGCCAAACAGAAAAGCCGATGAGTGTATTTGAGGCTTGTGGGTTTCACCCTCACATTGGGATAAAGGTGTTGATACAAAAGGCTCTCATAACTATTTCTTCTAAAGGTTTTTTTGATATGCATGATCTGGTTCAAGAAATGGGACAACACATTGTTAGAGGGGAACATCCCAACAATCCTGAAAAACATAGCAGGGTTTGGCGATCTGAAGAAATTGAAGACATTTGTTCAAGGAATGCAACAATGGTAATGTTTATGATATTCAAGTAAGTTGTCCACTGAATGATACAAAATCACAGGCACGTACGTACTAAGATGATAATTCAAGTTAATCTTTTCATCCTTTTTTATCTTTATTGCAGGAAAATAACAAGATTGAAGCTATACGATATGCTAAAGATGAGCCTCCATCAAAAACTTGTTTCAAACTTAAAGACACTTAGATTCCTTGAAGTGATTACTTGGCACGAGGACAGCTATGATGAAGGGCCTACCTTTATTTCAAATGAGATATATGGTTTGGTATGGGTATCCTGCAAGTCTTCTTCCTGAAAGTTTTCAACCAAGGAAGCTTGTTGTTCTAGGTTTAGATTCCACCTTGCAAATAGAACTTTGGAAGGGTCAAAAGGTAGATCATTTCTTCTAAACTTAAACCAACGTTTTCTTAAATATATAGATATAAGTGTTATTATACACTAAAGTTGCTTTTTAACTACTATCCCCTGTTTAATAATTCAGACTCACTTGAAGCATGGACCACAAAATATGTGTATGAGATGTATGTGATGTATTAAAATGTTATTTCTCGTATCTAATATCCACATTCTCTGACTTGCGAGTGCATCAGCATCTACCGTGTTTGAAAGAGCTCATTCTCTCATATACGAAATCACTAGTAAAGACACCTGATTTTTCCGGACTCCCGTCTCTTCAAAAGTTGATACTCCTTTATTGTGACCGCTTAGAAGAGATTGATCCATCACTTGGAAACCATACAAGTGTTGTTGACGTATATGTAGGTCATTGTGAGAAGCTTATAAGGTTTCCAACAATTGTTCGTATGAAAAAACTGGAGATTTTTGAAATTACAAATTGCAAAGCACTTCTTGAGTTTCCAAAGATCGAAGCAAACATGGATAGCTTGGTAAACTTGCATTTAGAAAATGTTGGGATAGAAGTTCTCCCATCATCAGTCGGAACATATTGTACCAATCTAGTTTCGCTAATATTGAAAGATTGTTCAAAGCTAAAGAGCATAGACAGCAATTTGCATGCCTTAAAACATCTGAAACAGTTTAAATTAACTGGTTCTACACAACTTGAGAAGAATCCAAAAGATCTATTCAATGAAAAATGTTTTCTAGAGGAGCTCCTTTTCGACCTAAAGTACTCTTCAGAAATGAATAATTTACGACCCAATCCTCCTAACTTGCCACGTTTGTTAAGAAAGTTGAATCTCAGTGGATTCAAACTGATAGATGGAAAGATACCCTGTGAGATCGGCGAGTTATCCAACTTACAAGAGCTACATCTATGTGGCAATCAATTTTCGCGATTGGATGTCAGCCTCTCACAGCTTTCTCAGCTCAAACTCCTCAACCTGAGTCGTTGCCACAACCTTGTTGAATTGCCCGAGTTTCCATCGAATATAGTTATTCTTCAAGCAGACTATTGCTACTCACTTGAAGCCATCAGAGATGATATATACTCAAATTGTAAATGGTTATCTCAAGTCTCAATTAAGTCAGATGGGGAAGGGTGCGGAAGCTTAGTTGGTGGCTTGAAACTACTAGAATCCATGCTTCAGGTATGTATGGGTTAGCGCCCTCTGTATGTCCGTTGTTGAGTCTAACACCTGTTTATACACATGTGATGTAATATATATATCTAATTAAATGCATGATTTGTTTTGAATTAATATTCAGGGACAGAATATTGAAAATCATCACTGTATGAGCCTCAATTTACAAGGCTCGGAGATTGTTAGCTTTAAAATATAGTTAGTGCATGTTTGTAACAATGTAAATAGAATTGTCGTTGTGTCTAATCTTGTTTATGTGTAAGGTTGTTAATGTAATTAGACAAGGACTAGTTTGTAATTAGAGAGAGGTTTAATGCAAATGTCAAGCCTATATAAACCCCCTCACCTCTCATTTGTAACTTAACCTTTGAAATATAATTTCCCTTT
Source organism: Erigeron breviscapus (assembly GCA_034093135.1). Taxonomy (NCBI): domain Eukaryota; kingdom Viridiplantae; phylum Streptophyta; class Magnoliopsida; order Asterales; family Asteraceae; genus Erigeron; species Erigeron breviscapus. The sequence goes on along the minus strand of CM067167.1, from coordinate 44,056,377 downwards.
TCCCTTTCTCTCTCTAACTCTCTCTCTCACACACATAAACTCAAATCACGATTTAGCCATTGTTTACATTTGGTATCAGAGCAAAATCACAACTTGTGTTAGATCCATGACTTGATTTTGTTCAATTTTGGGCTAAATTGTGTTTTTCCCACTTTACCGAAAGATCCAATCTTTACCCTCTTAACATGTTAAAGTTTCTTCCTTTTTAGTTTTATTCCATTCATTACCTTCCTATAATCATCCTCAAGAAGTTTCAAATCTCAATTCAAAACCAAATGGCTTGAAATTGAAATTTTAGCTTTCTGATCTGAAATCCGGTTTTCATTCCGGTTTTCATTTTCCTTTGAATTTCTATTGTAAAACCGGTATTCCTTCCGGTTTTCCTTCCGGTATTCCTTCCGGTTTTCATTCTAATAAAAAAAATTTAAATTTCGTTGTTATATTCTAACATATCTGGTTTACACCAAAACCGATATTTGTACTAAATTTCTTCATTTCTCAAGTCGAAATTCCCCTTTTTCCCACGAAAACCGGATTTAGTATAGTATTTCATGAATCCCGGTTTTAGTGAAGATTTTTCTGAAAACCGGATTTAGTGAAGTTTTGTTGAATAGGATTTAGTACTCTTTTTCTGAATAACCGGATTTAGTACTCATTTTTCTGAATACCGGATTTAGTACTCTTTTTCTGAATAACCGGATTTAGTACTCATTTTTCTGAATAACCGGATTTAGTACTCATTTTTCTGAAAACCGGATTTAGTACTCTTTTTCTGAAAACCGGATTTAGTACTCTTTTTCTGAATACCGGATTTAGTACTCTTTTTCTGAATAACCGGATTTAGTACTCATTTTTCTGAATAACCGGATTTAGTACTCATTTTTCTGAAAACCGGATTTAGTACTCATTTTTCTGAATAACCGGATTTAGTACTCTTTTTCTGAATAACCGGATTTAGTACTCTTTTTCTGAATACCGGATTTAGTACACATTTTCTGAAACCCGGATTTAGAACATATTTTCTGAAACCCGGATTTAGAACACATTTTGTGAAACCTGGATTTAGTACTATTTCTGAAAACCGGTTTTATTATAGTTTAATACCTGGTTTATCCCAAAACCGGTATTTGTTCTTAATTTCTTCATTTCTCAAGTCGAAATTCTGCCCGTTGTTTCCCTCGAAAACCGGATTTACTATACATTTTACCATTACCGGTATTTGTATAGAATTTCTCTTCAAAACCGGTTTTATTATAGTTTAATACCTGGTTTACACCAAAACCGGTATTTGTTCTTAATTTCTTCATTTCTCAAGTCGAAATTCTGCCCGTTGTTTCCCTCGAAAACCGGATTTACTATACATTTTTTAATACCGGTTTAGTACTCTTTTTCTGAATACCGGTTTAGTACTCTTTTTCTGAAAACCGGATTTAGTATAGTATTTCATGAATCCCGGTTTTAGTGAAGATTTTTCTGAAAACCGGATTTAGTGAAGTTTTTTGACTTTAAGTAATATTGTGTGTGAAAATACCTGGTTTATCCCAAAACCGGTATTTGTTCTTAATTTCTTCATTTCTCAAGTCGAAATTCTGCCCGTTGTTTCCCTCGAAAACCGGATTTACTATACATTTTACCATTACCGGTATTTGTATAGAATTTCTCTTCAAAACCGGTTTTATTATAGTTTAATACCTGGTTTACACCAAAACCGATATTAGTTCTTAATTTCTTCAACTTTGTGAAAAGTCACTCTGTCCAAGTTTCGAGACGAATACCGGATTTAGAACATATTTTCAAGAAACCCGGATTTAGAATTTGATTTAGAACACATTTTGTGAAACCCGGATTTAGTACTCTTTTTCTGAATACCGGATTTAGTACATATTTACTGAAAACCGGTTTTTCATCAAATTTTCTCAAAATGTCGATGACTGACCCCTTGATTCTCGGTTCTGATTCAAGACCTCCTGTTTTGTATCGTGGGTCATATCCCCAATGGAAAAAACGGTTTTTGGATTGGATTGAAAGACAACCTCTTGGAGATGACATCAAAGCTTCTTATGAAGAAGGCCCGACTGTTCATACAAATCCAGTCACCAAAGAACTTATTCCAAAAGAAAGTTGGAGCACAGCTCAAAAGAACCGCACTCAGGCTGATAATCTCGCAAGATCTCATCTCTACATGGCTCTTCCTAACGATATTTATTCCAATGTTGACTCATATGAGACTGGGAAAGAGATTTGGGACGAAATTGAAAAGCAACTGCAAGGTTCAGAGGTGTCTTCAACGATCAGATTATCCAATGTTCTTGATATGTATGAATCATTCAAACAAGAGAAAAGTGAAACGTTAGAAGAAGCGTATACACGTTTCTGTAACGTGATCAATGAACTGAGAAAGAATGCTATTAAAAAGACTGACTTGGAACTAAACATCAAATTTTGAGAAATCTTCATGAAGAATGGCAAGTCTTTGGGGCTCAACTCAACCAACAAGATGAATTTGGCAAACTTTCTATTCATACCTTGTATGAGAAGTTGAAGATCAACCTTCGAGCAGTTCAAAAGCAACAAATGAAGACTGAAGGAAGCTCCTCCTCAGATCCACTTGCTCTAGTTGCTGATAGAAAGCCATCCAGATCGTCAAGGAAAAATGTTGTTGAAACTGCTAATGATGATGAATCAAGTGACACCAGTGACCCAGACATGGATGACAAGGAAAAAGAAATGTACAAAGACTTAGCCTACTTCACAAGAGACTTCAAGAAAAAATTCTCCATAAAGAAACCAACCAATAATCAACTTCGCACTTCATCGGTGTCTTCCTATGTCAAGAATTCACAAGCTCCAAAATTTGACAATCACTACAACAATGTTGGTGGTGAAAGGAAGTATGAAGCTCCAAAGAAGTTTGAGAAGAGGGTTCTTGAAAAGAAGACCGAAGAAAAGAAATGCTACAATTGTGGTCTTACTGGTCATTTTGCTATCCACTGTACCAAACCTTGTCAAAAGAATTCAACCTACTACCAGAACAAGCTCTTGCTAGTCAAGCAACAAGAAAGTGGTATTGCTCTTCTTGCTGAAAACGACGAATGGTTACATCTGTCCGATGAAGAGACTGAAGAGCTTGCTGCAAATGTTTGTTTCATGACGAAGATCAAGCGGTCTAAGGAACTGAATGAAGGTGGTACAAGTTCTGAATCTGAAGATGATGAGGTTTGTACTATTCCTAAACGTGATCTTGATGAATACATGAATAAAGCTGTCGAAACAAATAAATCTTTACAAACTGAGGTTTCTAACTTAACTGATTCTTTACAAGAGAAAGAAAAACTTTTGATTGATTTTCAAACCATACATGAAAAACTTCAAAAAGATTTTGATGAATTGACAGCTAATCAAACTTCCATTTCTTTTACCCCTTCTTCTGTGTTGCAACTTGCAAATCAAGAACTTGAGACCAAAGTTTTTGAATTAACCAAGACCATCAAAGAGGTGCAAATTGCAAAGTCCAATGAAACGTTTCGAGCAAATGTTTTGGCTGAAGATATTGAGTCCTTGAAACTTAAGTTAAAAGAGTCCAACCTGGCTTTGAAAGAATTAGAAAACAAAATTTCTGATTTAAACTATGCTTGCTACATAAAAGATTCAAATAATCAACAACTTGATAAAAAAATTGATCAACTCAAGGAAGAAATCAAATTTTATCAAGAAAAGGTTTACAGGATCGATCGATCTAATAAACAAATCTTTTTAAACAAGCCTAAAGATTTTGAAGATGGGTTGACTCAAGGGTTAGGTTTTGAGAATCCAAAGAATTTGCTCAAAGCACAACAGGAAGTCCCATCTCTGTATGACGCCAATTTAATGCGGTATGGCATGACCACCCAATTTGTGAGACCAAGTTATGGTGATATTGAGACAGATTATTATCTAGCAAAATGTGCTATTCAATGCAATTATGATCAAATTAATGAGTCAAATGATCTTTTTAATCTTCCACTTGTTCCTAAAAGAAAAACTCACTCTGTTACTATTGTTGAACTTGATGAAAACTCGAGTGACCAACAACTTGTGGTTCTTTCTAATGAGTCTAAACAAGTAGAAGAAAGTTCTGTTCCAAAACCTGCTTCTGGTAGACCATACATTCCACAAAGTGTTTTGGAAAAGCAAATTGAAGATCTAAAAAGAACACTTGATGAACAACAAATTTTGCTAGATAATCTAATGCCTCAAAATCACTGTCCCAAAGTTGTGCCAGTCGTCCCCACCACACCATTTGGTGTTGTTTATGATTGTGCTGAACCTAATTGCTCTGCATGTGAAGATATCATGTCTTCGTCTTCTCTTTCCTATATTTCTGCATGTGATCTTGTTGATGCTGCTGTATAAACTGAATGGGATTCTGTTAAGACATATAATGTTTCAATCCAAACAGACCTTGACATTCCCACCGATGAGAACCCAATTGACCCCCAGATTTACTTGGATGAGATTACTGCATTAAAACTTGATTTAGAAAAGGAACGGTGTCTCAATAAGGAAATTTTTGAAGATGTTCATGTTTCTGCTCAAACAGATTGTGAACACGAAATTGAAAAAGATCATTTCTTTCCAAACGTTTTTGATAGTGAACCTTTCAAGTTTTCTGAGGAAACCCAAACTTACTTGAATGATTTTGATACTTTGTCTAAAAAGTTTGAAAACGAAAGAGAACAAAGATTGAAAGTACTCGCTGAACTTAATAAAATTAAGATGGAAGTGGCGTACAAAAATATTGTTCTTCAAGCTTTCGCAGATAATAAGATTGAAAAAGCTTCAAATTTACTCAAGGGAAGTCATTGTCCGGTCAAATTCAGTGAATTAAGTCACTCAAAGTTGTCAAATGAAACCAATGTGTCAATCCCATCCAAAGAAAGTCCTTGTCCCAAAGACCCAAATGTCCCAAGTGTGAGTTTGGAATCCAAACCTAAAGTCAAATATGCCAAAATGAAATTTTCAAATCTTCCTAATCTAAATAACTTTTTAGAAGAAGATCATTCGTATGATCCTGATTTTGAAAAACAATTTGTTCCAAAGGAAGAAAAGGTTGAATTTTCATTAAAAAGGATTCCAAAATCACACTCTACGAATCACACCACATTCCATGAGAAGTTTCAAAGACCAAAGACCAATCAAGTACCCAAAACTTCTACAGCACCGAAGACTCCTACCCCAAAACCCAAACTCAATAAGATGAAACAACATACTCGTGGTAATCATGCTTCTGCACAACCTAGATATCACAGGTATTCTAGCTCTCCTAAGCAATCTACAGTTACACCTAAGAACGTCCTAAAGGTATTTAGAGATGATGTTGTAGGAATAGTTAGATATCAAGATCAGTATGGTTGGTTTTCTCCCACTTACAAAAAGCAAGCACCACATGCCAAAGAGACCAGCAAGAAGAAACATGCCAAGAACATACACAAACAGTCATCCACTAACTCTAAAAATGTTCATGTTTCAGGTTACATGTGCTTAAATTGTCAAAGTAAATGGCTTTCATGCTACTAGGACAGTCAAGCTTGCTGGAAATGCTACATCTGTAAAACAAGAGTGGATAGTTCGTAGACCTAATGCTCTAGATAGATCAAATGCTTCTAGGACTAGTCCATCTTGTTCTCAAACTTTGTAATAACTGTTTTGTTCTGTAATTCGTACCGTTACTTTTGAACTATGTTTGTGTGTTTACTTGCTTTCAATAAAATTCCATGTTGGATTGTGTGTTTGTTCGGTTGTCTGTTTAATGTTGATGTTTATCTTATGTCTTCGTTCGTTTTTCTCTTTTTATTTACTTGTCATTCTAATAAAAACAATTTGTTCCAAAGGAAGAAAAGGTTGAATTTTCATTAAAAAGGATTCCAAAATCACACTCTACGAATCACACCACATTCCATGAGAAGTTTCAAAGACCAAAGACCAATCAAGTACCCAAAACTTCTACAGCACCGAAGACTCCTACCCCAAAACCCAAACTCAATAAGATGAAACAACATACTCGTGGTAATCATGCTTCTGCACAACCTAGATATCACAGGTATTCTAGCTCTCCTAAGCAATCTACAGTTACACCTAAGAACGTCCTAAAGGTATTTAGAGATGATGTTGTAGGAATAGTTAGATATCAAGATCAGTATGGTTGGTTTTCTCCCACTTACAAAAAGCAAGCACCACATGCCAAAGAGACCAGCAAGAAGAAGAAAAGGTTGAATTTTCATTAAAAAGGATTCCAAAATCACACTCTACGAATCACACCACATTCCATGAGAAGTTTCAAAGACCAAAGACCAATCAAGTACCCAAAACTTCTACAGCACCGAAGACTCCTACCCCAAAACCCAAACTCAATAAGATGAAACAACATACTCGTGGTAATCATGCTTCTGCACAACCTAGATATCACAGGTATTCTAGCTCTCCTAAGCAATCTACAGTTACACCTAAGAACGTCCTAAAGGTATTTAGAGATGATGTTGTAGGAATAGTTAGATATCAAGATCAGTATGGTTGGTTTTCTCCCACTTACAAAAAGCAAGCACCACATGCCAAAGAGACCAGCAAGAAGAAACATGCCAAGAACATACACAAACAGTCATCCACTAACTCTAAAAATGTTCATGTTTCAGGTTACATGTGCTTAAATTGTCAAAGTAAATGGCTTTCATGCTACTAGGACAGTCAAGCTTGCTGGAAATGCTACATCTGTAAAACAAGAGTGGATAGTTCGTAGACCTAATGCTCTAGATAGATCAAATGCTTCTAGGACTAGTCCATCTTGTTCTCAAACTTTGTAATAACTGTTTTGTTCTGTAATTCGTACCGTTACTTTTGAACTATGTTTGTGTGTTTACTTGCTTTCAATAAAATTCCATGTTGGATTGTGTGTTTGTTCGGTTGTCTGTTTAATGTTGATGTTTATCTTATGTCTTCGTTCGTTTTTCTCTTTTTATTTACTTGTCATTCTAATAAAAACAATTTGTTCCAAAGGAAGAAAAGGTTGAATTTTCATTAAAAAGGATTCCAAAATCACACTCTACGAATCACACCACATTCCATGAGAAGTTTCAAAGACCAAAGACCAATCAAGTACCCAAAACTTCTACAGCACCGAAGACTCCTACCCCAAAACCCAAACTCAATAAGATGAAACAACATACTCGTGGTAATCATGCTTCTGCACAACCTAGATATCACAGGTATTCTAGCTCTCCTAAGCAATCTACAGTTACACCTAAGAACGTCCTAAAGGTATTTAGAGATGATGTTGTAGGAATAGTTAGATATCAAGATCAGTATGGTTGGTTTTCTCCCACTTACAAAAAGCAAGCACCACATGCCAAAGAGACCAGCAAGAAGAAACATGCCAAGAACATACACAAACAGTCATCCACTAACTCTAAAAATGTTCATGTTTCAGGTTACATGTGCTTAAATTGTCAAAGTAAATGGCTTTCATGCTACTAGGACAGTCAAGCTTGCTGGAAATGCTACATCTGTAAAACAAGAGTGGATAGTTCGTAGACCTAATGCTCTAGATAGATCAAATGCTTCTAGGACTAGTCCATCTTGTTCTCAAACTTTGTAATAACTGTTTTGTTCTGTAATTCGTACCGTTACTTTTGAACTATGTTTGTGTGTTTACTTGCTTTCAATAAAATTCCATGTTGGATTGTGTGTTTGTTCGGTTGTCTGTTTAATGTTGATGTTTATCTTATGTCTTCGTTCGTTTTTCTCTTTTTATTTACTTGTCATTCTAATAAATGTGATTGCATGATGAATCCCTAACCTTTCATGGACCCAGTCTAAGTGGGTACCTAAAACCTTACTTCCTGATTTTACAGGAATTTCTCATCTGTGTCTGGTATGTCGATTCCGGATGCTCTAGACACATGACTGGTGATAAATCCTTGCTTAAGAACTTTGTTGAACGTTTCATGGGAACGGTTAGATTTGGAAATGATCATCTTGCTCCCATTCTTGGCTATGGAGATATTGTTCAAAATGGCATCACCATAAAATGTGTGTCATATGTTGAAGGTTTGGGCCATAATCTTTTCAGTGTTGGACAATTTTGTGACAATGATCTGCAAGTCCTCTTTAGAAGATATGAATGTAAAGTTCAAACCGAAGATGGTGTCGATATTCTTACTGGTTCATGAGATAACAACTTGTTCACCATTGATCTCAACAATATTCCAACTCCATCTTCAAATATTTGTCTTCTGTCTAAAGCTTCAGCCCAACAATCTTGGCTATGGCATCGTCGTCTCTCTCATCTTAATTTCCATACAATTAATACCCTAGTTGATAAACAACTCGTCGATGGTCTACCTGATTTCAAGTATGACACAAACCATGTTTGTTCTGCATGTTCAATTGGAAAACTCAAGAGAGCGTCTCATAGACCAAAGAAGCATTTAAGCACTGATGCTCCCCTTCATCTCCTTCACATGGATTTGTGTGGCCCTATGCGTGTCCAAAGCATTCATGCTAAACGATACATTCTTGTCATTGTTGATGATTACTCTCGCTATACTTGGGTCTATTTTCTTCGTGAAAAGAGTGAGGCTCCTCAAGTAATCATTGATTTCATCAAAAGGACGCAAGTAAATCTTCAAACCTCTGTTCGTATTGTACGTTCTGATAATGGCAACGAATTCAAGAACGCTACTCTTGGATCATACTTCTCTTCTATCGGTATCACTCATCAATTTTCAACTGCACGAACACCTCAACAAAATGGAGTCGTTGAAAGAAGAAATCGAACTCTTGTTGAAGCTGCTCGTACCATGCTTGCTCATTCTAGATTACCACCAAATCTATGGGCTGAAGCCATTGCAACTGCCTGCTTTACTCAAAACAGATCTATAATCAACAAGAGGTTTGACATTACTCCTTATGAAGTCATCAACAAGAGAAGACCAAATGTGAACTATTTCCATATATTTGGGTGTGTCTGTTATGTCTTGAATGATAGAGATAATCTTGGAAAATTTGAACCAAAAGGTGACGAGGGTTATTTTGTTGGTTATTCAAGAGAATCCATTGCTTATCGTGTCTATAACCGTAGAACCAAACAAATTGTAGAGAGTATGAATGTTAAATTTGATTGTTAGAACTCTTATAATTCGTGTTATAGTGCGGAAGTAAGATAATCAACAATGGTGGAAAGTGTGTGAGTTAGTGTGTGTTAGTGTGTGTTCTTGAGAGAGAAAGGTGTGTGTGGGAGAAGAAGTATTATCATATGTGTAAAAAATGCTTATCAGGCTTACCAGACTTGATTTGTTCATCTTCTTCATTGTCAGAATCTTCATCTATTGCATTCAGAATTGATTGACAATATTTCAAGGTACCATCTGAATATTTGGGAAAATCAGAGGCACGAATGAAGATTTTTCTCTTGAGTCTATTGATGAAGACAAATCCATCCAAGCTTTCAATTGGATCTCCAATCTGAAATGAGTCTAGCTCATAACCTTCGGCTCTCTGGTTTGGTCTTGTAAGGTTAATCCTGCTAGTTCTTCTTTCTAAACCAATCTGGAAGTCATTGAATTCATAAAATCTAATCAAGGCTTGAATATGGCTTTTCAATACTTCATAAGCTAGAAGTTGATCTTGATTCTTGATTATCAGATAAGCATATTGATTGTAGAGAAATAGGATGTCTGAGATCGTCATGTGTTGAAAGGATTCTTCTTGAACAACATAGATATTGCCATCAGCTCGGCGAATTCTGAATCGAACAAGTCTGAGATTGTGATTCTTGAGAGGAGTAAACAACTGAAGGATTTTAGTGATTGGGATTTGAAATTGCTGATACCACCATTCAGCTCTTACAGAACTTTCAACATTCATCAGTTCCATGTATGCATCTCTTTGACCTTGATGTCTGAATAGAAAGAATGCTCTCAATTGGTTCAAGGTCATGTTAAGTCTTTCATTTGGTGAGCAATAGATTTGAAAGGCTCTTTCTTCAAGATATCTAGCTCTGCACACAATTTCTTCCGGTCTTGTGCTTAAATCCAAGATTTGTTCATAATTCTCAGCAAAATATCCCTCATTGATCCGCCAAATCTTATTTCTTGAGATCCTTGGATGTCTAACTCCTTGTCCAAGTTCATTTGGAGTCTCAAGATTTTCTGTATTTCTGAGATGATAAACTATCTCTTCAAAGATATCTTCTCCATATTTTTCTTGAATTACACTTGCTGGAGCATCATCAGGGTTATCAGAATCAGACTCATCATTATTTCCATTTTCTGGTTGAAATGGATCAGGATCACTTGACTCATCAGAACTTGATGTGGAAGAGTAATAATGAGAAATATTTCTGATGAGTGGAGGTAAGTCATCCGAATCTTCTTGAATTTGAGTTCCTCCTTGATCTCCTTGTCTTTGAGTTTCTTTAACAGCTTCTTGAGCAACACTTTCTTGATCAACTTGAGCTTGTGTTTCATGACCCTCTCTAATATCTCTTATATTCTCCCCCTCGGGTTGATCATCAGGATCTTGATCATCCCGACGCCTTGAGATATTAGCCAGTCTACATTGTTGATCAAGCTCTTGAACCCGCTTTTGAAGAGCTTCAATTTCAGCCTGTTGTTCCTGTTGTGTGCTTTGGAAAGATAAATATGCAAGAAGTGATTGAAAAATAGATCGTTTATGAGAAGAAAGATGGGGTTCTTCTGATCTCAACCGATTCATGAGAGCAATAATTAGAGAATCGGTAGATAACCCGCTGGTGGCAATTCTGTTTGGCGAGCAATCGCTTAAGTATTCAGATGAATCAGATGAATCAGAAGAAGAGCTGGAAGAATGATGTGGTGAATTTGGATCAGGAAATGATTGTGGTGGTGGTGTTGGTGGTATGGTTGTTGTAATCAGATGAATCAGATGAATCAGATGAATCAGATGAATCAGATGAATCAGATGAATCAGATGAATCAGATGAATCAGATGAATCAGATGAATCAGATGAATCAGATGAATCAGATGAATCAGATGAATCAGATGAATCAGATGAATCAGATGAATCAGATGAATCAGATGAATCAGATGAATCAGATGAATCAGATGAATCAGATGAATCAGATGAATCAGATGAATCAGATGAATCAGATGAATCAGATGAATCAGATGAATCAGATGAATCAGATGAATCAGATGAATCAGATGAATCAGATGAATCAGATGAATCAGATGAATCAGATGAATCAGATGAATCAGATGAATCAGATGAATCAGATGAATCAGATGAATCAGATGAATCAGATGAATCAGATGAATCAGATGAATCAGATGAATCAGATGAATCAGATGAATCAGATGAATCAGATGAATCAGATGAATCAGATGAATCAGATGAATCAGATGAATCAGATGAATCAGATGAATCAGATGAATCAGATGAATCAGATGAATCAGATGAATCAGATGAATCAGATGAATCAGATGAATCAGATGAATCAGATTCATGAGAGCAATAATTAGAGAATCGGTAGATAACCCGCTGGTGGCAATTCTGTTTGGCGAGCAATCGCTTAAGTATTCAGATGAATCAGATGAATCAGAAGAAGAGCTGGAAGAATGATGTGGTGAATTTGGATCAGGAAATGATTGTGGTGGTGGTGTTGGTGGTATGGTTGTTGTTGTTGTTGTTGTTGTTGTTGTTGTTGTTGTTGTTGTTGTTGTTGTTGTTGTTGTTGTTGTTGTTGTTGTTGTTGTTGTTGTTGTTGTTGTTGTTGTTGTTGTTGTTGTTGTTGTTGTTGTTGTTGTTGTTGTTGTTGTTGTTGTTGTTGTTGTTGTTGTTGTTGTTGTTGTTGTTGTTGTTGTTGTTGTTGTTGTTGTTGTTGTTGTTGTTGTTGTTGTTGTTGTTGTTGTTGTTGTTGTTGTTGTTGTTGTTGTTGTTGTTGTTGTTGTTGTTGTTGTTGTTGTTGTTGTTGTTGTTGTTGTTGTTGTTGTTGTTGTTGTTGTTGTTGTTGTTGTTGTTGTTGTTGTTGTTGTTGTTGTTGTTGTTGTTGTTGTTGTTGTTGTTGTTGTTGTTGTTGTTGTTGTTGTTGTTGTTGTTGTTGTTGTTGTTGTTGTTGTTGTTGTTGTTGTTGTTGTTGTTGTTGTTGTTGTTGTTGTTGTTGTTGTTGTTGTGGTTGGTTGTTGTGGTTGTTGGTTGTTGTTGTTGTTGTTGTTGTTGTTGTTGTTGTTGTTTGGATATGTGGGGGTGTTGGTGTTGTTTGTGTTGGTGTTGGAGTCTCTTCTGGAGGATTTTTCTCTTGAGTCTATTGATGAAGACAAATCCATCCAAGCTTTCAATTGGATCTCCAATCTGAAATGAGTCTAGCTCATAACCTTCGGCTCTCTGGTTTGGTCTTGTAAGGTTAATCCTGCTAGTTCTTCTTTCTAAACCAATCTGGAAGTCATTGAATTCATAAAATCTAATCAAGGCTTGAATATGGCTTTTCAATACTTCATAAGCTAGAAGTTGATCTTGATTCTTGATTATCAGATAAGCATATTGATTGTAGAGAAATAGGATGTCTGAGATCGTCATGTGTTGAAAGGATTCTTCTTGAGATTTGGGAGTTCTTGTGACAATGAGATCTCTAATCTTCTGACGCATATCAAGAGTATCTTTGATACGTCTTATATGATCTTCTCTCTGAGACTTGATTTGTTCATCTTCTTCATTGTCAGAATCTTCATCTATTGCATTCAGAATTGATTGACAATATTTCAAGGTACCATCTGAATATTTGGGAAACTCAGAGGCACGAATGAAGATTTTTCTCTTGAGTCTATTGATGAAGACAAATCCATCCAAGCTTTCAATTGGATCTCCAATCTGAAATGAGTCTAGCTCATAACCTTCGGCTCTCTGGTTTGGTCTTGTAAGGTTAATCCTGCTAGTTCTTCTTTCTAAACCAATCTGGAAGTCATTGAATTCATAAAATCTAATCAAGGCTTGAATATGGCTTTTCAATACTTCATAAGCTAGAAGTTGATCTTGATTCTTGATTATCAGATAAGCATATTGATTGTAGAGAAATAGGATGTCTGAGATCGTCATGTGTTGAAAGGATTCTTCTTGAACAACATAGATATTGCCATCAGCTCGGCGAATTCTGAATCGAACAAGTCTGAGATTGTGATTCTTGAGAGGAGTAAACAACTGAAGGATTTTAGTGATTGGGATTTGAAATTGCTGATACCACCATTCAGCTCTTACAGAACTTTCAACATTCATCAGTTCCATGTATGCATCTCTTTGACCTTGATGTCTGAATAGAAAGAATGCTCTCAATTGGTTCAAGGTCATGTTAAGTCTTTCATTTGGTGAGCAATAGATTTGAAAGGCTCTTTCTTCAAGATATCTAGCTCTGCACACAATTTCTTCCGGTCTTGTGCTTAAATCCAAGATTTGTTCATAATTCTCAGCAAAATATCCCTCATTGATCCGCCAAATCTTATTTCTTGAGATCCTTGGATGTCTAACTCCTTGTCCAAGTTCATTTGGAGTCTCAAGATTTTCTGTATTTCTGAGACTAACTCCTGTTGTGAGGAGTCAGAATGGCTGGGAGAGTTTGGTGCAAGCGAGAATGGGTAGTTCTCGACTTCTACTCTAGGGTAAACCCGGCGTTGATATTGGGTTAAGACTAATTGGAGGCCAACGTTTTCTTTTTGCTTATGGTTGTTGTTGTTGTTGTTGTTGTTGTTGTTGTTGTTGTTGTTGTTGTTGTTGTTGTTGTTGTTGTTGTTGTTGTTGTTGTTGTTGTTGTTGTTGTTGTTGTTGTTGTTGTTGTTGTTGTTGTTGTTGTTGTTGTTGGTGTTGTTGTTGTTGTTGTTGTTGTTGTTGTTGTTGTTGTTGTTGTTGTTGTTGTTGTTGTTGTTGGTTGGTTGTTGTTGTTGTTGTTGTTGTTGTTGTTGTTTGGATATGTGGGGGTGTTGGTGTTGTTTGTGTTGGTGTTGGTTGTTTGGTGTTGGTTGTGTTGTGTTGGTTGTTTGGTGTGGGGTGTTGGTGTTGGTTGTGTTGGTGTTGGAGTCTCTTCTGGAGAATGAATGTGTAAAGCACCTCCAGTACGTAATCTAGGTGGTTGAGATGAGGTTTGAGATGCAGGAAGTTTACCAGTGATAGTGTTTCTTGATATAAGTAATTCACTTCTTTGTCCCTCTTCAATCCCTTCAACAAAATGAGCAATTAAAGTTTGAGCCTCAGGTGGTAATGGTATAGCAGAAGTTGGCACATCAGTAGTCTCAAGTGATTCTACTGAGTGACCTGAAGACATCATGACTGTCTCAGGATTTCCTGTTGGTTCAAAAGTATGAGCAACAGTTGATGATTCGGCTTTGCAACCAGAATCGGGTTGTTGTTGGGCAACACCACTAACAATACCGGGGTCACTGAGAATGCCCGTTAATACAGTCTCAGGTTGATCCTGAGGAACAGCAGTGTCACAACGGCGTTCATACTGCTCCCCAGTCTCTGTCTGAGGACTGTTACCTGCGGCTAAAGCTGGCGTGATGTTAGCTAAGGCAGGATTTCCAAGCTGTCCTTGAGGGTCACACAAAGTGGGTCCCTCTCCGCTTGTTCCGGCACCAGTACTCAACTGGGCTTGTGATTCCGTGTGCCTAGGTGATCTAGACTCTTGTGCATGAAATGAAGGCGAGAGGTGGGGCTGGTCCTCTCTATTTTCAACACTCTCATCCTCCAAATGAGGAGAGTGTGGTGATCGTGGCTGTTCCCCGTGTATTTCTGAGACTAACTCCTGTTGTGAGGAGTCAGAATGGCTGGGAGAGTTTGGTGCAAGCGAGAATGGGTAGTTCTCGACTTCTACTCTAGGGTAAACCCGGCGTTGATATTGGGTTAAGACTAATTGGAGGCCAACGTTTTCTTTTTGCCTTTCACCTATCCCGGACCTCTCAACCTCTCTGGTATTTTCAACCCCTCCCTCATTCCTTCCTTGTTCCTCCGGGATGTCTATGACATCATCAGCAAACTGATTTGCATCATCATCAGATGCATCATTCTCAGAAGTAATCGTATCTTCTGGTTCGGGTTCTTGAAATCTGTCATACTCAAAGCGAGATCTTTTGAAAGTTTTTCGAATATTTACCGGAATTGATTTCTTTCTGCCTTGAGTATATGTCGGTGGAGGTGATCGAACAAAGGATGATGAAGGTATGGTTGAGGTAGACTGAGGTATGATTGGTTGTTCAGGTGTTGTAATATCCGGAAGTGGTGAAGATTGATGAAATGGTGATTGAGGTAATTTGGGTGAAGATGGAGATGATTGTTTTTGAGGTGATGGTGTTCTGGGTGATGGTGATCGGATTAAATTGAGGTTCTTTGATGAACTCTTCTTCTTCTTCTTTTGTTCTTCTTCTTCTTCTTCTTCTTCTTCTTGAACTCTTCTTCTTCTTCTTTTGATGCACCTTTTTACTCAATTTCAACACAAACATTTCTCCTTTTTGTTTCTTTCTTTTGAGCTTACTGGAACTGGATTCACCCTCACGCTCTTTTCTTTTTCTACTTGACCCCTCACCAGGTGTCCTATGTACAGCTTGGGTAGGAACCGGGAGGCTTTCCGGTCCCAGTGCTGTTCTAATCCAGTCCAGATAAGCAACTTTATCTTCATCAGTATCTGACACCATATCTAGTAGAAATGATGGGATCAGGAAAGTATAGTTAGCAGCTCCTGAGTCTCTGACATACTTGTAAAAATGTATAGTCACTTGGCTACTGTCTTGAAGCCTTGGAATGCTTCTTTCATGTCTTACTGCACTGTAGACGATTGCTGTGAGAAATCTTATGAATGGAATATACTTCTTGGGAGCAGACACTTTGCCATTTACTAATACAATCAGTTGATGATTCGGCTTTGCAACCAGAATCGGGTTGTTGTTGGGCAACACCACTAACAATACGGGGTCACTGAGAATGCCCGTTAATACAGTCTCAGGTTGATCCTGAGGAACAGCAGTGTCACAACGGCGTTCATACTGCTCCCAGTCTCTGTCTGAGGACTGTTACCTGCGGCTAAAGCTGGCGTGATGTTAGCTAAGGCAGGATTTCCAAGCTGTCCTTGAGGGTCACACAAAGTGGGTCCCTCTCCGCTTGTTCCGGCACCAGTACTCAACTGGGCTTGTGATTCCGTGTGCCTAGGTGATCTAGACTCTTGTGCATGAACTGAAGGCGAGAGGTGGGGCTGGTCCTCTCTATTTTCAACACTCTCATCCTCCAAATGAGGAGAGTGTGGTGATCGTGGCTGTTCCCCGTGTATTTCTGAGACTAACTCCTGTTGTGAGGAGTCAGAATGGCTGGGAGAGTTTGGTGCAAGCGAGAATGGGTAGTTCTCGACTTCTACTCTAGGGTAAACCCGGCGTTGATATTGGGTTAAGACTAATTGGAGGCCAACGTTTTCTTTTTGCCTTTCACCTATCCCGGACCTCTCAACCTCTCTGGTATTTTCAACCCCTCCCTCATTCCTTCCTTGTTCCTCCGGGATGTCTATGACATCATCAGCAAACTGATTTGCATCATCATCAGATGCATCATTCTCAGAAGTAATCGTATCTTCTGGTTCGGGTTCTTGAAATCTGTCATACTCAAAGCGAGATCTTTTGAAAGTTTTTCGAATATTTACCGGAATTGATTTCTTTCTGCCTTGAGTATATGTCGGTGGAGGTGATCGAACAAAGGATGATGAAGGTATGGTTGAGGTAGACTGAGGTATGATTGGTTGTTCAGGTGTTGTAATATCCGGAAGTGGTGAAGATTGATGAAATGGTGATTGAGGTAATTTGGGTGAAGATGGAGATGATTGTTTTTGAGGTGATGGTGTTCTGGGTGATGGTGATCGGATTAAATTGAGGTTCTTTGATGAACTCTTCTTCTTCTTCTTTTGATGCACCTTTTTACTCAATTTCAACACAAACATTTCTCCTTTTTGTTTCTTTCTTTTGAGCTTACTGGAACTGGATTCACCCTCACGCTCTTTTCTTTTTCTACTTGACCCCTCACCAGGTGTCCTATGTACAGCTTGGGTAGGAACCGGGAGGCTTTCCGGTCCCAGTGCTGTTCTAATCCAGTCCAGATAAGCAACTTTATCTTCATCAGTATCTGACACCATATCTAGTAGAAATGATGGGATCAGGAAAGTATAGTTAGCAGCTCCTGAGTCTCTGACATACTTGTAAAAATGTATAGTCACTTGGCTACTGTCTTGAAGCCTTGGAATGCTTCTTTCATGTCTTACTGCACTGTAGACGATTGCTGTGAGAAATCTTATGAATGGAATATACTTCTTGGGAGCAGACACTTTGCCATTTACTAATACAATCAGTTGATCCCACAGAAGTTGAGCAATGTCATAGTGTCTGTTGAAAACAACACCATAGAAAATGTGCAGCATTGGCTGTGTCAGATTGTCCATCCCTCTTGTGTATGGGGTTAAGCAGTTGCTTAGGATGGAATACACATAATACCAAATCTTTGGTAGATTTTTCAACTTGAAATCTCTTGTCCTTGATAAAGGACCTTCATAACCAACAGAAATTAAAGCAGCAAACATTTCTTCATTGGACTCAAAGTCATCATAATCAGCATGTCCATTGAAGTTTGCTTCAGGTAATCTTAAAATCCTTCTGAAGTCATCAAGATTGAATTCAAACTCATATTTTCTATCTCCTGAAGTCAACTGATATTGAAAGTAGCCTTGACGACGAAGTTCAGGAGATTTTGATTTAGCTTTGGCTCTTGGATTTGTTGGATCATAAGGTTGAACAAAGATAATTGATCTCCACATATCAAAAAGGTAGACTTCAGCTAAGTCTTGTTCAACAGTAAGTACATATGTGAGAGGATGATTGTGAAGAATTCTTGGAACAATTTGAAAACCAGGAGCAATGAAAGGATCAAACAACGCTCTGTTATTTCTCATGCTACTTGTGTTTCCGGCAATGAGAATTTCTTCAATTGATTCGTTTAGAGCAACCTCTTCATCATGTTCAATAATTTCTTGATGATCCATTTTTAATTTTCTGTTTTAAGACATAAAACAATTTAACGCACACATAAAATAAAGTTTGAATAGCAAATAACAAGTTTCACTCAAATGATTTATATAAAATACAAAGAGGTTCACAAAGGCGATCAACTCAGTGTATTCTTTATAAATAATTTGAAATGAGAAGATAAACTCAGAAAATTAAGTATAATCATATAAGTACGATATATTTAAAAATAGCAAGGAAGTACACAAAGGCGTTCGATTCCCCGTATTTTAAATATATTGTGATTATATGATAATACAAAGCATTTTGTCACACCACACAAAATTTAAAAAAAATTAAAAAATTAAAAAAAATTTGAAAATTTTTCTAAGTATGGAAACTAGGACGATCTTGACAAGATCGTCCTGAGGTTGAACTCAGGTTTTGGAAAAATAACACGATCTTAAAGAAGATCGTCTCAATCATTTGTTATTGAAAAAAAAAGGTTAAGAAAGGAAAAAGAAACGATCTAGTTCAAGATCGTCTTATCTATGATTATTGAAAAAAAATGTTAAGTATGGAAAACTGAACATGGGACGATCTTGTTCAAGATCGTCTCAACATTCAATATGTTGACAAAAAAGTTTTAAGTAAAGGAAAATGAGACGATCTTGTACAAGATCGTCTTAGGGTTTAATTTCCAAAAAAATTTTGAAGTGAAGGAAAAAGGGACGATCTTGTAGAAGATCGTTTTAAAACCAAGTGTTAAAAATACTTCACTTCAATTTTCATTTAAAGAAAAATTCTAACACTTTAAAATATAAAGTGAAATCATCTCAATGATTTCCCTTTAAATTTAAAAGTATTAGTTTTGAGCAAACCGATCTCTTACGAGTTCAGTTACCCATTCATTTGTTTTTCGAATCAATTTTTCTACCACACAGCGTACAGACCCTAGAACGATCTTGACAAGATCGTCCTGGTCTTGGTCTCAAGGGTTACAAGGCAAATAAATATGCAAGTGAAACTAAGACGGTCTTGGCAAGATCGTCTTATTTCCAAGTCGTTCTGGAACCAAGACGGTCTTGGGCAAGATCGTCTTAGGAACAAAATTTCTTGAAAATAATACGACTTTGCCAACATCGTTTTATTTCCAACCAGTTTAAGTAACGAAAAAGACGATCTTGTTAAGATCGTCTCAATCATTTGTTATTGAAAAAAAAATTTAAGTAAAGGAAAAAGACGATCTAGTTCAAGATCGTCTTATTTGATTATTGAAAAAAAAATTTAAGTAAAGGAAAAAACGATCTGTTCAAGATCGTCTTAGTTCATCTTCTTCACAAAACACAATAAGTTGCAGGTTTTTGAATTTTCGAAATCACAATACTAATCATTTAAACATGTAATAAACATACACATGTAACCTAAACATGCTTCTAAATCATTCAATCATCACATAATCATCAACAGAAGCAGAAATTTTCAAGTAAAAATGGAAAAAATCTTACTTTCTAAACCGAAATATTACTTGAAGATGTGATTAGATGACAATGATGTAATGGAATGAAATGATCAGTATGAGATTACCAACAAAACCCTTATCTTGTTTCAATGATCAGCCAAAAGTTGTTTTCGAAGTGATTGAGATTGTTTATGGGAAACTGAAATAGAAATGGAAAAAAAAATTTTGTCCCGATTTGAATTTTGACCCGATTTGAATTTTGACCCGATTTGAATTTTGACCCGATTTGAATTTTGACCCGATTTGAATTTTGACCCGATTTGAATTTTGACCCGATTTGAATTTTGACCCGATTTGAATTTTGACCCGATTTGAATTTTGACCCGATTTGAATTTTGACCCGATTTGAATTTTGACCCGATTTGAATTTTGACCCGATTTGAATTTTGACCCGATTTGAATTTTGACCCGATTTGAATTTTGACCCGATTTGAATTTTGACCCGATTTGAATTTTGACCCGATTTGAATTTTGACCCGATTTGAATTTTGACCCGATTTGAATTTTGACCCGATTTGAATTTTGACCCGATTTGAATTTTGACCCGATTTGAATTTTGACCCGATTTGAATTTTGACCCGATTTGAATTTTGACCCGATTTGAATTTTGACCCGATTTGAATTTTGACCCGATTTGAATTTTGACCCGATTTGAATTTTGACCCGATTTGAATTTTGACCCGATTTGAATTTTGACCCGATTTGAATTTTGACCCGATTTGAATTTTGACCCGATTTGAATTTTGACCCGATTTGAATTTTGACCCGATTTGAATTTTGACCCGATTTGAATTTTGACCCGATTTGAATTTTGACCCGATTTGAATTTTGACCCGATTTGAATTTTGACCCGATTTGAATTTTGACCCGATTTGAATTTTGACCCGATTTGAATTTTGACCCGATTTGAATTTTGACCCGATTTGAATTTTGACCCGATTTGAATTTTGACCCGATTTGAATTTTGACCCGATTTGAATTTTGACCCGATTTGAATTTTGACCCGATTTGAATTTTGACCCGATTTGAATTTTGACCCGATTTGAATTTTGACCCGATTTGAATTTTGACCCGATTTGAATTTTGACCCGATTTGAATTTTGACCCGATTTGAATTTTGACCCGATTTGAATTTTGACCCGATTTGAATTTTGACCCGATTTGAATTTTGACCCGATTTGAATTTTGACCCGATTTGAATTTTGACCCGATTTGAATTTTGACCCGATTTGAATTTTGACCCGATTTGAATTTTGACCCGATTTGAATTTTGACCCGATTTGAATTTTGACCCGATTTGAATTTTGACCCGATTTGAATTTTGACCCGATTTGAATTTTGACCCGATTTGAATTTTGACCCGATTTGAATTTTGACCCGATTTGAATTTTGACCCGATTTGAATTTTGACCCGATTTGAATTTTGACCCGATTTGAATTTTGACCCGATTTGAATTTTGACCCGATTTGAATTTTGACCCGATTTGAATTTTGACCCGATTTGAATTTTGACCCGATTTGAATTTTGACCCGATTTGAATTTTGACCCGATTTGAATTTTGACCCGATTTGAATTTTGACCCGATTTGAATTTTGACCCGATTTGAATTTTGACCCGATTTGAATTTTGACCCGATTTGAATTTTGACCCGATTTGAATTTTGACCCGATTTGAATTTTGACCCGATTTGAATTTTGACCCGATTTGAATTTTGACCCGATTTGAATTTTGACCCGATTTGAATTTTGACCCGATTTGAATTTTGACCCGATTTGAATTTTGACCCGATTTGAATTTTGACCCGATTTGAATTTTGACCCGATTTGAATTTTGACCCGATTTGAATTTTGACCCGATTTGAATTTTGACCCGATTTGAATTTTGACCCGATTTGAATTTTGACCCGATTTGAATTTTGACCCGATTTGAATTTTGACCCGATTTGAATTTTGACCCGATTTGAATTTTGACCCGATTTGAATTTTGACCCGATTTGAATTTTGACCCGATTTGAATTTTGACCCGATTTGAATTTTGACCCGATTTGAATTTTGACCCGATTTGAATTTTGACCCGATTTGAATTTTGACCCGATTTGAATTTTGACCCGATTTGAATTTTGACCCGATTTGAATTTTGACCCGATTTGAATTTTGACCCGATTTGAATTTTGACCCGATTTGAATTTTGACCCGATTTGAATTTTGACCCGATTTGAATTTTGACCCGATTTGAATTTTGACCCGATTTGAATTTTGACCCGATTTGAATTTTGACCCGATTTGAATTTTGACCCGATTTGAATTTTGACCCGATTTGAATTTTGACCCGATTTGAATTTTGACCCGATTTGAATTTTGACCCGATTTGAATTTTGACCCGATTTGAATTTTGACCCGATTTGAATTTTGACCCGATTTGATCAGTTTCCCTTTAAGGAAGAGAAAAACCGATTTGGTTGGGTCGGGTGGATTTTGACCCGATTTGAATTTTGACCCGATTTGAGTTTTGGGCTTTTAACAAAAAATGGGCTTATGGTAAAAAGGAAGATGGACTTATGATTACTAGATAAGCTCTTTTCTCCTTTATCAGATAACTTCTTAGATTCAGTTTGAGGAGTTAAAAACACATTCTGATTTTTTCTTTGCTTGTTGGAGTTTTTGATATTCTGTTTCTTTTGAGTTGCAACAGTGAACCAACCATACTGATCTCTATAACTAGTTATACCATTAGATGTATCTTTTATTAGCAAATCTTGGCTAGTTTTAGACATCTTAGGAAAACAACTAGATTGAGAGATAGCTTTAGAAGCAGAGGTTCTAGAAACAGATGTTATATCAACTTTAAGCTTTGAGTTAGCAGAAATTGCCTTCTTACCTTTGACAGTTGGGGCATGCTGACCTTTGGGTGTATAAAATGAAGTTGGAGCAAACTTAGATTTAGATTCCTTGTTTGATTTAGGCTTTCTGGGTGAGAGTTTTTCAAGCTCTTTTTCAACTTCTGGTGCAAAAACATGATCAGTTTCCAAAAACTTATCTAATTCTTCAACAGAAAGATATGGATAAGTAAACTGTAATTCTTTTGGTTGAACTTCTGATTTTAAAACAGTTTTGTTAGTCAACTTTTCAATCAATGCTTTTGCTTTAGCCTTCAGATCAGTAGGAATCTCAATCTTTTGCTCTAAGTTCAATTTATTTTGGTCAACAGGGGTGATTGAAAGAGTATCAAAAGAAAGTATTTTCTTGACAGAAGCAAGATGTTTAGCTTTCAAAGCTTGAACTTTCTCTTCAATGTGAAAGAATGATGACAGCATTGAGGTAGACATATCATGTATCTCTTGAGGAGAGATGCTATCACCCTGCATGTCTTTGTTAAAATTCTCACTCCCATTGGATGAAGTGGAGCAGTCAACAGAAGTTAGATCATGTAACATTTGGGTCTTGGTGGTCTCACTTACCTTTGGTGAATAATTTTGAGTTTTCAGATGTTGAATGACTTGTTGTTGAGACTCAATTTTTTGTTTTAAACCTTCAATTTCTTTTTCCAATATGGTAGTTGGAATGTAAAATCTTTCTGAAATTTGTTTTGAACAATCTTTTTGAGACTCATTTTCAGGAATTGAAATGTTGTCTATTTCTTCTAACTCATAGATGGATCTTTTATGAGTTTTCTTGTATGTGTCATTAATAGCAACATAATCAATCTGAAATCTGTTTGGTTTTTGTCTTTCAACATCATCTGACTCAAAGTCATCCTCAGATGGTCTGATGAATTCTTGAATCATGCCAAGTCTAAGATATTTTTCATTATAAAGTGGACCAAGGTCTTCTTTTTGGATTTTTTCTAAATGTGCTGGATTCTCATAACCCAACCCAAGAAGAAGTTCTGATCTATCAATCTTTGATTTATTGTAATAAGCAGTGAAATTCAGAAAAGGATTTTGTTCAATTTTATAGATTTTTTCTTGATAGAACAAGATGTTTGCTTTCAAATCCTCAACTTGTTTTTGAAGAGTTTCAATTTCAACTCCTTTGAGAAAACAAGTACTGTTTAGATCAGAAATCTGTCTTTCATGCTTTTCACAGTTAGGTCTAAAATCTTTCATTTTATTTGTGAGAAACTCAACATCAGCTTGTCTTGCATTTGCTCTTAACCATTCATTGGTTTTCTCAAGCTTTAAAGTCTCAATGATTTGCTTGAGTGAATGGACAGTCTTTTCAAGGTCTTGACATTTGTTTGTCAAATGAGCATTGGGTGAAACATCTTTCTATCCATTTTGATCATATACATAATTAAAATCATTAACCAATCTTAAACTCATAATAATGTGCTATCAACCTGCAGAGTCGTGTTTTCAAATTACGGTCGTCCATGTGAGTCCAACAAACACATTTGAACCATATAAAATAAGGTGAAGCATACTCTGGTATGAAACAATCATGTTTTAGAAACTACTGGCCATTGTGCACAATCGATTGCTAAATCATTTGGTATGAACTTTATAGATGACACCTTGAATGGGCTCCCTCCTAAAAGTTATAGGCACATCAAGGTCAATCTTGTCAGTTGAACTTGATGATGTAAAGCTAGCGAACATTTCATGAATCATCCATTTCGAGAATGACTCTAATTAAACTATTGAAGATGACAAACACATAAGATAGGATAAGAAAAAGAACATGCTTGACAAAAAACAATAAGGAAGAGAACCTGCTATGTGGTGCTTTAAAGTCCATAGTGTTTGATACGCACCCATCACCACCGATATCAGACTTATCAAAGCCTTCAATTTAGATATAAACCATGCAAAGATGATATGCTGTTCCGTAAAGGCATGTTAGACACCAATAAGCTATTTGACTAGACTCGGTCCTTTGAACCAACTATCTACAAAGCACCAAATGTTTACATAAGCTACCATCCAGACACCAAGCCTTTAAACCAGATATCAGTCATGCATCGGCAATTCAAAGCATGTATTCAGGAATTGAGACGAGGTACCATTTGTGTCCCGTCAGGCACAGATTGCTTGCCAAGATGTAGGCATAACTGATGCAGGCTCACTGATCAACCCAAAGGATATCTTTGAATAACAGTTAGTCACCAGGGCTTGTGACCAGATAACTTGCAGGATGATCCAGCGTCAAAAGCCCCGAGGTGTTATATCTTAATCATGAACCAAGCATGGTGCCATCAATTTGGTTAAGGCACGGTCGATAAGTTTGTGTGTAACTATAATTAAATAAGCCAGTTGTTCTTAAACAAGCAATCACCCAATACTACAGGTGGCATGCAACTCTAACACTTAATGAGCCAAAATTCGGTACTCAGTGAGCCTTGTAAGGCAACCTGTTTCTCACACACTTTACCTCGAGTCGACCACTAAAGATAATAGTGAACAAACAATTAGGTCCATATCACTTTGATATGAGTGTGTGGGTCATTGAACATACTAAATCAGATGACCAACTTAGATATTTCATCAAAGCACTAGGAGCGTTTTATGTAACCATCTCTGAGGTAGCCTAGTAGTATTTCTCTCTCTCTCTCTCTCTCTCTCTCTCTCTCTCTCTCTCTCTCTCTGTGTGTGTGTGTGTGCGCGTGGTGGTGGGGCTGATTTGATTAGCTACTTTGAATACCATACAAGCTAGCTGGGAAGAGATGTTGATGATCTTTAACCTCAATGGGAAGAAATACAAGCTGCGAGGAGTGGCATCTAGGCCTCATAAGTCTTCCAATCTTTAACAGTTGGCCATTGATTTTGACACTAAAACCGAAATGCCCGCTCCACTACACAACTGCATCCAAACTCTACCCCACCGCCCACCTAACCGACGTCCTTACCGCAACCCTCAATTACAAAAATCTGAAATTGAAAGGCAGATTCAAGGGCTTTTGATAGCAGGTTTTATTCAGCCAAGTGTTGGCCTTTTTTCAAGTCCTCTTTTTTTGGTCGAAACAGAAGATAAATTGTGGCGAATGTGTTGACTTATGACTACAAGCCCTCAACAAAATCACTATACCCGATGCCTAATATTGATGAGTTATTAGACGATTTATATGCCCAGTGGCCACCAGCCGCCACTTCTCAGGAGAGATCTTGGGTTCGAGTCTTGCCAAAGGCAAACTTGAGATAATCAGGGGATTATTAAGTGGTTGAGATTCACCTGGACACTAGCCTGGCTGGGGGATTAGTGGGTACCAAATGGTACATGGGATTAGGGGGTTCCCATCCAATTACCCTTTTTATATGGGGCAACTCTCTTCTCAAAGCTTGATTTGCAATCAAGCTATTTCCATATTCGAGTGAACCCTCAAGATGTTGAGAAAACTGCTTTTCAAACCCACTTGAGCCATTAGGAGTTCAAAATCATGCCCTTCGAGTTGACGAATGCACCATCTACTTTCCAATCCATAATGAACGAATTGTTTTGTCCCTTTTTACGCAGATTTATATTGGTATTTTTCGATTACATACTTGTGTACAGTCCCACAATGGAACAACACCTTCAGCATCTACAACAGGCCTTATAGTTGCTCCATAATAAGTACTAATAACCGGTTTTTTGCCAAGCTCTTTTGTTTTTGGGCCATGTGATTACAGCACAAGGTGTCCAAGTGAATCAAAGACAAAATCACCGTCATTAGATCTTAGCCAACACCCAAAAGGTGTGAAGGGAGTTCGTGGGTTTTTGGGTCTCACCGGGTACTATCGCCGGTTTGTGAAACAAGACAAAGCCAGACCACTCACTGAATTGACCAAAAAAGATGGGTTCAAGTGGTCCGAGCAGGCATTTGTGGCTTTTAACAGATTGAAAGAAGCATTGATATCCGCCCCTGTTTTCAGATTACCAGATTTCTCCAAGGAATTCATTATCGAGTGTGATGCCTCATCGGATGGGGTTGGTGCTATTCTCATTCAAGACAATCACCCGATTGCTTACTTTAGCAAAAGGTTTTCGCCCAATAACAAGTTTAAGTCGGCTTATGACCAGGAGCTACTGGCTTTGGTACTTGCAATTCAAAAGTGGAATCACTACCTATTAGGGCAGCACTTCGTGATCAAAACAGACCATTACACACTCAAACACCTACTTGACCAGCGAATTACTACCAATGAACAGCAACGGCGACTTCGTAAGCTCAAGCCGTACAAAGGAGCAGGTGCGCTGTACTGTCGACCCCACACGGGTGATCTCCTCACTCTCATTATTCCTCACTGCCTGGAGCTGTCAGAGATCATTAAAGGACTGCTAGAGGACCCAGTGGTATCGTGTCCTGGTTCTACACAGGTTGGTCGGTCTCTTTGGTATAAGAATCGCGTGATCATTATCAGCGTTCCATCACTTCATGACACACTTCTGCATGAGGCTCACTTGACTCTGACAGATGGTCATGGGGGCTATCTTAAGACTCTTATATGCCTGACTGCCCTGCAACAGCATTTAGTTTGTCAAAGGAACAAATATGAGACCCTTCCTCTAGCCGGTTTACTTCAGCCGCTACCCATAGTCCCATACCTCTTCAAGTGTGGGAAGATATCTCGATGGATTTCATCACTGGTTTACCGAGACCGCATCAAGTTGATACTATTCTTGTAGTAGTTGATCGATTGAGCAAGTATGCCCATCTCATCGCTCTTTCTCACCCGTCTACGCCAAAAAAGGTAGCTTCAGTTTTTTGTAAGCAAATTGCCAGACTACATAGGGTTCCCTGTTCTTGCCTCATCACTTTTGGCAAAAATTGTTCCGTCTGAGTCAAACTAATTTAAAGATGAGTACTGGGTATCACCCGCAAACAGACAGGCAAGCGGAAGTTGTCAATTGTTGCCTCGAAGCCTACCTTAGGTGTTCTGCTCATGAGCAACCGACTCGTTGGAGTGAGTACCTTCCTTGGACAGAAAACTCATACGATACCAGCTTCCCCACTTCAGCTGGTGCTACTCCCTTTCGGGTGGTTTATGGGCATGAACCGCCTAACTTTTCCCTTATGTAGCTACTCGATCACGATGACATGTTAAAGGTACTTCGACGCAATCTTCAAAAAGCCCAGGACGGAATGAAGTTCCAAGTAGAGTCTTCCGGCAATGATATCCATTAAGTATCACTGAAATTCTTTCTTACTTTTACCAAACGTCATGAGTTATCCTTTCAAGTGGGTGACTGTTTTTTAAAAGCTTCAACCTTATCGCCAGAAATCCCTTGCCAAACGCAGGTGAGCTATCCGTTCAAGTGGGTGACTGTTTTTTTTTAAGCTTCAACCTTATCAAAAGAAATCCCTTGCCAAACGCAGGTGTGAAAAGCTCTCTCCATAATTTTCTGGTTCTATCCTATCACACGCAAGATTGGTTAAGTGGCATATGATCTCGAGTTACCCAAAGAGACTCGTAAAGATTGGTTCAGTGGCCATTGTTTAAAAAAGCGGTTTTGAGGCGCGCCTCGAGGCGCGTTTTGAGGCTAGGCGGACAGAAAACGCATATGAGGCAGCGCCTCAGGGGGGTCTTTTGGTACGTACGCCTCTGGTAGGCGAGGCGGTATAAAAGCGCACGAGGCGGTTCTAAGGCTGAGGCGTTTATTGGTGGCTGATGGTGGTGGACGATGATGGTTACTGATGTTGGTGGTTGTGGTGGTTCCATGGTGGTTAGGGTTTAATGGAGAAGATGGAAAGATGAGAGAGAGAGAGGGGTATGTGATGACTGATGAGATCCGTTCCAAATGTATGATGGGAAAAGGAAAACTTTTATTTTAATATATTTTAATATATTATGTCACTTTTGTCTTACTTTTTAAAAAAATTTACGTTTGTTTATCTCAAGCCTATTTATAATCATACATTTATACTTTTATTTGTTTATTTTTCTTTAAAAAATCATATAAGAGTACAATATGTATGAGTTTTGGTATATTTATAAATTTTTATGACTTGGGAGATGATGCAAATTATGTTATTTGATTGATTATGAACTTTATTTGATGTTTAGTATTTTCTTTTTTAATATAAGATATTAGATATATAATTTCTATATTTTTTTATTATCGCCTCGACCTTACGCCTCGGTTCGCCTCGAGGCTTACGCCTCTTGAGGCGAAGGGAAAACGCCTCGAGGCTCGTTTCCGTACATTTAAACCTTGTCAGTGGCATATGAGCTCGAGTTACCCAAAGAGACTCGTATATATCCAGTCTACCAGTCTATGTTGAAGCCAGCACAGGGTCAAACTCCAACACCTCTGGCGCCGTATACGGAAGAATGACTTGCAGCCAGCAGCAGTTCTGTGTCACCGTTGGTTACTAGAAGCTGCACAACCAGTCTTGGAACTACTTATTTCTTGGCCAGGTCGTTCACCCGATGAAGCAACTTGGGAAAGTTATGATTTGTTAAAAGTGCAATTTCCATTATGCCGACTTGAGGACAAGTCGTCTTTTCGGGAGGGTAGAATTGATATGACCCCGCTTAAGGTTTACTCACGAAGGGAGAGGGGAAAGTCAGCTAAAGAGGCAGGGATATTAATGGAGCAGCTTCAAATGATTTTTAATTCCCAGTGGAGCCCACTATTTGAGGAGAAACCGACAAAGATATAGTGGGGAGTTGCCAGTTATTTTTCTGCTTTGCAACTTTCCTACTTTCCTTTATTTCATGTTTTGTTCATTTGCTAGTTTTTTTATCTAAATATAATTTAAAAAAAAAGGTCTAATCAAATGGGGTCTTGCATTCTAGTAATCTACCAATTTCATTCCTAGTTCTTAACAAGAAGCTTTTATGTAATACATCATACATGGAAAGACAAACAAACTATCAGACAATTGAGATTTATAAAATAAATAGAAAGAGAAAGGAGATTACCAATAAACTCGTTAGTAAAAAGGAAAGCATGCGATTTGTTGACTTGGACATGCCCTGCGCCTTGAAGCAACATATCCAGAATTACTTTTATTATAAATAGGCACATGCATCATATTTAGTTCACTAGAAAGGGTCACAGAGATTAAATTCTATTAATCATGCTTTGATAGAAGCTATTGTTTACATATTTAAAAAAACATGATCACTATAATTAATAATAAGTTACAGGTGGCAACATGACCAGGTTGGGTAATATATAGAAAGAGGTTTAGGTAAAAACTGGTCCTTATTTAACATTGAACGAATTTCGCAATAGCTGGGTAAGGTGGGTTGACTAGCATACACTTCATAATCCTTTTTTAAATTTACAAATAATTGGAGAAATGCTTATGATTGAAAAAGCAATATTTGATTTGGGCATTAAAAATATAATCCGAGCAACTTTCAACCTATTTGAAATCGTCAGTTCCCCTATACCTAATTAAAATGATTTCATTTGAGGTAAACCTGAGAACCTAGTATCGACCCATTCTTTAGTAAATGAGTCAAAATGGCCACATCTAATTATAATTATAAAATATGTAAATACAAAAGGCATTAACAACTTACACAGGAACCACGCAACTTAGAGGGGTTTCATATTGTCAGGTATAGAACTTCTATGTTTTCTAATTCAACTCCAATAGCATGCTCAGAGGAATTCATCATTTGCACCCGTACCTGCGCATGTAAGTGAATGTCCAATCAATAAGTTCTGTTTCATGTCTGAGACTCCGTGTTCTAACGCGGGTATCAATATAGCTACTCACTCATTAGCCACCAAATAAGAATGTTAAATAAAGTGGCTACAAGAAACAGCAACGGAAACCTACATAAGCCCCATAGAATCGAAGTGACCGATGTTCTCTAAAAAGTATGAACAATTAAAGGACACACCAAAGTATACAAATGGTGAAAGGTGCTACACATTACAATGTTAACCAAACTTGAAGTCAAAATTAATCTATTCCGCATCTCTACTATTAAAAATAGCTAATTGTAATATAACATAAAGCGAATAACCCTGTTACTGTCTAAGATAGAACCATTATACACAATTAAGACCTACAAAGCTGACAAAAATAAGTAACCTCAAGAAACCGGCTATATCTTGATGTAAAATAAACCATCAAATAACGAGCATCCAACAAATAAGTGTAATATCATCTGGATATGCGTATGCAGCAAAACTCCGCAAAAGATAAGACTAGTAATGACAGTATATCCTTACTGCCCACTTTACAAAGTAAAAGGAGGACTGACCGGAGGTCATGATTTAGATACTTACCATACTGATGTACAGAGGAGCCTGCAATGAGGGAACAAGGACATCCTAGTAATCATGCACATATCAGAAACCTAACAGAAAAGAAGGAAAAATGAAAACATCACCCCAATGCAGCAGCAAAAGCACATAAAACATAACCATAAGTAACAAAATGAAAGAATACAAGGTAGTGTAAGAGTTACTAACCTGCAAACAAACTAAAAGATCTGGACCTACAAAAGCATTTAAGAGATCAAGGTAAATAGAATTGACACACTGGAGGATAGAGAACCATCAAAATGAGTGAATCAACTTATCCCTTAATTTACATCTACCCACCCCTCCTGTGGCAGATATTCAAAAAAAATAGAGAAAAGCAAACCAGCATCTAAATTTTGAAAGTCACAAAAATAACTATATGAATAAGAAATACAAAATATTGGACCTGACATCATACATTCCTTGGTTGATGACTAAAAGATTTCAAATATGACCATCCTGTTGTTGCTATTGTAGCTATAACCCGTCGGTCTTCTAAAAATCATCAGAACCTAAAAGCACACAAGAAATGATGTAACCGCTATGTATGACAATCCAAACAAAATGAATGAAATGTGGTATAAAAAACAATAGAGAAGATAGTAATAAAGAATAAAAACCTGAGAACCAACAACACTTACAACCTGAATAATCCAGAGTCACAAAGTGTAACCTAATATTGGAATGACTGGAACAAAACTCATGCTTGCAAAAGACAAAGGCAGAAATCAAGAAGAACCAAGGTGAAAAAGACGTTAGTCAAAATCTCAAACTTGTAAGCCTTATAGAATCAACAGCAAAAGACAAAAAAATATACATGGCTTTAAGTAAAAGGAACCATAAAACTGAAAGATGTGACAATACAAAAGCATAAAAGAGATCAAGTAAGCAGATATGGCAGAGCAAATAAAGAATAAATATAGAAGAGGACATAACCCTAGTGTCAGAAATACAAAATATGAACCTGGTGTCTCTTTGTAATGAGAAAAAAGAGAGTTTTTGGTACATCATTATGAAGAGACTGCTGACAAACTCTATCCCCAATATGAAACAGCTAACAAAGAGGCTTAACGTCTAATAACAGCCAACCTGTCCATGGTTTCCCGTGCATATACTCTTACAAGAACCTCACCTTGAAAAAGATCAGCAACAAAAACATCTATATCGATAGCTGGAATATTATGATCATTACTTGCAGATATTTACCAGTTACCAGTGCCTGGATCCATGTTGTGCAGTGTGGCCTAAATTGGCATGCCATACTAACGAGACAAAAAAAACTCTGAAGGTGTCTTACATAATATTAAATACTCCATTTCTAGTCTATTAAAACCAATTTCATGTTCATACATATATAGCAAAACAACCACTTCTTTTATTAATTTTTTTAAATCGGTCTAGATTTAAAGCTAAATCCATATGGTATCAAACAGTCCATTTCTACTGAAGTTTATCACATGATCGGGTGTATACCACAATAAAAAAAAATTGCCTCATGAAATATTTGAATCAATCTTGTTTCAACGATAGTTCTATATAATCAAGTTGTACATTTGGTCAAATTGTTGCAAAAGAGTACTGACTACATGGGATAGTTCTAGCAGGGGTATCAAAAGCAATAGAAAACTTTAGTTTGCAAGCCCAATAATAAAAATTTCAAAATCACACATGATAGAGGGAGTCAAATGCAAATGCAATTCTCACTACAAGAACAGCCTACTTACAAACGATCAACCCTCAAGTACATGCCTCAAAGTACAAGAAAGTTGTAACAAATGTTTAGGTGCTCTGGTATGCGAATACAAAAGCAATTGTACACCTCAAAAACATATGTAACCCAATTATTAAAAACGCCAAAACCACATGAAATAGAAAAAGTCAAAAGCTAAAGCAAGCTCCACTACAAGAACCTACAAACACACGATCAACGGTCAAGTACAAGCCTCAAAGTACAAGAGAAGCTGAAACGACTGTTCAAGAGTTCTAATAGTGGAAAATACAAAAGCAATTGAACCTTTTAAAAACATGTGCAACCTCATCATTAAAAAACGTAAAAACCACAATGGAAGGGAAGTCAAAACCTAGAGCAATTCCACATACAAGAATCTAGATACACACATCAACCCTCAAGCACAAGCCTCAAAGTACAAGAGAAGTTGAAATGAGTGTTCTGGTAGTAGATGGAAAATACAAACGCAATTGAAAACTTATGTAAACTCAGTCCCCATGGGAAAACATCAAAACAAAATAAAGCTGGAGAATTCAAAAGCAAATGCTAAACCCACTACAACAACCACCTATATACACACGATCAACCCTTCAAGTACAAGCCTCAAAGTAGATGAGAAGTTGAAACAAGTGTTCAAGTGATGTAGTAATTAGGGAAAACAAAAACATTCGGAAATTTTTTAAATATATATGTAACCTTTAAAATTAATATTACAAAAGCGCCAAAAGTAGAGAAACTCAAAGGCTAGAGCAATCCCCGCTACAAAAACAACCTAGATACCTACAATCAACTCTCAAGTACAAGCCTCAAAGTACAAGAGAAGTTGGAAGAAGTATTCAAGTGTTCTAGTAGTTAGGAACAGCAAAAGCGATTGAAAGTTTAAAAGCAGATACAAATGGTGAATGTCAAAACCAAATCAACAAAAAAAAAAAACAGAAATACCCCTTATCTAGAATGCATCCCGCGCTACAACAAAAAACCTCAAAGTGCTCGTTTCAGGAAGGATAAAACGGGTAGTGTGAGCATTTTTTGTAGTTGTGGATTATGGGTTCTTGAATGTCATGTTTTTAAATACTTACCAAAATAACTTTTCTCATTACATATTAGAAAATATAGTAACACAACAATATGGAGTATATGACAACAACAATTCCTACTGAAAAATATCCAAACAAACATTTTAGAAGGCACCAATGATGTTAAGTGGATGGTTTTAGTTTTCTACCAAAACAATTATCATGTTAAACCTAACCAAAAATCACATACTATTGCTCGCAACCCAAAATAATAAACGAAAGGTAGAAAAAAACCAAAAGAGGAACCAAGTATATTGCCTAAATCTTGCTAAAACCCGTGGAAGACAAATATATACATATATATATGATCACAGAAACCCAATTGCACTGCAGCAGCTACTAGGTATGGGCCACTGATCATCAATTCTAATTCAAGAAAAAAGATTTGCCCTAACTAAGACTTGAAATCGAATCATCGTCATATTTATATAGATAGCTTCCGACAAAAATTATCAATATCGTTTCTTTTTTATATTGCCATTATTATTATTATTATTTAAAAGATCGAGTAACCAAATAAGGCCTAAAGCAGATAAAATCAAAAAGATATTACTAAATTAAAAAGAAAGATTAAGAAGAGAAAAAAAAACCTGATATGAAAATAGAAAGTTGCCCAATGGGATCCAGTTACAAAACCCTAATTCCTTTGATCGCCTTCCAAAACCCTAACTGGATGGGGGTATAAATAACATTGAAATTGAAAACGAAATATTAATCATTGAATAGACACAGATATTGAAAATATACACAAATATGGTTTGATTATTGTTGTAATTATTATTATTATACATATATAATGATAATGATGATTTCAGCACACTGCGTGTATCTATTTTAGGGTTTACGATCGAATTTGAGGTTTCTGAATGGAGTACGCGTGAAATATCAGATCAGATTTATAATAGTAGTTGTATGTATTGTGGGATTGGGAATACTATGTAGGTTTCTGGATTTGGCGGTGCTCCAACGCGGGAGTCTGTTGCAATTTTCGTATTCTATTTTCATTCAAATTAAGCGTGTCAAATTAATTAATCATCTTTTTACTTTACCAATGTGTTCTTCAGATTGATTTATAAAAGAAAATAAGAAATCAGAAGATAAACTTGTTTCCTTTCAAATCACCTCAAATGTGGGGAGAAAATTTTTTAAACAAAAACAACTAAATTATCCCTTCAAATCATATCATTTCACTTCCTTTCTATCCTAAAAATAAACTCAAGAACACAACTAATTTTATAATCCATTGTATTCCTTTCTTTTCTTTCCTTAAAAAAACTCAAGAACATAGGGTACATGCTCAAAATTTAAATGCTTATTTACTCCATATTTTATTGGGTTTTGCTAGTTGCATTAAATAGTTATACATTTGTAGGCTTTTAATATGTCAAGTACAAATTTTTTATACACGTTAAATGCAGTCCTGAGGGCTGTATTTAGCATTTTTCTTTTTTATTAGCCGAACAACATTTAAATGACAAATGACAGTAACACATATTACAACAATCTCATTTTTCTTAAATTATGTTATTTTTAATTCACACAAAAAAATAGATACCGTTTAAATATTGATTATGATGTTGTAATTAAATGTTTGAGTTACACAATTAGCAAAAAGAGAAAATTACATTTTGCGTCCTTAAATTTGACACGTTTTTCACTTTTCGTCCTTAAAGTGAAAAATAGCAAAAAAAACCCCTAAACTTGGCACTTTTTTCACTTTTCGTCCCCGCGATAACGGTGTTAGTTTTTCTTCGTTAAGGTTGTCAACGTTCACCAGTTTTTTTGTTCACTTTTCGTCCTTCTCATTTTTTTCCACTTTTCATTTGATAATTTCAAAACTGCCTAATGGTGTATAAACCGTATTTGAGACATATTACAATTTTTTTATATCTATATTTACCAAAATATATTTATTGAAATTTAGAAAACACAATATACTTAAGAAAACCATTATATTATAATTGTGGGTTGGTTCGATGATTTGTAAAGTTCAATAATTGAAAATGTTAGAAAAATAAATTTACGTATATATGTTTAATTAGATATGATCATATTAAATATAATACTAATTTTAATAATACTAAAAGTATGAATATTTATTGTTTATTAATACGTTTTAAAAGAAAAAAATAGTTTAATTAAGTATAGCCTAAAAGAGACATGTGCCGTTTAAAAACAGTGTAATGCGTCACTTAAAGAAAACCCCAATCGTATTTTAGTACATTGGTAGAGATGACATATTATGTGTTTGATTTTATTTATTCATCGTGTTAATTGTACCTTTATGTAATTGTCTCGTTCGATAAATTGTCATACGATCATTGATTTCCGTGCTTTCTTTGTATTTTTTGATACCGGATCTACACATTCAATAGTTTCTTGTAAGATTTGTTGTCTACTCCTTTACGATTTCTACATCGCTGGGCAGTTTTGAAATTATCAAAATGAGAAAAAAAGTGAAAAAAAGGAATGACGAAAAGTGAACAAAAAAACTAACGAACGCTGGCAACCTTAGAAAAACTAACGCCATTATCGCGGGGACGAAAAGTAAAAAAAGTGCTAAGTTTGGGTTTTTTTGTTATTTTTTCACTTTAAGGACCAAAAGTGAAAAACGTGTCAAGTTCAAGAACGAAAAATGTAATTTTCTCTAAGTAAAACTATAACCAAGGTTTGATAAATAGATGGACCACCTTCATGAAACTGGTATCACTATTCGGGTGTTTGCAAGGGGGTTCGCATACCGCTTTATACATTTTATACATGATGGTATGTCAAAATTTTCAGTGGCGAAATGACGATGTACCCCTTCGGACCACTGTACGAAGGACACCCTTTACGAAGTACCTGCACGAAGGGCTTATGCCCGGAGGTGTTAATAATAATTAAATGGTTAGGGATAATCCTAAATCCTTTCCTAAATTATAGTAAATCATATCCCAATTATAAAGGGATAAAGATGGCAAGTAAATCGGATAAATATATTCTAGATATGCCAAAACCCTAACTAGGGTTAAAACCCTGGCTTCCTCCCTAAGTTACCCTCTCCTATATAAGGAGAGGCATCCCCCATTTATTCGATACGATCACAAGTCAGCCGAATACACACAATAAACCCTAACTAAAGTCGAACAAGCTTCGACAACCACATAATCAACCTTAGTTGGCGTAAAGGAACACCGTTCAACTTCGGGGAATCGCCAACAAATCCTTAAACCTCAACCATCTCTCCACGGACG
>CM067167.1:43979987-44018603 GCA_034093135.1 Erigeron breviscapus | reverse complement strand
AGTTTCGTAGACCTAGTGTTCTAGATAGATCAAATGCTTCTAGGACTAGTCCATCTTGTTCTAAATCTTTGTAATGACTGTTTTTGTTCTGTAATTTGTTTTGTTACCTTTGAACTAAGTTTGTGTGTTTCCTTGCTTTAAATAAAATTCCATGTTGGATTGTGTGTTTGTTCGGTTGTCTGTTTAATGTTGATGTTTATCTTATGTCTTCGTTCGTTTTTCTCTTTTTATTTACTTGTCATTCTAATAAAACAATTTGTTCCAAAGGAAGAAAAGGTTGAATTTTCATTAAAAAGGATTCCAAAAGCACACTCGACGAATCACACTATTTCATGAGAAGTTTCAAAGACCAAAGACCAACCAAGAACCCAAAACTTCTACAGCACAGAAGACTCCTACTCCAAAACCCAAACTCAATAAGATGAAACAACATACTCGTGGTAATCATGCTTCTACACAACCTAGATATCACATGTATTCTAGCTCTCCTAAGCAATCTACAGTTACACCTAAGAACGTCCTAAAGGTATTTAGAGATGATGCTGTAGGAATAGTTAGATATCAAGATCAGTATGGTTGGTTTTCTCCCACTTACAAAAAGCAAACACCACCTGCCAAAGAGACCATCAAGAAGAAACCTGTCAAGAACATACACAAACAGTCATCCACTAACTCTAAAAATGTTCATGTTTCAGGTTACTTGTGCTTAAATTGTCAAAGTAAATGGCTTCCTAAAGATAGATACTTTCATGCTACTAGGACAGTCAAGCTTGATGGAAATGCTACATCTGTAAAACAGAGTGGATAGTTCGTAGACCTAATGCTTTAGATAGATCAAATGCTTCTAGGACTAGTCCATCTTGTTCTCAAACTTTGTAATAACTGTTTTGTTCTGTAATTCGTACCGTTACTTTTGAACTATGTTTGTGTGTTTACTTGCTTTCAATAAAATTCCATGTTGGATTGTGTGTTTGTTCGGTTGTCTGTTTAATGTTGATGTTTATCTTATGTCTTCGTTCGTTTTTCTCTTTTTATTTACTTGTCATTCTAATAAATGTGATTGCATGATGAATCCCTAACCTTTCATGGACCCAGTCTAAGTGGGTACCTAAAACCTTACTTCCTGATTTTACAGAATTTCTCATCTGTGTCTGGTATGTCGATTCTGGATGCTCTAGACACATGACTGGTAATAAATCCTTGCTTAAGAACTTTGTTGAACGTTTCATGGGAACGGTTAGATTTGGAAATGATCATCTTGCTCCCATTCTTGGCTATGGAGATATTGTTCAAAATGGCATCACCATAAAACGTGTGTCATATGTTGAAGGTTTGGGCCATAATCTTTTCAGTGTTGGACAATTTTGTGACAATGATCTGCAAGTCCTCTTTAGAAGATATGAATGTAAAGTTCAAACCGAAGATGGTGTCGATATTCTTACTGGTTCACGAGATAACAACTTGTTCACCATTGATCTCAACAATATTCCAACTCCATCTTCAAATATTTGTCTTCTGTCTAAAGCTTCAGCTCAGCAATCTTGGCTATGTCATCGTCGTCTCTCTCATCTTAATTTCCATACAATTAATACCC
This sequence comes from Erigeron breviscapus, assembly GCA_034093135.1. Taxonomy (NCBI): domain Eukaryota; kingdom Viridiplantae; phylum Streptophyta; class Magnoliopsida; order Asterales; family Asteraceae; genus Erigeron; species Erigeron breviscapus. The sequence continues at coordinate 44,017,009 of CM067167.1, read as the reverse complement.
TAGTTGATAAACAACTCGTCGATGGTCTACCTGATTTCAAGTATGACACAAACCATGTTTGTTCTGCATGTTCAATTGGAAAACTCAAGAGAGCGTCTCATAGACCAAAGAAGCATTTAAGCACTGATGCTCCCCTTCATCTCCTTCACATGGATTTGTGTGGCCCTATGCGTGTCCAAAGCATTCATGCCAAACGATACATTCTTGTCATTGTTGATGATTACTCTCGCTATACTTGGGTCTATTTTCTTCGTGAAAAGAGTGAGGCTCCTCAAGTAATCATTGATTTCATCAAAAGGACGCAAGTAAATCTTCAAACCTCTGTTCGTATTGTACGTTCTGATAATGGTACCGAATTCAAGAACGCTACTCTTGGATCATACTTCTCTTCTATCGGTATCACTCATCAATTTTCAGCTGCACGAACACCTCAACAAAATGGAGTCGTTGAAAGAAGAAATCGAACTCTTGTTGAAGCTGCTCGTACCATGCTTGCTCATTCTAGATTACCACCAAATCTATGGGCTGAAGCCATTGCAACTGCCTGCTTTACTCAAAACAGATCTATAATCAACAAGAGGTTTGACATTACTCCTTATGAAGTCATCAACAAGAGAAGACCAAATGTGAACTATTTCCATATATTTGGGTGTGTCTGTTATGTCTTGAATGATAGAGATAATCTTGGAAAATTTGAACCAAAAGGTGACGAGGGTTATTTTGTTGGTTATTCAAGAGAATCCATTGCTTATCGTGTCTATAACCGTAGAACCAAACAAATTGTAGAGAGTATGAATGTTAAATTTGATGAACTCTCTGGAATGGTTCTTGAACAACACGGTTCAAGACCCGATCTTCATTGTCCACAAGCTTCCGCTACACAGAACAGAACTTCTGATAAACAAAGTTTCTCCAAACCAACCGCTAAGGAGTTACATTTTGTTTGAAGAATTTTATCATGATCGTCCTCCTACTTTGGTCCAACCCTTGGATTCACCTGAACAATCGTTTTCCAATCCATCTCAACCTGAGAGCTCATCTGCTGATCAACAAAGTTCATCTCCTGCTACCTCTTCTAATGAATCATCTTCTCCACCTTCGGTCAATTCTTCGTCTACAAATGTATCTTCCCCTGACTCTTCTAACTTGTCTTCAGCACCACAGGATTCTACATTAGTGCCTGCTCAGCAATACTCTCCAGGATCCAATCAATCAACTGATGCTGACTCTGATGAAGAAGAATTTGTCCTACCAAATGAACGAGCTTTGAGCAAGTCGATGAACAACATTCTCCAGGCTTTATCAATCCTGATGAAAATAATGACCCTGCTGATCCACTTCCTCACTCAAGGAAATGGTCTCGCTCCATGCTTCCTCATCCTCCCACTCAGATTATTGGGGATCCAAACGCTGGCCCAACCACACGTGCTGCCTCTGCAAATGAATGTTTATTCGTCAACTTCTTGAGCATGGTTGAACCCAGTAATGTCAATGAGGCTCTTCATGATCCGGATTGGGTAAAATCCATGCAAGAAGAGCTATCTCAGTTTGAGCGCCTTGAAGTATGGAAACTTGTTCCTAATCCCTACACTCATAAAGAACCAATCAAGACAAAGTGGATATTCAAAAACAAGAAAGATGAGAATGGTGTTGTTGTTCGAAACAAGGCTAGATTGGTTGCCAAAGGTTTTTCTCAGCAAGATGGTGTTGATTATGATGAGACGTTTGCTCCTGTTGCCCGCATTGAAGCCATTCGAATCTTCCTGGCTTATGCAGCATTCAAAAACTTTACGGTTTATCAAATGGATGTCAAGTCTGCTTTTCTGAATGGAGTACTGAAAGAAGAAGTCTATGTTGGTCAACCGAGGGCTTTGTGGATCCTAAGCGTCCAAATCATGTTTACAGGTTAGACAAGGCTTTGTATGGCCTCAAACAAGCTCCTCGAGCTTGGTATGATGCTCTGTCTGCCTATCTATTACAATCTGGATTCAGTAAAGGTACAATCGACACTACTTTGTTCATCAAACGTCAAGGTAGTGACATTCTTTTAATCCAAATTTATGTAGATGACATAATTTTCGGGTCCACAAATCCTAAGTACTGCAAAAACTTTTCTGCATTAATGGTCAAACATTTTGAAATGAGTATGATGGGAGAATTAAACTTTTTCCTTGGTCTTCAAGTCAAACAAATGTCAAATGGTATTTTTATCTGTCAAAATAAATACATCTCTGACATGTTGAAAAAGTTTGATATGTTTAATTGTCAACCAATTGGTACTCCTATGGAATCTCGAACTAAAATTAATGCTGACCTTAATGGCAAACCTTACAATCAAAAACTTTATCGCAGTATGATAGGATCCCTCATGTACTTAACTGCCAGTCGACCGGACATTTTGTTTGCTACATTCATGTGCGCTAGATTTCAGGCAAACCCTATGGAGAGTCATGCTCAATCGGTTAAGCGTATTTTTCGGTATCTTAAGGGAACTATGAACCTTGGTTTATGGTATCCGAAAGATACCGGTTTCGAACTAACCGCCTACTCAGATGCTGACCATGCAGGGTGTAAGTTGGATCGCAAAAGTACTTCAGGTAGTGTGCAGTTTCTTGGAGACAAGTTGGTTGGTTGGTCTTCAAAGAAACAAAATTGTGTTTCCACATCCACTGCTGAAGCTGAGTATGTAGCAGCTGTTAGTTGTTGCTCTCAAGTTCTGTGGATGAAGACTCAACTCTCTGACTATGGGTTCCAGTATGACAGAATACCCATCTATTGTGACTCCAAAAGTGCCATTGCAATCTCTTGCAATCCTGTTCAGCATTCTAAAACAAAGCATATTGATGTAAGGTATCACTTCATCAAAGATCATGTTGAGAAAGGTAATATTGAACTTTACTTTGTCCCAACTGACTACCAACTTGCAGACCTCTTCACAAAACCTTTGGATGAACGAAGGTTCAATTTCTTGAAAACCAAGTTGGGTATGCTTGATCTACAAACGTAAATGCTTCCTTGCCATGTATTCTGTGTTTATTTTCCTGGTCAAACCATTGATGTGTGCTTGTGTGCTCTTACATGCAATGTTTGAGGGGGAAAACAAGGGTAGAATGCATGATTTTAGGGGGAGTTTGTAGAATTTATCTGAGTCTGCATGTTCCTAGGGGGAGTTTGTATATATCTTTACTCATTGTATGTCCTTTGTGAAATTCTCATTTCTTGCTTAACTTTTTCTAAGTCCTTAAAACCTTTTTCCCTTAAACTTTTCTAAAGTACTTAAACCTTTTTCCATTAAATTTTTATAAACTCCTTAAACCTTTTCCCAAAAAAAAAAAAACCGGGTTTGACCCGGTTTGTCCCGAAAACCGGAAGTCATACCCGGGTCTGACCACTATTTATAGCCGGCTCTGACCTCCTTTTGACTTCCTTCGAAATTTTCTAAGTATTTTTAAATCTTCTTTATTACCGGTTTTCTCTCAATCAAATCCGGCTTTCCTACCGGCTTTTCTTTTTTCAAAAACTTTCTCCAAAACGAAAACCGGTTTTACTTCATAATTTCTTCATTCCATATTTTGAAAACCGGATTTAGTTCTTCAATTCATCATTACCGGATTTCAGGTATATTATTCTCTATTACCGGTTTTCATTTATTTATTCATTATTACCGGCTTTCATGATTCTTGTCTAAAACCGGCTTTCAGTATTTTCTTTACTAAAACAGGTTTTCATTCCTTAACAGTATACTTTGTGCTTATCTTTCCAGGGGTGATTTACTTGTGTTTTTGATTTGTTTTTCATTACTTGTCATTCATTATAGCAGGTATAATCTCTTTTTCGATATTGTCATTTCATAATACTTCATTTATATGTATATGCTTCGATTTGATAATGTTCGTACGTGCTTTAATTACTTTACTTGCTTGAATAAATATGAATGCATGAATTTCTTGTCTGTGATTGCTTGATATTGTGATTGCCTGTTCCAAACAAGTGCATCGATACTTGGAATTAATCCAAGTATCTTGATGCTTTGTTAATACCGGTTTTTGAAAACCGGTTTCAGTTATCTTGTAAATCATCTTTGTTATAAAAGGTAATTTCTTCACTAAATACCGGTTTTCCACTTGAATACCGGTATTACAACTAAAATTCATTTTTAAATATGAAAACCGGTTTTTACATAACTTTTTCTGAAAACCGGTTTTTCATAACATTTTCTGAAAACCGGTTTTCACATAACATTTTCTGAAAACCGGTTTTACTTCACATTTTCCTGAAATTCTTTTCTAAAACCGGTTTTCAATTTTTTTAAAGAAATTTTTCATATTTGATCAACCATCAAAATCTCATTTTCTTTCAGGGTTGATCTTTCATGAAACTTTTCTTATACCAACTTTGTGAGTCAAATACTCTTTCTTGAACAAAATTCCATGTTCATTGATCTGTCAGACTCCACAAACATTTGTCCCTATATTTCTGTAAAATTGTGCTTAGTTTTTCCAAAATCTATCTCTCAGTTTACTTAGGATGCAAGGTATCGAACGCCTTGATGTACTACCTTTGTTGTCTTTTGGAAACTGAGTGATAGAACCTTTTTGATGTATCTTTAATTTCTTAAAAATCTTTTCAATCTTACATTGGTTTTCCCCAAGAAGCAAGGTATCGAACGCCTTGTTGTACTGCCTTCGCATCTTCTGTGAAAAACAGTGTACGATTAAATCTTTTTGAGTAAATTAACCTTGGAAACAATGTTTCCCATTCGTCTTCTTCTTAACCGCAAAATGAATTTCCTCAAAGATGGTGCTACAGAAAGTATGCCTAACAACTACTAGTTAATCATACCCTTTTCATGTCATCATGGGATAATACCGGTTATGCTTACATACCATCCTCTATATCATGTCTTGACTGTAACTGCTCCGGGTATAGAAAAAGAACTGCTATTTCAACTGTGGCGTACCATCGATTATATCACACCAAGAGGAAGATCGAGCACACCTTACTTTCAATTTGAGCTCCTAACAACTGATGGATCAACTCAAGCGTTCACATTTACGCTTGAAGATTTCCGAAGAGTAATAGGTTTTCCCACAGCAACTTCTCGCAAGGGAGCCACAGAATTTGTTGATCCACCTCCTGTTCGTGAAATGCTTGAACGGGTCAGAGAACTGGGATATAACGGTCCTCTCAACTCTATAGGTGTATTCAAGAAGAAAAATCTTCACCGATTGTGGTATCCGCTATGCTCGATCATCAATTATTGTTTATCGCCTTCAAGAAAAGGTCAAGAGGCGATCACATCCCAAACACTGACATACTTGTTTGCTATCGCATACGATGTTCATATCGACTTTGCTGCAGTTGCTTGGGATCATCTTAGACAGAATGTCAAAGGGAAGTACAATGCAACGAATAAATATATCCCTTTCATCCGTTTCCTGACAATCATCCTTCAGGGAACTCTTAACTCTCATGACAACATCCAACGATTTCCTGCCTCCCACCGAATTCGCTTTCCTTGCTATCAAACTGTTTATGGAAACTCTGGGGTTGAAAATATTCCGTTTATGCCTATTCCAGCTTCGCTTATTCGCTTGGTGCCCCATGAGGATAGTGACCTCATGAATTACAGAGTGTTTTTAGGCGGGGGTATGGCTGCTCAACGCCGAGAGCCGCCTACCGCTCCCCCGCATAGGTCGCCTGGTGAGGGTAATAGGTCTAGGAAAAGAAATGAGGGGTTAGTAGGAGAAGAGGCACCAAGCTCATCTGCACAATCTTCATCAACTTCCGCTCCACCGAAAAAGAAACTCAAAACCCATCACAAATCAAATCCAAATCCAAAACAAAATCAAAAACACTTCTTCGTGATGAACCATCACCTCCTCATGATCAATCCTTCAACATTCCTTCTCCTTTCACTTCATCTTCATCCGAATCTCATACATCTTCTTCAACTCAGCATAAATCCAAGAAAATTCGCAAAGTCAAATTCAAATATTCAAAAATTCTTCCACCGATTGAGGAAGAGGTTACCTTAGAATCTCCGGAGAGACAAGGTGGTTTGGAGGGAGGGGTTGAAAAACAAAATGGAGAGAATGAGCGGTCCGGGCTAGGTAAAGGGCATAAAGAAAACGTTGGCCCTCCGATAGTTGAACCACTTATTCGCTGGGATGACGACCTTAGGATAGAAGCCGAGGACTCCCCACCCTCGCATATTTCACCTCCTCGCCGCTCTGGATCCTCTCCACAGGATTCAGATGCATCATTGCACAGGCACCAGCCGCATCCACTATCGATTCCTCATTCGGAGGAAGCCGATATTGAAGCTGCGGAGACTCTTGCCTCTCTCCCGACTTTTCTTGATAACACAATTGAGTCTAGATCGCCAATTAGGTCACTGGATCATGAGCACGCACGTCCTTTGGACGTTGCCAGAACATACAGAGAATTGGTTCGTGAACCTTTTCCAGGACCGTATGGAAGACCTGTCGGTGCCATCATCGAGCAAGCACTGAATACAGGCGCTGCGGAGAGAAGCTTTGAGGAGGTTAGGCTCGCCTGGCTTCCTCCTAGCCCATCTTCCAGTTCAACGGGCAATCCAGAGGATCCCGGAAGTCCCACCTACCGGAACATTGTGCTGTGCGTTCGCGCAAAGCCAATTCGTTCTGCAACAACCAATGTAGAGCATATGCTACATAAATCACTGGGAAGCCCTGTTGGTTCACAGCCTTCAGGCCGCACTGTAAACCTTTCGGAGCCTACAGGTGCGACAACGACATCTACGTCGGTCATTCCTCCTTCTTCAATTGAACCGCCGCCAACCGAAGTGCTCCAAAAAGATAAAGGCAAAGCCATTGCCGCACCTGAACCATCTGAAAGTGATAAGTCTGATAGTCCTCCTGCAGCCGCTGAACGCTTGCACATTCCATATGATCTAGATGAGCGTGCAGAGATCATGGCTCTTGACGCTGCAGGTCTACTCCACACCAGAAAAACCCAACTTCCACCAATTCTTCCTCATAAATATCCTTCACCTCCCCATTCATCTTCTTCTTCATCTTCTTCCTCCTCCTCCGCTTCTCATCCTACCAAACTTCCTGGTTCTATTTCTGCTGAAAACCGATCTCGTCTTGATTCTCTTTATGATGAACTACTTGCCACACTTATCTCTCTCAAAGGTCAAACAGATTATTTCGACAAAGCAATTCAAGCATCAATCCAAGCCCACTTTGATCATCATCATCTTGTAAATGACATAAAACAACAAACAGAACAGGAAAAGTTTCTTGCCGATGCAGCACTTGAAGCGGCTCAGAAAAGAATCATTGAACTTGAGGCCACATGCAAACAAGCAGTTGTTGTGCAAAGACGTGATGATTCTGATGATCAGGATCAACACGAGGGGGAGAATATGGATGAAGATGTGGCTAATGTAGAGCCAGTGCTGCTACTGAGGTTATAGAGGACACAGATGTTGGTGATGATGCACAATCAAAAGATCCTCCTCAAGATGTTGACATTGTAGAGCACGTGGTTGATAATGTTGGTATTGATGATATTGAGCATACCGAAGAAGTTCATTTTGATAATTCTGTAATTCGAGCCAGTGCTGCTACAGATATTGTTTTGGGCTCAGATATACGTGATGATGCTCAAACACAAGGCTTACCGCGTGATCCCTCCATAATTGGTGAAGATTTTGATTTCCCTGAAGTTGATCCAAATGATGATGATGATTCCTCTGATGACGATGATTTTCCTCCAGGCTTTGATACTTATCAAACCATTCCACAACCAGACCCCGCCTTAAACCAAATGAATTTCAATAACCTGATTCACTATCTCAACAATCCCCATATTCAACAAATCACCAGAATTCCTAATGTTCGAATAAATGATGGTGGCTTCAGAAGGAACTATGCAAAGCAGATCGATTATCTCAAACTTCCAACACACCTCTTCAAATCCACTAAATTCCTTGAAGAAAAAGGTTATGAAATCTTCTCAAAGCAACAAGATCTGGTGAAGATCGATATCGATGAAATAAGGGCGAGACGTGCTTATGATCTTGAGCATCAGAGAGCAAAATATTTGAAAGATCTTCGTGATGCTCGAAGCAAAAAGCTACATAAGGCATGGAAAGATCAGCTCAAATTGAAGATCATCGAAGTCATCAGCATCCATTTCAGAGAATGGCGTGATCCAGGCTTTGCTCGAAGACCTGGGTTGATGTGGTTTGTGGTTAGAAGAGAAGATAATCGCCGATACATAATCAACGAAGCTCGATTTAATCTTCTTTCTGCTAATGATCTGATTTTCCTTCTCCATCACTTTGCAAGAAGGCTCATTCAACCAGATCCAGAGAATCAAGATGCTTATTACGCTGTAAAGAGATATATGGATAGTCTAATCCTGAGCCAAACCCAAAAGGACTTCCAGTTGGCCATTGAAAAGAAGAGAAAGAAGGTGAATCTCACAGAACCAAATCAAAGGATCCCTGGAGTCAATCTTGATAATTTCAACACTGGAGCTCTGTTTGATAATCCTCTAGGATTTGTGTTTGTTAGTGATCAAGGGCACAAGATCTTCATAAGACTCGACGAACTCTCTCAATATTCAGATGGTACATTGATGCATTGCCTGAATGTGTTTGAAGGTCTTCTAGAGTTCGAAGAATCAGAAAAAGAAAAGAAAAGATTGTTGAAAGTTATTAAGAAGATCAAGGCAAAGATTAATCACAGGGAACGAACCAGATTGATATTGAAAGATCGCCTCCCCAAGGAACGTCGAGGTGTGATACATGTTCCAGAAGGCACTTGGGTCAGGTATTCACCAAATAACGAACAAGGTCCTCATAACATGCCTCCAGTTGATTTTGCCGATAACATCATTGAACCACCCAATCGCCCTGAAGATCCAAAGTACCATTTTGTTCCAAAGAAATTCTGGAAAGAAAATTACCACAAGTACAAAAGCGAGCATTCAAATCTCAATCAGTTCAACATGATAAGCCTGAATCATCCTCAAAGAAAAGGAATCGGAGACAGAGAAAGAAAAAGAGATCAAGAAAGTGACCATTCACAAACAGCACTAAAGGGGGAGATTGTTAGCTTTAAAATATAGTTAGTGCATGTTTGTAACAATGTATAGGGAGGGGGTTTAATGCAAATGTCAAGCCTATATAAACCCCTCACCTCTCATTTGTAACTTAACCTTTGAAATATAATTTCCCTTTTCCCTTTCTCTCTCTAACTCTCTCTCTCACACACATAAACTCAAATCACGCCATTGTTTACAGAGATTCCTAAGGCGTTTGAACCTCGTTTGGTTAAAGGGAATAGATTTAGATTGAAACTTGCAGAGAATTGGTTCAATGAGTATACTGGATTTTTATTCTGTTCTGTTTTAAAGGAATACAACCGGATTGGTTCTGTAAAGATAACAATGAGGCAGGAGGTGGTGCACATAAGAATGTGGGATTCTCAAGTGTTTTGGGAGCAGGAGAGTGTTAATGATGATAAGTTGCACACATGGGTTGGGTATGTTTCATTTGGGTCGTTGAGTTCTACCGCTTGGTTGGATCAAACATCCAATGCAGTCGACTTTTCCATTGACCTTCCGGATATATCTTATAGGTATAGAAATGGCGAGTCACCTATTAGTTGGTTTGGAGCTAGACTCGTTTCCAAGAAAAATCAAATGGAGGAAACTACAACATCATATTCATCCTCCGAAATTCCTGAAGATGATTATAAATGTAAATTAAAGATCGACCAAGATTCGATGTCTCTTTTGAAGTGTAGATTTATGCCAATGTATAACTCCGACCCTAGTTATTAATCATGACCTTCCATTATCCATCAGTTACCCTACACAAACAAAAACCACTCTGCCAGTACTTCATTGGAAACTCGCGGTCAAAAACATACACTGATGTACAGCGGATTTCCAGTGACAGTTGCACCACCGCTGCCTTGTAGGTGAGCCATCGATTTGTTGTTAATAGTTTACTTAATTATTATTGTATGTTGAGTTAGTTTACTATTATTTCAAATACTTTGGTATTCTTTAGTTAGGTTGTTCTGTTTAATTAAGAATAGAACTAGTATAAACATAAAAAGCTTGTTGAAGAAAATGAAATATAAAATAAATTGTTCCCACATTTTATGTGTACAAATTTTGCTACTCCACAAAGTAAGATAAATAATCATTGGTTTCTTGATGTTATAAATCTTGGTCCACAAGATTATTTACACAGTGAACCATTGTGGTTTACCATTTGGAAGTGGTATCTTGATACAACTAACTACATGAGCTGACCCAATACCATAGAGCCGAAAAAATGGATCATGGGGCATGAAAAGTGGGTCAACGTATGGGTTAAGATAACCTCTCCCTTATTTTGGAATTACCAAAGCTAACTTGCAACGTACTAAGAATTACCTGTTTTGACTTGTTACCCGACCCATTTGATCTCCCTATTTGGGCAACTCTCACTCAGTGACAATATGCAAACTATTTGAACTTAACTTTGACACAGGATGCATTGAAAACAACTCGGATCCAACTGGAAGGCGAGCTTCTTTTGAAAAGTTATTTGAGCTCGAGCCGAGCAGGTATCATTGACACCCCTAATTGTAGGTATCAAATGTCATAGATTTCAAATGTGTGTTTTTACATGCTTACCCTGGAGTGTGTGAGTGTGTTTTTTTTTTTTGTCTACATTGATCACCAGGTAGTGATTTTCATATTTATATTCCATGTGATATAAATCATAATCAGTTGCTTACAATTGTGTTGGAATTCAGGCCCTTTGATCACACCCTTTTGTATTGTAGTTATATATATAAGAAGTGAAAGAGATATAAAAGTGTATTGCAGAGAAAGCAAAATGGTGAAAGTGATATTTCATTCAATAATGCAGATGGCTTTATATAGCCATATAGAAACAAACGTGGGTACATATACTTGACCAATTAAAATACTAGTCTACCTAAAGAAAAGGTCTATGGAGTGACCCACTCCTCCTAACGTCTTCTATGCATAAATCTCGGTCAATCCATCTAACCAATTCCTCTTTATTTTACCACATGCATAAAACTAAATGCTAACTCATAAAATCAAACAATAAAACTATAGTAAGTCAAGATTAATTCCATCATTCACCCCCTTAATCTTGACCCACTTCATAAAAGTGCAGGCTCATCATCATCCTCAATTAAGTTTGCCTCATTATCTTTGTTCTTCCCTTTCCATTTGGTGCACTCATAGCTAAAATGCCCAAACACTCCACAATCATAACAACGAATGCCACTCTTGTCACCTCGACCCCTTCCTTGGCCTCGTCCACCTCTTTCGTTGTTTCTTCCACGACCTCTTCCTCGTCCACTACTCTTACCATACCTTTGTTCACTTGCTAGCAAAAGTGTTCCTTGATCTTCTTCATCACCTTGGTTCATAAGTTTTAAGCCTTCCAACAGCCTCCACAAATGGCATTTTTGTAAGATCCGCAAATTGTTCCATAGGAGCAACAATTGGCAAATACTTCTTAGGGTAGGGACCGAATTGAGAAACTTTCTAACTATCTCTTCCTCTTCAATAGTTGAACCAAGACTTTTGAATCGAGCAACAATAGCACTTATCCTACCTGCAAAGTCATTGATTGGTTCGGTTTCCTTCATCTTTAGCTTCTCCAATTCGTTCCTTAAATTTTGTAACCTTGCCTTTTGCACCCGTTCTTCTCCCACATACCGAACCTTGATTGCTTCCCAAACATCTTTCGCATTCTCGTGTTTGGAAACCTGCAAAAGAAGATTTTCTGGGAGGGTTTGATAGATTAAACCCTTCGTAGTTGGATTGAAGTAAGGAATGAGTGATGAATGAAATATCACTTTCACCATTTTGCTTTCTCTGCAATACACTTTTATATCTCTTTCACTTCTTATATATATAACTACAATACAAAAGTGTGTGATCAAAGGGCCTGAATTCCAACATTTGGTATCTAGAGCCTGGTTAGGTTCGTGTAGAAGGAGGTGTTTCTTATGTAAAACACAACAAGAGGGTGAGAAAGACCGGCTGCTACAGCAGCAAATTAAGACCGAAGAAAGAAGACCGTGAAGACCGTTTGCAACCAGCAGCTTTAAAGAGATCAGACGGAGAAAGAAAGACCGTAAGAAAAGACCGAGAAAGCTGCAGCAACATAGTCCGTTTATCACAGCAAGAGACCGAAGAAAAGCCAGACCGAAGAAGGAGAAGACCGAGAACAGAAAGTTGTTCAAAGAAAGATGTCCGGGGAAGGTAAAGAACTTGTTGTCCGTGATCAAGGTACCGCTGTACCATTTCAGTGTCCGAAGTTGACCGAGACCAACTACACTACGTTGTCTATCATGATGAAGACCGTACTGAAAGCTTATGGCCATTGGGATGCCATAACCAATGATAAGGTTGATGAGAAAAAAAACTTTACTACGAAGGGTTTAATCTATCAAATTGTTCAGTGTCAACTTATTCTCGTCTGATGTATTATGTGATGTGTAAACTTATATACATCATACAGAGTTGTCATTTGATGCACATAGCCATTGTCCATGGCCTGTTTCTGTGTGGCCTTGTGTTGCCAGTAGAAGAATATATTATTTCTAAGTTTTATTTTTATGTGTTTGGGAAGTCATTATGCATGTGGGGGTGGTGGAGCTATCCTACATGGGCTGTTTATATGAAGTAGATAAAGGGTTCTTGGTTTAGTCGCAAAATATTTTGGACTAATTTGGGTAATATTCTTACGGCACACAGAAGATGAGTGGGCTACCGCTTATCGAAGCATGATCAAAAATTTTATTGCAGCTCAATGGGTAAGTAAGATTTGTTTTACACCATGGATGTAGACTAGTTTGAATCAATTGATATTGTAATAATAACTTCTGTTTAACACGCATTTGATATTGATAACATTATTCAAATATGTACTAATTTATAGTTTTATACTATGGAAAAATAATCATGCAGACCGGCCCCAACCGCTTTTAAATATACGTCGGGTATGTTTCATTTAGGCCATTAAGACACAATGCTTCTAAACAGTTTTACATATGACGAGTCTTTTATAAGTGTGCTTGGGGTGACGATTGATTTTAGAAAGAATCAAAGTGGTCAAATGTTATTCCCTAATTGCAGCGCTGATAGCTGTTTTGTTTGTTACCATCATGACTCATGAGTGCTCTCGATTTAGTAGTGTGCTTGTGATGTAGTGTTACTGGTTGTTTTATTGATAGCATTATATGCATTACGGGCTTATGGCATGTCGTATGTATGAACTAATGTGATACACACCGTCACATTACTTGTGATTCTTGGTTTGTTATTATATAAAATCAACAGGGTAAACTTTTTAACTTTGTTTTTATCTCTTGAATAACTATTCTATGAATAGTGGAATAGTGCTTTAGAAGACAAAACGAATAAGGACACGGGTTCACAATTATATATAATAACAATTCACCTGGCGCGTGTGAACAGTGTTCCGCGCGTAGCTACAGTACCTGACGTCACTGACGTCAGCTATTTTGTCCTTTTTTTTTTAACGATAGTATACTTTTAGAGTTTCGTATTTTTACTACTTACCTTTTTGGTTTTTTGACTTTAGTCCAAAATTTTTATAGAAACCTTAACTTTTAGGTTTTTTAACTTTAGTCTAACTTTTTGTATACAAACTTAAGTGTAGTTTTTTACCATCAAACTCTTGGTTTTAGCCACCTATTCTTTTAGTTTCTACCCCTTATAGTAAACTTTTAGTTTCCAGACTTTTAGGTAATGTTGTATGTATATATGTTTGCATGACGCAGCGTCGATCCCGGGCAACGCCCGGGGTCAAAAAACTAGTTGGATACATTCATACATATCATTTTTTTAACACGTTGTGCTTTTCTAGCACATTTTGTTATTTTGTTTAAATCCGTGTTATTAAAATAGCCTCGAATGCAACTAATGTATCATTATTTTTCGTATGCAGACTCTAAAGATTTACCATAAATGATAATGTTTTTAAACTATGTTTATATCTTGCTCCTATACACTAACTAGACACTAATTTTCTAGTTGATATCTATAACAATCTATAATAAAGCAATAACCCCTTTTTCAAAATATCAATTTAGGAATTGAAATACCTAAAATACTCCTCTCCTTTATTCATTAATTTAAATATCTCTACCAAATATACATATAATACCTTTGGGCAAATTGATTAAAAAGTACTCCAACTTATCACAAATGTCTTTTTTAAGACCAAACTTTTAAAATGTCTATTATGAGGAATGAAACTGGATAAAATTTCTATTTGGGCCCGCGATCAAGTACCCGGTAATATTCAATTTTTAAATTCATTTTCGAATTAGTTTTAATACCTTTAAATTACATGTCATCCAAAAATATACACGTAGGATTCCACTATCCGGATTATATCTATATCTATATGTATCGATTGTATGTATATATATAAATTATCCCACCCGATTAATTACCCCACCCCAATTATCCCACCCGATTAATTACCCCACCCAACCACCTTCTTTCCTTTTTGTCACCCTTTTCTCTCTGACATCAAAAATGGAAAACCCTAGATCTTGTGAAAAGTCTTAATCACACATAAAATCACAAATTAATACAGGGTAAACATCGAATCCGTGTGTATTTCTTGGTATTTGACTGCGTATTCCATCAGGAAGGTATGGTTTTTCGCATCATCTTTCTCTTTAGAATTAGGGTTTTGTAAAAAATATTACTATTTGCATGGATTTTTTTGATTTTCGAGTTGAAGTTAATAAAATATGTAAATATTATTACTTTATGTAAACTAATTAATTAATTAATTAATATTTTAATGTATTCATCAGGATGCGTGAACGAGGGTATGAATTTGATATACACTTTGATGGTTCGTTTGAACATCCACCATTGAGGTATGTCCATGAAGCTGTCTTACATCTTTACTCTCCTAAGATGGATTATGATGAATTTGTGGAATACTTGGAAAAGGAATGTGATTCGACTTTCAATAATATGTATTTTCTAATCCCTGGCAACGAACTTGGAGGTGGTTTGGTTAAAATAGATGGTCAAAGGGAAATAGATATGTTGAACGATCTGGGATTCAGTTATGGTAAAATCCACATTTATATAGACCACTATGTAGATGATCTTAGTCAGTTTTTAGTAGTGCCTGCAATTCCAAATGATGGTGATGTGTTAGATGACAATATGACACCTGAAATTAGGGTGGAATCATTTTTTATTTCTCAAAGTCAACCACCCACAATTCAACCAACTGCTAACTTAAATCACCAAAGTCAGCCTAATGAAATAGCAGAAGATGCTACACATGTTGTATCCAGTGATAGTGAGTCTGGTGAGTCTGTAATTGGAAATCAAGTAGTTGATGAGAATGAAGGAGTTGAAAACAATGATGAGAATGAGGGAGGTAATGAGAATGATGAAGTTGAAAAAAATGATGAGGATGAGGGAGGTAATGAGAATGATGAAGTTGAAAAAAATGATGAGGATGAGGGAGGTAATGAGAATGATGAAGTTGAAAAAAATGATGAGAATGGGGGAGGTAATAAGAATGATGATGGTTTTGATGATGAGAATTATGAACCATATGGAGATGTAGAGTCAACTGATGAGAAGAGTGATGCCCATTCTGTTGATTACCTTTCTGAAGGAGAGGATGAATTAAGAGAATTTAGGTTGATGAGAGCTGAAGCTAAGAAAAAACCTAAGTCAGCTAGGCAACCAAAACTTGGAGATAGGAATCCTACCATGTCAAGTATGCCAGAAGTTGTGATTGAGCATGAAGAATTCATGAAGGAATTGATTGACAAACTGAAAGTAGCAGATGAGCATGATGAGGATCCTTTCAAAAAGATTGAAGCTCTTGAGAAGTGGCCAGTTCATAATCAATTTATGAATTGGAAGCATAAGCAACCAATAGTTGGGGAGAGATTCATTAATCACCAGCAATTTAGAGAAATGACGACTTTCTTTGCAGTTGCTAATGGTTTCTCAATTTTGCTTGAGAAATCAACTCAGAAGAAATGTGTTGCTAGGTGTGGGCAAAGACCACCCACACTTGAAAAACCAGAATTAGGGAAGCAAAGAAAGCAACACAGGTACCCTGCATGTATCAAAGGTGATGAGCCTAAATGTCCTTGGAGATGTTATGCCAAGAAAATGACCACTGAGGGTTCCTTCCAGATAATGTCTGTGAATGATCAGCATACATGTTGTAGGAATTTCAAGTTTGGGTCACTTATAAACTACAAGTGGTTAGGGAAGGTGTTTGGTGATAGAATAAGGGCTAATCCTGAGATTAAACTGGTTGCTACAGCTGACATGGTCATGAAAAAATATAAATGTCAAGTTACATTTAATCAGTGCAGAATGGCAAAGAATTGGGCACTTCATGAGTATGAGAAGACACTAGAGGAACATTATGCCTTGCTTAGGTCATATGCACAAGAATTGTTAGAAAGCAACCCAGGCTCAACAGTTAAGATTGGTGTCACTAGGGATCCAGATGATAAGGTTTATTTTGACAGAATGTATGTCTGTTTTGATGCTTTGAAAAAAGGATGGTTACATGGATGTAGGAAAGTAATTGCACTAGATGGTTGTTTTCTCAAAAAAACTAATCAAGGTGAACTTTTGAGTGCCATAGGAAGAGATGGTAACAATCATATCTATCCTATAGCATGGGCTGTTGTTGGAGTAGAGAATAAAGACAATTGGAAATGGTTTTTGGAGCTGTTTTCTGATGATCTTGATCTTGGAGCTGGAGTTGGTGTTACTCTCATTTCAGACCAACATAAAGTAAGTTAATATCTTCCTTTCTTATTTGTATGATATATATAAATTACTTATATACACTGCAGTGTGTCTTATACCTGTTGTAATTATATAGGGGTTAATAGAAGCAGTTAGGGAGGTCTTGCCAAATTCTGAGCACAGACAATGTGCCAGACATATATATGATAACTTTAGAAAGCAATTTTCTGGTGCCTATTTGCAAGGCCTCTTTTGGGCAGCCTCTAAAGCCTCATACCCACCCATGTTTGAAAGAATTATGAAGAGAATCCATGATGCAAACCCCCTTGCCCATAAGTACTTGATTGAAAAAGATCCCAAAACATGGTCAAGGGCTTTCTTTGTACTTAATAGGGGTTGTGAGTCAGTGGAAAATGCGTTTTCAGAGTGCTTTAATTATGTCATAGTAATGGTTAGGCATAAACCAATAATAACTATGTTGGAGGCAATAAGGACTATTGTGTTGGAAAGGATGAACACTCTTAGAAGGTTAAGTGCAGCATGGCCAACTGAAATATGTCCTTCAATCATCAAGAGGCTAGACTGGTGCAAAGACCAACAAAGGTAACTTCTTTACTATTTCCATTTCAATATATAACTATATATATGTATATTTGTCCAATCTAGTAAACTTATTTAAGTTCTGTGTTGTTTAAAGGTTTTGGAAGCCTTTTCATTATGGTATGGATGAATGGGAGGTAAGGCAAGGTGATGAAGGATTTAAAGTGAATGTAGTAAGGAGAACTTGTAGTTGTAGGATGTGGGATCTAACTGGCCTGCCATGCCCTCATGCAGTTGCAGTTATTTTTAAGATGTCAATGAATGTAGAGGACTATGTACCGTATTGGTTTAGGAAGACTTTGTAACAAGAAACATATGAGCATTACATGCATGCAGTTGGTGGAATGTCTAGCTAGAAGCCAACTCCATATATCAACCCTCTACCACCCAAGCATAGGGTAATGCCAGGCAGACCAAAAAAGAAAAGAATAAGGGCTTCACATGAGAGTCATGTCATCCAGAAAGGTACTTTGAAGAAGATAACAAAACATGGTTGCACAATGACATGCCAAAGATGTTTGCAGAAGGGCCATAACAAAAAATCATGCAAGAATGATCCTGTTGAAAAAACCAAGGTAAAAAAGAAGATGGGCAGACCAAAGAAGAATGTGGGTGAGTCAAGCCAACAAGGTGGGTCAGTCAAGTCAAGGTGTGGGTCATGAGAGGCAAGGTGTGGGTTAGTCAAGTCAAGGTGTGGGACAGTCAAGTCAAGGTGTGGGTCATGAGAGCCAAGGTCATGAGAGCCAAGGTGTGGGTCATCAGAGACAAACTGTGGGTCAGAAAAGGCAAAGTGAGACAACAAAACCAGGGTGTGGGGCAGTCAGCCAAAAAACAAAAGGTGTGTGACACAGGTACTAGTCAGGGTGTGGGTCATGAGAGCCAACATGGTGGTGGTTTTTCTAGCCAGAACCAAACAGCACCATCCACCACAAAAAGGTGGACCAAAAAAAGTATATATGTGGATAAAGTGCTAAGTCCAGAAAAGAATAAGGGTGGTCCAAGTGGTTTGGATAATTTTGTCATTGGATCTTTAAGTGCAGCAACCAAATCAGGGGTGGGACTAGGTGTTTCAAGTGCTGGATTTAGGGATCCTAAATTCTTTGGTGTGAAAGGTATTATGTTTGTATATATGTGGTTTTTTACCTAGTTTGTAATTTGTTTTCATATTTGTAACAAAATATGTGTATATGCGAAATGCATTGACAGGTCCCAGAAAACTACCTGGATGGTGGGGTGATGGCTTGTGTCTTGATCCAAAAACTGGAGAAACATTCATTGGTGGTGCTGATGGGGTGCCTTGTCCAATTTGTCCAAAAGATGTGACACCTCCAAGTGCAATAGAGAATTGGAACAAGAAACAAGCATCCATTCAGAAGGAGTCCAAGGGAAAGGAACCACAACAGACTGAGAATGTGGAAATTCACAAGCAGTTAGGGAATCCATTCAGAAGGAGTCCAGGGGCAAGGAAGCATCCAGTCAGAAGGAGTCCACCCCCCAAAAGACCATCAGAAATGTCATACCAGAAAGGAGGAGTCCAAGTTGATGGATAGGAGGAGGGCTCCAAGTGAAAGGATTATCAAGAAAAAACTTGCAATGAAAGTTCCAGGGCAAGGAGAAACTGAAGATGATCCATTTGTAGTGACTTAATTAGGATTTCCTGATGTGTTAAACTGATTTTTTGTGTATGACTTATGGTATGTATGATCTGGTAGAAACATGTATAACCTATCTTTTGGTACTTATATTTTGCATGCAGAAACATGTATAACCTTATGTAGTAACTGATGCCCTTAATTTTGGTACTTATGCAGTAATATATTGTGTTTGACCTTAATTATCTTGTTATTTGTTATATATTTACTGAGTACACAAAGACAAGAAAATAGGAGAACATAATTTTATAACACAAAGACAATAAAATAGGAGATACATTAGACAGTCAAAGTGTGCCATACACTACCAACTACATAGAATACATGACCAGTACACCTATTACCAAACACAACCCAATTACAACAACTAGCATCCATATAAAAACACTCTCATACACTTGCAATTTCCCATTTGCAACCTTCAAATCTGACTTCAGAGTAATTCCTTCTTCAAACAATTTATTCTCCAATTCACTTTCTTCTTTCAAACTTTTCAACTCATTGTGTAGTTGGAAGACAAGATCTTTGTAGGATTGATATAATTGACATTTCCTTCTATCGTCCTAATGACAAAAACGCATTAGCAAAATGTATAGCAGAAAACAGATACTTGAAGATTTTTCAAAACTTACAACAATTGGACATGACAGGAATCTTCTTCCCGGATTCTTCCTTGTCCATGATGTGCGTGAATTGATTCGATATCGACAATAACACAGTGCCTCACCTTCATGCAATACATTACTACGGTTGTTTCTTCTTGGATGATATGAAGCAAATTACATAATTTAGTTTCTAGGGTTTATGTCAAAGAAAAGGGGGGGGGGGGGGGTTTTGGGGATGGAGAAAGGGGGTTATGAGAGAGAAAGGGGTATAATTGTTTTAGTTTTAGTTTTATTTTTTTTATAAATGCAGAAATTCGTGTAAAGTGTGTTAGACACCTGAAAGGTGACGACGTGGAGGCTGAAGTGGCATATAACCGGCAACAAATAATCCCTTAGCCGGTACGAGCCCAAATAGAAGTGTTTACCGGTTTCATTCTCCATACATTTTAAAAGTTTGGTCCTAAAACAGACTTTTGTGACAAGTTGAGGTACTTTCCAATCAATTAGCCCAATACCCTTAATGAAATAATTTACAACATAAATCCCTCAATCCTTAGAATAACTACACTACCTCCTTTAACATCAATTACTTTTACATTCACCACCATTGCCGCCCCGACCACCCGTCACCACCGCCACCGCCACCCGCGCCACTACCACTATCACCGCCGCATTGCGCGGGCATATGACTCGTAATATAAAAATTAAATTACATAAATCTTTCCTGTGGTCTAAGATTTTGGCATATTTCATCCCTTCAACATGATAATTGCGAGAATTCTTGTGTGCACAAATCCTAATCACAATGAATATGATAACGTGTGCATTTTCTGAGACGCTCCCACAGTAGTCCCACTAACCCCTTTGTTTAAGCCAACGCAATTGATTCCGACACAAGAAAGTCCTCAAAGTTTTCAAGAAGTCCCGGAAGATCCTGGAGGGAATGGCTTGTGTTCCTCAATAGCATCCAAATATCAACCACAACACGTACATTACAACAAAAAAAAACCTTAATGTTTAATTTTAGAAAAAGTTGTCAAAACCTGCTGTGAATATCCTCTCTATGTGGCTACAACGTGAAAAATGAAAATGAGAACATGGTTTAATAAGGATGGTGTGTGATACACTGATACCCACTTGATCTAAAACCAAAAAACATTCAGAGCTGGGAATAAAAACTGATGTAGCATATCCGATTATTGTTTTAACTTCAAGTATGTGGTTACCTGAACCGAATGGAATATAATGTATGCGTACATTCAGACACATTAAGGGAATCTAATAACTACATATTCATTTAGTTAATTGTTTACATTTGTTCTGCTATGATTTTTGGAAATAAAATAATATGTTAAGACTATCATATACGTAAGTATCTGCATGAATACGTACTTACACGACCTGTCCCAACACTAGTACATACTTGAAACGACCAAATGCAACTGACAACCGGATAGATATCAATGCGGCACAATCACCACAAAAACACTTCAATGCAGTGTATTCCAAGTGTGCTATCCATCCACAACCAGAACACACTTTCAACACAATAAATCTACATATCCCTTCTATACATCATATGAAACACTTTCTATTGGACTCTTTCCAAATTTGACACCAAAACGGCCAGACAGGCCAAACTTGGAGTACTAAGCTAATCTCTGCAATATTATAGCCAAACGCCATCAAAATTTGCAAAAACCACAAGGTCATTTCTCGCATACTTACCAAATACTTTTGAACAAAACAAACATCGATGTAATTAATCAGAAAGGGGCATACTAAAGTATTAAAACACAGCTATGATTCAAAAAGGAAGTGCAACCCATTGCCAAGATTATCCACGCTCCCTCTTAAGAACGTTTTCCCCAGCCCTTTGCCCAGTTTTACCACTTTAGTTCCCGGCACCTATGACATTAACAACTAAAACAATAAGCACATAGCTTAGTGAATATATAGAATTTTATATGACAAAATATAAAATTTTATATGACAAAATATAAAATAATACATACAATGTACTGCCATAATGCATACCGAAGTGCCATGATATACATTAAACTGCCATGATGTACATCGAACTGCCATAACGCACAGCATAATAATCAACATATTTTTATAAATCTGTATTGCCATGACATATTCTAGCCTACTAACACCTTAACTAATAGACAACAAAGTTAGCAAATCACATACAAATAACAAGGAATATATGCCACCAATGCTGCCCACTACACAATCATATGAAATCTCTTATAACATATGTAATCTGATTCCATATGATTCAATTTACCGGTTTAAGTGTCATATACTCACCTTGTCTAATGATTGGAAATTTACACACGATCACTTTCGAGCCTCATGATCCAATCACACATCAGCACAGGAAATCCTTAACAACTCTTGAGTCAACAAAATGTTATCAGTGATACTTCCAGAGCAGCTACTGAACTCATCCAAGGCATTTTTTTTATAAATTGAGCAGATTTGACATTCTGATAACAGAGAGCAATTAAGTCATCAGCAAAACAAGTGTATTATCCCCAAATCCTACAGCCCCAGTGGTAGTTCAAGCCATTATGATCTCTTATTGCCCTCTTAATCATCAGATTATATACCTCCATAACTAAAGTGAATATATATAGGGACATGGAATCCCCATGCCTTAACCTTTGATTTCCCACTTATATTTAATAAAAAATTTCGCAGATACACCTCATGATCCAATCACACATCAGCACAGGAAATCCAAACCATTTTAAGAAATTACCTAGGAACTTCCAATTAACGGTATCATATGCCTTTTGCAAATCAATCTCCAATGCACATTTTTCCACCACTTTCATGTCATACTTCCTTAACAACTCTTGAGTCAACAAAATGTTATCAGTGATACTTCTCCCACTCCCAGGTATAAATGCACTTTGATTACCATCCACAATTATTTTAAGTGCATTCTTAATTCTGCTAGTGATGATTTTACTTATAGCTTTGTACACAACATTGCAACAAGCAATAGAGATCTGTATTCAAAAACCTTGACAGGAGGATCCACTTTGGGAATTTGTAACATTTGTGATTTTTTGACTTTGTTTGACCTGTAATTAATGTGACTAAATGTAATTGACTTTCATGAATTAATGATAAATCCCGAGCGTTTTGATGAGCCTTAGTGTAATTTGAAGTCCATTTGTGTTTACGGGTTTGTTTTAGCGTTTAAATGGATAACGAATAGCTATCGGTCGAAATTAGCGGAGCGGGAGCCCCACTTTTGGAGCCCTAGGCCGGCCCCCAACTCACCCACACACACTCACTCCCTCATTTTTCCTTACCTTATCTCATTCTCACACACATCTCTCTCTCACCTCTCATTTATTCTTCCTCTTCTTCTTCTAACTACCAACAAAGATCCATCATAAATTCTCACTAAAATCCTTGAAAACTTTGTAATTTCTAGTGTTAAATTAACTAAATTTCATAATAATAGTAACTTATTTCTTCAAAGTGCAAGAATTTGGACTATCCAAGTGTTCTTCCGTCTCCAAAGGCTCCAAAACCCTAATTCGAGTTGTAGGTGGTATTGGTAAGTGTTTGATAGCTTAAAACGTTCCTCATGCATTGTATAATACTTCCCCATCATGGATTTAAACGTTTAATGGTCGATTTGGCGTAAATCGTATGTTTTAGCTCAAAACTTGTTTTGAATCAAAGCTTGAGAAATTGGAAGTGGGTTTGTGTAAATATATGTTCTTATGACTAGTTTATGCTTGTAAAAGGTTGTGTCAAAGTTTGAAGCTTTGATTTTTCGTTTAGCTTGGTCGATTGTAGGCGAAAATGGGTGTTTCTCCTGTAACTGGGAAAGTTGCGCCGCAACTTTCCAATGGTTCGCCGCAACTTTTTCTATCCCATCTCCCTGACCTCAAAGTTAAGGAGCAACTTTGAGATGGTTCGCCGCAACTTTTTCCCCTTCAGCAAAAACTCGATTTTTGGTACGATCATAACTTTCAAACCACAACTCCGTTTTTAACATATAAGCTATCTTTGGAATCGTGTGAGAGTCTACTTTCTTATGGTTCCATCCATTTGGATTGAATCTAACTCCACTTCTAAAAGGGGTTGGTCTTAAGTGTCGTTGCTCATGGGCGGACGAGCGTTTAAATCGATTGTGTGGTGTCTTGGTTTGGCCTAGGACGACTTGTAACATAAGGTAGGACATAATGTGACGATTAAATGTTGAAGTAATAGGTTTGTGATCGTTGTGCTCCCCGCTCACCCGCTTAAGCTCATTCTATCGACAATTAAGGCTAAGGTGAGTTCGTAGCCCCTTTACATTACATGATTTTGGGGTGAAAAGTGTACATTGTGTTTCTTTGGTTTGTTTGATCGTTATATGGTCGTTTAATTAATTAAGCAATGTTATATGATCGTTTGTCTATTGCATCAAGGTTATAATTCGTTTTATGTTGATCAAGGAATCAAGGTTATGTGATCATTTATTGATCCAATCAAGGTTGTATGTTCATTTTATGTCGTATCAAGGTTATATGATCATTTATTGATCAAATCAAGGTTATGAGATCATTTATTGATCCAATCAAGGTTGTATGTTCGTTTTATTTTATTGATCCAATCAAGGTTATATGTTCGTTTTATGCTAGTATCAAGGCTATGTGATCATTTTATGATCTAATCAAGGTTAAACGGTTGTTATCCCGACACTTATTTTATTGTCAAAACCTACGAACTCACCAACTTTATGTTGACGCATTTTAGTACACTTTTCAGGTAATCAAGTGAATCAAAGGCGTGATGGATGATTGCATTGCATGTGATAGGATTGAGCTTGGACTTTTGTGGATCCGTGATTCATTGCACCCGTTTGTGGGTTATGCCTAGGATCGTTAGCCATCATTTGCTATATTTTGTAAACTATTGATGGTGTTGTGCTCCTTGTGCATTATTTGATCCGATACTTGTATTTGTACTTGAATTATGTATGGATTACTTTAATCCTTGAATGCATTTAGTTGTCTCTACTTAATTTCCATGTCACGCTGAGCTTTCTTATAATGCCCCATATTTCCGCCTTGTTGGGGTGTTACAGAATTAGTGCTATCACAGTTGCATTAGCACCTCCCAGATCCTTTTTAGTTTGAAAAAATTCCATAATAGCTCCACAAAAGTCCTCTATGATTTCCCAAGCTGCTTTAAAAAACTTTAAAGTGTATCCATCAGGCCAATGGGCTTCATTGTCATCTATATCATCCAAGGCACCTTTAATTTCTTCAATGGTAACTTCTTTAACCATATCCACTCCTGACTCACTCTATTTAAGAACAAATTCTCAGGCTTATGAATCTCCTTTAACTCATTCTCCACTTCTAGAAAATTCTGAAAGTGTGTAACAAATTGATCTGCCACTTCCTCTCCCTCAAATTTCTCCCCATCTTCATTACATATTGCGACAATCTTACTCCTATGATTTCTGCCCTTAATAATCTTGTGAAAATAAGCACTGTTTCTGTCTCCTTTCATGTAGCCACTCCACTTTAGTTTTCTGATATTAAATTTTTTCCTCATGCAAGCCTAAGTATTCAGAAAGCTTCTTGCATCGTTATACATCAATTGCTGCACTCCTTGCAGTTCTAACTTACACTTCTCAACTCTAAACTCATCCTTTTCAGCAATAAAACTAACAAATGTAAATGGCTTTTTCACTTTTCTAGAACTGTTAGGAAATACAATCCCAGCAGGACTGCAATCAGATACCAGGTAAGGGGAAAACCTGGTTTGGACATTCTGAAACTGGTCAATAAACTCTTCATTGCACATTACCCTGTCTAACCTTTTCAAAATACCAGCTCTTGGATTCTTCAAGCATCGAGTCCAAGTGTAGTGCATCCCACTAAAGCTCATACCCTCTATTTATTTCTTTCACACATTCAAGAAATTCAACCATATCAGGGTTCATACTTGAAGCACCAGATGTGCTTTCATCAACCTTGAGGGTGACAATTAAGTCACCCATAACAACCCATGGCTTGTTTCCAATGATCTTATGCATCTTTAACTCTTTCCGTAGTAATCTTCTATCTTTTCCTTTATTACAAGAATATACAAATGAACAATACATATGTATTTATTACTAACACTCTCCACATAACACAGCATAGTTTGTTCCATTTTATTTACACACGTCAAAATCTAACTACATTAGCATCCCAACCTACAATATTACAGCCCCTCATATTATCAACAATATCATAAACCCAATCCCATCTGTTAAAAGTATTCTTACAAATCTTATCAATCTTATTTTGTTTTACATGAGTCTCAACCAATGCACACATACTCATCTTTTCATTCTTTATTAGAATCCTGACTTCCTTCTATTTAGAAAGCTCATTGAGCCCCCTAATATTCCAAACAACAATAGTACACTCCATTAGAGATTAGAGCCTCCATGTGCCTCCCCATTCTGCACATCCATATTACTACTTCCATATTCATTTGTGACTATAAACTTAGCCGTAGGGCTGCTATCATGCTCAGCGGCTCAGCCTCTTCATTCTCATTCCTGTTACTCATTCATTTCTCAATCTTTGGTACTACTTTCACCAACTTCGTTTTTTGCCCTTCCCACTACTAGCATCATCCTTTCCTATTTTATTACCTCCTATCTTCTGCATATCAGTTTCCATACCAACAGGTCACTAGTTCCCACATCCTTCACAGCCTCCTTTTTTCACATTACTCTTATTAGTGTTCTGCTCTTTATCCTTTCCTTCCCCACTATCCACATCCATTTTTTGCAACTCGGCATATCTATTGTGACCATTCATACCTGGCTTTACAATCATCGTCTAATATTGGTTATTGTTCCTATATACCCAATAGTTAACCTGCAACCTTCGATAATTGGCTTGTTGAAATTCTCTTATATTCTTCTGAATTGTCTCACCTTGAGCATCCTTATTCATCCCAACACTTGACATTCTGTATCTTTATTATTATTCCTAATACATTCCTCAGATCCATGTCTAGAAACTTCACAATGGTTGTATATAACAAGTTTCCATGCATATTCAACATTTACAGATTTCACAATTTTGACCAAGCTTTTCCATCTACATAGTTGATTTCAATCTCCTCAGTAAAACCTTTTTTTGCCTCCATCTCCACTAGAACTCTAGCAAAATCAGCCCTACCAGTCCCATCAATACACATTCTTATTATTGATCATAATTGGCCTTCCTACTCTGCTAACCTGCTAATCCCCATAATATTCCATGCTTCAAGAGGCACATTCCTAAGCTTTATCCATAAAGGCAATTTCTTGGGTTCACTCCTATCAATAACCACCTCAGGATTCCACTTTGGGATTATTAGTGGTATGTTATTTATCTACCATGGCCCATTCTCAATCAAGTAATCCAGAATCTCACCGCTACTAAATTTAAAGAAGCAAATCCCATTACTATTAGTTAAAACATCCGTAAAACCAAATTTCCTCCACATTCTCATTAACTTCATGTTATATCCTACAAAATGGCCACAAATTGTATCATCCCATCTCTTACAGCCTTCTTTTACCATATCTTCATCGAATACATCCAGGTTACTCAGATACCAATTTCTTATTCAGTTCTACTTGATTATTCTTTACGACTTGAAAAAAGTTCAAATTCTTCACATTCTTACCAGCATTGTTCACTATCTCTACTTTATCATTATCAGTATTATTTTTTAGAAGTAGTAGAGTTTGTACTAACCTTCTTTGAACTACCACTATCACTAATCCTTTTTCCTTTAGCTTTCGAAGTTCCATTTTTCCCCAATTCAGACCACTCCTCTAATCCATTAACATCCTTATCAATTACATTGCACTTGGATGCCCCTCCTGTGTTCATTCCAGTACATGTCTCCTCTTCCTTATTCCCAGTTCCACTATGGCAACTTGCCCTGCCTTCACTTCTATCAGCATTGTTTGTCCCCTTCTTTTGATTCAAAAAACACACAGATTCCCCATATTTCCTCAGTATCACACCTTTCCTAGCAGAAGTTCTAGACTTTTGAAACATGTTGTCAGCACAACTTAACTCAAGAGCGCTCAATTATAGTACAATTCCTTTCCCCCAAAATCCAGGGTTTTTAATTGCTTGCCATTTCTGGAAACTAAACCTATACAAGCATGCGGAATTGAACTCTGATGTGAGTACGTGTTTATTTGGGCTAACTTGATGGTAGAATGATGGAAAAATGAAGGTAATGCAATGGCGGAAGTTGCTTCACGTGTTGCAGATCTCTTTTAATTTCAAGCCCACATAACATGCTAAGAACAAATTTTCAGCCCATAATCATATTGACCAAAAGTAAAACTTCATAATTAGTCACTAACTAATGCAATAATCCTAGTTAGTGATTTTTTTTAAAATCAAACTTCAATCCCACTTTAATATGTTCAAATGAACTTGTTTAGCCCACCATAATCATGGGTTAACATCTTTCTATCCATTTTGATCATATACATAATTAAAATCATTAACCAATCTTAAACTCATAATAATGTGCTATCAACCTGCAGAGTCGTGTTTTCAAATTACGGTTGTCCATGTGAGTCCAACAAACACATTTGAACCATATAAAATAAGGTGAAGCATACTCTGGTATGAAACAATCATGTTTTAGAAACTACTGGCCATTGTGCACAATCGATTGCTAAATCATTTGGTATGAACTTTATAGATGACACCTTGAATGGGCTCCCTCCTAAGCACATCAAGGTCAATCTTGTCAGTTGAACTTGATGATGTAAAGCTAGCGAACATTTCATGAATCATCCATTTCGAGAATGACTCTAATTAAACTATTGAAGATGACAAACACATAAGATAGGATAAGAAAAAGAACATGCTTGACAAAAAACAATAAGGAAGAGAACCTGCTATGTGGTGCTTTAAAGTCCATAGTGTTTGATACGCACCCATCACCACCGATATCAGACTTATCAAAGCCTTCAATTTAGATATAAACCATGCAAAGATGATATGCTGTTCCGTAAAGGCATGTTAGACACCAATAAGCTATTTGACTAGACTCGGTCCTTTGAACCAACTATCTACAAAGCACCAAATGTTTACATAAGCTACCATCCAGACACCAAGCCTTTAAACCAGATATCAGTCATGCATCGGCAATTCAAAGCATGTATTCAGGAATTGAGACGAGGTACCATTTGTGTCCCGTCAGGCACAGATTGCTTGCCAAGATGTAGGCATAACTGATGCAGGCTCACTGATCAACCCAAAGGATATCTTTGAATAACAGTTAGTCACCAGGGCTTGTGACCAGATAACTTGCAGGATGATCCAGCGTCAAAAGCCCCGAGGTGTTATATCTTAATCATGAACCAAGCATGGTGCCATCAATTTGGTTAAGGCACGGTCGATAAGTTTGTGTGTAACTATAATTAAATAAGCCAGTTGTTCTTAAACAAGCAATCACCCAATACTACAGGTGGCATGCAACTCTAACACTTAATGAGCCAAAATTCGGTACTCAGTGAGCCTTGTAAGGCAACCTGTTTCTCACACACTTTACCTCGAGTCGACCACTAAAGATAATAGTGAACAAACAATTAGGTCCATATCACTTTGATATGAGTGTGTGGGTCATTGAACATACTAAATCAGATGACCAACTTAGATATTTCATCAAAGCACTAGGAGCGTTTTATGTAACCATCTCTGAGGTAGCCTAGTAGTATCTCTCTCTCTCTCTCTCTCTCTCTCTCTCTCTCTCTCTCTCTCTCTGTGTGTGTGTGTGTCGCGCGTGGTGGTGGGGCTGATTTGATTAGCTACTTTGAATACCATACAAGCTAGCTGGGAAGAGATGTTGATGATCTTTAACCTCAATGGGAAGAAATACAAGCTGCGAGGAGTGGCATCTAGGCCTCATAAGTCTTCCAATCTTTAACAGTTGGCCATTGATTTTGACACTAAAACCGAAATGCCCGCTCCACTACACAACTGCATCCAAACTCTACCCCACCGCCCACCTAACCGACGTCCTTACCGCAACCCTCAATTACAAAAATCTGAAATTGAAAGGCAGATTCAAGGGCTTTTGATAGCAGGTTTTATTCAGCCAAGTGTTGGCCTTTTTTCAAGTCCTCTTTTTTTGGTCGAAACAGAAGATAAATTGTGGCGAATGTGTTGACTTATGACTACAAGCCCTCAACAAAATCACTATACCCGATGCCTAATATTGATGAGTTATTAGACGATTTATATGCCCAGTGGCCACCAGCCGCCACTTCTCAGGAGAGATCTTGGGTTCGAGTCTTGCCAAAGGCAAACTTGAGATAATCAGGGGATTATTAAGTTGTTGAGATTCACCTGGACACTAGCCTGGCTGGGGGATTAGTGGGTACCAAATGGTACATGGGATCAGGGGGTTCCCATCCAATTACCCTTTTTATATGGGGCAACTCTCTTCTCAAAGCTTGATTTGCAATCAAGCTATTTCCATATTCGAGTGAACCCTCAAGATGTTGAGAAAACTGCTTTTCAAACCCACTTGAGCCATTAGGAGTTCAAAATCATGCCCTTCGAGTTGACGAATGCACCATCTACTTTCCAATCCATAATGAACGAATTGTTTTGTCCCTTTTTACGCAGATTTATATTGGTATTTTTCGATTACATACTTGTGTACAGTCCCACAATGGAACAACACCTTCAGCATCTACAACAGGCCTTATAGTTGCTCCATAATAAGTACTAATAACCGGTTTTTTGCCAAGCTCTTTTGTTTTTGGGCCATGTGATTACAGCACAAGGTGTCCAAGTGAATCAAAGACAAAATCACCGTCATTAGATCTTAGCCAACACCCAAAAGGTGTGAAGGGAGTTCGTGGGTTTTTGGGTCTCACCGGGTACTATCGCCGGTTTGTGAAACAAGACAAAGCCAGACCACTCACTGAATTGACCAAAAAAGATGGGTTCAAGTGGTCCGAGCAGGCATTTGTGGCTTTTAACAGATTGAAAGAAGCATTGATATCCGCCCCTGTTTTCAGATTACCAGATTTCTCCAAGGAATTCATTATCGAGTGTGATGCCTCATCGGATGGGGTTGGTGCTATTCTCATTCAAGACAATCACCCGATTGCTTACTTTAGCAAAGAGTTTTCGCACAATAACAAGTTTAAGTCAGCTTATGACCAAGAGCTACTGGCTTTGGTACTTGCAATTCAAAAGTGGAATCACTACCTATTAGGGCAGCACTTCGTGATCAAAACAGACCATTACACACTCAAACACCTACTTGACCAGCGAATTACTACCAATGAACAGCAACGGCGACTTCGTAAGCTCAAGCCGTACAAAGGAGCAGGTGCGCTGTACTGTCGACCCCACACGGGTGATCTCCTCACTCTCATTATTCCTCACTGCCTGGAGCTGTCAGAGATCATTAAAGGACTGCTAGAGGACCCAGTGGTATCGTGTCCTGGTTCTACACAGGTTGGTCGGTCTCTTTGGTATAAGAATCGCGTGATCATTATCAGCGTTCCATCACTTCATGACACACTTCTGCATGAGGCTCACTTGACTCTGACAGATGGTCATGGGGGCTATCTTAAGACTCTTATATGCCTGACTGCCCTGCAACAGCATTTAGTTTGTCAAAGGAACAAATATGAGACCCTTCCTCTAGCCGGTTTACTTCAGCCGCTACCCATGCCGCTACCCATAGTCCCATACCTCTTCAAGTGTGGGAAGATATCTCGATGGATTTCATCACTGGTTTACCGAGACCGCATCAAGTTGATACTATTCTTGTAGTAGTTGATCGATTGAGCAAGTATGCCCATCTCATCGCTCTTTCTCACCCGTCTACGCCAAAAAAGGTAGCTTCAGTTTTTTGTAAGCAAATTGCCAGACTACATAGGGTTCCCTGTTCTTGCCTCATCACTTTTGGCAAAAATTGTTCCGTCTGAGTCAAACTAATTTAAAGATGAGTACTGGGTATCACCCGCAAACAGACAGGCAAGCGGAAGTTGTCAATTGTTGCCTCGAAGCCTACCTTAGGTGTTCTGCTCATGAGCAACCGACTCGTTGGAGTGAGTACCTTCCTTGGACAGAAAACTCATACGATACCAGCTTCCCCACTTCAGCTGGTGCTACTCCCTTTCGGGTGGTTTATGGGCATGAACCGCCTAACTTTTCCCTTATGTAGCTACTCGATCACGATGACATGTTAAAGGTACTTCGACGCAATCTTCAAAAAGCCCAGGACGGAATGAAGTTCCAAGTAGAGTCTTCCGGCAATGATATCCATTAAGTATTACTGAAATTCTTTCTTACTTTTACCAAACGTCGTGAGTTATCCTTTCAAGTGGGTGACTGTTTTTTAAAAGCTTCAACCTTATCGCCAGAAATCCCTTGCCAAACGCAGGTGAGCTATCCGTTCAAGTGGGTGACTGTTTTTTTTTAAGCTTCAACCTTATCAAAAGAAATCCCTTGCCAAACGCAGGTGTGAAAAGCTCTCTCCATAATTTTCTGGTTCTATCCTATCACACGCAAGATTGGTTAAGTGGCATATGATCTCGAGTTACCCAAAGAGACTCGTAAAGATTGGTTCAGTGGCCATTGTTTAAAAAAGCGGTTTTGAGGCGCGCCTCGAGGCGCGTTTTGAGGCTAGGCGGACAGAAAACGCATATGAGGCAGCGCCTCAGGGGGGTCTTTTGGTACGTACGCCTCTGGTAGGCGAGGCGGTATAAAAGCGCACGAGGCGGTTCTAAGGCTGAGGCGTTTATTGGTGGCTGATGGTGGTGGACGATGATGGTTACTGATGTTGGTGGTTGTGGTGGTTCCATGGTGGTTAGGGTTTAATGGAGAAGATGGAAAGATGAGAGAGAGAGAGGGGTATGTGATGACTGATGAGATCCGTTCCAAATGTATGATGGGAAAAGGAAAACTTTTATTTTAATATATTTTAATATATTATGTCACTTTTGTCTTACTTTTTAAAAAAATTTACGTTTGTTTATCTCAAGCCTATTTATAATCATACATTTATACTTTTATTTGTTTATTTTTCTTTAAAAAATCATATAAGAGTACAATATGTATGAGTTTTGGTATATTTATAAATTTTTATGACTTGGGAGATGATGCAAATTATGTTATTTGATTGATTATGAACTTTATTTGATGTTTAGTATTTTCTTTTTTAATATAAGATATTAGATATATAATTTCTATATTTTTTTATTATCGCCTCGACCTTACGCCTCGGTTCGCCTCGAGGCTTACGCCTCTTGAGGCGAAGGGAAAACGCCTCGAGGCTCGTTTCCGTACATTTAAACCTTGTCAGTGGCATATGAGCTCGAGTTACCCAAAGAGACTCGTATATATCCAGTCTACCAGTCTATGTTGAAGCCAGCACAGGGTCAAACTCCAACACCTCTGGCGCCGTATACGGAAGAATGACTTGCAGCCAGCAGCAGTTCTGTGTCACCGTTGGTTACTAGAAGCTGCACAACCAGTCTTGGAACTACTTATTTCTTGGCCAGGTCGTTCACCCGATGAAGCAACTTGGGAAAGTTATGATTTGTTAAAAGTGCAATTTCCATTATGCCGACTTGAGGACAAGTCGTCTTTTCGGGAGGGTAGAATTGATATGACCCCGCTTAAGGTTTACTCACGAAGGGAGAGGGGAAAGTCAGCTAAAGAGGCAGGGATATTAATGGAGCAGCTTCAAATGATTTTTAATTCCCAGTGGAGCCCACTATTTGAGGAGAAACCGACAAAGATATAGTGGGGAGTTGCCAGTTATTTTTCTGCTTTGCAACTTTCCTACTTTCCTTTATTTCATGTTTTGTTCATTTGCTAGTTTTTTTATCTAAATATAATTTAAAAAAAAAAGGTCTAATCAAATGGGGTCTTGCATTCTAGTAATCTACCAATTTCATTCCTAGTTCTTAACAAGAAGCTTTTATGTAATACATCATACATGGAAAGACAAACAAACTATCAGACAATTGAGATTTATAAAATAAATAGAAAGAGAAAGGAGATTACCAATAAACTCGTTAGTAAAAAGGAAAGCATGCGATTTGTTGACTTGGACATGCCCTGCGCCTTGAAGCAACATATCCAGAATTACTTTTATTATAAATAGGCACATGCATCATATTTAGTTCACTAGAAAGGGTCACAGAGATTAAATTCTATTAATCATGCTTTGATAGAAGCTATTGTTTACATATTTAAAAAAACATGATCACTATAATTAATAATAAGTTACAGGTGGCAACATGACCAGGTTGGGTAATATATAGAAAGAGGTTTAGGTAAAAACTGGTCCTTATTTAACATTGAACGAATTTCGCAATAGCTGGGTAAGGTGGGTTGACTAGCATACACTTCATAATCCTTTTTTAAATTTACAAATAATTGGAGAAATGCTTATGATTGAAAAAGCAATATTTGATTTGGGCATTAAAAATATAATCCGAGCAACTTTCAACCTATTTGAAATCGTCAGTTCCCCTATACCTAATTAAAATGATTTCATTTGAGGTAAACCTGAGAACCTAGTATCGACCCATTCTTTAGTAAATGAGTCAAAATGGCCACATCTAATTATAATTATAAAATATGTAAATACAAAAGGCATTAACAACTTACACAGGAACCACGCAACTTAGAGGGGTTTCATATTGTCAGGTATAGAACTTCTATGTTTTCTAATTCAACTCCAATAGCATGCTCAGAGGAATTCATCATTTGCACCCGTACCTGCGCATGTAAGTGAATGTCCAATCAATAAGTTCTGTTTCATGTCTGAGACTCCTTTATGTTCTAACACGTATTCAATATAGCTACTCACTCATTAGCCACCAAATAAGAATGTTAAATAAAGTGGCTACAAGAAACAGCAACGGAAACCTACATAAGCCCCATAGAATCGAAGTGACCGATGTTCTCTAAAAAGTATGAACAATTAAAGGACACACCAAAGTATACAAATGGTGAAAGGTGCTACACATTACAATGTTAACCAAACTTGAAGTCAAAATTAATCTATTCCGCATCTCTACTATTAAAAATAGCTAATTGTAATATAACATAAAGCGAATAACCCTGTTACTGTCTAAGATAGAACCATTATACACAATTAAGACCTACAAAGCTGACAAAAATAAGTAACCTCAAGAAACCGGCTATATCTTGATGTAAAATAAACCATCAAATAACGAGCATCCAACAAATAAGTGTAATATCATCTGGATATGCGTATGCAGCAAAACTCCGCAAAAGATAAGACTAGTAATGACAGTATATCCTTACTGCCCACTTTACAAAGTAAAAGGAGGACTGACCGGAGGTCATGATTTAGATACTTACCATACTGATGTACAGAGGAGCCTGCAATGAGGGAACAAGGACATCCTAGTAATCATGCACATATCAGAAACCTAACAGAAAAGAAGGAAAAATGAAAACATCACCCCAATGCAGCAGCAAAAGCACATAAAACATAACCATAAGTAACAAAATGAAAGAATACAAGGTAGTGTAAGAGTTACTAACCTGCAAACAAACTAAAAGATCTGGACCTACAAAAGCATTTAAGAGATCAAGGTAAATAGAATTGACACACTGGAGGATAGAGAACCATCAAAATGAGTGAATCAACTTATCCCTTAATTTACATCTACCCACCCCTCCTGTGGCAGATATTCAAAAAAAATAGAGAAAAGCAAACCAGCATCTAAATTTGAAAGTCACAAAAATAACTATATGAATAAGAAATACAAAATATTGGACCTGACATCATACATTCCTTGGTTGATGACTAAAAGATTTCAAATATGACCATCCTGTTGTTGCTATTGTAGCTATAACCCGTCGGTCTTCTAAAAATCATCAGAACCTAAAAGCACACAAGAAATGATGTAACCGCTATGTATGACAATCCAAACAAAATGAATGAAATGTGGTATAAAAAACAATAGAGAAGATAGTAATAAAGAATAAAAACCTGAGAACCAACAACACTTACAACCTGAATAATCCAGAGTCACAAAGTGTAACCTAATATTGGAATGACTGGAACAAAACTCATGCTTGCAAAAGACAAAGGCAGAAATCAAGAAGAACCAAGGTGAAAAAGACGTTAGTCAAAATCTCAAACTTGTAAGCCTTATAGAATCAACAGCAAAAGACAAAAAAATATACATGGCTTTAAGTAAAAGGAACCATAAAACTGAAAGATGTGACAATACAAAAGCATAAAAGAGATCAAGTAAGCAGATATGGCAGAGCAAATAAAGAATAAATATAGAGAATCATCAGTCTTATCAAGCAAATTGAGCTCAAGTACAGTCGAAAAGTGTGTCAGTTAAGAAGTGACAATGGAACAGAATTCCAGAATGCAACTCTGGAGTCATTCTGTACTGACACTGGCATCTCCCAGAACTTCTCTTAAGCCCGCTCTCCAGAGCAAAATGGAGTTGTGGAAAGGAAAAATCGAACGCTGATAGAAGCTGCCAGGAGTATGCTTGCTGAATCTGGTCTTCCTACCAGTTTCTGGGCTGAAGCAATTGCTACTGCTTGCCACACTCAGAACCGGTCAGTATACATAAAGCGACACAAGAAGACAGCCTATGAAGTATTAAGAAATAGAAAACCAAATATTGGTTATTTTGTAACACCCGTCGTTTAAAAATATGGATTTCCAAAAGTTTTCGCCTAACGGCGTCAAAGAAAACGAAAGTAAACTTTAAAAGACCAAACCAAAAGAATCTGTTTGGTTCATTAATTAATTGGTGTTACTAGCTATATCATCAAAACAAGTTCAAATGGAAACCCATCGGTTGCCCAACATTAAACAACCGACAACATAGAGTACAAGTCATAAACATAAATCAAAAGTCTAATGCGAGCAGCCACTATGGGTAAACTATAGCCATCCTCATTGCAATCTACCCATGCCTCGCACTTCTCACATCTACCTGCTCACTAATGTTGGACCTGAGGGCACAACACATTTAAAAAGAACAAGTGTTAGCTAACGAATTAGCTAAGTAAGATAACACATCATTAATAAAACATTTATCCATTTAAAACTTTATAGAAAAGTCATTTGAATCGTTAAGGCACAAATCACATCATACATTACATCTCACATAACATATCATCACATCAAACATCTTCATATAGGATGGGTCATCCTAAATGTGCCTAGTCATCTTTTGCATCTTCACATATAACATCTAACATCTTTGTAGTTGTGACATAAGTCACGCATCTCGTATAACATATACATCTTT
>CM067167.1:43938188-43978987 GCA_034093135.1 Erigeron breviscapus | reverse complement strand
ATCCCTCAACATGATAATTGCGAGAATTCTTGTGTGCACAAATCCTAATCACAATGAATATGATAACGTGTGCATTTTCTGAGACGCTCCCACAGTAGTCCCACTAACCCCTTTGTTTAAGCCAACGCAATTGATTCCGACACAAGAAAGTCCTCAAAGTTTTCAAGAAGTCCCGGAAGATCCTGGAGGGAATGGCTTGTGTTCCTCAATAGCATCCAAATATCAACCACAACACGTACATTACAACAAAAAAAAACCTTAATGTTTAATTTTAGAAAAAGTTGTCAAAACCTGCTGTGAATATCCTCTCTATGTGGCTACAACGTGAAAAATGAAAATGAGAACATGGTTTAATAAGGATGGTGTGTGATACACTGATACCCACTTGATCTAAAACCAAAAAACATTCAGAGCTGGGAATAAAAACTGATGTAGCATATCCGATTATTGTTTTAACTTCAAGTATGTGGTTACCTGAACCGAATGGAATATAATGTATGCGTACATTCAGACACATTAAGGGAATCTAATAACTACATATTCATTTAGTTAATTGTTTACATTTGTTCTGCTATGATTTTTGGAAATAAAATAATATGTTAAGACTATCATATACGTAAGTATCTGCATGAATACGTACTTACACGACCTGTCCCAACACTAGTACATACTTGAAACGACCAAATGCAACTGACAACCGGATAGATATCAATGCGGCACAATCACCACAAAAACACTTCAATGCAGTGTATTCCAAGTGTGCTATCCATCCACAACCAGAACACACTTTCAACACAATAAATCTACATATCCCTTCTATACATCATATGA
This sequence comes from Erigeron breviscapus, assembly GCA_034093135.1. Taxonomy (NCBI): domain Eukaryota; kingdom Viridiplantae; phylum Streptophyta; class Magnoliopsida; order Asterales; family Asteraceae; genus Erigeron; species Erigeron breviscapus. The sequence goes on along the minus strand of CM067167.1, from coordinate 43,978,156 downwards.
AACACTTTCTATTGGACTCTTTCCAAATTTGACACCAAAACGGCCAGACAGGCCAAACTTGGAGTACTAAGCTAATCTCTGCAATATTATAGCCAAACGCCATCAAAATTTGCAAAAACCACAAGGTCATTTCTCGCATACTTACCAAATACTTTTGAACAAAACAAACATCGATGTAATTAATCAGAAAGGGGCATACTAAAGTATTAAAACACAGCTATGATTCAAAAAGGAAGTGCAACCCATTGCCAAGATTATCCACGCTCCCTCTTAAGAACGTTTTCCCCAGCCCTTTGCCCAGTTTTACCACTTTAGTTCCCGGCACCTATGACATTAACACTCTTAATCATCAGATTATATACCTCCATAACTAAAGTGAATATATATAGGGACATGGAATCCCCATGCCTTAACCTTTGATTTCCCACTTATATTTAATAAAAAATTTCGCAGATACACCTCATGATCCAATCACACATCAGCACAGGAAATCCAAACCATTTTAAGAAATTACCTAGGAACTTCCAATTAACGGTATCATATGCCTTTTGCAAATCAATCTCCAATGCACATTTTTCCACCACTTTCATGTCATACTTCCTTAACAACTCTTGAGTCAACAAAATGTTATCAGTGATACTTCTCCCACTCCCAGGTATAAATGCACTTTGATTACCATCCACAATTATTTTAAGTGCATTCTTAATTCTGCTAGTGATGATTTTACTTATAGCTTTGTACACAACATTGCAACAAGCAATAGAGATCTGTATTCAAAAACCTTGACAGGAGGATCCACTTTGGGAATTTGTAACATTTGTGATTTTTTGACTTTGTTTGACCTGTAATTAATGTGACTAAATGTAATTGACTTTCATGAATTAATGATAAATCCCGAGCGTTTTGATGAGCCTTAGTGTAATTTGAAGTCCATTTGTGTTTACGGGTTTGTTTTAGCGTTTAAATGGATAACGAATAGCTATCGGTCGAAATTAGCGGAGCGGGAGCCCCACTTTTGGAGCCCTAGGCCGGCCCCCAACTCACCCACACACTCACTCCCTCATTTCCTTACCTTATCTCATTCTCACACACATCTCTCTCTCACCTCTCATTTATTCTTCCTCTTCTTCTTCTAACTACCAACAAAGATCCATCATAAATTCTCACTAAAATCCTTGAAAACTTTGTAATTTCTAGTGTTAAATTAACTAAATTTCATAATAATAGTAACTTATTTCTTCAAAGTGCAAGAATTTGGACTATCCAAGTGTTCTTCCGTCTCCAAAGGCTCCAAAACCCTAATTCGAGTTGTAGGTGGTATTGGTAAGTGTTTGATAGCTTAAAACGTTCCTCATGCATTGTATAATACTTCCCCATCATGGATTTAAACGTTTAATGGTCGATTTGGCGTAAATCGTATGTTTTAGCTCAAAACTTGTTTTGAATCAAAGCTTGAGAAATTGGAAGTGGGTTTGTGTAAATATATGTTCTTATGACTAGTTTATGCTTGTAAAAGGTTGTGTCAAAGTTTGAAGCTTTGATTTTTCGTTTAGCTTGGTCGATTGTAGGCGAAAATGGGTGTTTCTCCCGTAACTGGGAAAGTTGCGCCGCAACTTTCCAATGGTTCGCCGCAACTTTTTCTATCCCATCTCCCTGACCTCAAAGTTAAGGAGCAACTTTGAGATGGTTCGCCGCAACTTTTTCCCCTTCAGCAAAAACTCGATTTTTGGTACGATCATAACTTTCAAACCACAACTCCGTTTTTAACATATAAGCTATCTTTGGAATCGTGTGAGTCTACTTTCTTATGGTTCCATCCATTTGGATTGAATCTAACTCCACTTCTAAAAGGGGTTGGTCTTAAGTGTCGTTGCTCATGGGCGGACGAGCGTTTAAATCGATTGTGTGGTGTCTTGGTTTGGCCTAGGACGACTTGTAACATAAGGTAGGACATAATGTGACGATTAAATGTTGAAGTAATAGGTTTGTGATCGTTGTGCTCCCCGCTCACCCGCTTAAGCTCATTCTATCGACAATTAAGGCTAAGGTGAGTTCGTAGCCCCTTTACATTACATGATTTTGGGGTGAAAAGTGTACATTGTGTTTCTTTGGTTTGTTTGATCGTTATATGGTCGTTTAATTAATTAATCAAGGTTATATGATCGTTTGTCTATTGTATCAAGGTTGTATATTCGTTTTATGTTCGTATCAAGGTTATATGATCAAGGTTATGAGATCATTTATTGATCCAATCAAGGTTGTATGTTCATTTTATGTACGTATCAAAGTTATATGATCATTTATTGATCAAATCAAGGTTATGAGATCATTTATTGATCCAATCAAGGTTGTATGTTCGTTTTATTTTATTGATCCAATCAAGGTTATATGTTCGTTTTATGCTAGTATCAAGGCTATGTGATCATTTTATGATCTAATCAAGGTTAAACGGTTGTTATCCCGACACTTATTTCTTTTGTCAAAACCTACGAACTCACCAACTTTATGTTGACGCATTTTAGTACACTTTTCAGGTAATCAAGTGAATCAAAGGCGTGATGGATGATTGCATTGCATGTGATAGGATTGAGCTTGGACTTTTGTGGATCCGTGATTCATTGCTCCCGTTTATGGGTTATGCCTAGGATCGTTAGCCATCATTTGATCTATTCTTTTGTAAACTATTGATGGTGTTGTGCTCCTTGTGCATTATTTGATCCGATACTTGTATTTGTACTTGAATTATGTATGGATTACTTTAATCCTTGAATGCATTTAGTTGTCTCTACTTAATTTCCATGTCACGCTGAGCTTTCTTATAATGCCCCATATTTCCGCCTTGTTGGGGTGTTACAGAATTAGTGCTATCACAGTTGCATTAGCACCTCCCAGATCCTTTTTAGTTTGAAAAAATTCCATAATAGCTCCACAAAAGTCCTCTATGATTTCCCAAGCTGCTTTAAAAAACTTTAAAGTGTATCCATCAGGCCAATGGGCTTCATTGTCATCTATATCATCCAAGGCACCTTTAATTTCTTCAATGGTAACTTCTTTAACCATATCCACTCCTGACTCACTCTATTTAAGAACAAATTCTCAGGCTTATGAATCTCCTTTAACTCATTCTCCACTTCTAGAAAATTCTGAAAGTGTGTAACAAATTGATCTGCCACTTCCTCTCCCTCAAATTTCTCCCCATCTTCATTACATATTGCGACAATCTTACTCCTATGATTTCTGCCCTTAATAATCTTGTGAAAATAAGCACTGTTTCTGTCTCCTTTCATGTAGCCACTCCACTTTAGTTTTCTGATATTAAATTTTTTCCTCATGCAAGCCTAAGTATTCAGAAAGCTTCTTGCATCGTTATACATCAATTGCTGCACTCCTTGCAGTTCTAACTTACACTTCTCAACTCTAAACTCATCCTTTTCAGCAATAAAACTAACAAATGTAAATGGCTTTTTCACTTTTCTAGAACTGTTAGGAAATACAATCCCAGCAGGACTGCAATCAGATACCAGGTAAGGGGAAAACCTGGTTTGGACATTCTGAAACTGGTCAATAAACTCTTCATTGCACATTACCCTGTCTAACCTTTTCAAAATACCAGCTCTTGGATTCTTCAAGCATCGAGTCCAAGTGTAGTGCATCCCACTAAAGCTCATACCCTCTATTTATTTCTTTCACACATTCAAGAAATTCAACCATATCAGGGTTCATACTTGAAGCACCAGATGTGCTTTCATCAACCTTGAGGGTGACAATTAAGTCACCCATAACAACCCATGGCTTGTTTCCAATGATCTTATGCATCTTTAACTCTTTCCGTAGTAATCTTCTATCTTTTCCTTTATTACAAGAATATACAAATGAACAATACATATGTATTTATTACTAACACTCTCCACATAACACAGCATAGTTTGTTCCATTTTATTTACACACGTCAAAATCTAACTACATTAGCATCCCAACCTACAATATTACAGCCCCTCATATTATCAACAATATCATAAACCCAATCCCATCTGTTAAAAGTATTCTTACAAATCTTATCAATCTTATTTTGTTTTACATGAGTCTCAACCAATGCACACATACTCATCTTTTCATTCTTTATTAGAATCCTGACTTCCTTCTATTTAGAAAGCTCATTGAGCCCCCTAATATTCCAAACAACAATAGTACACTCCATTAGAGATTAGAGCCTCCATGTGCCTCCCCATTCTGCACATCCATATTACTACTTCCATATTCATTTGTGACTATAAACTTAGCCGTAGGGCTGCTATCATGCTCAGCGGCTCAGCCTCTTCATTCTCATTCCTGTTACTCATTCATTTCTCAATCTTTGGTACTACTTTCACCAACTTCGTTTTTTGCCCTTCCCACTACTAGCATCATCCTTTCCTATTTTATTACCTCCTATCTTCTGCATATCAGTTTCCATACCAACAGGTCACTAGTTCCCACATCCTTCACAGCCTCCTTTTTTCACATTACTCTTATTAGTGTTCTGCTCTTTATCCTTTCCTTCCCCACTATCCACATCCATTTTTTGCAACTCGGCATATCTATTGTGACCATTCATACCTGGCTTTACAATCATCGTCTAATATTGGTTATTGTTCCTATATACCCAATAGTTAACCTGCAACCTTCGATAATTGGCTTGTTGAAATTCTCTTATATTCTTCTGAATTGTCTCACCTTGAGCATCCTTATTCATCCCAACACTTGACATTCTGTATCTTTATTATTATTCCTAATACATTCCTCAGATCCATGTCTAGAAACTTCACAATGGTTGTATATAACAAGTTTCCATGCATATTCAACATTTACAGATTTCACAATTTTGACCAAGCTTTTCCATCTACATAGTTGATTTCAATCTCCTCAGTAAAACCTTTTTTTGCCTCCATCTCCACTAGAACTCTAGCAAAATCAGCCCTACCAGTCCCATCAATACACATTCTTATTATTGATCATAATTGGCCTTCCTACTCTGCTAACCTGCTAATCCCCATAATATTCCATGCTTCAAGAGGCACATTCCTAAGCTTTATCCATAAAGGCAATTTCTTGGGTTCACTCCTATCAATAACCACCTCAGGATTCCACTTTGGGATTATTAGTGGTATGTTATTTATCTACCATGGCCCATTCTCAATCAAGTAATCCAGAATCTCACCGCTACTAAATTTAAAGAAGCAAATCCCATTACTATTAGTTAAAACATCCGTAAAACCAAATTTCCTCCACATTCTCATTAACTTCATGTTATATCCTACAAAATGGCCACAAATTGTATCATCCCATCTCTTACAGCCTTCTTTTACCATATCTTCATCGAATACATCCAGGTTACTCAGATACCAATTTCTTATTCAGTTCTACTTGATTATTCTTTACGACTTGAAAAAAGTTCAAATTCTTCACATTCTTACCAGCATTGTTCACTATCTCTACTTTATCATTATCAGTATTATTTTTTAGAAGTAGTAGAGTTTGTACTAACCTTCTTTGAACTACCACTATCACTAATCCTTTTTCCTTTAGCTTTCGAAGTTCCATTTTTCCCCAATTCAGACCACTCCTCTAATCCATTAACATCCTTATCAATTACATTGCACTTGGATGCCCCTCCTGTGTTCATTCCAGTACATGTCTCCTCTTCCTTATTCCCAGTTCCACTATGGCAACTTGCCCTGCCTTCACTTCTATCAGCATTGTTTGTCCCCTTCTTTTGATTCAAAAAACACACAGATTCCCCATATTTCCTCAGTATCACACCTTTCCTAGCAGAAGTTCTAGACTTTTGAAACATGTTGTCAGCACAACTTAACTCAAGAGCGCTCAATTATAGTACAATTCCTTTCCCCCAAAATCCAGGGTTTTTAATTGCTTGCCATTTCTGGAAACTAAACCTATACAAGCATGCGGAATTGAACTCTGATGTGAGTACGTGTTTATTTGGGCTAACTTGATGGTAGAATGATGGAAAAATGAAGGTAATGCAATGGCGGAAGTTGCTTCACGTGTTGCAGATCTCTTTTAATTTCAAGCCCACATAACATGCTAAGAACAAATTTTCAGCCCATAATCATATTGACCAAAAGTAAAACTTCATAATTAGTCACTAACTAATGCAATAATCCTAGTTAGTGATTTTTTTTAAAATCAAACTTCAATCCCACTTTAATATGTTCAAATGAACTTGTTTAGCCCACCATAATCATGGGTTAACATCTTTCTATCCATTTTGATCATATACATAATTAAAATCATTAACCAATCTTAAACTCATAATAATGTGCTATCAACCTGCAGAGTCGTGTTTTCAAATTACGGTTGTCCATGTGAGTCCAACAAACACATTTGAACCATATAAAATAAGGTGAAGCATACTCTGGTATGAAACAATCATGTTTTAGAAACTACTGGCCATTGTGCACAATCGATTGCTAAATCATTTGGTATGAACTTTATAGATGACACCTTGAATGGGCTCCCTCCTAAAAGTTATAGGCACATCAAGGTCAATCTTGTCAGTTGAACTTGATGATGTAAAGCTAGCGAACATTTCATGAATCATCCATTTCGAGAATGACTCTAATTAAACTATTGAAGATGACAAACACATAAGATAGGATAAGAAAAAGAACATGCTTGACAAAAAACAATAAGGAAGAGAACCTGCTATGTGGTGCTTTAAAGTCCATAGTGTTTGATACGCACCCATCACCACCGATATCAGACTTATCAAAGCCTTCAATTTAGATATAAACCATGCAAAGATGATATGCTGTTCCGTAAAGGCATGTTAGACACCAATAAGCTATTTGACTAGACTCGGTCCTTTGAACCAACTATCTACAAAGCACCAAATGTTTACATAAGCTACCATCCAGACACCAAGCCTTTAAACCAGATATCAGTCATGCATCGGCAATTCAAAGCATGTATTCAGGAATTGAGACGAGGTACCATTTGTGTCCCGTCAGGCACAGATTGCTTGCCAAGATGTAGGCATAACTGATGCAGGCTCACTGATCAACCCAAAGGATATCTTTGAATAACAGTTAGTCACCAGGGCTTGTGACCAGATAACTTGCAGGATGATCCAGCGTCAAAAGCCCCGAGGTGTTATATCTTAATCATGAACCAAGCATGGTGCCATCAATTTGGTTAAGGCACGGTCGATAAGTTTGTGTGTAACTATAATTAAATAAGCCAGTTGTTCTTAAACAAGCAATCACCCAATACTACAGGTGGCATGCAACTCTAACACTTAATGAGCCAAAATTCGGTACTCAGTGAGCCTTGTAAGGCAACCTGTTTCTCACACACTTTACCTCGAGTCGACCACTAAAGATAATAGTGAACAAACAATTAGGTCCATATCACTTTGATATGAGTGTGTGGGTCATTGAACATACTAAATCAGATGACCAACTTAGATATTTCATCAAAGCACTAGGAGCGTTTTATGTAACCATCTCTGAGGTAGCCTAGTAGTATCTCTCTCTCTCTCTCTCTCTCTCTCTCTCTCTGTGTGTGTGTGTGTGCGCGTGGTGGTGGGGCTGATTTGATTAGCTACTTTGAATACCATACAAGCTAGCTGGGAAGAGATGTTGATGATCTTTAACCTCAATGGGAAGAAATACAAGCTGCGAGGAGTGGCATCTAGGCCTCATAAGTCTTCCAATCTTTAACAGTTGGCCATTGATTTTGACACTAAAACCGAAATGCCCGCTCCACTACACAACTGCATCCAAACTCTACCCCACCGCCCACCTAACCGACGTCCTTACCGCAACCCTCAATTACAAAAATCTGAAATTGAAAGGCAGATTCAAGGGCTTTTGATAGCAGGTTTTATTCAGCCAAGTGTTGGCCTTTTTTCAAGTCCTCTTTTTTTGGTCGAAACAGAAGATAAATTGTGGCGAATGTGTTGACTTATGACTACAAGCCCTCAACAAAATCACTATACCCGATGCCTAATATTGATGAGTTATTAGACGATTTATATGCCCAGTGGCCACCAGCCGCCACTTCTCAGGAGAGATCTTGGGTTCGAGTCTTGCCAAAGGCAAACTTGAGATAATCAGGGGATTATTAAGTTGTTGAGATTCACCTGGACACTAGCCTGGCTGGGGGATTAGTGGGTACCAAATGGTACATGGGATCAGGGGGTTCCCATCCAATTACCCTTTTTATATGGGGCAACTCTCTTCTCAAAGCTTGATTTGCAATCAAGCTATTTCCATATTCGAGTGAACCCTCAAGATGTTGAGAAAACTGCTTTTCAAACCCACTTGAGCCATTAGGAGTTCAAAATCATGCCCTTCGAGTTGACGAATGCACCATCTACTTTCCAATCCATAATGAACGAATTGTTTTGTCCCTTTTTACGCAGATTTATATTGGTATTTTTCGATTACATACTTGTGTACAGTCCCACAATGGAACAACACCTTCAGCATCTACAACAGGCCTTATAGTTGCTCCATAATAAGTACTAATAACCGGTTTTTTGCCAAGCTCTTTTGTTTTTGGGCCATGTGATTACAGCACAAGGTGTCCAAGTGAATCAAAGACAAAATCACCGTCATTAGATCTTAGCCAACACCCAAAAGGTGTGAAGGGAGTTCGTGGGTTTTTGGGTCTCACCGGGTACTATCGCCGGTTTGTGAAACAAGACAAAGCCAGACCACTCACTGAATTGACCAAAAAAGATGGGTTCAAGTGGTCCGAGCAGGCATTTGTGGCTTTTAACAGATTGAAAGAAGCATTGATATCCGCCCCTGTTTTCAGATTACCAGATTTCTCCAAGGAATTCATTATCGAGTGTGATGCCTCATCGGATGGGGTTGGTGCTATTCTCATTCAAGACAATCACCCGATTGCTTACTTTAGCAAAAGGTTTTCGCCCAATAACAAGTTTAAGTCGGCTTATGACCAGGAGCTACTGGCTTTGGTACTTGCAATTCAAAAGTGGAATCACTACCTATTAGGGCAGCACTTCGTGATCAAAACAGACCATTACACACTCAAACACCTACTTGACCAGCGAATTACTACCAATGAACAGCAACGGCGACTTCGTAAGCTCAAGCCGTACAAAGGAGCAGGTGCGCTGTACTGTCGACCCCACACGGGTGATCTCCTCACTCTCATTATTCCTCACTGCCTGGAGCTGTCAGAGATCATTAAAGGACTGCTAGAGGACCCAGTGGTATCGTGTCCTGGTTCTACACAGGTTGGTCGGTCTCTTTGGTATAAGAATCGCGTGATCATTATCAGCGTTCCATCACTTCATGACACACTTCTGCATGAGGCTCACTTGACTCTGACAGATGGTCATGGGGGCTATCTTAAGACTCTTATATGCCTGACTGCCCTGCAACAGCATTTAGTTTGTCAAAGGAACAAATATGAGACCCTTCCTCTAGCCGGTTTACTTCAGCCGCTACCCATAGTCCCATACCTCTTCAAGTGTGGGAAGATATCTCGATGGATTTCATCACTGGTTTACCGAGACCGCATCAAGTTGATACTATTCTTGTAGTAGTTGATCGATTGAGCAAGTATGCCCATCTCATCGCTCTTTCTCACCCGTCTACGCCAAAAAAGGTAGCTTCAGTTTTTTGTAAGCAAATTGCCAGACTACATAGGGTTCCCTGTTCTTGCCTCATCACTTTTGGCAAAAATTGTTCCGTCTGAGTCAAACTAATTTAAAGATGAGTACTGGGTATCACCCGCAAACAGACAGGCAAGCGGAAGTTGTCAATTGTTGCCTCGAAGCCTACCTTAGGTGTTCTGCTCATGAGCAACCGACTCGTTGGAGTGAGTACCTTCCTTGGACAGAAAACTCATACGATACCAGCTTCCCCACTTCAGCTGGTGCTACTCCCTTTCGGGTGGTTTATGGGCATGAACCGCCTAACTTTTCCCTTATGTAGCTACTCGATCACGATGACATGTTAAAGGTACTTCGACGCAATCTTCAAAAAGCCCAGGACGGAATGAAGTTCCAAGTAGAGTCTTCCGGCAATGATATCCATTAAGTCTTACTAAAATTCTGACTTTTACCAAACGTCGTGAGTTATCCTTTCAAGTGGGTGACTGTTTTTTAAAAGCTTCAACCTTATCGCCAGAAATCCCTTGCCAAACGCAGGTGAGCTATCCGTTCAAGTGGGTGACTGTTTTTTTTTAAGCTTCAACCTTATCAAAAGAAATCCCTTGCCAAACGCAGGTGTGAAAAGCTCTCTCCATAATTTTCTGGTTCTATCCTATCACACGCAAGATTGGTTAAGTGGCATATGATCTCGAGTTACCCAAAGAGACTCGTAAAGATTGGTTCAGTGGCCATTGTTTAAAAAAGCGGTTTTGAGGCGCGCCTCGAGGCGCGTTTTGAGGCTAGGCGGACAGAAAACGCATATGAGGCGGCGCCTCAGGGGGGTCTTTTGGTACGTACGCCTCTGGTAGGCGAGGCGGTATAAAAGCGCACGAGGCGGTTCTAAGGCTGAGGCGTTTATTGGTGGCTGATGGTGGTGGACGATGATGGTTACTGATGTTGGTGGTTGTGGTGGTTCCATGGTGGTTAGGGTTTAATGGAGAAGATGGAAAGATGAGAGAGAGAGAGAGAGGGGTATGTGATGACTGATGAGATCCGTTCCAAATGTATGATGGGAAAAGGAAAACTTTTATTTTAATATATTAATGATGGTTATTATGTCACTTTTGTCTTACTTTTTAAAAAAATTTACGTTTGTTTATCTCAAGCCTATTTATAATCATACATTTATACTTTTATTTGTTTATTTTTCTTTAAAAAATCATATAAGAGTACAATATGTATGAGTTTTGGTATATTTATAAATTTTTATGACTTGGGAGATGATGCAAATTATGTTATTTGATTGATTATGAACTTTATTTGATGTTTAGTATTTTCTTTTTTAATATAAGATATTAGATATATAATTTCTATATTTTTTTTATTATCGCCTCGACCTTACGCCTCGGTTCGCCTCGAGGCTTACGCCTCTTGAGGCGAAGGGAAAACGCCTCGAGGCTCGTTTCCGTACATTTAAACCTTGTCAGTGGCATATGAGCTCGAGTTACCCAAAGAGACTCGTATATATCCAGTCTACCAGTCTATGTTGAAGCCAGCACAGGGTCAAACTCCAACACCTCTGGCGCCGTATACGGAAGAATGACTTGCAGCCAGCAGCAGTTCTGTGTCACCGTTGGTTACTAGAAGCTGCACAACCAGTCTTGGAACTACTTATTTCTTGGCCAGGTCGTTCACCCGATGAAGCAACTTGGGAAAGTTATGATTTGTTAAAAGTGCAATTTCCATTATGCCGACTTGAGGACAAGTCGTCTTTTCGGGAGGGTAGAATTGATATGACCCCGCTTAAGGTTTACTCACGAAGGGAGAGGGGAAAGTCAGCTAAAGAGGCAGGGATATTAATGGAGCAGCTTCAAATGATTTTTAATTCCCAGTGGAGCCCACTATTTGAGGAGAAACCGACAAAGATATAGTGGGGAGTTGCCAGTTATTTTTCTGCTTTGCAACTTTCCTACTTTCCTTTATTTCATGTTTTGTTCATTTGCTAGTTTTTTTATCTAAATATAATTTAAAAAAAAAGGTCTAATCAAATGGGGTCTTGCATTCTAGTAATCTACCAATTTCATTCCTAGTTCTTAACAAGAAGCTTTTATGTAATACATCATACATGGAAAGACAAACAAACTATCAGACAATTGAGATTTATAAAATAAATAGAAAGAGAAAGGAGATTACCAATAAACTCGTTAGTAAAAAGGAAAGCATGCGATTTGTTGACTTGGACATGCCCTGCCCCTTGAAGCAACATATCCAGAATTACTTTTATTATAAATAGGCACATGCATCATATTTAGTTCACTAGAAAGGGTCACAGAGATTAAATTCTATTAATCATGCTTTGATAGAAGCTATTGTTTACATATTTAAAAAAACATGATCACTATAATTAATAATAAGTTACAGGTGGCAACATGACCAGGTTGGGTAATATATAGAAAGAGGTTTAGGTAAAAACTGGTCCTTATTTAACATTGAACGAATTTCGCAATAGCTGGGTAAGGTGGGTTGACTAGCATACACTTCATAATCCTTTTTTAAATTTACAAATAATTGGAGAAATGCTTATGATTGAAAAAGCAATATTTGATTTGGGCATTAAAAATATAATCCGAGCAACTTTCAACCTATTTGAAATCGTCAGTTCCCCTATACCTAATTAAAATGATTTCATTTGAGGTAAACCTGAGAACCTAGTATCGACCCATTCTTTAGTAAATGAGTCAAAATGGCCACATCTAATTATAATTATAAAATATGTAAATACAAAAGGCATTAACAACTTACACAGGAACCACGCAACTTAGAGGGGTTTCATATTGTCAGGTATAGAACTTCTATGTTTTCTAATTCAACTCCAATAGCATGCTCAGAGGAATTCATCATTTGCACCCGTACCTGCGCATGTAAGTGAATGTCCAATCAATAAGTTCTGTTTCATGTCTGAGACTCCGTGTTCTAACGCGGGTATCAATATAGCTACTCACTCATTAGCCACCAAATAAGAATGTTAAATAAAGTGGCTACAAGAAACAGCAACGGAAACCTACATAAGCCCCATAGAATCGAAGTGACCGATGTTCTCTAAAAAGTATGAACAATTAAAGGACACACCAAAGTATACAAATGGTGAAAGGTGCTACACATTACAATGTTAACCAAACTTGAAGTCAAAATTAATCTATTCCGCATCTCTACTATTAAAAATAGCTAATTGTAATATAACATAAAGCGAATAACCCTGTTACTGTCTAAGATAGAACCATTATACACAATTAAGACCTACAAAGCTGACAAAAATAAGTAACCTCAAGAAACCGGCTATATCTTGATGTAAAATAAACCATCAAATAACGAGCATCCAACAAATAAGTGTAATATCATCTGGATATGCGTATGCAGCAAAACTCCGCAAAAGATAAGACTAGTAATGACAGTATATCCTTACTGCCCACTTTACAAAGTAAAAGGAGGACTGACCGGAGGTCATGATTTAGATACTTACCATACTGATGTACAGAGGAGCCTGCAATGAGGGAACAAGGACATCCTAGTAATCATGCACATATCAGAAACCTAACAGAAAAGAAGGAAAAATGAAAACATCACCCCAATGCAGCAGCAAAAGCACATAAAACATAACCATAAGTAACAAAATGAAAGAATACAAGGTAGTGTAAGAGTTACTAACCTGCAAACAAACTAAAAGATCTGGACCTACAAAAGCATTTAAGAGATCAAGGTAAATAGAATTGACACACTGGAGGATAGAGAACCATCAAAATGAGTGAATCAACTTATCCCTTAATTTACATCTACCCACCCCTCCTGTGGCAGATATTCAAAAAAAATAGAGAAAAGCAAACCAGCATCTAAATTTTGAAAGTCACAAAAATAACTATATGAATAAGAAATACAAAATATTGGACCTGACATCATACATTCCTTGGTTGATGACTAAAAGATTTCAAATATGACCATCCTGTTGTTGCTATTGTAGCTATAACCCGTCGGTCTTCTAAAAATCATCAGAACCTAAAAGCACACAAGAAATGATGTAACCGCTATGTATGACAATCCAAACAAAATGAATGAAATGTGGTATAAAAAACAATAGAGAAGATAGTAATAAAGAATAAAAACCTGAGAACCAACAACACTTACAACCTGAATAATCCAGAGTCACAAAGTGTAACCTAATATTGGAATGACTGGAACAAAACTCATGCTTGCAAAAGACAAAGGCAGAAATCAAGAAGAACCAAGGTGAAAAAGACGTTAGTCAAAATCTCAAACTTGTAAGCCTTATAGAATCAACAGCAAAAGACAAAAAAATATACATGGCTTTAAGTAAAAGGAACCATAAAACTGAAAGATGTGACAATACAAAAGCATAAAAGAGATCAAGTAAGCAGATATGGCAGAGCAAATAAAGAATAAATATAGAAGAGGACATAACCCTAGTGTCAGAAATACAAAATATGAACCTGGTGTCTCTTTGTAATGAGAAAAAAGAGAGTTTTTGGTACATCATTATGAAGAGACTGCTGACAAACTCTATCCCCAATATGAAACAGCTAACAAAGAGGCTTAACGTCTAATAACAGCCAACCTGTCCATGGTTTCCCGTGCATATACTCTTACAAGAACCTCACCTTGAAAAAGATCAGCAACAAAAACATCTATATCGATAGCTGGAATATTATGATCATTACTTGCAGATATTTACCAGTTACCAGTGCCTGGATCCATGTTGTGCAGTGTGGCCTAAATTGGCATGCCATACTAACGAGACAAAACAAACTCTGAAGGTGTCTTACATAATATTAAATACTCCATTTCTAGTCTATTAAAACCAATTTCATGTTCATACATATATAGCAAAACAACCACTTCTTTTATTAATTTTTTTAAATCGGTCTAGATTTAAAGCTAAATCCATATGGTATCAAACAGTCCATTTCTACTGAAGTTTATCACATGATCGGGTGTATACCACAATAAAAAAAAATTGCCTCATGAAATATTTGAATCAATCTTGTTTCAACGATAGTTCTATATAATCAAGTTGTACATTTGGTCAAATTGTTGCAAAAGAGTACTGACTACATGGGATAGTTCTAGCAGGGGTATCAAAAGCAATAGAAAACTTTAGTTTGCAAGCCCAATAATAAAAATTTCAAAATCACACATGATAGAGGGAGTCAAATGCAAATGCAATTCTCACTACAAGAACAGCCTACTTACAAACGATCAACCCTCAAGTACATGCCTCAAAGTACAAGAAAGTTGTAACAAATGTTTAGGTGCTCTGGTATGCGAATACAAAAGCAATTGTACACCTCAAAAACATATGTAACCCAATTATTAAAAACGCCAAAACCACATGAAATAGAAAAAGTCAAAAGCTAAAGCAAGCTCCACTACAAGAACCTACAAACACACGATCAACGGTCAAGTACAAGCCTCAAAGTACAAGAGAAGCTGAAACGACTGTTCAAGAGTTCTAATAGTGGAAAATACAAAAGCAATTGAACCTTTTAAAAACATGTGCAACCTCATCATTAAAAAACGTAAAAACCACAATGAGAAGGGAAGTCAAAACCTAGAGCAATTCCACATACAAGAACCTAGATACACACGATCAACCCTCAAGCACAAGCCTCAAAGTACAAGAGAAGTTGAAATGAGTGTTCTGGTAGTAGATGGAAAATACAAACGCAATTGAAAACTTATGTAAACTCAGTCCCCATGGGAAAACATCAAAACAAAATAAAGCTGGAGAATTCAAAAGCAAATGCTAAACCCACTACAACAACCACCTATATACACACGATCAACCTTCAAGTACAAGCCTCAAAGTAGATGAGAAGTTGAAACAAGTGTTCAAGTGATGTAGTAATTAGGGAAAACAAAAACATTCGGAAATTTTTTAAATATATATGTAACCTTTAAAATTAATATTACAAAAGCGCCAAAAGTAGAGAAACTCAAAGGCTAGAGCAATCCCCGCTACAAAAACAACCTAGATACCTACAATCAACTCTCAAGTACAAGCCTCAAAGTACAAGAGAAGTTGGAAGAAGTATTCAAGTGTTCTAGTAGTTAGGAACAGCAAAAGCGATTGAAAGTTTAAAAGCAGATACAAATGGTGAATGTCAAAACCAAATCAACAAAAAAAAAACAGAAATACCCCTTATCTAGAATGCATCCCGCGCTACAACAAAAAACCTCAAAGTGCTCGTTTCAGGAAGGATAAAACGGGTAGTGTGAGCATTTTTTGTAGTTGTGGATTATGGGTTCTTGAATGTCATGTTTTTAAATACTTACCAAAATAACTTTTCTCATTACATATTAGAAAATATAGTAACACAACAATATGGAGTATATGACAACAACAATTCCTACTGAAAAATATCCAAACAAACATTTTAGAAGGCACCAATGATGTTAAGTGGATGGTTTTAGTTTTCTACCAAAACAATTATCATGTTAAACCTAACCAAAAATCACATACTATTGCTCGCAACCCAAAATAATAAACGAAAGGTAGAAAAAAACCAAAAGAGGAACCAAGTATATTGCCTAAATCTTGCTAAAACCCGTGGAAGACAAATATATACATATATATATGATCACAGAAACCCAATTGCACTGCAGCAGCTACTAGGTATGGGCCACTGATCATCAATTCTAATTCAAGAAAAAAGATTTGCCCTAACTAAGACTTGAAATCGAATCATCGTCATATTTATATAGATAGCTTCCGACAAAAATTATCAATATCGTTTCTTTTTTATATTGCCATTATTATTATTATTATTTAAAAGATCGAGTAACCAAATAAGGCCTAAAGCAGATAAAATCAAAAAGATATTACTAAATTAAAAAGAAAGATTAAGAAGAGAAAAAAAAACCTGATATGAAAATAGAAAGTTGCCCAATGGGATCCAGTTACAAAACCCTAATTCCTTTGATCGCCTTCCAAAACCCTAACTGGATGGGGGTATAAATAACATTGAAATTGAAAACGAAATATTAATCATTGAATAGACACAGATATTGAAAATATACACAAATATGGTTTGATTATTGTTGTAATTATTATTATTATACATATATAATGATAATGATGATTTCAGCACACTGCGTGTATCTATTTTAGGGTTTACGATCGAATTTGAGGTTTCTGAATGGAGTACGCGTGAAATATCAGATCAGATTTATAATAGTAGTTGTATGTATTGTGGGATTGGGAATACTATGTAGGTTTCTGGATTTGGCGGTGCTCCAACGCGGGAGTCTGTTGCAATTTTCGTATTCTATTTTCATTCAAATTAAGCGTGTCAAATTAATTAATCATCTTTTTACTTTACCAATGTGTTCTTCAGATTGATTTATAAAAGAAAATAAGAAATCAGAAGATAAACTTGTTTCCTTTCAAATCACCTCAAATGTGTGGAAAATTTTTTAAACAAAAACAACTAAATTATCCCTTCAAATCATATCATTTCACTTCCTTTCTATCCTAAAAATAAACTCAAGAACACAACTAATTTTATAATCCATTGTATTCCTTTCTTTTCTTTCCTTAAAAAAACTCAAGAACATAGGGTACATGCTCAAAATTTAAATGCTTATTTACTCCATATTTTATTGGGTTTTGCTAGTTGCATTAAATAGTTATACATTTGTAGGCTTTTAATATGTCAAGTACAAATTTTTTATACACGTTAAATGCAGTCCTGAGGGCTGTATTTAGCATTTTTCTTTTTTATTAGCCGAACAACATTTAAATGACAAATGACAGTAACACATATTACAACAATCTCATTTTTCTTAAATTATGTTATTTTTAATTCACACAAAAAAATAGATACCGTTTAAATATTGATTATGATGTTGTAATTAAATGTTTGAGTTACACAATTAGCAAAAAGAGAAAATTACATTTTGCGTCCTTAAATTTGACACGTTTTTCACTTTTCGTTCTTAAAGTGAAAAATAGCAAAAAAACCCTAAACTTGGCACTTTTTTCACTTTTCGTCCCGCGATAACGGCGTTAGTTTTTCTTCGTTAAGGTTGCAACGTTCAAGTTTTTTTGTTCACTTTTCGTCCTTCTCATTTTTTTCCACTTTTTTTCATTTTGATAATTTCAAAACTGCCTAATGGTGTATAAACCGTATTTGAGACATATTACAATTTTTTTATATCTATATTTACCAAAATATATTTATTGAAATTTAGAAAACACAATATACTTAAGAAAACCATTATATTATAATTGTGGGTTGGTTCGATGATTTGTAAAGTTCAATAATTGAAAATGTTAGAAAAATAAATTTTACGTATATATGTTTAATTAGATATGATCATATTAAATATAATACTAATTTTAATAATACTAAAAGTATGAATATTTATTGTTTATTAATGCTATCTTAAAAGAAAAAAAGTTTAATTAAGTATAGCCTAAAAGAGACATGTGTCGTTTAAATATAGTGTCATGCGTCACTTAAAGAAAACCCCAATCGTATTTTAGTACATTGGTAGAGATGACATATTATGTGTTTGATTTTATTTATTCATCGTGTTAATTGTACCTTTATGTAATTGTCTCGTTCGATAAATTGTCATACGTCATTGATTTCCGTGCTTTCTTTGTATTTTTTGATACTGATCTACTCATTCAATAGTTTCTTTAAGATTTGTTGTCTACTCCTTTACGATTTCTACATCGCTGGGCAGTTTTGAAATTATCAAAATGAGAAAAAAAGTGAAAAAAAGGAATGACGAAAAGTGAACAAAAAAACTAACGAACGCTGGCAACCTTAGAAAAACTAACGCCATTATCGCGGGGACGAAAAGTAAAAAAAGTGCTAAGTTTGGGTTTTTTTGTTATTTTTTCACTTTAAGGACCAAAAGTGAAAAACGTGTCAAGTTCAAGAACGAAAAATGTAATTTTCTCTAAGTAAAACTATAACCAAGGTTTGATAAATAGATGGACCACCTTCATGAAACTGGTATCACTATTCGGGTGTTTGCAAGGGGGTTCGCATACCGCTTTATACATTTTATACATGATGGTATGTCAAAATTTTCAGTGGCGAAATGACGATGTACCCCTTCGGACCACTGTACGAAGGACACCCTTTACGAAGTACCTGCACGAAGGGCTTATGCCCGGAGGTGTTAATAATAATTAAATGGTTAGGGATAATCCTAAATCCTTTCCTAAATTATAGTAAATCATATCCCAATTATAAAGGGATAAAGATGGCAAGTAAATCGGATAAATATATTCTAGATATGCCAAAACCCTAACTAGGGTTAAAACCCTGGCTTCCTCCCTAAGTTACCCTCTCCTATATAAGGAGAGGCATCCCCCATTTATTCGATACGATCACAAGTCAGCCGAATACACACAATAAACCCTAACTAAAGTCGAACAAGCTTCGACAACCACATAATCAACCTTAGTTGGCGTAAAGGAACACCGTTCAACTTCGGGGAATCGCCAACAAATCCTTAAACCTCAACCATCTCTCCACGGACGAAGCCCCTTGCCAGAGTCATCATCAACTATGCGGTTTGGTGCACAATCACCAAATATTAATTTATTCGATGAATCACTTTTATTCAACTCTTTTATGAAAATAAAAACTAATAATCATAATATACAAATGCATAAAAAATAAATAAACCAATAAATAGTGAAAATATATAAGTGTGTATCAGTTACATGTATATTAGAAGCTTTGTTATACAAAATTCCTATGTGGTAAACTCATGTTCCTTCCTACAAGTACTTTTAAAAAATTATGACATTATATTTGTTATTTCTTTTTTTACTTTATATAATTTTATTTAACCTTAAACATTATATATTATAATTAATTTAAGAAAGATATCTCTCATTGAATAGATAAACTAAATATATTATATTGTTTCCTAAGTTTAAAGGAAAAAAATATAACTATATACAACTAATATATATCAATAAGTCATATAAGATTATCCTAAATTTATTATTTATAGTGTTTAATTATTATTGCATTGATTCATTATTATTCATATTAAATTTCCATAAAACATTAGAAAAAAACCTTTAGTTATTTTTTAATAAACATTATTTATAAAACTTTTATTAAAATATCTGGGTTGAACCCGGGTTAATTACTAATACAATATTATAATATAATGTATCACCATTTAAGATTTTAAGTGTTGTTAGCAAAATAATAACCAATAAGCTATAAGAGTCCGTGTACATATGATTAAAGATGCACAAAAATATCGGTTTTTAAAAAACAGGTCGAGAAAACCAAAATCGAACACGGTCAAACTTGAGTTTGACCAAAAACCAGTTCGGGTTTTGGAAAACCTGACGGTTTGATACGGGTTTAGGTTTCGGGTTTCAAAATCGAGTAAGAACGGGTTCAAGATCGGGCCAGGTTCGGTTTTGAAAAAAAAACTTTAGTTATTTTTTGATAAACATTATTTATAAAACTTTTATTAAAATATCTGGGTTGAACCCGGGTTAATTACTAATACAATATTATAATATAATGTATCACCATTTAAGATTTTAAGTGTTGTTAGCAAAATAATAACCAATAAGCTATAAGAGTCCGTGTACATATGATTAAAGATGCACAAAAATATCGGTTTTTAAAAAACAGGTCGAGAAAACCAAAATCGAACACGGTCAAACTTGAGTTTGACCAAAAACCAGTTCGGGTTTTGGAAAACCTGACGGTTTGATACGGGTTTAGGTTTCGGGTTTCAAAATCGAGTAAGAACGGGTTCAAGATCGGGCCAGGTTCGGTTTTGAAAAAAAAGGGTAAAAAATGGGTCACCTTTGACTAAAATTCGGATTCAAACCCGGTTTCTAGTCACGTTGGCCAAAGCCGGTTCGAGTAAGTTCGGGCAAAAAACAACTTTTGTGCACAACTACGTAGAATCCACGGTCCTTTATTAGATGATGATGTACCATCCTTGACCCTCCGGATTACATATGCTAATGACAGGCCGAAGCCTTCATTAAGGCTCCGGTCGGGACTTAAGAATATTAGGCTAAATCAACAGGCTACGCCGAACGGTCAGAAAGGCTGCGACCAGCCCACAGACAAACAGTACAAATAAGAATGTGCACTAGTACGAACAACCCGTACTTGTACCTTTAAGTCAGAAGTCGTTACGCGTCTGTCCAAGCTATAACGGCTACCCGTTAACGTTACTGTTACCGTTAACCTCCAGCTTCTGGATCCTTCCCAAGAGGCCTATAAATACCTCTCAAAGGATTCACCTAAAACCCTAATGAAAAACACACACAAACACCTAAATATCACACTTGGTGGCGTGAAGCTAATTAGTACTTCACACCATTAGGGAACCGCCAACAAGTATAAATCATTCATTATCATTTTCCTAAACAAGATTAACCCCTTTCAAATTAAGAGTAACTTTACCCTTAAACAAGTGGTGCCATCCGCACTA
Source organism: Erigeron breviscapus (assembly GCA_034093135.1). NCBI lineage: Eukaryota > Viridiplantae > Streptophyta > Magnoliopsida > Asterales > Asteraceae > Erigeron > Erigeron breviscapus. The sequence continues at coordinate 43,957,014 of CM067167.1, read as the reverse complement.
AAACTACCATAATCTTGTAACGAAAATGGCTGAAGAGGATGACCCAAGGTCACCTCCGGGTTTCGAAACCTCAAGAACAACACCACTCGCTCCCTCCAACTGCCAGACAGTTAGAGGAGCTTACACCACTATTAAGAGAATACCTCCGTCAGATCGACATGCAAAGCGTACGAACAAGACTTACATACTCAGATGAGACGGGAGAGGCGGAAACAGATTTTGAAGAAGAGACACCCGTCCAAAGAGCCTCCGGAAGCAGACTGGGGCAAGGGTTCATTTTGATGAAGCCCCAAGAAGAAACTATAACAATCAGAATGAGGAACACCATCGAGGGCCAAACCTTTCGCCCATGGCGGAAGAGTATGTTCGTACCACAGGTCAAGCATACAACCATAACTATCATGCCTACGGCAACCCACCTCCACAATATTATCATTATTCAAATACAACCCCCCATCAGTATTTCACGCCGCAGCCTACCAGAGGGTCGCGGAACATGCATACACATTTTTCCACCCCACAACCTGGTAGAAAACAATCACAAAATATTCCCCATCAAAATACAAATTACTATCAATCACACATTCCCAACACTACGAGGCACGCTCTGCCGCCTCCTGGATGGTTCCCAAGTGAGGAAGATATGATAATTCAAACGGAGCCGGGACCCTTTGTGCAATGGATCGAAGACTATCCATTGCCGGAGGGAGGCCTGCCAAAGGGGATAAAAATGTACGATGGAAAGGATGATCCAGATAACCATTTGAAACACTTTAATGGGATGATCCGGATGCAGAGGTGGATGTTCCGATAGCTTGCCATATGTTCGCTCTCACATTGAAAGACTTGGCACGTGTTTGGTTGGATGCGCAGCCAATGGGAAGCATTGCAAACTTTAAAGATCTAAAAACAAAGTTTCGCTCACATTTCAGTCAACAAAGAAAGTACAAGAAAATTCATTTGGAAGCCCATAATATCAAACGGAGAGAAAATGAAAGCGTCCGCCAGTTTATAACCCGCTACACTGACGAGACAGCACTAATGAAAGGGCTCAGTGAAAATCAAAAAATATCTGGTTTTGTCCATGGGATACGGTTCCAGCCCCTAGTAGAATTCCTTTCCACAGATTTGCCACAAGAGTATACAGTTTTAATGGACAAGACTTATACATTTCTAGTGGGAAAAGAGACAGCGGGCGGAGTCACAGGCCCAGCCTACGGAAAGGATCTCGATAGAAACAGAAGAAATCGGAACTTTCGACATGAAAGGTTCCGGACAACACCATTCAATAGATCACAAGGAGGAGCCTCCGGAAGCCACTCTACTCTCCAACATGCCCCAAAGAATCCTCGTGACATTTTAGAAACGGAGAAGGCTCCGATAAAGGGAGGACTCCGGAACAAAGACATGACCAAATATTGTGAATTTCACAATCGCTATGGCCATGAGACGAATGAATGCAAAGTCTTCAAGAACAAGGTAGAAGAAGCCATGAAGTCAGGAAAATATTCAATGCTACTGAAGGGCATCTAGGAGACAGGACCAAGGCAAAACAATGGCAGAAACCCAGTGATCGAAGCTCCAGATGCAAAAGCGGAGCCACTGGAAGACATAATTGCAGCAGTTATCCCGGAGCGAACAATGCCAGAAAGACCACCAGCAAGGGCCGAAGCCTGGAAGAAGGTAGCCATAAGTTTCCCTCCGGTTGAAGACGAAGAAGCATCGGAGGCACCAATCATAATTGGAGCCATCATGGGGAATCACCCAGTGAAACGAATTCATTTGGATACCGGAAGCGGATGCGAGATTATGTATGAACACTGTTTTTTGAAACTAAAGGCGGCACTAAGAAAAACAAGAAAAGACAACATAAGTCCTCTAGTAGGCTTTTCAAGAGAAAGAACTTGGTCACTGGGAGATGTTGTATTGAATGTTACCGTAGGAACGGCTCCGCGAACACGAACGGAGGTCTTGACGTTTGTGAGTGTAAGGGAAGAATCCCTATATAACGTCATACTTGGTCGTTCAGCAATGAGAAAAATGGGTATGATGCCATCCCAGTTCATGCAGTAGTAAAGTTCCCAACTCCAAGAGGGGTAAGCTTTGTAAAAACCGAGCCCCGGTCGGAGGTACAATGCGCTCAAGTTAGGGCTCCGGAGATCGAAGAGTGTTCAAGCAAGAATGAAAATGTTGAAGTAGAAACAGAAAAGTTGTTTATCTATAACAAATTTCCGGATCAACACATACTCATCGGCAAGCAACTACCGACCGAGTACAAAAGAAAATTGAAAGATGTTTTAGACAGAAACAAAGATGTATTTGCTTGGACGCCTGCGGACATGACGGGTGATCCCGTATAGATATCCGGGGATAAAATTATATGCTTAAACCAATATACAAAAGCCTGCAACCTGGAGAGATGGCCTGGGCGAGCTATCAACTTGGAGAGATGGCCTGGGCGAGCTATCATGGCCTGGGCGAGCTATCATGGCCTGGGCGAGCTATCATGGCCTGGGCGAGCTATCATGGCCTGGGCGATTAGGGTCGGCACAAAATAAACAAAATAGAGTTTTATCCATACCAATAAACCGGGTATAAAACCGGGCAAGAATAGTAAGCGGGTTGGATATCAGGGTCGGCTTGCTCCTTGATTCCCTTCTTGCTGCCCGCTCCTTTTCTGAATATATATATGCAACCCGGGTCGGAATTAGGGTAGGATTGCTTCTTTGGATCGCTTCCTTCCCTCCTTGATCCGCTCGCTCCCTTATATATGTAGATATATATGTAAACTAAAAAGTACCCTACTACCGGGTCAGATTCAATTACCGGGTGAGGAAGAATTACAATTGTTCCTTAACTCCTTTCCCTCTCTATGCGTCCGCCCTCTCTCTCTCTATATATCTAAGATGGACTTAGCATGGGCTCGGCCCAATGCATACTGTATAACATGATACTTGTAAATATGGATATAAACACATGCATACTGTATCTTATTACTTGAAAGGGAATTCAACTGTACAAGAATATTAGAAAGAAGCCTGAGAGTTTCCTAATATTCTTGTATAAATACTCTTTCAAAAATTCTTCAGAATACATTCAATTCAATCACATTCATATACACTCAATCAATCACACTCATCCCACAACCATTGCCACCTTAGGTTCGCTAAGAACTTGATAGGTTTGCACTGAATTCTTAGGAGTTGCGGTGGTTGTGGCCTTTCAATCTTCATCGTCACTGAGCCTTTCATTTTAGGTTCAAACATTGGCGCCATTGATGCTCTAAAACCTGCTCTAGCTCCAACTCCACCTCCCCCACCACCAACCCCTGTGGAATCTTTAATGACATTGATGGTAGAGCAGCTTAAAAAGCAGCAATAGCTCAACCTGGAGCCAACTCTACCATCAAACCCGGCCAGGGAATTGCTAAAAATGCTAAAAGTATTATCATGGCAGGAAACGGGAGAAAGAGCTCGAACTGTGAGCATTCCAAGGTTGGCAGTGAAGTCAAGGTTCTGTGACTGGATTGCTGAGTACCCCTTCCCTGATGGCCAGAAGGTTCCTCCTGTTGTGGGAACCTATGATGGTACAAGGGATCCAGAAGACCACCTAGCTTTGTTTGACCAAGCAATTCTTACAGAAAAATGGGTGGATCCTGTGGCTTGCCACTTGTTCCCAGGGACATTGCAAGGGCATGCTAGAGATTGGTTCACAGGCCTGCCTGAAAAGAGTATCAAAGATTTCCAAGACTTGAAAGAAAAGTTTGTGGCTCATTTTTTCCAACAAAAGAAGCATCAACGTAATCACTTGGAGGCCCATTTGATAAGGCAACTAGAGAATGAGCCGCTCAGGGACTTTATTCTGAGATTTACTCAAGAATGTCAAAAGATACCCGGGCTCCCTGAAAGTCAACAAATTTCAGGCTTCACTCTGGCTTTGCATCCTGGCCCCCTCCAAGAAAAATTGACTACAAAGGTTCCGAAGACCTTCAAAGAAGCCATTGACAGAGCCTATGATTACCTCCGGTCTAGGGAGACTGCCTCACTAGTAAGAGGAGTCACCAAGAAGGAAAAGTCATTGGGGGGAAGGTCATCTGACAGAGATGGCAGTCGTCATGATGGTCAAGATCGACAAGAAAAAAGATTTAGTCCATATAACAAGAATGCATTAACTGTCAATTTGGTTAAGTGTCCCAGGGAAATCTTGAGCACTGAGAAAGTTTGTGCAACTTTCAAGCCTCCTTCCCCAATGATATATATATATATATATATATATATATATATATATATATATATATATATATATATATATATATATATATATATATATATATATATATATATATATATATATATATATATATATATATATATATATATATATATATATATATATATATATATATATATATATATATATATATATATATATATATATATATATATATATATATATATATATATATATATATATATATATATATATATATATATATATATATATATATATATATATATATATATATATATATATATATATATATATATATATATATATATATATATATATATATATATATATATATATATATATATATATATATATATATATATATATATATATATATATATATATATATATATATATATATATATATATATATATATATATATATATATATATATATATATATATATATATATATATATATATATATATATATATATATATATATATATATATATATATATATATATATATATATATATATATATATATATATATATATATATATATATATATATATATATATATATATATATATATATATATATATATATATATATATATATATATATATATATATATATATATATATATATATATATATATATATATATATATATATATATATATATATATATATATATATATATATATATATATATATATATATATATATATATATATATATATATATATATATATATATATATATATATATATATATATATATATATATATATATATATATATATATATATATATATATATATATATATATATATATATATATATATATATATATATATATATATATATATATATATATATATATATATATATATATATATATATATATATATATATATATATATATATATATATATATATATATATATATATATATATATATATATATCACTCTATATATATATATATATATATATATATATATATATATATATATATATATAAGGCTTAATAATATATATATATATATATATATATATATATATATAATAAAAAAATTTCCTCTGGGATAGGAGGAGGCACTTCTCATAGGGAAACGACGCGCATAAAAATCTAACTACTTTATATCCGGGAAGAAGAACATGGACGAATATTGTGAATTTCATGAAGATTATGGACATGACACAAATGCATGTAAGCAACTCAAACTAGCAATCAATAAGGCTGTGAAGGAGGGAAAATTAGAACATTTGGTCGCTGGAGCTAAGGAAGGAAGGAAGGATGAGGCAAAAAAGACATTTGCATGGCAGAAGAAAGGTAAGGATGATGATGATCCGGGTCCAGCAGAAGGCTATGTATGTATGATCATGGAAGGGGATCAAAACCATAAAGGCATGCCATGATGGCAACAATCATCCTCTACCCTAACCAGTGTTGGTGTGAGTCACCTCATCTTTCCATTATCTTCAAAAATCTATCATTTAAGTACTTCTTTGAAAATGACAGTTGGTCTAGTCATGTATCCCAACTTTGTCACTAATGAATGAAAATTTCGTTTTACTTACAAGCATTGCTTTTCAAACAACTCTCCATATATAAATCAAGGTGAAAGGGTAATCCGGATTATATAACGGAAGCTTACTGCTAAAGCATGGAGAACACTTCATTTAAGCAACTTCCTATCCGGATCATAAAACCCAAGTGCTTATAAGGCTAAAACATACAAGTCCAAGTGCCCAAAGGGGAAAGCATGACCTATATGGGCAAAGGACTTTATTAAGTGCAAGGCTGACAAAGGAACAAGCTAACATAGCAATTTCCTGCCAACACTTAATAATATGTATATGTATATATATATATATATATAATAAAAAAATTTCCTCTGGGATAGGAGGAGGCACTTCTCATAGGGAAGTGTTAAACAAAAAATAATGAGAAATTAAACATTTTATATCCTTCTCATCCATGGGATGAAGGGATATGCACTTCTCATTGGAGAGTGATAATATGTGATAATGTTAAAAGGATATATAGTGTCCTCAACACCTAGAATATTTATTCATCCTTATCATTCATCGGATGAAAGGATAAGTACTTCTCATCGGGAAGTAATAAAAAGGAGATCACTCCGTCACATTAATTTTACGTCTTCTTCATTCATTGGATGAGAAGATAAGCGTTTCTCATAGGGAAACGACGCGCATAAAAATCTAATTATCTTATATCCATCGGATAAAAAGATAAACATTTCTCATCGGGAAATGTCAATTCTCGCGAGTAAAAAATAATAAAAATATATATGTATATATATATATATCGTAAGACCCAGACGTGGGCGGAAAAAAAAAGAAGCAAAATGTAAGTTTACATACAAAAATGTTTGAAAAAACTATTTGTATATAAACTTGGGGGGATTTGATCCCGTATAGATATCCGGGATAAAATTATATGCTTAAACCAATATACAAAAGCCTGCAACCTGGAGAGATGGCCTGGGCGAGCTATCAACTTGGAGAGATGGCCTGGGCGAGCTATCATGGCCTGGGCAAGCCGCCTGGGCGAGCTATCATGGCCTGGGCGAGCTATCATGGCCCGGGCGAGCTATCATGGCCTGGGCGAGCTATCATGGCCTGGGCGATTAGGGTCGGCACAAAATAAACAAAATAGAGTTTTATCCATACCAATAAACCGGGTATAAAACCGGGCAAGAATAGTAAGCGGGTTGGATATCAGGGTCGGCTTGCTCCTTGATTCCCTTCTTGCTGCCCGCTCCTTTTCTGAATATATATATGCAACCCGGGTCGGAATTAGGGTAGGATTGCTTCTTTGGATCGCTTCCTTCCCTCCTTGATCCGCTCGCTCCCTTATATATGTAGATATATATGTAAACTAAAAAGTACCCTACCCGGGTCTACCTGGACCCTACTACCGGGTCGGATTCAATTACCGGGTGAGGAAGAATTACAATTGTTCCTTAACTCCTTTCCCTCTCTATGCGTCCGCCCTCTCTCTCTATATATATCTAAGATGGACTTAGCATGGGCTCGGCCCAATGCATACTGTATAACATGATACTTGTAAATATGGATATAAACACATGCATACTGTATCTTATTACTTGAAAGGGAATTCAACTGTACAAGAATATTAGAAAGAAGCCTGAGAGTTTCCTAATATTCTTGTATAAATACTCTTTCAAAAATTCTTCAGAATACATTCAATTCAATCACATTCATATACACTCAATCAATCACACTCATCCCACAACCATTGCCACCTTAGGTTCGCTAAGAACTTGATAGGTTTGCACTGAATTCTCAGGAGTTGCGGTGGTTGTGGCCTTTCAATCTTCATCGTCACTGAGCCTTTCATTTTAGGTTCAAACAACGGGCGTCCCCAGAGAGTTGAAGATAAATGGTGAAGCTTTTGACACACAACATTATTTGAATACAAGACCCCATCTGGAGCCTATCAAACAAAAGCGTCGGAGCCTAGCTCCAGACCGGAGCAAGGCTGCGAAGGAACAAGTGGAAGACTTGGTAAAAGCTGGCATCCTCAGGGAAGTTAAGTACCAAAGCTGGGTAGCCAACCCGGTGATGGTGAAGAAGCATGATGGAGGATGGAGAATGTGTTTCGACTTCACTGATATCAACAAGGCGTGCCCTAAAGATTGTTATCCCCTGCCGGAAATCGATTGGAAAGTTGAATCACTTGTAGGCTTCCGGCTAAAATGCTTCCTAGATGCTTACAAAGGCTACCACCAGATCCAGATGCACCTGGATGATGAAGACAAAACAGCCTTCTACAGATTCGAGGGAATTTACTGTTACAGAAAGATGCCTTTTGGTTTGAAAAATGCTGGAGCAACATATCAGAGGTTAGTGGACAAAGCCTTTGGGAGACAAATCGGAAGAAACTTGGAGGCTTACGTGGATGATATGGTGATTAAAAGCAGAAGTGAAGAAGACATGCTCCTAGACATCGAAGAAACTTTCAAGACCCTCCGGACCATTAATATGAAATTGAACCCAAAAAAGTGTTCTTTTGGGGTGGAGGAAGGCCAATTTTTGGGGCATATCATTACAAAAGAATGATTTAGAGGAGATCCGGAAAAAATCAAAGACATTCAAAGCATGAAGCCACCACAGGCTCTCAAAGAAGTTCGAAGTCTCAATGGCAAGCTCGCAGCTCTTCATCGATTTTTATCCAAGTCAGCAGACAGATCCCTGCCTTTCTTCAATACCTTGAAAGGTTGTCTGGAGAAACAACATTTCAGATGGACAGAAGAGGCCCAAAAAGCCTTCACGGAGCTAAAAAACTATTTATGCCAACTGCCAACAATGACAGCTCCGGTACCAGGTGAAACCCTCCAGATGTACTTAGCAGCATCTGGTGAAACCATAAGCGCAGTATTGATAGCAAGCAGAAAAGGAGTGCAACAGCCGATATACTATGTCAGCAGAATCTTGCAGGCTCCGGAAACGAGGTACCCATAAATTGAAAAGCTAACTCTTGCTTTAGTTCATGCAGCTAGGAGGCTCCGGCGATATTTCCAGGCACACCCTATCCAGGTCCTGACAGACAAGCCGATCAAGCAAGTCTTAACCAGGCCGGAGGTCTCTGGAAGATTAGCAAAATGGGCAATTGAGCTCGAAGAGCACGAAATTGAATTCAAACCTAGAAGCTCAATCAAGGGGCAAATACTAGCAGATTTTCTTGCAGAGGTTCCACTAGCGGAACCAAAAAGCAAAAGAAAGACGGCAGGTAGTGTGAAGCTGGAAGAGCCGGAAGTGAACAATATTCCGGAGACATGGAAACTTTTTACAGACGGATCCTCTAGTGCGGACGGCTCCGGAGCAGGCCTTATTTTGACAAGCTCGGAAGGTCAAGAACTTACTTATGCTTTACGATTCGATTTCAAGGCATCGAACAATGCCGCAGAGTATGAGGCACTACTAGCAGGCCTGCGAATCGCAAATCAAATGAAAGTAGATCACATCCATGTTTGTGTAGATTCTCAAATAGTAGCTTTTCAAGTAGATGGGACGTATGAGGCAAAGGAGCCAGCAATGAAGAAATATTTGGAAAAAGTTAGACAAATAAGGCAAAAATTTAAAAGCTTCCGGATACAAAATGTGAGTCGGAGCCGAAACAAAATAGCAGATGCTCTGAGCAAGCTGGCCTCCACCTCTTTCGCTCATCTAACTAAAGAGGTCCTTGTTGAAACATTGCAAAAAAGCTCTATTGAGGAAGAGATTGTTGTGGCACCTGTGGAAGAAGAAGGACAAACTTGGATGACACCAATCATAGAATACTTGACAAGTGGACTGCTGCCTGCAAACAAAGAAGAGGCAAGAAAGATCAGGATTAAGGCTCCGCAATACACCCTCCGAGATGAAGGCCTCTACAGAAAATCTTACTTGGGACCATTGTTAAGATGTGTTGGCCCAAATCAAGCAAAGGCAGTTATTCAAGAAATACATCAAGGATGTTGCGGAGCCCACGCCGGACCAAGAATGGTGGTGGCTAAAATCACCAAAGCAGGGTACTACTGGCCGTCCATGTATAGTGATACTTTGAAAGAAATCCAAGCTTGTGATTCATGCCAAGTTCATGCAATAGTGCCGAAGGCTCCCAAAATGAGCTCATACCAGTCACAGCAGCATGACCTTTCTCTAAATAGGGGATTGACATCGTCGGACCTTTCCCACAGGCTCCGGGACGAGTCAAGTTTCTGGTCGTAGCTGTAGATTACTTCACAAAGTGGGTGGAAGCCAAGCCTTTGGCCACCATTTCGGGCAAGCAAATGGAAAAATTTGTATGGGAACAAGTATTAACAAGATTCGGAATCCCACAGATCATAGTCAGCGACAATGGAAAACAATTCAGTCAAGGAATTTTCCCTCAATTTTGCAACAATTTGGAAATACAACAGCGTTTTACATCCGTAGCCCATCCCCAGGCAAACGGACATGTCGAAGCAATGAACAAGCAGATTGTGCAAGGGATCAAGACGAGGTTGGGAAGGTGTGAGAGTGGATGGCTAGATGAGCTCCATCAAGTACTATGGGCTTTACGAACAACTCCAAAAACAAGCAATGGAGAAACACCATTCAGCCTTGTATACGGCTCCGAAGCCATGATCCCAGCCGAAGCAAGTGTACCAACTATCCGCAGGTTCAATACAGAAAGTGAAAACGAAGAGCAGCTTCGACAAAATTTGGAGCTACTTGAAGAAAGAAGGGAAGTAGCCTCCATCAAAGAAGCAGCATACAAAAAACAAATGAAGAAGTATTATGACGAAAGGGTCAAGAAAGAAACTTTTCTGCCTGGAGACTACGTCTTCAGGAACAATGATGCAAGCAAAGCAGAGAAAGTTGGAAAGCTGGGACCCCAATGGGAAGGTCCATACCAAGTGACAGAAGCTTGCGGCAATGGATCCTACAAGCTGGCCACACTTCAAGGAGAAGACCTCCTACGAACTTGGAATGGCTCACAGTTGAAAAAATGCTACTTGTGAATATTTTTTATTTTGTCAAAAAGGTTACGGCCAACACCATGTAAAAAGGCTACGGCCAAATGAAATTAATTAAATCACAGCTTACGGCCAATCGGAGCCTAAGCAATGTGACACTTTTGGAAAACTGTCTTTAAGCACAAATGATGAAGTATCACAAAATGACTGCAGCTTACGGCTAATCGGAGCCTAAGCAACGCAACACTTGTGAAAAATTGTGCAAACAAATCTTAGAAATTTTTTCTAAGTAATGAAAACATCATGCAAATGCAAATACGCTACGGCTGGCCTTCGCCTCCGCAAGCGGACGTGTAGGCTCGCAACCTTACGTCGCAGGACCCCAATAGTCTTGCAAGGTGTAAAGGGAATCACATCCCCTAAACATCTAAAAAATACCTTTCGACAAGCTACGGCTTATAAAGGAAAGGATTATAAGCCCAAAAAACCTTGGCAATCAAGTAAGCCCAAGACTTGGCAAAAATAACAATCCTTTTTATAAAAATAGAACAAACATGCATGCATAAGAAAGTCTCAGGGAGAGGCTACGGCTACAACATCAAAACGCCTCCGGCAGGAACAATATTATGCGTTATTTAGAAACATGCAAATGTGAAATATACACATAACAACAAAATCATGCAAGGCATAAGCAAACAGCAATAATAAGAATAAGCATGCATAGAAATATATTGTCTTGGCTACGGTTTATCACCATCAAGCGCGTAGCCTACGAAATATAAAGAAAAGAAGGGAAGAAGAATTGTGCTAGCCAACAAAGGCTTTACAGACCAAATATTAAGTAAATTGTTCAGAAATGGCAAAGTATCCAACACATAACTCTCAAGAGTTATGAACAACAGAACCCGAATGAGCAGCGGAGGATGTGGTCACTTGAACTGAGGCGGAAGCGTCGGAAGCTCCAGCAGGCTTAATAGCAAGTATATCCGCAGCCGGGAGATCGGGGTTGGAAGCAATCTGATCCAAGTAGTCATATTTCTTCTCCGCAAACTGTTTTGCTGCTTCCTTCAAGGATGCGAAGGCTCCCCTTTGATACCCGGGAATCTGCGTAACGTCCGATTTCGGGGCCTACGCCTTCGCCTTTATCAAACCTTTATTGAAGCCGACAGTTAATGCGCAAGTTTGAACCACCCCCATCTCCTTAGCAAATTCGGAACTTGATCGGAGCCTATCAAAAATCAATGGAATGTTCCGAATCAAATCTGCTCTATCCGACGTCAACCTCTCAACATCCTCCCCCAACTCTTGCATTTTACCTTGTAAATCCCTCTCCCTAGCTTTGTGCTCATCGATTTTCAGCCCAAGCTGCTCAATTTTGGCTTTCTCCTCATACAGCTCATCATCCACTTTCTCCTTCTCCAAAGTTACCTCCTCAAGCTTCTTCCGGAGTACGGATACCTCTTGCTCCGCCATCTCTGTCTGTTGTGTTTTAATGACAAGCTCCGCCTCCATGTTAGCAACTTTATCAATTTGAAGCTCCGGATCCTCCAGCTCATATTTCCTTAACTTGCGACGCAATGACCTGTTCTTTTGTTGTAAGGCATCCTTCTCGGCTTCCAGCACATCCCTCCTACGCCAAAAATCATTCTGGTCGAAAGCAGGAAGGTTAACAATATATAAAGAGTTTTGTACATGGTAATGAAATCAAATGTAAAATAAGTATAAGAGCATACTTGTTCAGAGATGTGCCGGATGGTGGTTTCATTGGTAGAACTGCGAAACTCTTCAATTGACAACAAGGCTACCTCTTGACGGCGAGCCGGAAGCATTATGCCAGAGACGAAATCTTCTTTCTCTTCATCTTTATCCAGATAGCTATTAGATGGAATTCTGGAAAACATCACTTTGTATGGACTCTTGGATGTGGTGACCTCCGGAATCCGTTGGGACGGAGGGTCATCACTTTGGGAGCGCTCCGGCTCATGGTTACCAGTGGTGAAAGCTTCCTCATCAGAATCTTCGATTTCATGGACATCTTCGGGTAGACTTTTCTTCAGTTTCCTAACAGCCATCGACCCTTTTCCCGCCCCATGCCTCGGAGCCGCCGCAATAAACTCTTCTTCTTCCGCAATCCTATCACTTCTGCCAGTAGGCTCCTCCAACTGAATGCCACTTGATGGTTTGGGTTTCTTGCGAGATCTGGGGACTGTCTTCTTCTCAATCGTCCTCTTCAGAAGATTTTTCTTTCTGGAGGCTTCGCTAGTAGCAGTTTCCTCCCCATCACCCTTTTTCTTATTCACTAGAAGCTGCCTAGCAAAGTCCTCCTCGATCTCTTTCCTACGAGCGATAGTCTCCGACGTATCTTTCAAAACTGTAACATCCTTCTCATGAGATATTCGTGGAACCTACGGAACGACCTGTCCCTCTGGAATATCCAGAACAGCGTCGATGTCTTCCAAATCGCTCCCCATAAATGACATAAAATCCATGACTGAACAAAAAAAACAAACGAAAGATGAAATTAGACTCCACAAAAAATAAGAAATACAAAATAAAGAAGCAACAAAATTACGGCTACAACAAACAAGTTCGGAAAATAATAAAGAAAGAAAAAATTCTAATAGGTCAGATTCAAGGGTTCGGAGACTCCGTACCCTCCCCTTCTTTATTTACAAGTCTGGGAGTGGCCGGATGATATGACCAAACAGAACTCAGCTTGGCTAAGTATAAAACAGCTTCTGGAAGCGTCCGGCTTAGTGTCGGAGGCCTGCATAGTTGTGCTACCAAATCCTTATCAAAATCAATCTCCGTCGCAGTGTCCGCTAGAGTGCCACAGGCATTGCCTTTCATATTTAGTAAAGATGGGTACTTGGAAGGCACAATGGAAGCATCCGCATAAAAAATACTTCTTTTCCATCCCTTTATGGAGGCAGTCACACCATATATACACTCCGGCAGCTTCGAGCCGGGCCTTTTCTCAATGGTGTACCAATCACCATCAGCTCCTAAATGGTAAAATTTACGGAATTTGCCCATCGTAGGCTCCGCATTCCGAGCACAACAAGCAGCTTCGAACATGGTTATTCGAAGGGCTCCGAAAGGGGTCAATTGAGAAATATGGCATCTAAAATGTTTGAGAACCTCAATGAAAAAGACGGTAAACGGTAAGCGGACGTTTGCTATTTCGAACATAGCCATATACAAAACTACTTTCCCTGTCGGAACCATCCTCGCATTATCGGAGGGGCGTGGAACAGTATAATGGTAGTCTGGAAGAAATCTATAGTCGGATAAAAACTGGACTAATTCTTCCTTCGAAACGTTACAAAAGCTAATACATAAATCTTTCCTATTACCCATAATAAAATTGCAAAACGGAAACTAAAAGCACACACCTGCGGATGATCCGAACAAAAGAGGAGGCTACGGACTAGAAACTAAGTGTGCTTCGAAAATTGTGATCCGGAGGGTCAAGGATGGCACATCATCAAGCCCCCCCAGTCTAGCATTATGCTCTTACGTGATGGTAGGGTGAAGCTAAGTGTGCTTCAAAAATTGTGATCACTTTTTATTTATTGTCTGGGCGTCGCGAGTAGGTCCGGAGGCTATAATCCGTAGCCTGCCGTGTATTATCATACACTCATCCCCCCTAAAAAATAAAAATAAAAACCGAATTTTGTGCACTACTACGTAGAATCCTCTTTTGTTCGAACCGACTTTTGACTAAAATTCGGATTCAAACCCGGTTTCTAGTCACGTTGGCCAAAGCCGGTTCGAGTAAGTTCGGGCAAAAAACAACTTTTGTGCACAACTACGTAGAATCCACGGTCCTTTATTAGATGATGATGTACCATCCTTGACCCTCCGGATTACATATGCTAATGACAGGCCGAAGCCTTCATTAAGGCTCCGGTCGGGACTTAAGAATATTAGGCTAAATCAACAGGCTACGCCGAACGGTAAGAAAGGCTGCGACCAGCCCACAGACAAACAGTACAAATAAGAACGTGCACTAGTACGAACAACCCGTACTTGTACCTTTAAGTCAGAAGTCGTTACGCGTCTGTCCAAGCTATAACGGCTACCCGTTAACGTTACTGTTACCGTTAACCTCCAGCTTCTGGATCCTTCCCAAGAGGCCTATAAATACCTCTCAAAGGATTCACCTAAAACCCTAATGAAAAACACACACAAACACCTAAAATATCACACTTGGTGGCGTGAAGCTAATTAGTACTTCACACCATTAGGGAACCGCCAACAAGTATAAATCATTCATTATCATTTTCCTAAATAAGATTAACCCCTTTTAATTTAAGAGTAACTTTACCCTTAAACATTAGATAAAATACAACCTCCTTGATTTGCACATGTACACAAGCCACTTAAGAATTTCAGCAACTCACTACACAAAGTGTCACTTTCAGTATCAACTATTTAGAAAATATTTTACTCGTGAATTTAAAATAAAACTAATTGTCCAACACTACATAAAAGATCGGGGATTTAAATAACATGAAGATAGAGTAGAATCAATAAAAAATATCTTTCAACAAGTTTATATAGTAAATTTGTGATTTTTATAAACACAACATGAAAACGGCTAGGCATGCATGAATCTTTGGCTCATTGAAACCGTTTTGGGATCTATAAATGATTTTACAATACTCTAAAGGAGACTAAAACCAGAACCATCATTGATTATATGCATTGGATGAAGCGTTTGAATAAACAAAGGTTTAATTTAGTTTATAGATGGTAAAGGTAAATAGAGTATGGTAAGCTTCCAAGTTTAAAACTATTGATACTGCTTTAGGATAATTGTCAATGTCAACTTTCTATGTGCCTCTTTAAAACAAAAAATATAACTCACAACAATTACACCAAAAAAGTACCATTGCCAATGGAATAATGTAACCAAAGAGGAAACATACGGCACCGTGAACATCCAAAATGGTTGTGCTCAAGTCTATGTGCCTCTTTGCAGCAATTGAATAGGTTGGAAAACTTAAAAGCAAAGTTTTCTCAAACTCCCGAACATGATATTTTATATTTCCAATTATCCATCCATGATTATCATGGGGGTAATATTTCAAAACTCCACATAACTCATGAACCTCGAATTAATGTTTAAATTGAGAAATGAGAAACGCAATATCAATGACGGATGTCAAAACCACATTAAGTGAATCAAACATATTTAAACACAGCATCTCAGGGTATAATTACCTTGATAATCGTATTAGCCCAAAAGTCTAGCTTAGTCTCATTTCGACTTTTCATCAACATAGTGTGTCTAAAATAAATGACGTACGCAAAACAACCATTTAAGAACCTTTATTTTTCAGCAAATAAATTCAAACTTGATGACGTATCCACCGAGCCGTCGATACGCAGGATGATCTGATCTTCAATAAATAAGGAAAAGATACGTATATATTACAAAGGCCGGTATTTAATGGAAAAGATAAGAACAAATCAAGCTATTTTCGGATATAATATAACCAACCTCCAAAACCCTGCTTGGAGGGGAAGTCATAGGCTCCATATAAAAAGGGAATAAACGATCGATCAAGGGATATACAAAAAACACACTCATATTTGGCGTACAAAAGGCTCAGCCTTACCGCAAGGGAATCGCCAGATTACAACCAAATTTGAACCCTATTCACACGTTCTAGGAGCCCGGATTGGTGTACAAACAATTGGCGCCATCCGTGGGACACTTTCTAATCGCAAAACCCACCAAAAACCCTAAAACAAAAATCCTAAACCTAGAACATGGAAGATGGAAATAGGCCACCCGGTTTCGGCGGAGAACAAAGCATAGATCTGAACCGAAACAATGGAGGGACACCAATAACACCTTCTTCAGCAGGGGCAACCCTTGCCTCTACATCGGCTCCGCCTTTGTTCGATGAGGCGTACATACAACAGAACCATGAAAACATCATAAACACCCTGCGACGTCTTCAAGAAACGGGGGCATTGACAGGAAGAGCGATCAACTTTGATGAAACAACAAACCCCTCCTCCTCTAAAATATCATAAATACTCCCACAATCATTTTTGGGTATCTCATCAGCAAAAAACCCTTTCTTTT
Source organism: Erigeron breviscapus (assembly GCA_034093135.1). Classification (NCBI taxonomy): domain Eukaryota; kingdom Viridiplantae; phylum Streptophyta; class Magnoliopsida; order Asterales; family Asteraceae; genus Erigeron; species Erigeron breviscapus. Next base: position 43,940,182 of record CM067167.1, on the reverse strand, counting down.
GAACCTTTAACCTATGCCTCTCAAACAAACACTCACAATCTTGGGGAAACAAACTCACATTCATATAAACATATTCATCCTTCCAATCACGAAGATCTACACCACCCTTGATGATACATTCAATTTTTGGCCTATTGGCTATGGTTACCCAATCGCCGGCGGCACAAATGTTCAACAACTTTCTAAACAAAATTACAGAGGGTACAACACCATAAGCACGACAAACAACTTCAAAAGCAATAATATAGAAAATCACTAAAAGGACAAATCTTTTTGTAAACTTTTGATACAGATCACAACTTATACTAGAAAAGCACAACTATTGATACAAATCACATCAAGCTAGATTTAGCATAATTTATATGTTTAGTTTCAAACAATTTGTTTAGATGTGAACATGAAATGAATCTGAATTTCACTCCAACTAGTTGATTGGCCAGATCAATAACATTCTTCAAGGCATCAAATCGATGGGATTTTTGTGGTTTAAAACTAGGTCGAAGCATAAAGGAATTTCTTGGAATGATTGGTGTAAAATTAAGATTATATAGCTCATGTTGTAAATATTGTATATATACACCGTCGGTGATTTGTCGGGGTGAGTGTGAATGAAATTTTGACCTTTAAAAAAAAAAGGTTGATTGGCCAGAATTTTCATCATTTTTGTTATATCTTGTTGACGATTCGTAATGCTTTAAAACTACACTTTTCACATTGCTATTGAGCTTCAGTGTTGAGTCTTGGGCTCTTGGCTAAGCTAAGCCCAATAATACTGGGCTTTAGTAGTATTGATGTTCAAACTCTCATTAAGTAATGACTTATTACCACCTGTCCATAGTGGTGCAAAAAAACCCCGGTTAACCTAACCGATCCGTCCCAAAAACGGTTAACCTAACCGGTTAGGAACCGATGCCGTACAAACCTTTGATACAAAGGATAAATCTTCTGATTGATTAGAAATCACTAAAGGGATAAATCTTTTTAAAAACTTTTGATACAAATCACAACTTATACTAGAAAAGCACAACTATTGATAAAAATCACATCAAGATTTAGCATAATTTATATGTTTAGTTTCAAACAATTTTTTTAGATGTGGACTAAATGCGAACATGATATGAATCTGAATTTCACTCCAACTAGTTGATTGGCCAGAATTTTCATCATTTTTGTTATATCTTGTTGACGATTCGTAATGCTTTAAAACTACACTTTTCACATTGCTATTGAGCTTCAGTGTTGAGTCTTGGGCTCTTGGCTAAGCTAAGCCCAATAATACTGGGCTTTAGTAGCATTGATGTTCAAACTCTCATTAAGTAATGACTTATTACCACCTGTCCATAGTGGTGCAAAAAAAACTCGGTTAACCTAACCGATCCGTCCCAAAAACGGTTAACCTAACCGATCCGTCCCAAAAACGGTTAACCTAACCGGTTAGGAACCGATGCCGTACAAACCTTTGATACAAAGGATAAATCTTCTGATTGATTAGAAATCACTAAAAGGATAAATCTTTTTAAAAACTTTTGATACAAATCACAACTTATACTAGAAAAGCACAACTATTGATAAAAATCACATCAAGATTTAGCATAATTTATACGTAAATAAATAAATAAATAAATAAATAAATAAATAAATAAATAAATAAATAAATAAATAAATAAATAAATAAATAAATAAATAAATAAATAAATAAATAAATAAATAAATAAATAAATAAATAAATAAATAAATAAATAAATAAATAAATAAATAAATAAATAAATAAATAAATAAATAAATAAATAAATAAATAAATAAATAAATAAATAAATAAATAAATAAATAAATAAATAAATAAATAAATAAATAAATAAATAAATAAATAAATAAATAAATAAATAAATAAATAAATAAATAAATAAATAAATAAATAAATAAATAAATAAATAAATAAATAAATAAATAAATAAATAAATAAATAAATAAATAAATAAATAAATAAATAAATA
>CM067167.1:43885688-43935688 GCA_034093135.1 Erigeron breviscapus | reverse complement strand
AGAACTCTAAACTATAATATCTTAATATCTTTGGTGTTTGAAAACTTGAATTCTGTAACACCCCAACAAGGCGGAATCATGAGGGTTACATACTAAGCACAACACGACATGGAAATTACGTAGAGTAAATCTAAATGCATAAAAAGGATCAAGTAATCCATACGAACCAATCAATAATGCAAGTATCCGGATCACACATAAGCATAACCCCTAATCGGGAAATGAATCACGGATCCAAGAGGTCCAAGTCTAGCATGATCAAGCAAACAATCATCCAATACGTCTTTGAGCTAACCTGTTCACCTGAAAAGTGTACTAAAACGGGTCAACATAAAGTTGGTGAGTTCGTAGGGGTAAGTAATAGGAATCAAGTGTCGGGATAACAACCGTTTACGCAGGTTTAACAACCCGTTTATGCAGGTTTAACAACCCGTTTATGCAGGTTTAACAACCCGTTTATGCAGGTTTAACAACCCGTTTATGCAGGTTTAACAACCCGTTTATGCAGGTTTAACAACCCGTTTATGCAGGTTTAACAACCCGTTTATGCAGGTTTAACAACCCGTTTATGCAGGTTTAACAACCCGTTTATGCAGGTTTAACAACCCGTTTATGCAGGTTTAACAACCCGTTTATGCAGGTTTAACAACCCGTTTATGCAGGTTTAACAACCCGTTTATGCAGGTTTAACAACCCGTTTATGCAGGTTTAACAACCCGTTTATGCAGGTTTAACAACCCGTTTATGCAGGTTTAACAACCCGTTTATGCAGGTTTAACAACCCGTTTATGCAGGTTTAACAACCCGTTTATGCAGGTTTAACAACCCGTTTATGCAGGTTTAACAACCCGTTTATGCAGGTTTAACAACCCGTTTATGCAGGTTTAACAACCCGTTTATGCAGGTTTAACAACCCGTTTATGCAGGTTTAACAACCCGTTTATGCAGGTTTAACAACCCGTTTATGCAGGTTTAACAACCCGTTTATGCAGGTTTAACAACCCGTTTATGCAGGTTTAACAACCCGTTTATGCAGGTTTAACAACCCGTTTATGCAGGTTTAACAACCCGTTTATGCAGGTTTAACAACCCGTTTATGCAGGTTTAACAACCCGTTTATGCAGGTTTAACAACCCGTTTATGCAGGTTTAACAACCCGTTTATGCAGGTTTAACAACCCGTTTATGCAGGTTTAACAACCCGTTTATGCAGGTTTAACAACCCGTTTATGCAGGTTTAACAACCCGTTTATGCAGGTTTAACAACCCGTTTATGCAGGTTTAACAACCCGTTTATGCAGGTTTAACAACCCGTTTATGCAGGTTTAACAACCCGTTTATGCAGGTTTAACAACCCGTTTATGCAGGTTTAACAACCCGTTTATGCAGGTTTAACAACCCGTTTATGCAGGTTTAACAACCCGTTTATGCAGGTTTAACAACCCGTTTATGCAGGTTTAACAACCCGTTTATGCAGGTTTAACAACCCGTTTATGCAGGTTTAACAACCCGTTTATGCAGGTTTAACAACCCGTTTATGCAGGTTTAACAACCCGTTTATGCAGGTTTAACAACCCGTTTATGCAGGTTTAACAACCCGTTTATGCAGGTTTAACAACCCGTTTATGCAGGTTTAACAACCCGTTTATGCAGGTTTAACAACCCGTTTATGCAGGTTTAACAACCCGTTTATGCAGGTTTAACAACCCGTTTATGCAGGTTTAACAACCCGTTTATGCAGGTTTAACAACCCGTTTATGCAGGTTTAACAACCCGTTTATGCAGGTTTAACAACCCGTTTATGCAGGTTTAACAACCCGTTTATGCAGGTTTAACAACCCGTTTATGCAGGTTTAACAACCCGTTTATGCAGGTTTAACAACCCGTTTATGCAGGTTTAACAACCCGTTTATGCAGGTTTAACAACCCGTTTATGCAGGTTTAACAACCCGTTTATGCAGGTTTAACAACCCGTTTATGCAGGTTTAACAACCCGTTTATGCAGGTTTAACAACCCGTTTATGCAGGTTTAACAACCCGTTTATGCAGGTTTAACAACCCGTTTATGCAGGTTTAACAACCCGTTTATGCAGGTTTAACAACCCGTTTATGCAGGTTTAACAACCCGTTTATGCAGGTTTAACAACCCGTTTATGCAGGTTTAACAACCCGTTTATGCAGGTTTAACAACCCGTTTATGCAGGTTTAACAACTCGTTTACGCAGGTTCAACAACCCGTTTACGCAGGTTTAACAACCCGTTTACGCAGGTTTAACAACCCGTTTACGCAGGTTAAACAACCCGTAATCCACGGTTATGATCATGCCGGGTGTGGATTCGTCAATCCACCGTTCACGTTTACACTATATACAAAAATACGTTTTAATACAATATCGTCAAAATAACGTTTTTACGCAGGTTAAACAACCCGTTTACGCAGGTTAAACAACCCGTTTACGCAGGTTTAACAACCCGTTTACGCAGGTTTAACAACCCGTTTACGCAGGTTTAACAACCCGTTTACGCAGGTTTAACAACCCGTTTACGCAGGTTTAACAACCCGTTTACGCAGGTTTAACAACCCGTTTACGCAGGTTTAACAACCCGTTTACGCAGGTTTAACAACCCGTTTACGCAGGTTTAACAACCCGTTTACGCAGGTTTAACAACCCGTTTACGCAGGTTTAACAACCCGTTTACGCAGGTTTAACAACCCGTTTACGCAGGTTTAACAACCCGTTTACGCAGGTTTAACAACCCGTTTACGCAGGTTTAACAACCCGTTTACGCAGGTTTAACAACCCGTTTACGCAGGTTTAACAACCCGTTTACGCAGGTTTAACAACCCGTTTACGCAGGTTTAACAACCCGTTTACGCAGGTTTAACAACCCGTTTACGCAGGTTTAACAACCCGTTTACGCAGGTTTAACAACCCGTTTACGCAGGTTTAACAACCCGTTTACGCAGGTTTAACAACCCGTTTACGCAGGTTTAACAACCCGTTTACGCAGGTTTAACAACCCGTTTACGCAGGTTTAACAACCCGTTTACGCAGGTTTAACAACCCGTTTACGCAGGTTTAACAACCCGTTTACGCAGGTTCAACAACCCGTTTACGCAGGTTTAACAACCCGTTTACGCAGGTTTAACAACCCGTTTACGCGGGTTAAACAACCCATTTACGTGGGTTAAACAACCCGTAACCCACGGTTATGATCATGCCGGGTGTGGATTCGTCAATCCACCACCGTTCACGTTTACACTATATACAAAAATACGTTTTAATACAATATCGTCAAAATAACGTTTTTACGCAGGTTAAACAACCCGTATCGGTGGCAATGATCATACCGGGTGTGGATTCGTCAATCCACCGTTCACGTCCACGTTTACATAATATATATATAATAACCATAACGATCATAACGAATATATATAATCTTTATTTGGTTATAACGAACATATAACGAACATAACGATCATAAAACGTACATAACCATCATAACGAATATATAAACTAACGTCTCGAATCACATCATAACGTATCTAGTTAACAACCACACAATGCACATACACTTCATACGATTCTACTTTCAAGGAATCATAGATGCTTATATATAGGGTCACCCGCAGCCTTCCCACCACATCTACAACTCATTGAAAGTATAATCGTCTTCCATGTATGTACAACTATCCAAACCACAACATGTATTTCACAAATGAAAGCATAATTAACCGAACAACAAACCAATACGTAACTCGAACAATCAATCAAACAAGTATGTACACTTTTCAGCCCGAATCTCAAATGAGTAGGGAGTTACGAAACTCACCTTTGCCTTGTATCGTCAAGTGAAAATTAATTATAAGTATTTGACGAGTTACAATTGTCCCGAATCCTTCAACGATCACAACCTATCATTATTTGTATACGACACGGGTATTAATATAAGTACGTATCTCATTTTCATTTGTATATATATTTTTATTCGTGTTCATGTTTATATATATATATAGGTTTTATATATGTATATATACATACGCGATATATATATATATATATATATATATATGTACAAATGTACACATATACATACATATATCCATAAATAAAGATCCAAGTTTCATCGACTTCGTACTACGATCTACATGTTCATATATATATAAAAATAGATACATATATATGCATATATATATATAGCTTGCTCGACAACGACTAGGGTTAGGGCTCTCTCGACTCTAGACAATTTCCAAGGTCAGAATATAATCCCAAGGAACCTGAGAAACAGTTTAAACGAAAGCTCGAATCGATTCAAGTATGTTAAACCCAAGACTAGAAATCTGGAAATTCAAATGATCCACACCACCGTAAATTACGGTGGCTGTGGCGTAGGGTTACGGTGATTAAGCTGGGCTCAGCGTAAGGTACGGTAGAAACTGGCGTAACAGACGGTGGTTTAGTTTGGCTTGGCGTAGGGTACGGTGGGTTCCACCGTAAGGTACGGTGGCTCCCAAAACTCCATTTCAGCGTCTTCAATGGCGTAGACAGAAGATTCGGGGCGTAAGGTGTATTTGACTGATGCAGACCGGCGTAAGGTACGCTAGGGAGGGCGTAGCATACGGTGAACAGGGCAAGCTCGGCGTAAGATACGCCAGAAATGGCGTATCATACGGTGGTATTGAAATAGGGACGATCTGGGCAGCCAAGAACAAGAACAAACTGCAGTTGACTTTTTAGTCAACTTTGACTTTCATGCTTAAAACTCTAATTCGTTGCTGAGGGATCGATTTGATGGAAATTCAGAGATGTTTTAGGCTTGAATAATCTAGATGGACGTTAACAAATCCAAAGTTTGTAACATCCTCAACTTTTTATTTAACAGTTGACTAATGCCATTAAGTCAACATTATGTGTGTCGTTAAGTCTATTCTAGATTTAATGTTTATATGTAGTTAAAGTGTGATTGTGTGTGAGGTTTGAAAGCCTAAAATGTTTAATGCAGGATTTGTGTGGATATAATGTGGTTAAACGCCTATGTAGTGGCATCTAAAGAAGTATTAATGTTATATATGGTCCATAGGGTAGTTTGTGACCAATAATGAAGCATTAGGAAGCTTAGGGACTAGTTTTGACATAGGAGGAAAGTCAAAAACGGGATTAGGGTCTTTGAGTGTGTCATTAGATCATTATTTGCAGCCAACACATTCTTTAAGCAAGCCCTAATCACCCCACCAAGTTCTTCTATCAAATTGCAAGCCGAAAAGCTTCCCTACGTGTGATTCGAGTGTGTATTGTCAAGGGTTTTGCATCCTATTTGTTATCTACAGGTATAGCAGGTATTAAATCATTGATTTTTGGTCCTTTTGATTATATGAGTCATTAGGATTAATTATAGGGTTGTGGTGAAGTCGTTTAATGAAGATTAATGGTGGTTTTGATGGATTAAAGTTATGTAGGATGTAATTGATGGTTGTAATGCTTTGTAATGATTTGAATATGAAGGATTTTGATGTACAAAGGTCTGAGAATTGATTTGGAATGGTTTGGATCTGGTTTGGGTAAAATCGTTTGATGTTGTGCAGAATCGCAACGAGTTGCGACGCAACTATTCCAAATAGGTTGCGGCGCAACTAAATTCCAAAAAGGTTGCGGCGCAACTGGAGGCTTGAGCTGCGGCGCAACTGGAGGCTTGAGTGCGGCGCAACTAAATTCCAGAAAAATAGGTTGCGGCGCAACTGGAGGCTTGAGCTGCGGCGCAACTAATTCCAGAAAATAGGTTGCGGCGCAACTGGAGGCTTGAGCTGCGGCGCAACTATTCCAGAAATATTGCGGCGCAACTGGAGGCTTGAGCTGCGGCGCAACTGGAGGCTTGAGCTGCGGCGCAACTGGAGGCTTGAGCTGCGGCGCAACTGGAGGCTTGAGCTGCGGCGCAACTGGAGCTTGAGTGCGGCGCAACTGGAGGCTTGAGCTGCGGCGCAACTGGAGGCTTGAGTGCGGCGCAACTGGAGGCTTGAGCTGCGGCGCAACTGGAGGCTTGAGTGCGGCGCAACTCTTGAGTTGCGGCGCAACTAAATTCCAGAAAAATAGGTTGCGGCGCAACATAAGGTGTTGCGGCGCAACTGGAGGCTTGAGCTGCGGCGCAACCCTATGTTGCGGCGCAACTAAATTCCAGAAAAATAGGTTGCGGCGCAACATAAGGTGTTGCGGCGCAACTGGAGGCTTGAGCTGCGGCGCAACTCTATGTTGCGGCGCAACTCACCTGAGTGCGGCGCAACGGAGTTGAGTGCGGCGCAACTCCTAGTTGCGGCGCAACTCAATTCCAGAAGAATAAGTTGCGGCGCAACTGGAGGCTTGAGCTGCGGCGCAACTGGAGGCTTGAGCTGCGGCGCAACTGGACTTGAGTGCGGCGCAACTGGAGGCTTGAGCTGCGGCGCAACTAAATTCCAAAAATAGGTTGCGGCGCAACTCAAATTCCAGAAAAGGTTGCGGCGCAACTGGAGGCTTGAGCTGCGGCGCAACTGGAGGCTTGAGCTGCGGCGCAACTGAGGCTTGAGCTGCGGCGCAACTGGAGGCTTGAGTGCGGCGCAACTGGAGCTTGAGTGCGGCGCAACTAAATTCCAGAAAATAGGTTGCGGCGCAACTGGAGGCTTGAGCTGCGGCGCAACTATTCCAGAAAATAGGTTGCGGCGCAACTGGAGGCTTGAGCTGCGGCGCAACTGGAGGCTTGAGTGCGGCGCAACTAAATTCCAGAAAGATAGGTTGCGGCGCAACTGGAGGCTTGAGCTGCGGCGCAACCCTATGTTGCGGCGCAACTCACCAGTTTTCAGAAAAATTATACTTTTGAACCGTAACGTCGTTTGTCATGTAGATTAGACCTGAAACTAAAGTGAGTCGTTAATGTGTGTGGGTCTAGTTATTGTCCTTAATGACGTGAGTATGTAGTTGTCTAATGATCGTTTACTAATTATAGGTAGACGAGCATAGTTGCTTACACAGTGACTAGTTGTGATTGTTGTGAACTACGCCGAGGTAAGATACACTACTTTGACACGCTGGGGGATTCAACGAAAAGCTGGTTTCAAATCATAAATACTTCCATTTGGTATCTTTATATTGCATGTGGGCATATGGGGTTACACGGGAGGTATTATGGGTTATGAAGTTGACCATGAGACCTGAAATGCAGTCCCTAATGTAGTGAAATGAAGTATTGCTTAATGTAGTGTTTTGTTATGCAGTTTATGTAGTATTACGAAGTATCTCTTTATGCATGAAATGTAGAAATGAAGTTGATGTGTGATATATGCATGCTTACATGGCTTGTACACCTAGCTCACTAGACTTAGTAGGTTGCCATGTCACTTGCTCGTTTAAGGATCCAAACGTAATGAAGATAAAGTGTGTGAATGTCTAGGAATGTGTGTTACCTAGACTATATGTGTGTGACGGTTTAGGAATGTGTGTTACCTAAACCATATGTGTCAAACCGAGCTCGTAAATATAATGCAGGGAAAGTGTTAAGCTTAACCCGTACTAGTCTCACCCGGACGAGTGCGTTGATGCAGTTGTTGCTTGGGTGGCTCCTTGCAACATGGTCTTTATAATGCAGGGAAAGTGTTAAGCTTAACCCGTACTAGTCTCACCCGGACGAGTGCGTTGATGCAGTTGTTGCTTGGGTGGCTCCTTGCAACATGGTCTTTATAATGCAGGGAAAGTGTTAAGCTTAACCCGTACTAGTCTCACCCGGACGAGTGCGTTGATGCAGTTGTTGCTTGGGTGGCTCCTTGCAACATGGTCTTTATAATGCAGGGCGAGTAATACGAGGGGTTTGACCAACCTCCACATACGGATTACTCTTGGATTGGCTTGCCATTCCTTAACGACGAAGTATGACTAGCCTTTTGGTGAAGCATCTAGTCGGGTGTGACTTATGTTACACTTATATGCAGTTGACGAAGATATGTGTGATAATGTGTGAATATAAAGAAGGATAGGCACATTTAGGGGATTCACCCTAATTGATATGAAGTTGATATGCAGTTATGTGTGAACGTGTGATGTGTGTTGTGCCGAATAAACTTGTCTAATAATGAAGATTGTTTTAATAACATAGTGATATCTTACTTAGCTAATTCATTAGCTAACACTTGTTTCTTAAATGTGGTTGTTCCCTCAGGTTTAGCTTGAAGGACTAGATGATGCAGGAATAAGAGTGAGAGTTGGGTAGATGCATGCAGGAGGACTTAGCTACCCATAGACGATTGTCTCTTTAGACATTTATTTACATTTCGTACTTGATGTCGAATTTATGTAGTATGTTGAACGGTTGTTTTGTGTTGGGCAACCGTTAGGTTTTCATTTTAAACTATTTGATGGTATTGCATGTAACACCAACTAAACGTAGAAACCGAACAGTTTTTATCGGTTTTGACTTTTAAAGTCTTTTCTTCCGCAATTTGACACCGTTAGGTGAAAGTTTTTGAAAACCCATATTTTTTAAACGACGGGTGTTACAAGTTGGTATCAGAGAAATGGTTTAAGTGAACCAAAATTCGACTTATGTCGTAGGATTTTGGACTTAGACCGATGAGAAGTAGGTTAGGCTTAAGTAGGATGCCTAGCTAATGAAGTGGAATGCTCTAAGACGGGTTGGGGAGTGAGTGAAAGTGTGATTTAAGGCTTGTTTATTGTGTGTGATAATGTAGTTATATGTAGTATAGCCTTAACATATGTAGTCACTCTTTAACTCTTGCTAACCGTCGTCGTTGCCTTGTAGAGATAATGGCAAACACTAGAGCTAGTAGCCAGAGAGGAGGAGGAAATGGTGGTGGTGTTCCTCCTAATGGAAACGGGGCTGGAAATGAAGTTGAACAGAGGCCACCCCGTGGGTTTAATCGAGGAATTCGTATTGGTGATCTACTAACCGCCTCTGAAGTTGATAGGGCAAACCCGGTAATAGAGCAGGTTCCCAATCAAGCCCAATTACATGAAGAATTGAAAGCTATCCGAGCTCTCTTAATGAGAAATGAAGAGGAGTTAGCTCAATTGAGGGCTGAAAGAAATGCAGAAAGGATTGGGAGTGAACAAAGGGGTGAGCGTTCGGAAGGGAATTACTCTAATCCCTCCCAAAGTGCTGAACCATCCATGGTAGCCGTGGGTGTTAATGGAGTTAATGGCGGAGGACTTGGAGTTGTTAATGCACCTCGTGTTAATAACTTCAAATATGAAAGCTTTCAAAAGTGTGGTGCCAAGGAGTTTGATGGTACCCAAAATGCAGTTAGTGCTATGGAGTGGATTGAGGACATTGAGGTAGTGTTTGCTTCATGCTATTGTCCCGATGATATGAAGGTTTTGTGTGCAAGTAGGATGTTGAAGAAGAATGTCCGTAATTGGTGGAGGGCTACTACAGTTTCTATGGCTCCTGAGGTACTTGGAGTTATGCCTTGGGGTACATTTAAGGAGAAATTTCTAGAGGAGTATGTGGGAACTCGTGAGTTAAGATTGATTGAAAAGGAGTTCAGATCGTTGGTTGCGAAACCCGGTGCAATTTCTGAATACGCACATTCATTTATGGAGAAGTTGAAGTTTGTTGGACACTTGGTTCGAAGGCAGGAGGACCAAATTGAGGCTTATTGTGATGGTCTCCCCGCTAGTTATCGTGGATTATGTAGGCAACATGTGACTTTGTCGGCGACTATTAAGGAGTCAAAGAGGTTAGATGATGACTTCAAAAGTGAGAAAGTTGTGGAGAAAGTTGATGACAAGAAAGCAGGGTTCAAAAGAAGGTCAAATTGGTCATCTAATAACAACAATAATAATAAGAAGTTCTGTGGGAATTCTAGCTCAAGTGGTGACAAAGATAAAAAGAAAAATGGGTCTTGGTGTGCTTTTTGCAAGAATGTTCATGAAGGTCAATGTTCCGACAAGACAAGAAGGTGTCATAAGTGTGGGAAGTCGGGACATCTTGCAACTGAATGTAGGGACAAGACTCGTTGCTACAAGTGTCAAGAAACGGGTCATCTTATTGCCGATTGCCCACAAATGAAGAACGATGGGAAGAAGACAGCCACGACAGCAACAAAAGTGAGAGCCTTGCAGATGACTGTTGATGATGCTAAGAACAACGACGAGGTGGTATGTGGTACTTTCCTTGTTAATTCAAAACCTGCCTCTGTTTTATTTGATTCGGGTGCAAATAGGTCGTTTGTGTCTACTTTATTTGCTCCTAAGCTAGAAAGAGTCACTACCCCTTTAGATTGCTCGATAGAGGTAGAGATTGCTAATGGTACGGTTAGTGATATACGTGTGGGATATGATGATTGTGACATTGAGATTGAAGGTCGTTTGTTTCCGGTCCAGTTATTGCCTACTACCTTAGCCGGTTTTGATGTAGTGATTGGTATGGATTGGTTGTCTAGAAATGAAGATAGTATTTTGTGTTCACAAAAGATTATTTGGTTTTCTTCACCCGATGGTAATGTGGTAACGGTTTATGGAGATAAGAAGAGGGGGTGGGGGTGAAAATCATTAGTATGATGAAGGCTATTAAATGTATAAGGAAGAATAAGAGCCATTTCTTGGCCTATGTTATTGATGCAAGAAAGGAGAAGCCTTCTATTGCTAGTGTTGATGTAGTATCCGAGTTTCCCGATGTATTTCCCAATGATCTTCCCGGTATTCCTCCTGATCGTGAAGTTACTTTTCAGATAGATCTTATTCCCGGTGCTTCACCTGTTGCTAAAGCACCTTATCGACTAGCTCCTACAGAAATGAAAGAGTTAATGACCCAACTTCAGGAATTACTTGACAAAGGGTTCATTCAACCTAGTTCCTCGCCTTGGGGAGCTCCGGTTCTCTTTGTTAAAAAGAAGGATGGATCTATGCGCATGTGCATAGACTACCGTGAGTTGAATAAGCGAACGGTTAAGAATAAATATCCTCTCCCACGAATTGATGATCTCTTTGATCAACTTCATGGTGCTTCATATTTTTCAAAGATAGATTTGCGGTCCGGTTATCATCAATTGAAGGTTAAGAAGGAGGATGTAGCAAAGACAGTTTTTCGGACTAGATATGGGCATTATGAGTTCTTGGTCATGCCTTTTGGTTGACTAATGCTCCAGCCGCGTTTATGGATTTAATGAATCGGGTATGCCGTCCCTTTCTAGATCATTTTGTTATTGTGTTTATTGACGATATTTTGATCTACTCTAAGTCAGAAGATGAGCACCGTGAGCACTTGAAAGCAGTTTCTAAATGCGAGTTTTGGCTTGAGAATGAGTTCTTGGTCATGCCATTTAGGTTGACTAATGCTCCAGCCGCGTTTATGGATTTAATGAATCGGGTATGCCGTCCCTTTCTAGATCATTTTGTTATTGTGTTTATTGACGATATTTTGATCTACTCTAAGTCAGAAGATGAGCACCGTGAGCACTTGAAAGCAGTTTTGGAGGTGTTGAGGGAGAAGAGGTTGTATGCCAAGTTTTCTAAATGCGAGTTTTGGCTTCGAGAAGTGCAGTTTCTTGGTCATGTCATTTCATCAGAAGGTATTAAAGTAGATCCTTCCAAGATTGAAGCTGTTTCAAAGTGGGAGCAGCCAAAGACTCCTACTGAGATTAAAAGTTTTCTTGGTTTGGCTGGATATTATAGAAGGTTCATTCAGGATTTCTCCAGAATAGCCAAGCCTATGACTGAACTAACGAAGAAAGGAGTAAAGTTTGAGTGGACCGATAAGCAGGAGAATGCATTTCAAACATTGAAAAAGAAGTTGTGTGAAGCTCCTATACTTGCCTTGCCTGAAGGTACCGATGATTTGGTTGTGTATAGTGATGCATCTATTACGGGTTTGGGTTGTGTCCTTATGCAGAGGGACAAGGTGATTGCTTATGCTTCACGTCAATTGAAGCCACATGAGAAGAATTACCCGACCCATGATCTTGAATTAGCGGCGGTAGTATTTGCTTTGAAATTGTGGAGACATTACCTTTATGGTACAAAGTGTACGTTGTTTACCGATCATAAAAGTTTGCAGTATGTCTTTAATCAAAAGGAAATGAATGTGAGACAAAGGAGGTTGATGGAATTACTTAAGGATTATGATTGTGAAATCAAATACCATCCGGGTAAAGCCAATGTAGTGGCGGATGCACTAAGTAGGAAGGTGCAAAGTTCTTCTGGTAAGTTGATGAGCATGCAAGTTCAAGCCAAGTCGGGGTTACTTGATCGAATTAAAGAGGCTCAAGTCAAGGCATTAATGAAGGAGAATATTGACCAAGAGAGTATTGGAAAGAAGAAACGTCTTGTGATGGAGACTAATAGCCGTGGGTTCAAAACATACAAGGGTCGAATTTGGGTGCCATTGCTTGGTAGTAACCGAGAATTGATCCTCGAGGAAGCACATAGAAGTAGATATTCGGTTCATCCCGGTGTCACCAAAATGTATGCAGATTTGAAGCCGATTTATTGGTGGCCGGATATTAAAGGAGAAGTAGCTCATTTTGTAGCAAAGTGTTTGACGTGTGCACGTGTGAAAATGGATCATCAAAAGCCGTATGGTTTGTTGCATCAATTAGACATTCCCGAGTGGAAATGGGATCATATCACCATGGAAAGCATTGGGAAGAAGAAACGTCTTGTGATGGAGACTAATAGCCGTGGGTTCAAAACATACAAGGGTCGAATTTGGGTGCCATTGCTTGGTAGTAACCGAGAATTGATCCTCGAGGAAGCACATAGAAGTAGATATTCGGTTCATCCCGGTGTCACCAAAATGTATGCAGATTTGAAGCCGATTTATTGGTGGCCGGATATTAAAGGAGAAGTAGCTCATTTTGTAGCAAAGTGTTTGACGTGTGCACGTGTGAAAATGGATCATCAAAAGCCGTATGGTTTGTTGCATCAATTAGACATTCCCGAGTGGAAATGGGATCATATCACCATGGAAAGCATTGGAAAGAAGAAACGTCTTGTGATGGAGACTAATAGCCGTGGGTTCAAAACATACAAGGGTCGAATTTGGGTGCCATTGCTTGGTAGTAACCGAGAATTGATCCTCGAGGAAGCACATAGAAGTAGATATTCGGTTCATCCCGGTGTCACCAAAATGTATGCAGATTTGAAGCCGATTTATTGGTGGCCGGATATTAAAGGAGAAGTAGCTCATTTTGTAGCAAAGTGTTTGACGTGTGCACGTGTGAAAATGGATCATCAAAAGCCGTATGGTTTGTTGCATCAATTAGACATTCCCGAGTGGAAATGGGATCATATCACCATGGACTTTGTAACGAAGCTACCTAGAACGCCGAAAGGGAATGATATGACATGGGTGATTGTAGATAGATTGACGAAGAGTGCTCATTTTCTAGCTACCCGACAAGATGTGCCTTTAACAAAGATGGCAAAGTTATACATTGATGAAGTAGTTGCGAAACATGGAGTTCCTTTATCTATTGTTTCGGATCGAGACTCAAGGTTTGTGTCAAACTTTTGGAAGGGTCTTCAACGGGAATTGGGTAGTAGAATAAATTTGAGTACCGCCTATCATCCTCAAACCGATGGGCAAAGTGAGAGAACTATACAAACTTTAGAGGATATGTTGAGAACGTGTGTATTAGAGTATGGTGGAGCATGGGATGATCATTTGAGAATGATTGAGTTTGCTTACAACAATAGTCACCATGCAAGTATTGGGATGCCACCATTTGAGATGCTATATGGAAGAAGATGTAGGACTCCAAGTTGTTGGATGGAGCCCGGTGAAAAGCAGTTGACCGGTCCCGAAATTATTGAAATCACCTCTAAAAAAGTTAATGTAGCTAAAGAAGCTTTACATGTGGCTAGAGAAAGACAGAAATCATATGCAGATAAGAAAAGGAGACCTATTGAGTTCAATGTTGGTGATTTAGTGATGCTGAAAGTATCACCATGGAAAGGAGTCATTCGATTTGGAAAGAAGGGAAAGTTGAGTCCACGTTTTATTGGACCTTTTAAAGTTCTGAAGCGCATAAAAGATGTAGCATATCAGTTGGAATTACCTCCAGAATTGGATGGAATTCACAACACCTTCCATGTATCCTACTTGAGGAAATGCTTAGCGGAGGAGTCAAGTGTGATTCCTATTAAAGATGTGAGTATTGACCCAATGAAGAGAATCGTAGATGAGCCAGTGGCGATACTTGGAAGGAAGCAAAAGAAGTTACGCAGAAAAGTGATTGATCTTGTATTGATAAAGTGGAAGCATAATCATGGAGAAAGCTTAACGTGGGAAACCGAAGCAGTAATGAAGGAGAAGTATCCGAGTTGTTCATTTCTGATGAGATTCCGGGGACGGAATCCTCTTAAGGGGGAGGTAATTGTAACATCCTCAACTTTTTATTTAATAGTTGACTAATGCCGTTAAGTCAACATTATGTGTGTCGTTAAGTCTATTCTAGATTTAATGTTTATATGTAGTTAAAGTGTGATTGTGTGTGAGGTTTGAAAGCCTAAAATGTTTAATGCAGGATTTGTGTGGATATAATGTGGTTAAACGCCTATGTAGTGGCATCTAAAGAAGTATTAATGTTATATATGGTCCATAGGGTAGTTTGTGACCAATAATGAAGCATTAGGAAGCTTAGGGACTAGTTTTGACATAGGAGGAAAGTCAAAAACGGGATTAGGGTCTTTGAGTGTGTCATTAGATCATTATTTGCAGCCAACACATTCTTTAAGCAAGCCCTAATCACCCCACCAAGTTCTTCTATCAAATTGCAAGCCGAAAAGCTTCCCTACGTGTGATTCGAGTGTGTATTGTCAAGGGTTTTGCATCCTATTTGTTATCTACAGGTATAGCAGGTATTAAATCATTGATTTTTGGTCCTTTTGATTATATGAGTCATTAGGATTAATTATAGGGTTGTGGTGAAGTCGTTTAATGAAGATTAATGGTGGTTTTGATGGATTAAAGTTATGTAGGATGTAATTGATGGTTGTAATGCTTTGTAATGATTTGAATATGAAGGATTTTGATGTACAAAGGTCTGAGAATTGATTTGGAATGGTTTGGATCTGGTTTGGGGTAAAATCGTTTGATGTTGTGCAGAATCGCAACGAGTTGCGGCGCAACTCTTGGTTGCGGCGCAACTAAATTCCAGAAAGATAGGTTGCGGCGCAACATAAGGTGTTGCGGCGCAACTGGAGGCTTGAGCTGCGGCGCAACCCTATGTTGCGGCGCAACTCACCAGTTTTCAGAAAAATTATACTTTTGAAACGTAACGTCGTTTGTCATGTAGATTAGACCTGAAACTAAAGTGAGTTGTTAATGTGTGTGGGTCTAGTTATTGTCCTTAATGACGTGAGTATGTAGTTGTCTAATGATCGTTTACTAATTATAGGTAGACGAGCATAGTTGCTTACACAGTGACTAGTTGTGATTGTTGTGAACTACGCCGAGGTAAGATACACTACTTTGACACGCTGGGGGATTCAACGAAAAGCTGGTTTCAAATCATAAATACTTCCATTTGGTATCTTTATATTGCATGTGGGAATATGGGGTTACACGGGAGGTATTATGGGTTATGAAGTTGACCATGAGACCTGAAATGCAGTCCCTAATGTAGTGAAATGAAGTATTGCTTAATGTAGTGTTTTGTTATGCAATTTATGTAGTATTACGAAGTATCTCTTTATGCATGAAATGTAGAAATGAAGTTGATGTGTGATATATGCATGCTTACATGGCTTGTACACCTAGCTCACTAGACTTAGTAGGTTGCCATGTCACTTGCTCGTTTAAGGATCCAAACGTAATGAAGATAAAGTGTGTGAATGTCTAGGAATGTGTGTTACCTAAACCATATGTGTGAAACCGAGCTCGTAAATATAATGCAGGGAAAGTGTTAAGCTTAACCCGTACTAGTCTCACCCGGACGAGTGCGTTGATGCAGTTGTTGCTTGGGTGGCTCCTTGCAACATGGTCTTTATAATGCAGGGCGAGTAATACGAGGGGTTTGACCAACCTCCACATACGGATTACTCTTGGATTGGCTTGCCATTCCTTAACGACGAAGTATGACTAGCCTTTTGGTGAAGCATCTAGTCGGGTGTGACTTATGTTACACTTATATGCAGTTGACGAAGATATGTGTGATAATGTGTGAATATAAAGAAGGATAGGAACATTTAGGGGATTCACCCTAATTGATATGAAGTTGATATGCAGTTATGTGTGAACGTGTGATGTGTGTTGTGCCGAATAAACTTGTCTAATAATGAAGATTGTTTTAATTGGACAAATGCTTTAATAACATAGTGATATCTTACTTAGCTAATTCGTTAGCTAACACTTGTTTCTTAAATGTGGTTGTTCCCTAAGGTTTAGCTTGAAGGACTGGATGATGCAGGAATAAGAGTGAGAGTTGGGTAGATGCATGCAGGAGGACTTAGCTACCCATAGACGATTGTCTCTTTAGACATTTATTTACATTTCGTACTTGATGTCGAATTTATGTAGTATTACGAAGTATCTCTTTATGCATGAAATGTAGAAATGAAGTTGATGTGTGATATATGCATGCTTACATGGCTTGTACACCTAGCTCACTAGACTTAGTAGGTTGCCATGTCACTTGCTCGTTTAAGGATCCAAACGTAATGAAGATAAAGTGTGTGAATGTCTAGGAATGTGTGTTACCTAAACCATATGTGTGAAACCGAGCTCGTAAATATAATGCAGGGAAAGTGTTAAGCTTAACCCGTACTAGTCTCACCCGGACGAGTGCGTTGATGCAGTTGTTGCTTGGGTGGCTCCTTGCAACATGGTCTTTATAATGCAGGGCGAGTAATACGAGGGGTTTGACCAACCTCCACATACGGATTACTCTTGGATTGGCTTGCCATTCCTTAACGACGAAGTATGACTAGCCTTTTGGTGAAGCATCTAGTCGGGTGTGACTTATGTTACACTTATATGCAGTTGACGAAGATATGTGTGATAATGTGTGAATATAAAGAAGGATAGGAACATTTAGGGGATTCACCCTAATTGATATGAAGTTGATATGCAGTTATGTGTGAACGTGTGATGTGTGTTGTGCCGAATAAACTTGTCTAATAATGAAGATTGTTTTAATTGGACAAATGCTTTAATAACATAGTGATATCTTACTTAGCTAATTCGTTAGCTAACACTTGTTTCTTAAATGTGGTTGTTCCCTAAGGTTTAGCTTGAAGGACTGGATGATGCAGGAATAAGAGTGAGAGTTGGGTAGATGCATGCAGGAGGACTTAGCTACCCATAGACGATTGTCTCTTTAGACATTTATTTACATTTCGTACTTGATGTCGAATTTATGTAGTATTGTTGAACGGTTGTTTTGTGTTGGGCAACCGTTGGGTTTTTATTTTAAACTATTTGATGGTATTACATGTAACACCAACTAAACGTAGAAACCGAACAATTTTTATCGGTTTTGACTTTTAAAGTCTTTTCTTCCGCAATTTGACACCGTTAGGTGAAAGTTTTTGAAAACCCATATTTTTTAAACGACGGGTGTTACAAGAACAAGAACAATACGGTGGTACTGAAATAGGGACGATCTGGGCAGCCAAGAACAAGAACAAACTGCAGTTGACTTTTTAGTCAACTTTGACTTTCATGCTTAAAACTCTAATTCGTTGCTGAGGGATCGATTTGATGGAAATTCAGAGATGTTTTAGGCTTGAATAATCTAGATGGACGTTAACAAATCCAAAGTTCCTTTCAATTCGATCGTACATCATCATTTTTGAAATTAAACTTGTTTTTGACCTAAAATATATATATACCTATTTAAAAACCCTAATTTCGGTTTGAAGAGGTTTTAACCCGAATTGTTCACATGTAATGTTTATGTTAGACTAGGAACATGATTTCAAACATAACCCACTCAAAGATTCGACCCAAAACGTCTACAAGTGAAGAGACCCGTTTTTGACCCACTTTGTCCATAAAAACCCTAATTCGCATTTATTGTTTTGGCTTGATTTTTGACTAAATGACACTTGTATATAATTAAAGATATACTTACAAACATGAAATGATAGTTTTGAGGTGAATTTGACTTACCAAATCTTCCACTAGAAGCTCAAACCCGAATTTAAGCTATAATCCAAGATTTCTTGCACTTGAAGATTCGATCTCTTGATATGATGATTAGATGATGATAAAGATGATTATTTTAACTTGAATTTAGTTCAACTAACAATAAATGATATGAGAATTTAGAGAGAGGGATGGAAGCATTTAGTGAGAGGGAGAGAGAGAGGGGTGGGAGATGAATTGCATGAATGGGTGAAATGGGTGGATAAGGGTGGAGGGAGGTGATTGGGGGATTTGAGATAAGATTGGGTCAATGGTGGTGGTTCATGGGTCATGGGTCGACCCATGGATCACCCGAATACGTTTCTAGTTAACTTATAACTCGTTTTACGTCCTAACCCGATCAATACGTTCACATAGTCTCGTTAGCATAAACACGCGTTCTCTAATTCATAATTAAGTAAATGAATTTGTCACGTTAACTAGAATAATTAATCATTTAACACGTTTAGTTCAACGGTTCAAGAATCAAATAACCACGTTTATTACAAGTCAAACAGGTCGAAATTTACAAATGTTACATCATTCCCCCCGTTAAAGTAATTTCGTCCCAAAATTCGAATCTAACTAGACTCGGTAAATAAATGGGGATACTTGGTTTTCATAGAATCTTCACGTTCCCAAGTGAATTCGGGCCCACGTCTAGCTTGCCATCTCACTTTAACGATCGTATACCAAGTGTTCTTTAGCTTTTTAGTTTGTCGATCTAGGATCTCTATTGGCTCTTCCACGAATTTCAACTTTTTATCGACACGAATTTCTTCAAGAGGCACGTGAAGTGTTGGATCGGCCAAACACTTCCTAAGATTACAAACATGGAAAACGTTATGAACTCCACTCAAGTCTTGAGGGAGCTCCAAACGATACACCACCGGACCAATACGTTCAAGGATTTTAAATGGACCAATATACATTGGCCCCCAGTTTACCACGTTTTATAAATCGGATCACGCCTTTCCACGGGATACTTTAAGCAACCCAAAATCACCCACTTCGAATTCAAGGGGTCGTCGTCTCACGTTTGCATATATTAATTGTCGTTCTCGGGCCACTCTCAACCTTTCTTTGATTTGAGAGATCACCTTGGTCGTTTTAAATAACAATTTCGGGCCCAATTAGTTGGCTTTCACCAACTTCCGCCCAAGTTAACGGTGACCTACACACTCTACCATATAAAGCTCTAAATGACGCCATTTGAATACTAGAGTGATAGCTATTACTATTATAGGAGAATTCGACTATCTACAATTGCACGTCCCAAATGCCACCAAATTCAATGGCACAAGCTCGTAACACGTCTTCAAGGGTTTGAATCGATCTTTCAATTGACCGTCGGTTTGAGGATGGAACGCCGTACTCATATCGAGTTGAGTACCCATCGCTTATTGGAACTGTAAAGATGTGAAATTGAGTTTTAGTGTGTGTTAATGGCGGTTTGTAGTGAGAGAAGTTAGAGAGAGAAAGTGTGTGTTGCAGGGAAAGATTGAATAGCATTAATGGGTAAAAGGTTACATTTTTGATAAAGGAGGGGGTTTATATACCTATACACATTTTACACTATGCCCCCTTCCATACTTAGACATTTACAATAATAGAACAAATATACAATAGAAATACAAATCAACTACTACAATTATATTTCTAACAATCTCCCCCTTAGTAGTGATTTGTCAAAAATATCCAATCTTTGTCAATCTTCAAGCTCTTGTATTAGGTCTGTCTTTGTTAGGATGCCAGAACCAGTTGTCTCCTTCAGGTCGATCATTTGGAACTATCATGTTTGCCTCAAAGTTCCTTGGAGGAATATTTTGTGTTCCTGGAAGATGACTAGGTTCATACTTGATCCAGCAACCTCCTCTTCGACGTACAACATACTTTGACTTCTTAACATTCTTTGCCTCTCTCATCATTCTGATGCTATCTCTGTATTCAAGTCTTTGATTAATCTTGGAGATTGCTTTATCAAATACTTCCTTTTTCTTTACATCTTGATCATCTTCTTTCAAGCATATCAAGACATTCTTACAAAACTCTAACGTTCCATCAGAATAAGAAGCAAGTTCATCCATACGAATGAAAATCTTCTTCTTTCGGCTGTTGAGAAAGACAACTCCAAAGGATGGTTCTTCAATGACATGACCAATACTTAGCTTTTAAATGTCTGCGGTGTAAAGACTTTGATCTGGATAAGGAACATTAATTTTTCTTTTGACAACTTCAAAACCAATCTGAAAATCTTCCAATGAAGCATATTGGATGCAGCTTGACATGTATCTTTTCACAGCATCAAAAGCAACAACATCTTCACGGTATCTTTGCATAGCATTCAGAAAATGGTTGTAGAGAAAGATTATATCGTCAACCGGCAAAAGCTTGAACTGAGCTTCAGTGAATCTGTAAATCTTGTCATTATCTCTTTTCACATGAAAGCATGGAACAGAAATAGAAACCCTTTTGATTAGAATCACTCTGACCAGCACCAAAATTTTGTGATTCCTTTGTTCTTGGAGTAATTTGGGATTGTACTTCTTTGTGAGTTTAAGAAGCTCTTTATATTCTTCAACTTGCCTTGCTTCCTTAAACTTGTACATAGAATCAATCTCTGGTCTCTCAGATTTAGCAATTTTAGTAGCTCCATAGAATATAGGAAATGCTCTTTCCTCCAGATATCTTGACTTCTTGGCTGCTTCCTTTGGCTTAACACCGAGAGCAACCATTCTTTCTTTGTCCCTCAAGAAGTATCCTCGATCAATAAACCTTCTTTGTTCTTCAGTCAACTCGGTTGGAAAATAATCAGGAAGGACTTCTTCGGATCTGATTGCCTCTGTTAACACTTGTTTATAAGTGGACTTCTTGAAATTCTGAGCAGCAGCTTCAGGAGTCTTTCTTAAGTCATCAAAACTATTAAAATCATTAAAAGTGTAATGCTGTGGAGTTGTGCTAGCAGGTATAGATGATTCTCCAACTTCATTTCTGCTTGATGAACCTGTTTCAAAATAATCAAGATCTGGAAATTCTTCAAACATTGGTTCTTCAACAGCTTCTACGTTTATTGAAGTCTCAACTATTTCCGGCTCATCCAAGATCACATTGTCCTTTACAGCCTCAATATCTGCTTCGCCTTCAGCATATTCAACAATCTGATTTTCAATAACAAACTCTTCTTCTTCATTAACCACAATATTTTCATTTTCTTTTTCTTCTCCATCTGATCCAAAAACTTCATCAAATCTCCTTCTAATCTCTGCAATTCTATTAATCTCTTCTGGATCATTATTTCTTTCAGAAAGTCTTACAGCAAGTTCTTTAAACATCTTATCAACTTCCTCTTGAGTTTCACCTTGAGCTCTATCTCTCATCTCCACATCTTCAACATTTACTTCAACTCTTGCCGATGTATTTTCAATATTCGTTTGACCCTCTCCTTGGTTCTCCCCCTCGGGGTGATCACCGGAATCAGGATCATCCCGTCTAGAAGCAACCAAGGCCGGTCGGCAAGATTCTAAAGCCAACAACCGTAACTCAAAAGCTGCAAGTTTTGCATCATAATCAGCTTTCTGTTTTTGAACTTGTTCTTGTAAATTCCTAACTTGTCGTTCATGAGCAAGTTCTCTTTCTCTCAACTCTAAAGCATTCAACACCCCCCTTTCAGTCATTGACAACAAATCACCCTCAGACCTTAGAATGCCAAGTAATAATTTACATGCATCATCTTTGGATTGTTGATTAGTTGTTGTTGATGGTATTTGAATTGGTGTTGGTGTTCTTTGTGTTTGTGTTGGAGATGGAGTAACTAACCCGGAGGTTGTTTGCACACTTGTGGTGTGACCTAAATTCAGCGTAGCTGATTCAAGATTTCCTACAGATCCTCGGGTTAAACCCTCACCAACAATTTCAGATTCATTGGCTTTGCAACCAAAATCAGGTTGTGTCCTAGACTGTGATAAATCACTGTCCGGGACTTGTTGTTTGGTAACACCTCTAACAACACCGGGGTTACTGAGAATGCCCGTTAATACAGTTTCAGGTTGATCCTGAGGAACAACAGTGTCACCTAGGAGTTCATACTGTCCCCCAGTCTCAGTTTGAGAACTGTTACCTGCGGCTAAAGCTGGCATAATGTTAGCTAAGGCAGGATTTCCAAGCTGTCCTTGAGGGTCACACAAAGTGGGTCCCCCTCCGCTTGTTCTGGCATCAGTACTCAACTGAGCTTGTGAATCCGTGTATCTAGGAGATCTAGACTCTTGTGCACGAAATGAAGGCGAGAGGTGGGGCTGATCCTCTCTTATTTCAACACTCTCATCCTCCAAATGAGGAGAGTGTGGTGAACGTGGCTGATCCCCGTGCATTTCTGAGACTAACTCCTGTTGTGAGGAGTCAGAATGGCGAGGAGAGTTTGGTGCAAGCGAGAATGGGTAGTTCCCGACTTCTATCCTAGGGTAAACAACCCGGCTAGACTCATTGGTTTGAACTATCGGAGGGCCATCGTTTTCTTTTTGCCCTTGTCCTAACCCGGACCTCTCATCCTCTCTTACATTTTCAACTCCTCCCTCATTCCCGCCTTGTTCCTCCTGCACAACATCATCTCCAGTGCTAACATTCTCAGTATCCAACTCTGAAATCACATTATCAACAATACGAGTTGCTTGCTCAACATCTAATTCAGCAGAGGCATCAACTGGTTCATTCAAATCTGCTGAACTTGATTCAATTCTGTGTTTTGCAGATTTAGAAGACTTATGATTTCTTTTGGATTTCTTCTTTGATGCCTTTGGTAGACCTGATGGTGGCCTTCGAGCAATCATTTTAATTCGTCTACCAGGTGGTGGACGTGGTTCATTCGGTAATGCTGAAGCAAGTGGTGTCGGATTAAGAACTTGGTGAAGAGTGAGGTGGTGTAAGTGTCGGTGGATTGGGAGAAACAACGGATGGAATCGGTGTAGAAGGTGAAGATTGTGAAAATTGAACGGCAGATGGAGATTGTGTTGATTGAATGGATGGTGTGGATTGTGAAGGAATATTCGGTGTAGATTGAGAAGTAGGTGAAGAAGCAAATTCAGGAGTAATAGTATCTTGTTCAAAAACAACTCTTTTTGATTTTCTTCTCCTCTGCTCAGAGGTCCCTTCATCACTAACCCCTCTTTTTCTTTTAGAAATCCTAGGACCCTCACTTGGAGACCTATGCACAGCTTGGGTAGGAATCTGTCGGCTTTCAGATCCCATTGCTGTGGCTAACCACTCTCTATATGTCCTAAGGTGGGGACTCTGAGCAGGAACCAAATTCAGTAGAAACGGTGGAATAGGAAAAGGTCTAACAAGTTCACTTCCTGTTCCTCTCATGTTGGATTTGTACATAGCAATAACACATTTGAAACTATCTTCCAACTTCGGAATTTCTTCAGAGTTATCAAGAACATCTTCAATAATCAGAGTGAAGAATCTGATAAAGGGAATGTATTTCCTTTCTTGCACATCTTTTCCCTTCACCACTTGTATCATCTTATCCCAAATAATCTTTGCAAAGTCACATTGAACATTATGAGTGACTGCATAGTATATCGAAAGAGAATGCTTTGTCATAGCATCAATTCCCTTTTGAGATGGCATCAAACATACTTGGAAAAATTTTGACAACCAATTGTACTGTTTGCCGAGCTCAGAGCTCTGCAAACAGTTGATTTAAGACTTGGAAAATTTTGACAACCAATTGCACTGTTTGCCGAGCTCAGAGCTCTGCAAACAGTTGATTTAATACTTTTGAAAAATTTTAGAAACCAAATTGCATTGAATGCCGAGTTGAAAGCTCTGCAAAAGGTTGTTTTTAAGACTTGTTAAAAACAGACATGTTTTGTTAAAACATGCATTTGCCGAGCAAAAAGCTCTGCAAAAGGTTGTTTTTAAGACTTGTTAAAAACAGACATGTTTTGTTAAAACATGCATTTGCCGAGCAAAAAGCTCTGCAAAAGGTTGTTTTTAAGACTTGTTGAAAAACAGACATGTTTTGTTAAAACATGCATTTGCCGAGCAAAAAGCTCTGCAAATGGCACAAAATCCTCAAACATTCATATTTTACCCAGCCCTTCATCAATCAAACCCAGAAAAATTCACAAACCAGTAGATTAAGGCATTATAATCAAATAATCAACAAGTATTTACCCTAATCATGCAACTAAAATAATCAAAACTCACATCACAACAAGCAGAATAATCATGGCAGTTCATTTAGGCATTTAATCAAACACTTGGAATACAAATTGAAAACAAGAATGTTTACCTTTAATTTGATGATCTGATTGAATAACAAGGATTATTCGAAGCACAAATATGATTACACATACAATTCCACCTTGGTTTTTACACAAAAGATGAAAAAGATTGAATGATTGATGTGACAAGTGATCGGTTTTGAGAGAAAATATCAAGATATTTTGGTTTGAAATTGGAATGAATAGACTTGGCCCGCCCATTTTGTATTTAAACTTCAAATCCGGGTCGCGGGTTTGGGTTTGACCCGCGTGTCAACCCGGATCATGACCTGGTCTTGGGCTTAACCTACATGTTGGGCTTGTTCTTTTTGGATTTTATAAAAAACAAGAAATTTAAAAATAAAGACAATAAAAACAAAACAAATTAAAAAAAAATATATATAACAAAACAAAAAAAATCTTTTTATCATTTTAAGTTTTCTAATTTTGTATTTGGTTTTTCAGATTTTAAAACAAACACACATACAAAAAAAAAATTTAAACAAACAAAACAAACAATTAAATTTTTTTTACACTTACTAGATACGCAAACAAATATTCACATGTATTTGCACACTCCCCCTCAAATTAAGCATATATGAATACATTAAATTTACAAACTCCCCCTAAAATCATGCATTCTACCCTTTTTCTCCCCCTCAAACATTGCATGTAATAGCATGTAAAACACATCAATGTTTGAAACAGAAAATGAACATAGAATACATGGCATGTAAGCAATTAAGTTTGTAAATCTAGCATTCCCAACTTGGTTTTAAGAAAATTAAACCTCTGTTCATCCAAAGGTTTGGTGAAAAGGTCAGCAAGTTGGTAGTCTGTTGGGACAAAATAGAGTTCGATGTTACCTTTCTCGACATGATCTTTAAGAAAATGGTACCGAACATCTATGTACTTGGTCTTTGTGTGTTGTACAGGATTGCAAGAAATAGCAATAGCACTCTTAGAGTCACAGTAGATGGGAATTCTGTTGAACTGAAATCCATAATCAGTCAACTGTGTCTTCATCCAAAGAACTTGTGAACAACAGCTTGCTGCAGCAACATATTCAGCTTCTGTAGTAGATGTAGATACACAATTCTGTTTCTTCGAAGACCAACTGACTAATCTATCCGCTAAAAACTGAACACTCCCAGAAGTACTCTTTCGATCAAGCTTACAACCTGCATGGTCAGCATCCGAATATGCAATAACTGAAACCCGGTATCCCTTGGATACCAGAGACCAAGGTTCACAGTGCCTTTCAGGTATCGGAAAATCCGTTTGACGGCCTGGAAATGACTTTCCTTAGGATTGGCCTGGTACCTGGCACACATGCATGTGGCGAACATAATATCCGGGCGACTCGCAGTCAAATAAATTAGTGAACCTATCATACTGCGATATCTCTTTTGATCAAAAGATTTTCCATTTAAATCAGCATTTATCTTTGTGCGAGCTTCCATGGGTGTACCAATTGTTTGACAATTCATCATATCAAACTTTTTCAACATGTCAAGAATGTACTTTGTTTGACAAATAAATGTACCATTTGACAATTGTTTGACTTGAAGACCAAGGAAAAAGTTTAATTCACCCATCATGCTCATTTCAAATTTACTGATCATTAAG
This sequence comes from Erigeron breviscapus, assembly GCA_034093135.1. Lineage (NCBI taxonomy): Eukaryota > Viridiplantae > Streptophyta > Magnoliopsida > Asterales > Asteraceae > Erigeron > Erigeron breviscapus. The sequence continues at coordinate 43,909,692 of CM067167.1, read as the reverse complement.
GCAGAAAAATTCTTGCAGTATTTAGGATTAGTTGACCCAAAAATTATGTCGTCAACATAAATCTGGATTAGAATGATGTCACTTCCTTGTCTTTTGATAAACAAGGTAGTGTCAATCGAACCTTTTCTAAAACCAGATTTTACAAGATAAGAGGAGAGAGCATCATACCATGCACGAGGGGCTTGTTTCAGACCATATAAAGCCTTATCTAACCTGTAAACATAGTTAGGATGTTTTGAATTCACAAATCCCTCAGGTTGTTCAACATACACCTCTTCTTTGAGAATTCCATTCAAGAAGGCAGTTTTGACATCCATCTGGTATACTGTGAAATTCTTGTAGGCAGCATAGGCAAGAAACATCCGAATGGCCTCAATTCGTGCAACTGGTGCGAATGTCTCATCATAATCAATTCCATCTTGTTGACAATACCCCTTTGCAACCAATCGTGCTTTGTTTCGTACAACAACTCCAGTTTCATCCTTTTTGTTTTTGAAGATCCATTTGGTCTTAATTGGCTCCTTATTCTTGTAAGGATTAGGAACCAATTTCCACACCTCAAGACGTTCGAACTGATTAAGTTCTTCCTGCATTGCTTTCACCCAATCTGGACAACTTAGAGCTTCATTCACTGTTTTTGGTTCAACCATACTCAGAAAATTCACAAACAGACATTCATTCGCGGATGCGGATCTTGTCTGAACTCCAGATGTTGGGTTACCAATGACTTGAGAAATTGGATGAGCTCTAGTCCATTTGGTAGTGTGAGTAAGTGGGTCAATTGGATCACCAGATTCTTCAGAATTAATAAAACCAGGAGTATGTTGCTCTATCAGTTGTTCAAATGAAGTTGCACTTGGTTCAACAAAGTCGTCGGGATCATAATCTTCAGGATTGGTTGACGGATTTGTCACTTGAGTGATATGTTGAGGTTGAGTATGCAATTCAGAATTATCATTAGGTGGAGGAGAATCAGATGAAGAATTAACATCTGATGATTGTGATGGTGAAGACTCATTGGGATTCATATCATTAGTATTGGAACTGGATTCTTCATTTGTAGATACTTCAGATTCAGAAACTTTGGTCGGAACATGGAAAAATTCTTCAAACAAGATATCCAAATCTTGTGTAGTCGGAGTAGAGAATGATGATTTGACATTGGAATCAGTTTTTGTTGCGGAAGCTTGTGGACTTTGAAGTTCGGGTCTTGAACTGTGTTGTTCAAGAACCATTCCCGAGAGCTCATCAAATCTAACATTCATACTCTCTTTGATCCTCTTGGTTCTTCGGTTATACACACGATAAGCTATTGATTCTCTTGAATAACCGATGAAATATGCCTCATCGCCCTTTGGTTCAAATTTGCCCAAATTATCTCGATCATTGAGAACATAACAAACACATCCGAATATGTGTAAGAAGTTCACATTGGGCTTTCTTTTGTTAATCACCTCATATGGAGTTTTATCAAACCTCTTGTTTATGATAGATCTATTTTGAGTGAAACAAGCAGTAGCAACAGCTTCAGCCCATAGATTCGGAGGCAACTTCGAATAAGCAAGCATAGTTCTAGCTGCTTCAACAAGAGTACGATTACGTCGTTCAACTACTCCATTCTGTTGAGGTGTCCTGGCAGCGGAAAATTGATGAGTGATACCCATGGACTTGAAGAAAGATGCAATAGTTGAATTCTTGAATTCAGTGCCATTGTCTGAGCGAACAATTCGAACAGATGATTTAAGATTTACTTGGGTCTTCTTGATGAAATCAATAATCACATTCGGAGCATCACTCTTTGCATGAAGAAAGAATACCCAAGTATAATGAGAATAATCATCGACAATCACAAGAATGTATCACTTGCCATGGATACTTTGAACTTTCATTGATCCACACAAATCCATATGAATAAGGTGTAAAGGACCTTCAGTACTTAGATACTTCTTTGGTTTGTGTGAGGTCCCAAATACGATGGTTAACCCAGAAGTGTATAATACAACAAGTCTAATAATCACTAGAATGGACTAGTATTACTTGTAAATAAATGCAAGAATATATAAACAAAGTAATACAAGACTTAAAGCAATAAACAAGTAAAGTGGAACATTATGTATTTTTCAAGGTGTATTTTATTTATGATGTTAAATAAAATACAAGGTTGTGCGGAATCAAGATAATACAAATAAGTATGTATCCTAACAACCTATGAATTACAAATGATCTATATTTGTCAAATAACTCTTTTGGATCGAGATACTTAAAGTTGTGAAGTATCCCTGTTTAAGATCGAGAGTATTTAGACAAATTCACTCTAATGCTAAATGTATGCTTTAAAGTAATTTTATCAAAGAAATGACTTTGTATTTATAGGCAACAAAATTCACGTACAAATATGGTTGCATGCATTTAATGATCCGACAAGAACATTAAATGCATTGGTTAAGGTACAAGGATAAAGTCACATCAATATGACTTTATTCTTTTAACCAACCACCTTTACACACGTATAAACTTTGGTAAAGAACAAGTGGAGTGTTCTTTGGAAAGTGTGTAAAGACAAAAGTCAATTCCTCGATATCAGTGTTCAGACTTGTAAGGTCTAGAACACTGACAATCCTCCAGTGTGCAGATCTGGTAAGACTTCCAGTGGACTCCGCCATTTGTCAGTCTTCTTCATTCTGACTTCAGTCTTTGACTTCAATGAGAACGTCTTCAGTAGAATAGATCTGGACTGGGGTGAAGTCCAGTGAGCCAATCTGGAGAATACTCCAGATTTCCTATACAAGTATTTGCTCACTGGTCTTCCATTATTTCTGGACAAATCTTCAGAGGGACTCCAGATTCCAAGTCTGGAGTAGGTCCAGTAGAACATGTTTCTGGACAGATCTTCAGTAAGGCTCCAGTAGTCGAGTCTGGAGCGAGTCCAGTAAATCTAGACCTAACAGTTTGTGTGATGCTTTCTTCATCTTTCCAATTGCACAAGCCGGACAAACATGTTCACTTTCATACTTGTAATCCGGAAGACCTTCAACAAGTTGTTTATCCACAAGAGCATTGATTGTCTGAAAATTAAGATGAGAAATTCGGCGATGCCATAACCAAGAATTTTGTGCAGTTGCTTTCGAAAGAAGACAAATCTTTGAAGAATGAGTTGGAATGTTGTTTAGATCAATTGTGAACAAATTATTATCTCTTGTTCCAGTTAGAATATCCACACCCTCTTCAGTCTGCACTTTGCATTCATATCTTCTGAATAGTACTTGAAGATCAATGTCACAAAATTGTCCAACACTAAAAAGATTGTGTCCTAATCCTTCAACATAGGAAACTCTCTTGATAGTGACTCCATTTTTAACAATGTCTCCATAGCCAAGTATAGGAGTGATATGATCATTGCCAAATCTGACAGTTCCCATAAACTCCTCAACAAAGTTCGTTAGAATAGACTTGTTTCCAGTCATATGACGAGAACATCCCGAGTCAACATACCAAACACAAATGAGATATTCCTGCAAGGACAAGGAATATGATTTAGGTACCCACATAGATTGGGTCCTTGCAGGTTAGAGGGTTAACATGCAAATACACATATACTATCAAACACTATATAATAAACAATTTAAAAATAGCACACAAACAAACATTTTATTGAAAGTAACAAACAAGCACACATTCTAGTTCAAACAACAATTACAAATTACAAACAATGAAATGTAAAGGATTATACACAAGTTTTGAGGCAAGCAGGACTAGTCCTAGATGTATTAGCACTATCTAAAGAATTTGATCTACGGACAATCCACACTTGTTTGACATGAGTTGTATTTCCATCAAGCTTGACTTTTCTAGAAGCATGCAAAATCTATCTTTAGGAATCCATTTACTGCTACTAGTTAAGCACAAGTCACCTGAAACACGAACATTCTTTGAGTTAGAAACAATTTGTTATTTCCGTTCTTAACAGGTTTCTTCTTGATGGTTTCCGTGGCCTTGTTTACTTTCTTGATGTTATTAGGTGACAACCAACCATACTGATCTTTGTATTTAGTTATTCCTGAAATTGTATCTCTAACCACCTGTAAAGTGCACTTAGAAGTCGTCTGAGAATACCTAGGAAAACTAGAATACTTAACTTGCTGAGGTTGTTTGTTACCTAATGAGAAAGATTCATTCTTGACAGTCTTTGGACCACTATTTGTTTTGACTTCTCTTTGGGACTTAGGTTCAGTTTTAACCTTAGTCATCTGTGGTTGTCTAGAAGTCTTTGATTTCTAAAAATCTGCGGAACTTTTGTTTGGTTTTGGTCTTGTATCCGTCTTGAGTGATTGATCGGTCTTTGGTTGTTTGGTGGTCTTTGGTCTTTTGAACTTATCAAATGGGGAAGGTTGTGAAGAGTGTGACTTTGGAATCTTCTTTAGATAAAATTCATGTTTATCCTCCTTTTGAACAAAATGTTTTTCAAATTCAGGAGCAAAATCATAATTTCCTTCCAAATAAGTTGACATATCATCAGTTTCCAACTTCACACTTGCTTCACTTATCTTAAAAGGACAAGGACTTCCCTTGAGTGAATTTGATGCTTTGTCTTTTTCTTTTAAAGATTGAAGTGCAATGTTCTGAAATTCGAATTCCATTTTAAGTTTATTAAGTTCCTTTAGCACATTTAACTTTTGTTCTTTTTCTTTTTCAAACTTTTGTTTGAAAGCATCAATTTCATTCAAGTAAGTTTGTGTTCCCTCAGAGAACTTAGTAAAGGACTCAGTCTCAGAAGCAGTCGGAAAGAAATAATCATCAACATCATTGACATCATCTAGTTCACTATCGGTTTGAACAGATTCATGCACAACTTCACACTCAGTTTGCACAGATGCATTCACAATTTCACAAATAGAACATGCAGTTTGTGAAGTTTTCTCATCTTGACACACAGAATATTTTGGTGGAGTTGCAGTTGTCATAACTTCACAGACAGGACAATTAGGGTGATCACAATCATTGTCATGATTAGTGGGTGGGTCACAGTGATTTTGAGTCTTCAAATTATCTATTAAAGATTGCTTTTCATCAAGAGACTTTTTCAAATCCTCTATTACCTTTTCCAAAACACTTTGTGGAACATAAGGTCTTTCAACAGCAGGTTTTGGAATTGGAATAGCTTGTTCCAATGGTTTTTCAGTAAAGCACTCAAGAATTTCAGGTATTATAACCTCATGATTATCTTCATTGCTTTTATGCACAGGGTGACTGAAAAAAATCATATGTCTCATCCATTAACTCATAGTTAAAATAGACATCTGCACCCTTCTTTAGAAAATCATCAGCCTCAAAATCACCATGACTTGGTCTAACAAATTGGTCAGTCATCCCACATCTCAAATAAGATTCCTTATAAAATGATGGGGTTTCTTCTTGTGCTTGGAGCAAATATTTTGGATTGACATATCCCAACCCTGAAGTGAATACAGTTTCCGAATTTCTTGGCCTATTCAAAAAGATTTGTTGATATGATCGATTAATCTTATACAACTTTTCTTGATAAGACTTGATTTCAGCTTTAAGTTCATCATTTTCTTTATCAAGTTTTTGTTTAAGAGAATCTTTTATACAACACTCATATTTTAGGTCAGAAATTTTGTCTTCAAATTCTTTCAAATCAGGGGTAGATTCTTTCAGTTTCACATTTAATGACTCAATGTCCTCAGCCAAAGCATTTGCTCTAAACATCTCATTGGTCTTCTCAACTTGTAACTGTCTCACGGTCTTTCTCAACTCAAGAACTTTGGTTTCAAGTTCTTGTTTTTCAAGATGCAATTTGGAGTTTGGAGTAAAAGTGACTGCAACTTTTTCAGATTTCAAATTTTCAAAATCCTTTTGAAGTAAATCAAATTTAGTTTGAAATTCTTTTTCTTTGTCTTCCAAAACTTGCTTTACTTTTAAATTTTCTTCAGTCAACTTTACTCCTTTTTTCATTGCCTTTTCACTTTTATTGACATAATATTCTAACATTGATTTGGGAATAGTGATTACATGATCGTCCTCTGAAGAACTTTCATGAACATCTTCTAACTCTTTTGACTTCTTGATCTTTGTCATGAAGCACACATTTGCTGCAAGTTCATCTGTCTCTTCATCAGAAAGGTGTAGCCATTTGTCATCTTCAGCTAGAAGAGCAATTCCACTTTCCTCTTGTCTTGCAAGCAAAAGTTTGTACTTGTAGTACTCCGAGTTCTTCTGACGAGGTTTTGTGCAATTGATGGCAAAATGTCCTGGAAGACCACAATTGTAACATTTCTTGTCCTAATTCCTCTTGTCCATGACCTTCTTCTCAAACTTCTTCTGATTGTCATATTTCTTTTCACCACCAACAAATTCTTTCTTGGTTTCAAACTTAGGAGCATTTGCATTCTTTGCATAAGAAGAAACTGATGAGGTCCTAAGTTGATTGTTTGTTGGTTTCTTCTTGAAGAATTTCTTCTTATTGAAAGCCTTTGTGAAATAAGCAAGTTCCTTGTACATTTCTTTTTGCTTTTCATCCAAATCAGAATCACTCATTTCACTTGAGTCAGAATCAGTTTCAATTTCAACAAAGTTCTGTCTTGAAACTCTTGAAGACTTCTTTTCAGCTACCAAGGCCAGTGGATCAGAATGAACACTTTCTTCTTTCTTCTTTTGAGTCCTCAGAACATCATCAATATTCAACTTCAGCTTTTCATACAAAGTATGAATGGTGAGTTTACCAAAATCTGATTGCTGATTGAGTTGAGTGCCATAAACTTGCCATTCCTCTTCAAGATTTTTGATAAACTTGATGTTCAACTCCATATTGGTTCTTTTGACATCATTCTTTCTCAGTTCATTGATAACATTGCAGAATCTGATGTATACTTCATTCAATGGTTCACCCTTCTGTTGCTTGAATGTCTCATACATATTCAGAACAGTTGACAATCTTATGGTGTTTGAAACATCAGACCCTTCCATTTGCTTTTCCACTTCATCCCATATATCTTTTCCAGTTTCATATGAGTCAACATTGCAATAGATGTCATCTGGAAGTGCTTGGTAAAGAAAAGCAATGGACATTTGATCAGCCTCAACACGATTTTTCTGATCAGTATTCCAACTTTCTTCTGGCAAAGGTTCACCATTTACTGGATTCTTAGGAATTTCAGGACCATCCTTGTAAGATTTCCTTAAAAGTTTCCCATTCTTCTGTCTGTCTATCCAATTCAAGAACCTTTTCTTCCACTGTGGATATGAACCTCTAAACAACACAGGAGGTCTCCCTTCAGAACCAAGAGCCAAAGCTTCCCTTGAAGCCATTAATATCAAACAATAAAAAGACTTAGAATTTTTTTTTTGATATTTTTCTATTTGTATTGGATGCCGAGCTCAGACCTCGGCAAATGGACCAAAAATTTTGAAAAAATTTTAAATTCTGCCCACGAGTAGATTATTGATCAAAAATGATTTTGAATCAATTTTCTTGAAAAATATTGTTTTGACAAATCTAATTTCAACTAAGTGCCGAGCAGTTTCTTCGGCAAATGGTATAATCAGCCAAGTCACAACACGAGTACACTGATCAACAACCAATTTCAACTATTTGCCGAGCAATGAGCTCTGCAAATAGAACAAGTAGCTCCAACACTTAACCAAAATTTCTTGAAACAGCTATTTGCCGAGCAATGAGCTCTGCAAATAGAACAAGTAGCTCCAACACTTAACAAAAATTTCTTGAAACAACTATTTGCTGAGCAATAAGCTCTGCAAATAGTGTAAATAAGATCAACACTTAACCAATTTTAGCCAAACAAGTATTTGCCGAGCAATAAGCTCTGCAAATAGAACAAGTAGCTCCAACACTTAACCAAAATTTCTTGAAACAACTATTTGCCGAGCAATGAGCTCTGCAAATAGAACAAGTAGCTCCAACACTTAACCAAAATTTCTTGAAACAGCTATTTGCCGAGCAATAAGCTCTGCAAATAGAACAAGTAGCTCCAACACTTAACCAAAATTTCTTGAAACAGCTATTTGCCGAGCAATGAGCTCTGCAAATAGAACAAGTAGCTCCAACACTTAACCAAAATTTCTTGAAACAGCTATTTGCCGAGCAATGAGCTCTGCAAATAGAACAAATAGCTCCAGACTTGAACAAAATTTTCTTGAAACAGCTATTTGCCGAGCAATAAGCTCTGCAAATAGAACAAGTAGCTCCAACACTTAACGAAAATTTCTTGAAACAACTATTTGCCGAGCAATGAGCTCTGCAAATAGAACAAGTAGCTCCAACACTTAACCAAAATTTCTTGAAACAGCTATTTGCCGAGCAATGAGCTCTGCAAATAGAACAAATAGCTCCAGACTTGAACAAAATTTTCTTGAAACAGCTATTTGCCGAGCAATGAGCTCTGCAAATAGTACAAATAGCTCCAGACTTGACCAAAATGTGCTAAATCACGTATTTGCCGAGCAGTAAGCTCTGCAAATAGAACAAGTAGCTCCAACACTTAACCAAAATTTCTTGAAACAACTATTTGCCGAGCAATGAGCTCTGCAAATAGTACAAATAGCTCCAGACTTGACCAAAATGTGCTAAATCACGTATTTGCCGAGCAGTAAGCTCTGCAAATAGAACAAATAGCTCCAGACTTGAACAAAATTTTCTTGAAACAGCTATTTGCCGAGCAATGAGCTCTGCAAATAGTACAAATAGCTCCAGACTTGACCAAAATGTGCTAAATCACGTATTTGCCGAGCAGTAAGCTCTGCAAATAGAACAAATAGCTCCAGACTTGAACAAAATTTTCTTGAAACAGCTATTTGCCGAGCAATGAGCTCTGCAAATAGTACAAATAGCTCCAGACTTGACCAAAATGTGCTAAATCACGTATTTGCCGAGCAATAAGCTCTGCAAATAGTACAAATAGCTCCAGACTTGACCAAAATGTGCTAAATCACGTATTTGCCGAGCAGTAAGCTCTGCAAATAGAACAAATAGCTCCAGACTTGAACAAAATTTTCTTGAAACAGCTATTTGCCGAGCAATGAGCTCTGCAAATAGTACAAATAGCTCCAGACTTGACCAAAATGTGCTAAATCACGTATTTGCCGAGCAGTAAGCTCTGCAAATAGAACAAATAGCTCCAGACTTGAACAAAATTTTCTTGAAACAGCTATTTGCCGAGCAATGAGCTCTGCAAATAGTACAAATAGCTCCAGACTTGACCAAAATGTGCTAAATCACGTATTTGCCGAGCTCATTCAAAATCTGATCAAACGTTGAAATTAAGCTCTGAAAATGATAATGAAAGAAGATATACTAACAACAAAGTGATCGGTGAACAAATTTCAAAGAAAAAACACACTGATTTTGCTGAAATCACTTGATCAGTGATCTCGGCAAATGATACTTTCAGAAAAACTCAAAATTCAGTAAAAATAAGCACAAAAACAACTTCAAATAAGCTTGTGGATCGTTCAGATATGCTAATTGTGCTCTGATACCAAATGTAAAGATGTGAAATTGAGTTTTAGTGTGTGTTTATGTGTGTGTTAATGGCGGTTTGTAGTGAGAGAAGTTAGAGAGAGAAAGTGTGTGTTGCAGGGAAAGATTGGATAGCATTAATGGGTAAAAGGTTACATTTTTGATAAAGGAGGGGGTTTATATACCTATACATATTTTACACTATGCCCCCTTCCATACTTAGACATTTACAATAATAGAACAAATATACAATAGAAATATAAATCAACTACTACAATTATATTTCTAACAGGAACGCCTTCCAAAACTTTGAAGTAAATCGGGTATCCCGATTGGTTATGACGGAAATCGGCATTCCAAGTTTGGATACTACTTCTTTGAGGTACAACGTGCCATGGTGTCAAATTTATCATATTCCCGGGTTGCTAAGAAGTGAACCGACTTAGTCAACCGGTCCACCATCACCCAAAATGGTGTCCCGACCACTACTCGTTCTAGGTAACTTCGTGATGAAGTTCATATCAATTCGTTCCCATTTCCACTGTGGCGCTACCGGTTGAACTAGCAAACCGGGTGGTTCCTTGTGGTCGGCTTTTACTTGTAAACACGTGACGCATTCACTAACGTATCTTGCAATGTCTTTCTTCGCTCCCAACCACCAATTCAAGCCTCTCAAATCAAAATACATCTTGTCAGACCCCGGGTAAACCGAGTATGCCGACTTGTGAGCTTCGTTCGTCAATCTTAACCGCCATCCACCAAGAACGGGAATTCCACAATCGTTCAACAAGGTATAAACCGTCATCATCCTTTCTGTCAAATTGTTATTCTAAGCCGTGTAATGTTTCAATGATGAAGTCGCGAACACTCCTTTGCACGGTAAGACTCATGGCCCTAATTCGTCTTGGTTTTTACACGTTCCTTTCGGCTCAAGGCATCGGCTACAACGGGCAAGCCTAAAATGGGTGCATCACACCACTTGTCTTTCAATAATGGAGGGCTTGATTTTATTTCTCACTCCTATCGAATCGTCTTTCTCGTTGAGTCAGCAGAATCAAGGGTTGGGCAATCTTGGAAAAGCCCTCAGTGAAACGTCTATAATAACCCGCCAAACCAAGAAATTGGCGAATTTCGGTTGGTGTCTTGGGTCATCTCTAAGTCTTCACCACTTCAATCTTACCTGGATCCACATGAATTCCTTCCTTGCTCACCGCATGACCAAGAAAGTGGACCTCTTTGAGCCAAAAATTCGCATGTGGAGAACTTGGCATACAATTTCTTTTTCCCGAAGTAACTCTAAGACCTTCTTCAAGTGTTCGGCATGATCTTCCTTAGTCTTGAAATGAATAAGGATGTCATCAATGAAAACAATGACAAACTCATCCAAATAGTGTAACACCCTGCTTTATAAAAAATGTAGATTTCGAAAATTTTCAACTTTAAACATAACACTGTTAACAAATTGCGGAAGCGACGTTTAAAAATCCCATTTGATTCCTAATGGAATCAATAAAACATAATAAATGTCTCAAAAGGTGTTACCAACAGTATCATCACAATAACCCAAATGAAATCCACAATCAACGTAAAAGACAACCAACATAATAATTGCCAAATGGCTAAATAAATGTCTACGTAAGTAAATGCAACTATGGGTAACTAAAGCCACAATCCTCAAGCTCCACAAGTAGCTACCCATCTCACCATCTATCGATCAGCTTCAAGTCCTAACCTGAGGGCACAACATTTTTTCCACGAAACACAAGTGTCAGCTTAAAAGCCGAGTAAGATAACAGGTTAGTACAAAACAAGGATTGCCAATTAAAACATTTTAATAAAGAATATATCTCACACATATGTATAGGCACAATCACACAATTCCACGTAAACAACATTATAGGGCTATTTAATCCTATAAAGTGCCTAGCAATCCTTATTATTCCACGTTACAACACAGTTTCCACGTTCCACAATATCCACGTATAGTTATGCCAAAATAGTCAACAACAAAAGATTTATGTGTAGGCGGTCATAAGACCTTACAGGAACCTCACACCCAACATGATGGGTAACCTTTCGGGGTCCATCGGTGTCGTTATGGATAGGCATAACCAAATCCATGAGCAAACCGTTTCCGCACGTATGGTGGTCAATCACTCCACCCGGTATACTCTTTCCACGATGATTGAGTCACACGGGAAGCATGTACATTGCCCCCGAGTGATCCACGTACACAAGAGTCCATTGGACTAATGTGGGTTAAGCTTAACACTTTTCCACGTTGTGCTCGAGACTTAAACACACTATAAATTCCACGTTAACACACGATAATTCCTCGTTACATTATTAGGGCCCTTAACGTGCTTCGTGACATGGCAACTTAAATAAGTCTAGTGTACTATGTGTACAAGCCAACAACAAGCAACTATCACACAACAAATTATTCATCACAAGCATTTCTACATAATCATGCATAAAATGTCTACCAGCAACCCCCCCTGTACATCCCATACCCAACATACGCATGAGATAGTTAAAACATCATAAATGGGGGAGTAATTATCAAATCTATGTTTTGTTGTGTCCCTCGTGTGTCAAAAGTAAGTTATCTTACCTCTCGGGATGAACAACAAGCAACTATTACACAACAAATTATTCATCACAAGCATTTCTACATAATCATGCATAAAATGTCTACCAGCAACCCCCCCTGTACATCCCATACCCAACATACGCATGAGATAGTTAAAACATCATAAATGGGGGAGTAATTATCAAATCTATGTTTTGTTGTGTCCCTCGTGTGTCAAAAGTAAGTTATCTTACCTCTCGGGATGAACAACAAGCACAAACAACTCTACCGTGTAAACAACGTGTTCCTGACAACCTATAAACACATAAATATAATCACATCTCTGATTATACAGTTGTTATGATCATCATGATGCCGAAACACCGTGGACTCACCATGGACTCACTCAAACAACTCCACAACAAAGTCTATACAAGATCGGCACTGCGCGTCGGTCAAAAACAACGTATTTCACAAACCATTTCCCAACATATTAACAATCTGTTATTACAAAGTAAATGTAACTCTTTTATCTAGCAATGGTCATTGGAATCACCTCAATACGATTTTTCATTATTTTTCTATGAATTTTTGGAGATTGACGTATTCAACTCGTCTAGAATCTGACCACTTTTAGAAATCAGTATTTTAGAAATAGTTTGAAGCAAAATCAAAGAAAACTTTCTTCTGGACGATTTTAGTAGACACATAGACCTTTTCAAAAATGTAAGTATCGACCTCTGAAAGTTTATGGTGAATGAGTTATGATTTTTGCAAAACAGAAGAAATTTCAGACCTTCAAAGCCCTTTGTTTTGAAACCTTATTCAACATCCAACGACTTCAACACATCAAACCATTTCCCAACATATTAACAATCTGTTATTACAAAGTAAATGTAACTCTTTTATCTAGCAATGGTCATTGGAATCACCTCAATACGATTTTTCATTATTTTTCTATGAATTTTTGGAGATTGACGTATTCAACTCGTCTAGAATCTGACCACTTTTAGAAATCAGTATTTTAGAAATAGTTTGAAGCAAAATCAAAGAAAACTTTCTTCTGGACGATTTTAGTAGACACATAGACCTTTTCAAAAATGTAAGTATCGACCTCTGAAAGTTTATGGTGAATGAGTTATGATTTTTGCAAAACAGAAGAAATTTCAGACCTTCAAAGCCCTTTGTTTTGAAACCTTATTCAACATCCAACGACTTCAACACATCAAACCATTTCCCAACATATTAACAATCTGTTATTACAAAGTAAATGTAACTCTTTTATCTAGCAATGGTCATTGGAATCACCTCAATACGATTTTTCATTATTTTTCTATGAATTTTTGGAGATTGACGTATTCAACTCGTCTAGAATCTGACCACTTTTAGAAATCAGTATTTTAGAAATAGTTTGAAGCAAAATCAAAGAAAACTTTCTTCTGGACGATTTTAGTAGACACATAGACCTTTTCAAAAATGTAAGTATCGACCTCTGAAAGTTTATGGTGAATGAGTTATGATTTTTGCAAAACAGAAGAAATTTCAGACCTTCAAAGCCCTTTGTTTTGAAACCTTATTCAACATCCAACGACTTCAACACATCAAACCATTTTCCAGAAATCATATACACTTATATTGACCCCAATTCATCACTTAATAATCTCAATTGATTTCACCTTCAAAGGATTTCACTTTAGGTCACCGAAACGACGAAAATTAAAGATTTCGGTAACAATAGATTAACTATGACCAAGACGAGGTTTGACACCAACAATGAACCTATTGAATCATCAAACAATCATCAAAAAACCTGATCATACCTGTAGGAAATCTCTACACGCCCATCGATTGCAATAACGATTACCGATTAACCCGAAATCATCAATTCTAATATCAAAACGTATTAAATTAATCATCAACCCGCCAAGACCAGAGATGAACGAAATAAATGGAAGAAAATGACCAAGAACAATTATAGATTTCAATCAATACCTTGATGGATGATTATGGGATCGAAAACAAGCACCGAACAATCACAAATCACCCAAAACCGATTGGAAATAAGCAAGGAAGATGAAGGAGGCACACACTCAATCACACACATAAAAACCTGGAAAAATGAGGGATTAGGGCTGCCTAATCCCTAACAAAACCGTCCTCCCACTTGTGCAAATGACCAAAGTGCCCTCGACTTAAAACTAACGATCGTTAAGGCTCTAACTAACGAACCGGGAACTCAAACGACCAAACGAACCCTTAATGGCAAACCGGCAGCTATGATAACATCTCATAATCATTTATCCAACAACTAGGAGTCCTACACTTCCGCTCATACAGCATCTCAAATGGCGGCATTCCAATACTCGAGTGGTAACTATTATTATAAGCAAACTCTATCAATGGAAAATGACCATCCCAAGCACCACCATACTCAATCACACAAGCTCTCAACAGATCCTCTAACGTCTAAATGGTCCGCTTACTCTGTGAATCAGTCTGAGGATGATAAGAGGTACTCAAATGAATTCTAGTACCCAACTCTCGATGCAATCCCTTCCAAAATTTAGAATTAAACCGACTGTCTCGATCTGAAACAATAGATAAAGGAACCCCATGCTTCGACACAATCTCATCTACATATAACTCGACCAACTTATTAAGCATTGTTGTCTCACGTGTAGCTAAGAAATGAGCACTCTTGGTCAATCTATCCCCTATGACCCATATCATATCATTACCTTTAGGTGTCCTGGGAAATTTTGTTATGAAATCCATGCTAATGTGATCCTACTTCCACTCTGGGATATCTAACTGTTGTAACTTACCATAAGGCTTCTGATGCTCTGCCTTGACTTGAGCACAAGTCACACACCTCTGAACGAACTCAGCTACATCCACTTCATAATCGACCACCAATACAATGGCTTAAGATCACGATACATCTTAATGACACCCGGATGAACAGAATATCTCGACCTGTGAGCCTCTTCAAGAATCAATTCTCGGATACCCCTGAGTTTTGGCACCTAAATTCAGCCATTCATGGTCTGAAAACCCCGATTGTTCACTTCCATTTCTATTCTCTTCTTTTTACCTATTCCTTCCACATCAACATTAGCGGTAACAAAGCCTCAACTTGGGATGACTTGATACGCTCGAGCAACCCAAATTTCACCTCGGTAACCATGGAATGAAGTCGACATATGGGACCCAATCCTTTTCTACTCAAAGCATTAGCTACCACATTAGCTTTCCCCAGATGATATTTAATTTCACAATCATAGTCTTTCAACAAATCCATCCAACACCTATGTCTCGCACTCAAGTCTTGCTGGTTAAAAACGTATTGCAAACTCTTATGATCAGTAAATAAAATACACTTGGTGCCATAAAGATAATGCCTCCGTAATTTCAAAGCAAAAACAACTTTTGCAAGCTCCAAATCATGAGTCAGATAATTCTTCTCATGTGGCTTCAACTGACGTGAAGCATAAGCAATTACCTTACCCCGCTGCATCAAGATCAACCCAAACCAATACCAGAAGCATCACTATAAACCACCATATCCTCGGTACCTTCAGGCAAAGTGAGAATAGGAGCTTCACACAATTTCTTCTTCAAAGTCAGATTTTTCTTGTGAATCAGTCCACAAGAACTTCACCCCTTTCTTTGTCAACTTAGTCATCGGCTTAGCAATACGAGAAAAATCCTGAATGAAACTTCTATAATAGCCAGCTAAACCCAGAAAAGACTTAATCTTTGTCGGCGACTTTGGCTGCTCCCATTTTATCACAGCTTCAATTTTTGATGGGTCAACTTCCAGCCCTTTAATAGAAATGACATGCCCAAGGAAATGAACTTCCTTAAGCCAGAATTCACACTTGGAGAATTTAGCATATAACTTCTTCTCCCTAAGAACCTCAAGAACAGTCCTCAAGTGCTCACGGTGCTCTTCTACAGATCTAGAATAGATAAGAATGTCATCGATGAAAACAATGACAAAATGATCAAAATGATCCATAGTCTGTCGGATACACCTAAGAGCTTTCACAAGAGAAATGATCTTCATGTTACCCTTTTGTTTATCACTATAAACCACCATATCCTCGGTACCTTCAGGCAAAGTGAGAATAGGAGCTTCACACAATTTCTTCTTCAAAGTCAGATTTTTCTTGTGAATCAGTCCACAAGAACTTCACCCCTTTCTTTGTCAACTTAGTCATCGGCTTAGCAATACGAGAAAAATCCTGAATGAAACTTCTATAATAGCCAGCTAAACCCAGAAAAGACTTAATCTTTGTCGGCGACTTTGGCTGCTCCCATTTTATCACAGCTTCAATTTTTGATGGGTCAACTTCCAGCCCTTTAATAGAAATGACATGCCCAAGGAAATGAACTTCCTTAAGCCAGAATTCACACTTGGAGAATTTAGCATATAACTTCTTCTCCCTAAGAACCTCAAGAACAGTCCTCAAGTGCTCACGGTGCTCTTCTACAGATCTAGAATAGATAAGAATGTCATCGATGAAAACAATGACAAAATGATCAAATGATCCATAGTCTGTCGGATACACCTAAGAGCTTTCACAAGAGAAATGATCTTCATGTACCCTTTTGTTTATCACTATAAACCACCATATCCTCGGTACCTTCAGGCAAAGTGAGAATAGGAGCTTCACACAATTTCTTCTTCAAAGTCAGATTTTTCTTGTGAATCAGTCCACAAGAACTTCACCCCTTTCTTTGTCAACTTAGTCATCGGCTTAGCAATACGAGAAAAATCCTGAATGAAACTTCTATAATAGCCAGCTAAACCCAGAAAAGACTTAATCTTTGTCGGCGACTTTGGCTGCTCCCATTTTATCACAGCTTCAATTTTTGATGGGTCAACTTCCAGCCCTTTAATAGAAATGACATGCCCAAGGAAATGAACTTCCTTAAGCCAGAATTCACACTTGGAGAATTTAGCATATAACTTCTTCTCCCTAAGAACCTCAAGAACAGTCCTCAAGTGCTCACGGTGCTCTTCTACAGATCTAGAATAGATAAGAATGTCATCGATGAAAACAATGACAAAATGATCAAGATAAGGTCGACAAACGCGATTCATGAGGTCCATAAAAGAACTCATAATGTCCATAACGAGTACAAAAAGCTGTCTTAGCAACACTTTCTCCATCCACCTTCAACTGATGATAAACAGACCGCAAATCAATCTTAGAAAAACAAGAAGCACCCAATTGATCAAATAAGTCATCAATACGAGGAAGAGGATATTTATTCTTCATCGTTCTCTTGTAAAGCTCACGGTAATCGATACACATCCTCATAGAACCATCCTTCTTCTTTACAAACAGAATAGGAGCTCCCCAAGGTGAGGAACTCAGACGAATAAACCCCTTATCAAGCAACTCTTGGAGCTGAGACATCAACTCCTTCATCTCAGTAGGAGCGAGACGATAAGGTGCTTTAGCAACAGGAGTGGCACCAAGAATAGGATCAATATGAAACTCTACCTCCCTATCAGGAGAAAGACCAGGAAGATCATCTGGAAAGACATCTGGAAACTAAGCTACAACATCAACATCAGAAAATAAAAAAAAAAAAAAAAAAAAAAAAAAAAAAAAAAAAAAAAAAAAAAAAAAAAAAAAAAAAAAAAAAAAAAAAAAAAAAAAAAAAAAAAAAAAAAAAAAAAAAAAAAAAAAAAAAAAAAAAAAAAAAAAAAAAAAAAAAAAAAAAAAAAAAAAAAAAAAAAAAAAAAAAAAAAAAAAAAAAAAAAAAAAAAAAAAAAAAAAAAAAAAAAAAAAAAAAAAAAAAAAAAAAAAAAAAAAAAAAAAAAAAAAAAAAAAAAAAAAAAAAAAAAAAAAAAAAAAAAAAAAAAAAAAAAAAAAAAAAAAAAAAAAAAAAAAAAAAAAAAAAAAAAAAAAAAAAAAAAAAAAAAAAAAAAAAAAAAAAAAAAAAAAAAAAAAAAAAAAAAAAAAAAAAAAAAAAAAAAAAAAAAAAAAAAAAAAAAAAAAAAAAAAAAAAAAAAAAAAAAAAAAAAAAAAAAAAAAAAAAAAAAAAAAAAAAAAAAAAAAAAAAAAAAAAAAAAAAAAAAAAAAAAAAAAAAAAAAAAAAAAAAAAAAAAAAAAAAAAAAAAAAAAAAAAAAAAAAAAAAAAAAAAAAAAAAAAAAAAAAAAAAAAAAAAAAAAAAAAAAAAAAAAAAAAAAAAAAAAAAAAAAAAAAAAAAAAAAAAAAAAAAAAAAAAAAAAAAAAAATAAGTTAAGTGGTAAAAATAAGAAAAAAAAAAAAAAAAAAAAAAAAAAAAAAAAAAAAAAAAAAAAAAAAAAAAAAAACCAGACCGCAAATCAATCTTAGAAAAACAAGAAGCACCCAATTGATCAAATAAGTCATCAATACGAGGAAGAGGATATTTATTCTTCATCGTTCTCTTGTAAAGCTCACGGTAATCGATACACATCCTCATAGAACCATCCTTCTTCTTTACAAACAGAATAGGAGCTCCCCAAGGTGAGGAACTCAGACGAATAAACCCCTTATCAAGCAACTCTTGGAGCTGAGACATCAACTCCTTCATCTCAGTAGGAGCGAGACGATAAGGTGCTTTAGCAACAGGAGTGGCACCAAGAATAGGATCAATATGAAACTCTACCTCCCTATCAGGAGAAAGACCAGGAAGATCATCTGGAAAGACATCTGGAAACTAAGCTACAACATCAACATCAGAAATAGAAGGAATCGCCTTCCGTGAATCAATCACATAAGCCAGAAAATGATCAAAATGATCCATAGTCTGTCGGATACACCTAAGAGCTTTCACAAGAGAAATGATCTTCATGTTACCCTTTTGTTTATCACTATAAACGGAAACCACACCACCATCGGGAGTAGTGATATGCACAATCTTCTTAGAACACAGTGCCACTCTTGGACATTCAACCCATACACAACAATATCGAAGCTAGCAATAGTAGTAGGCAACAAGCCAATAGAAAAAGAACGACCCTCTATCTCAATAGAACAATCAAAGAACCCATCACAAACCATATAAGTACGACCATCAGCTATCTCAACCTCAATCGGGACATCCCTCACTATATATTAGCAGCTACCAACCATTGATCGTGTATGCTGCACATTCACGCAAAAGGCGTTTGGAAAAGAACTTGAGGTTTTCACCATCAACTTCCTTCATCTAATTGAATTATTTTTTTTACTTCAGATATATCAGCCATTAATGTCATTGGAGCTGCAACATATTGACTACTCTCAATACATAAGAATATAACACTACATAAGATTTTCACCCACTCAATCATATTACACATCGGTGAACACAAGCATGACCACAAAACATACTTATGTCATGATACATTTGCAATTATGTTTCGGACCATAATTGTAACTGTATCATTTCACATGTGTGTCTGTTTAACCACTTCTGTATCACCGATTATACCTCCTCCTTTGGAAAGACATCAAATCTACTCGTTTAATCCTCATAATTTCCAATTCAACACACATATGAAATCCAACACAAGGAAATATAACATAAAATCTCATTAAAGTTCATCTTTCAAACACACCGAAAGATTTAGTGACGGATATAGCGAGAAATACGGGAAATAAGGCTAAACAAATAAATTATGCAAATAATAAAATGCATAACAGCCTTAATACTACTCTCACACTCAACCCATACCCGTCCTAAAATTAAGCTTCTTAAGGTCCAGGCACAATTACATAAGCTTAAATGCGCAACAACACTACTAGTCTAAGTCCATGACCCACATCTATGGTCAATGGTTCACTTAAACTATTGCTCTGATACCAAATTGTAACACCCTGCTTTATAAAAAATGTAGATTTCCAAAATTTTCAACTTTAAACATAACACTGTTAACAAATTGCGGAAGCGACGTTTAAAAATCCCATTTGATTCCTAATGGAATCAATAAAACATAATAAATGTCTCAAAAGGTGTTACCAACAGTATCATCACAATAACCCAAATGAAATCCACAATCAACGTAAAAGACAACCAACATAATAATTGCCAAATGGCTAAATAAATGTCTACGTAAGTAAATGCAACTATGGGTAACTAAAGCCACAATCCTCAAGCTCCACAAGTAGCTACCCATCTCACCATCTATCGATCAGCTTCAAGTCCTAACCTGAGGGCACAACATTTTTTCCACGAAACACAAGTGTCAGCTTAAAAGCCGAGTAAGATAACAGGTTAGTACAAAACAAGGATTGCCAATTAAAACATTTTAATAAAGAATATATCTCACACATATGTATAGGCACAATCACACAATTCCACGTAAACAACATTATAGGGATATTTAATCCTATAAAGTGCCTAGCAATCCTTATTATTCCACGTTACAACACAATTTCCACGTTCCACGATATCCACGTATAGTTATGCCAAAATAGTCAACAACAAAAGATTTGTGTGTAGGCGGTCATAAGACCATACAGGAACCTCACACCCAACACGATGGGTAACCTTTCGGGGTCCATCGGTGTCGTTATGGATAGGCATAACCAAATCCATGAGCAAACCGTTTCCGCACGTATGGTGGTCAATCACTCCACCCGGTATACTCTTTCCACGATGATTGAGTCACACGGGAAGCATGTACATTGCCCCCGAGTGATCCACGTACACAAGAGTCCATTGGACTAATGTGGGTTAAGCTTAACACTTTTCCACGTTGTGCTCGAGACTTAAACACACTATAAATTCCACGTTAACACACGATAATTCCTCGTTACATTATTAGGGCCCTTAACGTGCTTCGTGACATGGCAACTTAAATAAGTCTAGTGTACTATGTGTACAAGCCAACAACAAGCAACTATCACACAACAAATTATTCATCACAAGCATTTCTACATAATCATGCATAAAATGTCTACCAGCAACCCCCCCTGTACATCCCATACCCAACATACGCATGAGATAGTTAAAACATCATAAATGGGGGAGTAATTATCAAATCTATGTTTTGTTGTGTCCCTCGTGTGTCAAAAGTAAGTTATCTTACCTCTCGGGATGAACAACAAGCACAAACAACTCTACCGTGTAAACAACGTGTTCCTGACAACCTATAAACACATAAATATAATCACATCTCTGATTATATAGTTTTTATGATCATCATGATGCCGAAACACCGTGGACTCACCATGGACTCACTTAAACAACTCCACAACAAAGTCTATACGAGATCAGCACTGCACATCGGTCAAAAACAACGTATTTCACAAACCATTTCCCAACATATTAACAATCTGTTATTACAAAGTAAATGTAACTCTTTTATCTAGCAATGGTCATTGGAATCACCTCAATACGATTTTTCATTATTTTTCTATGAATTTTTGGAGATTGACGTATTCAACTCGTCTAGAATCTGACCACTTTTAGAAATCAGTATTTTAGAAATAGTTTGAAGCAAAATCAAAGAAAACTTTCTTCTGGACGATTTTAGTAGACACATAGACATTTTCAAAAATGTAAGTATCGACCTCTGAAAGTTTAAGCTGAATGAGTTATGATTTTTGCAAAACAGAAGAAATTTCAGACCTTCAAAGCCCTTTGTTTTGAAACCTTATTCAACATCCAACGACTTCAACACATCAAACCATTTTCCAGAAATCATATACACTTATATTGACCCCAATTCATCACTTAATAATCTCAATTGATTTCACCTTCAAAGGATTTCACTTTAGGTCACCGAAACGACGAAAATTAAAGATTTCGGTAACAATAGATTAACTATGACCAAGACGAGGTTTGACACCAACAATGAACCTATTGAATCATCAAACAATCATCAAAAAACCTGATCATACCTGTAGGAAATCTCTACACACCCATCGATTGCAATAACGATTACCGATTAACCCGAAATCATCAATTCTAATATCAAAACGTATTAAATTAATCATCAACCCACCAAGACCAGAGATGAACGAAATAAATGGAAGAAAATGACCAAGAACAAGTATAGATTTCAATCAATACCTTGATGGATGATTATGGGATCGAAAACAAGCACCGAACAATCACAAATCACCCAAAACCGATTGGAAATAAGCAAGGAAGATGAAGGAGGCACACACTCAATCACACACATAAAAACCTGGAAAAATGAGGGATTAGGGCTGCCTAATCCCTAACAAAACCGTCCTCCCACTTGTGCAAATGACCAAAGTGCCCTCGACTTAAAACTAACTATCGTTAAGGCTCTAACTAACGAACCGGGAACTCAAACGACCAAACGAACCCTTAATGGCAAACCGGCAGCTATGATAACATCTCATAATCATTTGACCCCAATTCATCACTTAATAATCTCAATTGATTTCACCTTCAAAGGATTTCACTTTAGGTCACCGAAACGACGAAAATTAAAGATTTCGGTAACAATAGATTAACTATGACCAAGACGAGGTTTGACACCAACAATGAACCTATTGAATCATCAAACAATCATCAAAAAACCTGATCATACCTGTAGGAAATCTCTACACACCCATCGATTGCAATAACGATTACCGATTAACCCGAAATCATCAATTCTCGGAAGGGGATAACGGTTCTTCAACGTGAGTTTGTTTAATTTTTATATAATCGATACACATTCGGAAGGAGCCTTCTTTCTTCTTGACAAATAAAATCGGTGCATCCCACAGTGATTGACTAGGGCGGATAAAACCTTTTTCCTGAAGTTCTTTAAGTTGGGCGGTCAACTCTTGCATCTTGGTCATGGCTAAGCGATATGGTGCGTTGGCCACGGGAGGAGCGTTAGGAATAAGATCAATTCGGAAATTAAGTTGACGAGATGGAGGCAAACCCGTAGGTCATCCGGAAATACGTCCATGAATCCATTAACCACGGACACGGCTTTTAATTCGACTTTTGTGACGTTGACATTATATACTTCACATCCCACGGCTCGGTCGTTTCGCCTTGAACTATTAACCCTTCACCATTTTCTAACAAAATTCTCACTACTCGCCTACCACAATCTACAATCGCGCTCATTGCCGACATCCAATCCATCCCCACAATTACATCAAAACTACAGGTATCGAAAGGGACTAGATTTTTGAGAGACGGATAGTCACATAATTCTAAAGTACATTCACGAACTACATGGTCAATTTTTTGTTAACCCGCCATTTACCATTTCAAGTTCGAAGTAATACGACAACGGACTAAGGCCAGTATCAACCAAAGGCGCGAAATCATTGGAAACAAGGCTAAAATCGGCACCGGAGTCAAATAATATGGTGGTATATTGGTCGTTGAGTAAGAAAGTATTTGCAACGACGTTAAGATTAATACGAGTCTCTGCCTCAATCACTGCAAAAGCTCTTCCTTGGAGAGCAAGTTGTTGTGGAGCTTGTTGTTGGTGGTCGATAAGATTGGGGCACTTATTTCGGTGGTGCCCATGACTACCACACTCATAACAAGTACCTCGGGTCATCGGGGGATTTCGAGCATTGATCGGAATGGCACTCAAAGAAAAGCACGATGATTGGCGGAATACATTTTTGATGGTTCACCCACTCGATTCTCTTACGTCCTTCACGATTACCACGGCCTCCACGGCCACCTCTACTTCTTTGATTTCCTTGATCAACCGGTTTCTCTTACTCGTATTGGCGCCCATAATTCATGTTAGCTCTCCATGGTCTATCCATCTTTCCTCGAACACACGTGTTGGATTACCAAGTTAATCCTCACAATTCACACACGAACATTTGCAATTAACCGCCACATAACGAAACATCCAAAATTAGACTATCCTAAGCCATTACAAGGACACGTATTTCTACGGGGATATTATCATGGCAATAAACTATGTTATCAACATCTTATTCGCATTCTAGCTAATCACACAATCCCAATT
>CM067167.1:43853188-43880688 GCA_034093135.1 Erigeron breviscapus | reverse complement strand
CAAGTGAAGAGACCCGTTTTTGACCCACTTTGTCCATAAAAACCCTAATTCGACCCATTTATTGTTTTGGCTTGATTTTTGACTAAATGACACTTGTATATAATTAAAGATATACTTACAAACATGAAATGATAGTTTTGAGGTGAATTTGACTTACCAAATCTTCCACTAGAAGCTCAAACCCGAATTTAAGCTATAATCCAAGATTTCTTGCACTTGAAGATTCGATCTCTTGATATGATGATTAGATGATGATAAAGATGATTATTTTAACTTGAATTTAGTTCAACTAACAATAAATGATATGAGAATTTAGAGAGAGGGATGGAAGCATTTAGTGAGAGGGAGAGGGGGTGGGAGATGAATTGCATGAATGGGTGGATAAGGGTGGAGGGAGGTGATTGAGGGATTTGAGATAAGATTGGGTCAATGGTGGTGGTTCATGGGTCATGGGTTGACCCATGGATCACCCGAATACGTTTCTATTAACTTATAACTCGTTTTACGTCCTAACCCGATCAATACGTTCACATAGTCTCGTTAGCATAAACACGCGTTCTCTAATTCATAATTAAGTAAATGAATTTGTCACGTTAACTAGAATAATTAATCATTTAACACGTTTAGGTCAACGGTTCAAGAATCAAATAACCACGTTTATTACAAGTCAAACAGGTCAAAATTTACAAATGTTACAAATTCGGTTTTGTTTGGTTCATTTTTTGTTCTGATTTGTATAAAAGATTTGTAAAGTCCCTCACACGATGGTTTAACCCACGAGTGTAAAATACAAGACAAGTATGAACTAGACTTGGACTAGTATTACTTCAATATAAATATGCAAGAATATAAACAAAGTAATAAATGACTTAAGCAATATTTAAACAAGTAAATAAATGGTGGAACACAAATGTAGTTTTCAAGTGTATTTTCTTTATTGAAGAATAAACAAAATACAAGATCGTTGCGGAACCTAGATATTACACGTATGTAAGTATCTAAACAATCTTTGAATTACAAGTGATCTATACTTGCTAAATAAACTCCTTTTATCGATATACTTAGAGTTGTGAAGTATAACTGTTTAGATCGAGAGTATTTAAGCAAGTTCACCAATTTGCTAAAAAAGTGATTTTCTCAAAGAAATGACTTTGTATTTATAGGCAACAAAATTCACCAGTGAATTTTGTGCCGTACAAATATGGTTGGATGCATTTAATGATCCGACAAGATCATTAAATGTATTGGATAAGGAATAAGGATAAAGTCACATCAAGTGCAAGTGTATCCTTTTATCCAACCACCTTAACACACGTATACTTTGGTAAAGAACAAGTGGGTTGTTCTTTGGAAAGTGTGTAAAGGCTTAAAGTCAAACCCTCGATATCAGTGTTCAGACTTGTAAGGTCTAGAACACTGACAATCCTCCAGTGTACAGATCTGGTAAGACTTCCAGTGGACTCCGCCATTTGTAAGTCTTCTTTATTCTGACTTCAGTCTTTGACTTCAGTGAGAACGTCTTCAGTAGAGTTGATCTGGACTGGGGTGAAGTCCAGTGAGCTCATCTGGAGAATACTCCAGATTTCCTATACAAGTATTTGCACACTGGTCTTTAATTATTTCTGGACAAATCTTCAGAGGGACTCCAGATTCCAAGTCTGGAGTAGGGTCAGTTTCTGGACAGATCTTCAGTAAGCTCCAGTAGTCGAGTCTGGAGCGAGTCCAGTAAATCTGGACCTAACAAATTCCCCTATTTGTTTAGAAATAATGCAAGTGTTTTCAGGCTTATAGATATACATATTTGTATGCCTGGAAAACACTTAGTCGATTTAAGTCTAAAAAATCTAAGTTACTGAACAACACTTTATAGATCATGAGTGTTTTTCAGTTTCATTCTTTAAGTTCTAACTTAGACTAAATCTGATCATTTACTTATATGAATTTGAAAATTGCAACTAAAATTTACTTTCATCAACTGGAAAATAATTACAACTTTCATCAAACTATTAAATACAATAAGTACATGATAAAAGATTCAGGCCCTTCTTCTTGATGAATGCCCTGGTGCATCTTCAGTAGCCTTCCTCTTTGGTGATGGAGATGATGGAACAGACACTGGTGGTTTCAAACCCAACACAGCTTCCATTTGTTGTATTCTTCTCCAGACCTTCTCAATTCTTTTCATAAAGGCCTTAACATCTGGAGATAAATCAGTTTTACCTTTAAAAGTCAATCCTATCTCCTTTAGTTCAGTCCATCCAAAAGCTTGGACTGTTGTATCTTTCCTTTCATCTTTAAAGTTACCCTCCCTGGTCAACTTTACATGAAATCTGGTCATTCCTTGATGATTTTCAGCCAACTTGATTTCAGCATCAACAATCTTTCTAGCATTTGCCCTGAAATTCATCATTTGATCATAAGATGCCTTCTGCTTTGCTATCTGGACTATATATTCAGTTTCCTTGGATACACCACTCTGTTGTCCTTCAGTGGACTGGAGTTGTTGGCGATTGATTCTCAGAGAGGTATCCAGGGGAATGAAGGTGCTCACATCAGCATCCTTTATTGCCTTGAGTTGTTTGGCAGTAAGCTTTGGCAGACCAGTCAATCTCTTTCTGTACTCTACCTCCAGAGCACCAGCGTTTTTCCTTATCTTTCTCTGGAGGCTCACCAGTTCCTCCCTTCTCTGCCTTATCAACTCTGGAATAGTAACACCATAAATTAATGAATCATATACCTGTTCTTCTTTAGCGTAGAACGAGCGTATATGAACATCATCCAATGCATCTAGACATTGATGAACTCTGGGATCATCCTTCATCTTCTTGAACACTTCAATGTTAATGCCTAACCTTCCAGCATTGTAAGAGTCCAGAGTCCCATGATTAGCCATATCCCTATGATGGGCCAGCAGTTCATCTCTTTGGTTTTTCTTGAAAATTTCAATCATGATGCATTGTTGTTGCAGTTTCTTCGAGGTGTCATCATCAACATCTGGTTCAACATTTTGTTCTTCTTCTTCAGATACCTGTTCTTTTCCTTTTCTCTTAACAGATTTCAAAGTTGTTGGGATATCTGGAAAAGATTCAAACCTGGGCTCACTGGCATCAGTACCAGTAGCCTCTTCAGTGCTAAGAGCTCTTTGTGCCAATCAGTGCACTGGCATCAGTACCAGTCACTTGTTTTCTTTGCACAACACTTTCAGTGGCAACAGCCCTTACAACTTCCATCTTCTTTCTTATTAGCCCTTCTTGGTCACCAGATGATGGAACAGATGATTTTTCCCCCTTGGAATGATCAACAGTCCTGGACTTGAGATCATTCCATATTTCTTCCATCATATGTCTATCCAGAGAACCAAAAGTTCTCCCTTGTTCTGGCATAGCATCAGTCATACCTTTCTTGAGTGCCAGCACTTCTTTCTTCATGTTTTCAATTTCTTCTGGCAAGTGCTTAGGCAACTCAATGTTTACCATCTGAACAACTTCAGGCAACAAGCTATCTTGAATGGTTCGTAGAACTGAAGCAGAGATATCATCAGTGATTGTTTTCAGCATATCACCCCTAAATTTTCTAACAATTTCATCACTAAGGGTGCTGACAATATCATTCTGATCTAATGTTGGCCTGCTCTCCAGTGCACCAACCCTTGTAACTAGCTTCTCAACCTCTTCTTTCAAACCTGCCAGTGGTTGAACTAATTCATCTTTCACTGCAGTCTGAACAGAACTTACCAGTCTTGTTCCAAAACCCTGGACTGCCACTTTAATGTTTTCAGAATTGCGATTAGTGGCCAGTACCAGTTCTTCTAACTTTTCAAACACCATCTTCTCATTCCCAGCAAACAAGTTCATTTCTGATGCTAAATTATTTGATAATAGGGATTTGAAATCAGAAATAACCTGGGAAGAGCTCTGGAGTGATCTCTCCAGGTCCGCCACCTTACTAAGAAGGCCTTGGACCTCGGTTGAAGACGAAGTGGAGAGACCACTGGGTGGTTCCAGATGAGAGGTCATTCTCTCCATTACTGGCACTTGTGCCCAGACCTCTTCAGAAGGGTTAACTGGAGATTCAATGAGTGGTGGTTGAGTTTGTGAAGATTGAATGAATGGAGTGAAGTATGGAGTTGATTGTGGAATTGAAGGTGGTGGAGGTGGTGGTGGTGGCATGCTTGATTCTGGTGGGGGTGGAGGCATTTCAGTTTCTGGAGGGGTAATATTTGTTTCTGGTGGAGGTGGTGGCATTTCTGGATGACTTTCAACTTGCACACTATCTTCACCCAGAAAGTTCATATCTATATCAAGATTTTGACCTTCAGAAATGGGAGAATCGGCCCCATCCCAAAACATATCACCAGTAACATCATCACCAGCCGATGTACCAGCCTGATCACCAGCCTGAACATTCAAATCAATCTGAGCCTCTTGCTCATCAGACTGGACAACTTGTTCTACCTGCTCACCAACCTGTTCATCAAACTGGGCCATATTTTCTATCTGCTCATCCAGCTGGCCAACAACTTCTACATTCTCACTCTGGTCAATATTTTCAGCATTCTCCTCTTCAAAAATGGGAGACCCATCCACATCCATTACATCACCAGCCTGTCTTGCTGGGTTTACCTGGATTCCACCTCTCATCAGACGCCTACTAGATCTAGGTCGTCTGGTGAGATCAACATTTTCTGGTTGCATACCTTCTTCTGGAGCAACTTGCCTTATTGGTTGTACCATCTCGACAACCTGAACATCTTGGTCATCACCAGGACTATCAACAACTTGTACTCTTCCTGGTGCCTCTACTTGTTCCCTTTGAAATGTCAACATTGCTGGAGGAATATCTACCTCTCCAGTTCTTGATTGAAGGTTGTTCAAGTCCCTCATAAACTCACTCACTGAAAAGTGAGTAGTATCAAAGTCATACTGGTCTCCTAGGGCACTTTCTAAACATAAGGGAAAGAAAACGAATGAATGGAACATGGGGTTTTCTCCCTTTAGCTTTCAATCGATCCACCAAATCATTGAATAAGATCTGAGCAAAATCTACTCTTATTCCGAACCACAAACAATAGGCAATCTGGAGCTGGGTTTGATTTATCTGATCAAGACCCCAGAACTACCTCCCAGACATTCAACCAGGTGTGTGAAGAAAAATCTCCACGAGTCTGTCAATCTGCTCATATAAATAGTCCCCTTTCTTAATAACTGGCCATGGTCATCAAGTATTTCGGTGTGCCCCATCAACCTGCACACTTCCCTGTAATTTATGCCAGTGGGAAGTTCGACGGGCAACTCATTCTGGTCAAGATAATTCAACTGTAAAACTGACCTGAGTAAATTCACCGAGAAATTGAAAGATCTGGTACCACCCCTTAGAGTATAAGAAATTGATGAGGTTTCTTCATTGTAAAATGCGGAGTACCAGAATTCACATAAATAATCATGGTACATTCTCCCTGGATTTAAGGTTAATGCACCATACAGAGGAGATGATAGAAAGAAAGTATTCAATCTCCCAATGATAGATTGAGCAGGATGAGCACTGGAAAGCTTGGCCATCCAATTATTCATGTTGATTCGAATAGCTTTTGCTTCAAGAGTGATGTGTCTAGGTTTAGTAACATCATCAACCGGAGCATATTCGGCAGATAAAAGGTTTTTGGGTGCCATTTATGATTGAAAGATGAAGATGAAATTGAATAAATTTAGGGTTTATGAAGAAATTAATGAATTTGCAGTTAATATGAGAGATTTAATGATAGGAAAAGAATGAAGGAATTGAATGAAGGAATTTGGGAGTAAATGTTCGAAGTAAATGTAAAGTGAAAGTGAAAGTGGGTATATATATAGGAGAGATAATGTGGAACTTCAAACAGGTTAATTTGAAATTATCAAATATAATTTTGATCGTGTTTTGAGATCCGCATTAAGTACATCACATCACACATTAATGTGTGATGGTTCACCGCCCACAAAAACTAACAACTTGTTCTTTTTGTCTTCCCAAGGTAAAAATACCATCATTTCGTTTGAAAAATTACATGCCACGTAGGATTTATAAGATAAATATCTTTGAAAAAGTTTGCTTACGTGGCACACACAATGACCAAGTATTTAAAAAAAAAATATTGTGACTCAATTCAGTCCATCTGAAGGTTGACTAGACACTCCAGTATCACTGGTGGATTAGTCCAGTGAAGCATGTACTGATGGTACACTGGAGGGACACTCCAGTAAAGTACCAGTGAAAACCATTTTGAAAGACTGGTAACTTCAAACATGCACGTCAATTAATACAGACAAATGAGAGGGACATATTTACAAGAAGACAAAGTCTCCTCAAACACGCACTTCAACCTGTCCAATTACCAGTGAGAGGGACACATTTACAAAGCACCAGTAATATTTTCTGGGCAATTCGTCCAGTAAGAAAATTTTGTCCAGTGAGAAAATAAATTAATAAATTCCCTTTGAACTTTAAATATTTTTTAAGAAAAATATATCTTTCAAAGTCTTCCCCCTGGAATGTTGATCCAGAAATAAATTTATGAATCTTTAAATCAAAGATCCTTAGTAGTACACAATGGCGTTCAATACTAAGGTTCCAGATTTAAGGGTTTAACATTCCCAACTCACCAACAAGATATTCAAATGTTATGACATCCAGTGGTTTCGTAAAAATGTCAGCGAGTTGTTTGTCAGTGGGGATAAAATGGAGTTCAATGTTTCCTTTCACAATATTATCACGAATGAAGTGATACCTGAGATCAATGTGCTTGGTTTTGGAGTGCATGACTGGATTGTTTGAGATAGCAATGGCACTGGTATTATCACAAAAGATTAGAGTCTTTGAATACTTAATACCATAATCAAGCAACTGGTTCTTCATCCAGAGTATCTGAGCACAACAACTGGCTGCAGACACGTATTCAGCTTCAGCAGTGGACAATGAGACTGAAGTTTGCTTTTTACTGGTCCAACTGACCAGTTTGCCACCAAGGAAATGACATCCACCAGTAGTGGATTTCCTGTCTATCTTACAACCTGCATGATCTGAATCTGAATAACCCATTAGATCCATGCCTGAGCCTTTGGAATACCAAAGACCTAGACTGGGACACCTTTAAGGTACTTCAGTATGCGCTTTACAGCAAGCATATGAGATTCCTTTGGATTAGACTGATATCTGGCACATAAACATGTTGAAAACATTATATCTGGTCTACTGGCAGTTAAATACATCAGTGAACCAACCATGCCTCTATAGACAGTGGTGTTCACTGGTTTACCATCTGGATCAGAGTCCAGTGTCAGTGGTGCAGAAATTGGAGTTGGTTTAGATGGTGAAGAGTTCATATCATATTTCTTTAAAAGATCTCTAACATATTTTTCCTGATTAATAAAGATGCCATCTTTGTTTTGTTTAATCTGGAGTCCAAGAAAATATGTTAATTCACCCATCAAACTCATTTCATATTCAGTGGACATTATTTTCGAAAATTTCTTGCACATGTTTTCATCAGTAGACCCAAAAATAATATCATCAACATAAATTTGTACCAGTAACAGATTACCTCGTTCATGAAGAATAAATAAGGTATTGTCAATTGCACCTCGTTTAAAACCATTTTTCAATAAATGTTTAGTCAGAGTGTCATACCAGGCACGTGGGGCTTGTCTGAGGCCATATAGCGCTTTGTCCAGATGATATACCCAATGTGGATGCTTTTCATCAACGAAACCTGGAGGTTGTCTGACATAAACTTCTTCTTCAAGCTTTCCATTCAAGAAAGCACTCTTTACATCCATCTGGTAGACCTTGAACTGATGATGAGCAGCGAATGCTAAGAAAATTCTGATCGCTTCAAGTCTAGCCACTGGAGCAAATGATTCATCAAAGTCGACATCTGACTGGCAGTAACCTTGTGCTACCAGTCTGGCCTTGTTTCTGATTACGTGGCCATCTTCATCTACTTTGTTTCTGAAGACCCATCTTGTTCCAATTGGTTCTTTCTTTCCAACTGGGAAAGGAACCAGATACCAGACCTTGTTCCTTTCAAACTGGTGAAGCTCTTCTTGCATAGCAGTCACCCAGCTTGGATCTTCCATAGCCTCGTCAATCTTCTTTGGTTCATTCAGTGACAAGAAACTGACATATAAGCATTGATCACTGGAGGCTCTTCTGGTCTGTACTCCACGACTGGAGTCACCTATGATCTGATCAATAGGGTGAGCTTTTGTCCATCTGGAGTATTGACCAGGATTGTTACTGACAACAATATCAGTGCAAGAATTCAGTTGAGTCTCCTCTGGAGTTGCTTCTGGAGGAGGATCTTGCCAGACTACTTCAGTATCTTCATCTGAATCATTTAAATCATGATTTGCATCATGAAATTCTTCATTTGAAGGCATTTCCTGGAGTACTGGTTCAGTTTGAATTACTTCATTTGAACATAATTCTGGTATGCTCTCAACTGACACTGATACTGGGGGAGTAGCACGAACATCTGAACCAATATTAATTTCAGATGGTAGTTTGAAATTAATAGAAGGATAGAATGGAGTACTACTGGAAAGTTTCTTTTTCTGAACAGGTTCCAGATCAGGATGACTGGAAACTGTGTCTGGTGAATCTTCAATTTTGTCGTTTATTGGATCAGATTCACAAAAGACAATTGGAGTTTCTGGGGGAGTTTCAAGGGCTGGTTTGTTGATTGCAGCATTTGATTCATCGAAAGTAACATGTATGGATTCTTTCACTATCTCCAGTCTCTTGTTGTAAACTCTGAAGGCTTTGCGAATGGCTGAATATCCTAAGAAATATCCTTCATCAGCTTTGGCATCAAATTTGCCTAACTGACTGGAGTCGTTCAGGATGTAAACTGGACATCCAAAAACGTGAAAATAACCAATATTTGGTTTTCTATTTCTCAATATTTCATAGGAAGTCTTCTTGTGTCGCTTCACGTACACAGATCGATTCTGGGTGTGGCAAGCAGTTGCAATTGCTTCAGCCCAGAAACTAGTAGGAAGACCAGATTCAGCTAGCATACTCCTGGCAGCTTCTATCAGCGTTCGATTTTTCCTTTCTACCACTCCATTCTGCTCTGGAGTGTGTGCTGATGAGAAGTTCTGGGAGACGCCAGTGTCAGTACAGAATTTTTCCAGAGTTGCATTCTGGAATTCTGTTCCATTGTCACTTCTTAACTGACACACTTTCGCTTATGCTTCAGTTCAATCTGCTTGATAAGAGAGATGATTTCAGCAGCAGCTTCATTTTTAGACCTAAGAAAGACCACCCAACAATATCTGGAGAATTCATCTACGATCACCAGGGTGTATCTTTTGCCAGCACGAGTCTGAACATTCACTGGACCAAAGAGGTCCATATGAAGCATGTGAAGTGGTTCAGTAATGCTGAAATTCTGTCTGGTCTTGAAACTGGCACGTTTCTGCTTTCCCATCTCACATCCTGGACATGGTCTTTCCTTTTTGAAGGAAACTGAAGGTATCCCATCTGCAAGTTGTTTTCTGGACAACTTGTTAATGTTTTTGAAATTTAAATTGGATAACCTTTTGTGCCATAACCAGTTTGTGTCTTCATCAGCTTGAGTGTAGAAACATTTCTCTGAAGAAGAGCTTTCCATATCCATCACATACACGTTCCCTTTTCTGGGAGCAATCAACACTACCTTCCAGTCCTTGTTGAATATGATGCCCTGAGCAACATTGAATAAGACTTGATAGCCATCGTCACACAGTTGGCTTACACTGATCAAGTTGTATTTCAAACCATTCACAAATGCAACACGTGTAAACTTGACTTGTCCATTGTTCAGAACACCATATCCCTCAGTCTTTCCACAACCATCATTTCCAAAAGTGATGGAGGGTCCATCAGAAATGGTGAACTCCTCCAGTAGGGTCTTACATCCGGTCATAGTCCTGCCAGCTGCACTGTCAAGATACCAGATATATTTCTTTCGATCGCCCTACACATACACCAGATATTGATTAGTTAGATTTGGGAACCCATCGACTGATGGGTTCACTGGATCCTCCCTTATGGATCCCTGGGGGTATCTGGTTGAGTTCACTTTCTTCAACAATAGTTTTTGTTGAAAACACTACTGGAGTTGATAGTTTAGAAACCTTTTTCTTTTTCTCAACTGGAGAAATAAATTTGTCTTTCTTTGCAAAAGGTTTAGTATTTTGTCTAGGGTCAGATGAAGTACCCTCAATAAAGTTTAATCTTGCGTTAAAACTTTGAAATTGACGAGTCAGCGTTTGAATCTGGCTCTCTAACCTGGACAAAACATTTTCATCAGATGATACCTGAGCCTTTCCAGTTGTAGGCTTAGGTAGGGGATTGTTCTGAGGCAAAGGTCTATTCTGCTTAACCTTTTTAACTGGAGCAGTCATCTGGATAGCTCCAGTCTTAACCTCTGGGCAAAGAACTGGGAAAGTATTGGCCTTGGGAGTTACAGGCTCATCATAAACAGTGGTGGGCCTGAATCCCTCTGGTAATCGATCGATTACTGGTATTAATGATGCTACATGAGTATTTTCATCTAAATATGCGCGTTTTTGAGCAGGAAATTGTTTTACACAAGCATCATATGGCTTTTTGGTTTCTAGCCATGATTTTATTACCAGTTTTTCTTTCTCTAAAATGATTTCAAGATCTTGTTTTTCTTGAATCAATTGTTCAGTTACCAGAACCTGGGCTTGAAATGCCAGTTCAATGTCTTGAAGTTCTTTTAATTTTGATTTTAAATCATTTATTTCAGAAGAATCTGTTTCTAGACCATTTAGACTGTCAAATCTAACAGTTCCACAAAAATTAAATCAGAATTTAGAGCTTCAGCGATGTCCAATTTAAGTTCAGGATTAGTTTCAAGATCATACTCACTAACCTTTTTAATAACAATGTTGACCCAACGACCAGATGTGACATCATCCTCACCAGATGCTCTTGATCTGCCAGAGCCATAAAACAACAATCTCTTTCCTCTTCTTCATCGACTGATGAATCATCAGAGGGAACCCATGCTTCTTCAGTAGTTGCTATCATGCATTTGTTATTGTCTTCAATCTGTTTAGACAAGAGATGTGAGTCCCTCGATAGCCACTGATCGCTCTCGAGATCGTCTATTGTTATGTCGTGAGTGCGGAATCCTCACGAGATAACTAGTTTGATTAGTTATCGTGGTTATTGCTAATTATCTCAATATAATCAGCCTTAAATGATCTATATTCGTTTGCTATATCATAGAAAACGAACTTAGTCGCCTTTGGTGTGTGTAATATCAACTGGTTACCTCACTTTAGGGTTTCCAATCGTTTATATATGTTCACGATCGATATTGGGCTTGCTGGGCTTTGTTCTTACGAACTTAGCAGTCCAGCCCATAAAACGAAGATTATCTTCGTTAGTTCCTAACGAAGATTATCTTCGTTAGTACTAAATACCATCAATATCTATGCTTAGTTATTTTCCAAGTACTTTATGTACAAGAAACCTAACATATATTATGTTTGTACTTGTATGATATACATAACAAACATCATATATAAACATATAAATAACACCAAAACATGTAATTAATCATTACTAAAACACGAAGTCCATAATCTATCAATTACATATAAATGAATAAGACATAATCAAATCTAAGTTGCTGTTGTCACATCAACATGCATCAACAAACTCCCCCTTGACAGCAGCATCTTCGATTTCTTCAGTCTTCAAAAATATCTTCATCATCCATCAAATAACAATCGTTTGCTATTTGCATGGATATTTTCATGTAAGCAAACTTGGAGAATCTTACGATATTTATCTTCTTCATTCTTCCAAAATGGTAAAATGAGCATTCAGTATCGTATAATTTTCTCTGATCATTTCTTGAGAAGTTCACCAACTGCATTGGATCATACATCCTTCTCAACAAAATCTTCTTCTTTGAATCTGCATACATCTTAGCTTCACCAGAATTTCGATCAATCTCCCAATTATCCAGTTTATCCAAGACATCTTGTGCCCATTTCTTGGCAGGGACTTTGATCATACATTTGATATCACGTTGAATATACTCAACACTATTATCTGGCTTCACCACCTTCTTCTTTCGTCTTGGTTCAATATGAAACTTTGGTTTTTCAGAGTCTTTCATATTCGACCTCAACTTGAAATCTTCATGAAGGTTCTTACCAATCACATCTGCAAGACCATAACTACTTGGATTGATAATCCTGTTATTTCCTAGTTCATGTAAGTCTTCTTCACACAAACTTCTGAAATGTCTCTCACGCCATGCTAGATATTGACAACCTTCTGGTCTTTTAAGAACAAACAGCTTCAGTTCTTCATCATAAAACCAACTCCAGATTATTGTCTTATATCTTGCAGCATCTTTATCTGAGATATGAGTCCAATACATGATGGGTTTCATAGTATCCCATGTGACTATATAATCATTGATTCTTTGACCAGGCACAAGTCTATCAATCTCATGTAGTGGATCATCTTCTCTGAGAGGTACAGGATAATTATTTGGATTAAAAGATCTTGTCAAATTGATTTCCCAGTGAAAAGGAATCAATGCATCATCAATCCTAGCATATACCACGAAGTTTAAAACTTTAGCGGAGCTACTAATTGAAGTTTGAAGCATTCTTTCCTTAACTTCTTTCCTCTTTATCTCCATCTCTTTTCTTTCTTCCAAAGATGGGTCTTCAGGAGTTGAATCCCAAACATCATCAAAACCATAAGGTTTCTTGAATATATTCATATCCGGTTCAGGAACAAGCTCACCCTCCTCAAGTTCATCACCATCGAAAAGAAATTCTGTATCATCTGTATCATCTGAATCAAGTGCTTCAATAACTTCAGCCTCTCGAGGAGCACTTGAACCACCCGCACCAGAAGTACCAGTCTGGGTAGTATCTCTTTCTGTCTCCCCTTGAGTCTCAACCCCTTTTCCTTTGTCAGAAACTGGGCGAGAATCACTCCTATTACCAGCATCATCAGCATCATCATCATCATTTTGACGTCTTGGCTGAACTGCTGATAATCTGCAGACTTCTTCAGGAACATCTCCCCCTTGATTCTTGACCCAGTCGATCAAAAAGGTTAAAGTACCTCGAACATTTGTAAGATCAGACTCTAACGTATCAACACGCGCCTGAAGAACATCTATACGCCTAACCAGGGAGTAATCTGAAGGAATAGGAGGAAAAGTAGGCAATCTGGGCAATATTAATCTGGCAGGAGGCAAAAGTGGACGTAATGGTACACTGCCAGCAACAGTAGGAACTGGTGCTGTTGAGACAGCAGGAATATCAGCAGCAGCTGCAGGTACTGAAGTATCCTCAGAAATTCTTGCACGCTTAGCTCTGCGATAAGTGAGAGGAGCATCCAGTGTCCTCTTCGATCCAACATTACTTGTACCTTCATGTAATGGACTTGATGCCATATCTCTATGTTCCAATTGTTCTTGATAATCAGATACAACTTCTTGTTTAGCACCAACATCCTCATCCAGATTAACTTCTTCTTGAACAGATTGATTCGTTTCAGACAGAACCGGTGAAGAATGACATGCCTTACTCCGACGCTCTCGGCGTAAAGCACCAAGTACATCTTCTCGAGAAAAGTGATATGAATTATCACTTCCTGAAACAGCAGGTACATCATGAGCCATCTTAGATCGATGCTCATTACCAGAATCAGCAGCGACACTATCATATTCATCTGTGTCTGCTTCAACAACATCATCACCACCATCATTCCCACTATCAGAATCATCAGAATCACCATCCGAACTATCATCTGAACTCTCTTCATCCTCATGATCAGAATTTTCTTCATCATCCACGAACATATCATTCTCAAAGCGAGATCGATAATTTGGATTAATCAAATGACCAAACAATGGTGGATTATTTAGACCAGCTACATTTCGAGTATTGGCATCTAAATCAGCAAATATACGTAGAGGCCAAGCATGTGGTACATAGCGAGGACCTTGATCAAATATCAAGTCCGGACAGAAATGTCTAACTATCGCCATAACAAAACGAGGATATAATAGAAACCTATTCTTCGCCTTGGCATTGATTTGATCAACAAACGCATGATAGAAGTATGTTGAAAACGGATAAGGTCGATTATAAACCAAAGCAACCATCTGCGAAGAGATCTGAGCAGAAAGCTGATCAAATCCAGCCTTACGATTGCTCAAACTTACTAACAGCACGTAAGCAAGGTATCTCCAACGTCCTTGAAATCCACTCTTATCAAAAGGAAGCTTTATTTGACCAACATATCCCATTCGTTGAAAACACCGACGAATTAGGTCAAAATCATAAGCTAATTCTACTGCTTCGTCTGATTCATCACCCAAGTGCAGAATTTCACGAAGTATCGCAACATTAAAATCAAAAGTTATTCCTTCGACAGTTGCTCTAACAAAGCTACGACCATTAACCATGACCTGATGAGCAGTCCTCCAGAAGTCATCGATATACTGCCTAACCAATCTAGGGGAATCACAGAATGCAAAAGAAAGCCTAGAACGAGCAATAAAATCAAACATTTCATGATAGCGTTCACAATTATGCTGATCTGGATCCAGATTTAAGGCCAGATTGTGCTTCTTAAAGAACTGACATGGAGCAAGAGCCATTTCTGCAAAAACAAATCATAATTGAAAAACAATTATAGGATTAGCACAAGAAATGAATAGCAGTCTTAGATGAACTTAATCAATAATCTCATAAGTTTGAACTGTACGAAATTAGTCTTTAAGTTCGTAAGGTAAAAATGTACGAAGATAGATCTTAAGTTCGTTAGTTAGGAATGAACGAAGATAGACTTTAAATTCGTTAGATAACAATAAACGAAAATAGATTTTAAGTTCGTTGGTTAACAATGAACGAAGATAGCTTTGAAGCATACTAAATTCGTTTGTCACAAAAAACTTCTAAATTCGTTAGTTGAAAGAAGAGTCTAAGTTCGTAAGTCCTGTTTGAGAACCTAAGTTCGTAGAGATGAACGAAGTCTAAGTTCGTAGCCATTCTGAACGACTGTGTGTGCCAAAATCAAATATTTGATTCTCAAAACATTGATGAACACTTAATTTGCCCAAAATTAATTTACAAAAACATTTGTAACACTTAAAAGAAGCATAAACCATATCGATTTTACAAACAAATTAAGGATCCAATAGATTAAAATTCAAAACGAAATTAAACCCTAAAAATATATATAAAAATCAAAACCGAATGAGTGCTTGTAAAAATTGGGCAAAATCAAGAATCTAGAATTGGGGATTTGTGAATGACGATGCTCAATAATATACCTGAATCACTTATTTCAACAATAATCGAGACAACAAGCAGAGAATCAAATGAAATCAAGTGATTTAATTGATGAAAATATAGGGGTTTATTCAGCTCAAATTCGTTTTATATAGATGTAAAAGATAGAACGAATTAAGTTGATATTTATATAGATGGAAAAGATAGAACGAATTAAGTTGATATTTATATAGATGTAAAAGATAGAACGAATTAAGTTGATATTTATATAGATGTAAAAGATAGAACGAATTAAGTTGATATTTATATAGATGTAAAAGATAGAACGAATTAAGTTGATATTTATATAGATGTAAAAGATAGAACGAATTAAGTTGATATTTATATAGATGTAAAAGATAGAACGAATTAAGTTGATATTTATATAGATGTAAAAGATAGAACGAATTAAGTTGATATTTATATAGATGTAAAAGATAGAACGAATTAAGTTGATATTTATATAGATGTAAAAGATAGAAGAATTAAGTTGATTTTATATAGATGTAAAAGATAGAACGAATTAAGTTGATATTTATATAGATGTAAAAGATAGAACGAATTAAGTTGATATTTATATAGATGTAAAAGATAGAACGAATTAAGTTGATATTTATATAGATGTAAAAGATAGAACGAATTAAGTTGATATTTATATAGATGTAAAAGATAGACGAATTAATTCGTTTTATATAGATGTAAAAGATAGAACGAATTAAGTTGATATTTATATAGATGGTTAAAAGATGGGTCAAAACGGGTCGGGTAAAAGGTCGGTCGAACATAAGTGGAACGAAGTTAATCATTATCTTCGTAAGAACAAGTTTGTACTTAGAAAATTTTTTCAAGATTCGTCATCACGAAACTTTCCACGATGCGACCCCTTTGACCTAATCCTGTACATAGCAACAACTCGTTAAAAGCAACTTGTTCATGCCTTGTACCAAAAAGTACCACCATCTTGAAACACTTAAGTCCCATATTAGATGTCGTCTACAAAACTAACAAACAATGAATAGTCCAAAAATCCAATGAAGAACTTTGTAAAGTTTCCGAAATCAAGTCATAAGTCAAGGTACGGAAATTAAAAGAAACATGTATCAACACTGATTATTTTCACTAAATACATGAAATGTAAAGTAAATAAATATTCTAAAGACAGATTCATGTATTCTTCCTTCACGTGCTCATATTTGCATCACAATATTGTCATTTCACACCAAAAATCCCGTTTCCACGATATCATCTGTATGAATAACACGGTATTGCAACAAAGATCAGCACTTCAAATTTATCTCCTTAACCTGAACACTGCACACTTACCAAAAACTCATTAACGCAACAAGAGCAAATACACAGTAATGCAGAAAATTCAAGTGAAAACACACAACATTAGGATTAACAATTACGAAATACTCAAGATTCTAATAAAAGATCAAGTGAGGTCATTCCATTGTCAAACCCTAAAGATCACCAAGTTATTAATTAAATTCATAACTTGTAAACACTGAAACTTGTGAGAATTCAAATAGCATTGACTTATCACGAAAGATTTAAAAGATCATTTTCTAAACTTAAACAAATTAATGTCCATATCAGAAAATCTTCTTTTGAACTAAACACATAACCTCATCAAGAATTCAAATGAATGAATTCAGCAAAACATATACTCAACAGAATTTAAGTAGAATCTCTCGTGCAATAAGAACTTATGAAAATACTTATTTTGACTCAATAAAATAGAAAAATAAATTAGAATAAAAATTACAGAATCATAAACTATTCTATACACAATAGTTATCTTAATTTATTCATTATTTACAAGTGACTAGGGTACTGCTGATCAGATCAGATTAGCATTTACATAAGCCTACCAGCGAGAAATAATTCTCTTATTATTAGTTATGAACAGTGATCCAAAACGATTACCAATATGTTTGTCCTCTTAAACACTCGGTACTTCCAGTCTCCTTTTTGGTTTGTGGCACTTTCGTATTACTTGAGCCAAGGACAGTCACCATGTAACCTAGTAAGTTACTTATGCCACAATTTTAGTTTGCGAACTTATGTGCCCCATATTCAGATACTGTTAGGACCAGTTCACCTGGAACTGGCCAGTCACCAGTTCACACTGACCAGTTCACCAGTTGCATCTGGTGACCAGTAAACTGGTGACCAAGAAGATTGTCGAGAAATATATTGAAGTCCAGTTGCACCGTACAGTTAACGCAACTGAAGACTTCCTCCAGTTGAGAACTGACCAAGTTGAAGAACATTCCAGTTGAAGTCGAAGACAACAAATGGAAGAAAGAGAATGACAATGGCAGCGAAGCCCAGTTGACATTCTAGTCAGTTACAAACTGGAGACCATCAGTGGAAAGCCCTTACAAAGCTTTACACTGATTACGAGGAATTGACTTGTATACTTTATGTACCTTTACCCGGATAATAAGCCTTATCTTATTATTTAAGTATTAAAAGGTACATAAAGGTGGTTGTGTAAAGTCACTTTAACATGCGACTTTACAACACTTTTTAAGGAATTAAATGCTATTCCTTAAATGCTTCCAACCACATTTGTACGGCTAAAGTTAACATCCCAATGTTAACTTTGCCTATAAATACAAGTCATTGCACAACCAAGAATTCAAGTTACTTCACAAACAAACGAATAACTTCATACTTTGCAAACCTGCAATATTCTTGGTGAACTTGTGCAATATTCTCTCAATCGCTAAAAGGAACATTTCACTACTTTAAGTGTTTCGATTGTTGAAGAGAAATTCCGAGTATAGATCAATTGTATTTCATAGGTTGTTAGGATATTTACATTCGTGTATTATCTTGGTTCCGCATCAACCTTGTAATTTGTTTAATATCAATAAATAAATTACACTTTGAAAACTACATATTGTCTCATCAAGATTGTTTACAAGTTATTTGTATTATTGCATTGTTCTTTACTTATTGTCTTTTATAAGTAATCTATCTAGAACTGGTATATACCACTGCAACTGGTCGTCTCCAGTTCAGTAAGTATATTGCAAAGTAACTCCACCATCGACATAGAGGTGTCTTCAGTAGTACCATCTAACAAGTTGGGACTTACAAGTGGTATCAGAGCAGAAGGCTAATAAACTTGCCTAGATCTGCAAAGATGAACACTACTGAAGGTGGAGATGGTTCTGGTTCAGGTGAAAACCCATCGAACACTAATGCACAACCTTTTCAAAACGTTAACACCAACCCTCCTCCTTCTTCTACCCCAAACCACGTCCATGTACATTACTCTAACACTCCTGTTCCAAAATTTGATGGAAACAGTGAGACTTTTGGTACATGGAAAGCTAGAATGCTGTTGCATTTTGGTGGTATTGAGAGGTATATGTTGAAAATCCTTAAGGATGGACCATATATACCTATGTCCATTGGGGTGAGTCCTCTTCTTGATCCTACTGGAAGAAGAGGCTCAAGGGAAAAGCCAGAAGACCATTGGTCTGATGAGGATCGCAGACTGGTGGACTTGGACACCAGACTGAAAAACATGATCCTTGGGGCTGTCCCTGAAGACCTAATTCCAACACTTGTGTTGTTTCCCAGTGCCAAGTCTATGTGGGATGAATTAGTGATTCAATTTGAAGGAGGTGATGACACAATCGTCACCAGAAAAGTTGCCTTGAACAAGAAGTATGAATCCTCTTTGCCTTGCCCAATGAAAGTTTAACTGGTACATATACCAGATTTTCTAGCCTCATCAATCAGTTGAGAGGTTTGGGTGTAGAGAAGGATAAGGATATTCTTCTTGAGAAGTTTTGTGATATTCTTCCTTCCAAATGGGAAAACATGGTTCTTGTCTGAGACAAGGTAAAACCTTGCACACCACAGAAAAGTTGCCTTGAACAAGAAGTATGAATCCTTCTTTGCCTTGCCCAATGAAAGTTTAACTGGTACATATACCAGATTTTCTAGCCTCATCAATCAGTTGAGAGGTTTGGGTGTAGAGAAGGATAAGGATATTCTTCTTGAGAAGTTTTGTGATATTCTTCCTTCCAAATGGGAAAACATGGTTCTTGTCTTGAGACAAGGTAAAACCTTGCACACTCACAC
Organism: Erigeron breviscapus; assembly: GCA_034093135.1. Taxonomy (NCBI): domain Eukaryota; kingdom Viridiplantae; phylum Streptophyta; class Magnoliopsida; order Asterales; family Asteraceae; genus Erigeron; species Erigeron breviscapus. The sequence goes on along the minus strand of CM067167.1, from coordinate 43,861,219 downwards.
TCTTGCATCGCTCTATGGAGCCTTCAGATTCACTGAAGATAACAATGCTGCAAGACTTGTGGCTGAGCAAGATGCCATGAACCATGCTCAGAGTCCCAAGGTTGCTAATACAATTGAGCGACCTTGTGCTGCTTTAATGTCTGCTGAGAGTGTCCAGGCACACTCGATGAAGGAGATGTTGAACAGTTTCTTAAACTCTGGGCTGACCACTGAAAACAGTGAAGGTTATGATGAAACTGACGATGATGATCTGGTCGCCATGATTGCTAAAACCTTTAATAGGTTTAAGCATAAATCTAAAAGATTTAATGGCCCCAACAATGCTTCCAGCTCCAGCTCTCTGGATAAGACCAATCTTACATGCTATAAGTGTGGCAAGAAAGGTCATTTTATGAAGGAATGCAGATCTAGTCAGTTGAATAACCAAACTGGCCCCTCTGTCCCAAATTACAATCGGCCTAATGATAGCTACAAAGCTAAATACAAGCAGCTTAAGGCCCAGATTGCCCTCCTGTCCATGCAAAAGGAAAAGGATCAGTGCTTAATGACACAAACTGAGGGAAAATGGGAGTACTCTGATGACTCATCTGATGATGAAGAAGAGGAAAGGGACATGTGTTTCATGGCCTTGGAAGATCAACAACAGCAGCATATGGTGAAAGATGATGTCATCTCTGGAAGATGGGTGGACATCATACTGAAAAAGGTATGTGATTATGATCACCAGGTTGACCCTGAATTAAAACTGGACCTGGCTGAATCATTAAGTGGTGATTTGGCATTTGTAGAAACTGTTAGAGCTGATAGTGAAAGATATTTAGACACTATCTTAATTGAACTGAACAATGTCAAACCACAACTGAATGATTTGCAAAGTGTCCAGTTGGCTCTCAAGGAGTCAGTTTTAAAGATTGAGGCTTTAGAACTTGATAATCAAAAACTGTCTTGTGATTTTGAAAAAGCTCAAAAGATTATCAAGTCCTGGGTAAAAGCATCTGACAAAAACTATGATGCATTTTCAAGAACTATCGATGCCCAGAAAAATGCATGGAAATCTGAAGATCTGGAGATGGCAGCTCTTATACCAGATCTTCATGCATTGCCTCCAGCTCTCCAGGTTGAAACACCTTATGATCAACCTGAAGCTGTTGAAACTGAAACCAATGAGACCACCCCCATTGAGGTTAAAACTGGAGCCAAACAGGCTAAAGCTCAGTCAAAAAGGCCACTGTTAACAAGCCTTTACCTCATAAGTCTAAGGAGCCCAAGACCCGACAGACTAAATCTCCAGTTGAACCAATGTCCAAGGTTCAACTGCCTGAACAAAACAATATTTTGGTTAATCTGGAAAGGCAACTCCAACTTTTGTCTCGGCAGGTTCAGAGTTGCACTGCCCGGATTAACAATCTGGAAGGAGGTTCACCACCTCCAGTTTAAAACAAAATATTAAATCACTCCTTCTGTACCTAAACAAAAGAATGTTCCATCAGGAACAAAATCTGGTAAACTTAAGGTGAGTAAGTATCAAATACCAATCGTTTTTACTTCTGCACCTGGAGCTGGTGATAATGCTCCAGATGTAGCCTCCAGTTCAACACCTCAACAATCAACTGTGGCTTCTGTAGAGAAGTCCAGTGGACCATCAAGAAAAGATGGGTTCACAAAAATAACTAATGATTTTTGTGTGTGTGTAGGGCGATCGAAAGAAAAATATCTGGTATCTGGACAGCGCTGCTGGCCGGACTATGACCGGATGTAAGCCCCTACTGGAAGAGTTCACTGTCCAAGATGGACCGACAGTGACGTTTGGTAACGATCAATCTGGAAAGACTGAAGGATATGGTGTGCTCAATAATGGACAAGTCGAATTCAAAAGAGTTGCATTGTGAATGGTTTGAAATATAACTTGATCAGTGTAAGCCAACTTTGCGATGATGGCTTCAGAGTATTGTTCGACATTGCACAAGGCACCATATTTAACAAGGATTGGAAAGTGGTGATGATTGCACCAAGAAAAGGGAATGTGTACATCATGGATATGGAACCAGCTCCAAAAGAGCAATGTTTCTATACCAAAGCTGATGAGGACACCAACTGGTTATGGCATAAAAGGTTATCCCACCTTAATTTCAAGAACATTAACAAGTTATCTCGCAAACAACTGGTTGATGGGATACCCCAGATTTCCTTCAATAAGGAAAAGCCATGTCCAGGGTGCGAGATGGGTAAGCAGAAGAGAGCCAGTTTCAAAACTAGGCAAAATTTTAGCATCACTGAACCTCTTCACATGCTTCATATGGATCTTTTTGGTCCAGTGAATGTTCAAACTAGAGCTGGAAAGAAATACACTCTAGTTGTGGTTGATGAATTCACCAGATACTGCTGGGTGGTATTCATCAGATCCAAAAGTGATGCACCTGCTGAAATCATCTCGCTTATCAAAAGAATTGAGCTCAAGTACACTCGAAAAGTTTGTCAGTTGCGAAGTGATAATGGTACTGAATTCCAAAAAAAGGTACTTGAAACATTTTGCACTGACACTGGCATCTCTCAAAACTTCTCATCAGTTCACTCTCCAGAGCAAAATGGAGTTGTTGAAAGAAAGAATCGTACACTGATAGAAGCGGCCAGAAGCATGCTATCTGAATCTGGTCTTCCCACCAGTTTTTGGGCTGAGGCAGTTGCAACTGCTTGTCACACCCAAAACCGGTCAGTCTACATCAAGAGACATAAGAAGACTGCCTACGAAGTACTCAGGAATCGTAAACCAAATATTGGATATTTCAATGTATTTGGTTGTCCAGTTTATATACTAAACGATTCCAGTCAGCTTGGAAAGTTTGATGCAAAAGCTGATGAAGGGGTATTTTTAGGCTATTCAGATATTCGAAAGGCCTTTAGAGTTTATAATTATAGACTCCAAAGGTGCATGAGACAATTCATGTCACATTCGATGAATCAACTGAAGCAATCAACAAGAGACCAAGCCTTGATATTTCTCCAGTCATTCCAATCAACTTTGGTGAAACTGACCAAGTTCATCGGGCAGTTGTTTCACCAGAAGATGCTTCCAGTTACAACAAACTGGAACCAGTCAAGAAGAAGAAAGCACCAGTGACACATCATTTTATCCCTCCATCAATTTTAACTTACCACAAGAATTGGTGATTGGATCAGATGTACGTGCCACTCCAATATCAGCACCAGTTCAAGCACCTACTTCTCCAGTTACTCATGAAATACCTTCAACTGAGGAATTTCATGATGCCAATCGAGACCTCATTGACTCTGATGAGGATGTAGAAGTTGTTTGGACTGATCCTTCTCCAGATGCTGCTGCAACTGAAGAAGATCTCCAGGTGACTTGCACTGATATTGTAGTTCACCGGCCTAGTCAATACACTAGATGGACTAAAGCCCACCCAATTGAAAATTGTGGGTAATCCAACTAGTGGGGTTCAGACTAGAAGAGCCACCAGTGAGCAATGATTAAACGTCACCTTCTTATCTTTAATTGAACCAAAGAAGATTGACGAGGCTATGGCAGACCCAAGCTGGGTGGAAGCTATGCAAGAAGAGCTCCTCCAGTTTGAAAGGAACAATGTTTGGGAGTTTGTTCCTTGTCCACCAGGGTTAAAGAAAGAACCTATTGGTACCAGATGGGTCTACCGAATAAAATGGATGAAGATGGCCATGTTGTAAGAAACAAGGCCAGACTAGTTGCCCAGGGTTATTGTCAAGCAGAGGGCGTTGACTTTGATGAGACTTTTGCTCCAGTTGCAAGACTTGAAGCCATTAGAATATTCTTGGCTTATGCAGCCCATCTGCAGTTCAAGGTCTTACAGATGGATGTCAAAAGTGCGTTCCTTAATGGAACATTGGAAGAAGAAGTTTATGTTAAGCAGACTCCAGGTTTCATCGATGAGAAGCATCCTCATTGGGTTATAGACTGAACAAAGCATTGTATGGTCTAAGACAAGCCCCAAGAGCCTGGTATGATACTTTAACTAAACATCTTCTTAAAAATGGCTTTCAAAGAGGTGCAATAGATAATACCTGTTTATCTTGAAAGAAAGAGGTAATATCTTATTGTACAAATTTATGTTGATGACATTATTTTTGGTTCAACTGATGATGCAATGTGTAAAAAGTTTTCTAAAATCATGTAATCTGAATATGAGATGAGTTTAATGGGTGAATTAACATTTTTCTTAGGTCTTCAGATTAAGCAAACTGAAAATGGAATTTTCATCAACCAAGGAAAATATGTCAGAGATTTGTTAAGAAAATACAAATATGATTCAATCCCATCGAAAAACACACCTATTGCAGCACCATTGAATTTGGACTCTGACCCAAATGGCAAACCAGTTAACATAACTGACTATAGAGGTATGGTTGGTTCACTGATGTACTTAACTGCCAGTCGACCAGATATACTGTTTGCAACATGTTTATGTGCCAGGTTTCAGGCTAACCCTAAAGAATCACATTTGCACGCTGTAAAGCGTATCTTTAGATACCTGAAAGGGTGTCCTAATCTTGGTCTTTGGTACCCCAAAGGCTCAGGATTAGATCTAATGGGTTATTCAGATTCTGATCATGCAGGTTGTAAGATTGATAGAAAATCCACAACTGGTGGTTGTCATTTCCTTGGAGGAAAACCGGTGAGTTGGACCAGCAAGAAGCAGACTTCAGTCTCTATGTCCACTGCTGAGGCAGAGTACATTTCTGCGGCCAGTTGTTGTGCCCAGATTCTCTGGATCAAGAACCAGTTACTAGATTATGGTCAGAAGTACACCAAGACCCCAATCTTTTGTGACAACACCAGTGCAATTGCTATCTCACAATCCAGTGATGCACTCAAAAACAAAGCATATTGATATCAGGTATCATTTCATTCGAGATCATGTTATGAAAGGTGATATTGAAATTCATTTCATCCCCACTGACAAACAGTTAGCTGATGTTTTTACTAAACCTATCGATGAGAAAACCTTTAAACATCTCATCAGCGAACTGGAATGTTAAACCCTTAACTGGAGCTTTCTTTGTTATTGAACGCGTCAGTGACACTGATGAAGTTTCCAGTTGAGGAGGTCCAGATAATCTTTGCTCGCCAGGCTATCGAACGCCTTTGTGATACTATCTTGGCACTAATTGATACTGGATCATCATTTTAGGGGGAAAGACTCAAAATAATTTTCTGTCTAAAATTCGTTTTTGTTTGAAAATGCAACTGGAGAACTCTCCAGTTGGAAACTGGTACTGGACTGATCCTCCAGTTACCAGGTTCAGTCTTGTCTTATTTTAACGTTACAAATACTTGGTCAATATGGGACACGGAGGGGGAGACGCGCCGGGGGGGACTAACCACGGGGAGGGGGAGGGGCGGGAGGAAAACCAGGGGAAGGACTGGGACAACGGGGGGGGGGGGGAAAACAAAAAAGTGTGGGGGGGAAAGAGGAAAAGGAAGCCGGCGGAGAAGGGACGGCGGGACAGGGAAACAGGGAGTAGGCGGACGGGAAAAGGAGAGGGGGAGGGCAAAAGGCAAAAGCAGGGTGGGCAAAAGAGCGGCAAAGGGAGGGGGGGTAATAAAAGAGAAGGGGGGGGGATCAGGGGGAGCGGGAAGCCCCGGAGAAAGACCCGGGGGGGACGCCAAAAACGCAGGGGAGGGGGGGGCAGGGCGCGGAGGGACGCGCGGCGGGAGGCCAAGCAAAGAAAAAGGGGGCAGGCGGCGCGTGGGCACAAAAGAGAAAAAAAGAAAGAATAGAAAGGGAATGGTGCTCTTCCCTATTCTTTTATCTTTGTCCCCTTGTTGTCTCTTCTTTGTTTCGCCGCTGCGTCTTTTTTTGTCCTTCTTTGCTATCCCGTTTTTCTACTTTCTTTCTAGCCGGGGCCTGTTTCGCCGGCGGTTGTATCACTGTCCCCCTTCCTCTTTTTTTTTGATGTCAGGCTTACCTGGGCTGTTTTCTTTATTGTCCTCCCGACGCTTTCATTTTTTTGCTCTCGAGCGTATCTCTATACTCTCTTTGCTATTAGTCTCCTTCTGTTCTTGTGTGTTTTGTCTTTACTTAATCCGTTTTTTCTGCCCTTTGGTACCAGATTCTCTTATCCTTCATTATCCGTCCTAGCTCTTTCCTTGATCGGTGTTCATTCTGTCTCGGATAACCCCATCCTCCTGCATTCAATCCGCACGATATCGTCGATTGCCCCCTCTCCCCCCCCTCTCTCCCCCTCCCAAGGCTCTGCAAACATAAGGAATTACATCGGTTATTAGACCAGCGCTCCGAAATATGCTCCTGCACCTGCTTAGCCAGCCCCGAAGACACCTCCTTCTCCAAATTATGGTTCAAGACAGAGTTGGTCAAGTTTTTCTTCAATTCAGCAATTTCATCCTCCCTGATCTTGAAACCAACCTCAGCCTCTCTTAGCTTCCTCTCCAATACTAAGACCTCATTTGATTGGCTCTTGACCTCCTCAGCAGATTTCCTTAGTTTCTCACACTCTTGGTTTTTCTCCTCTAACCGCTCCAATAACTCCTCAGCACGAGAGCACACTGCCTGCAGACGCTCCTCCACAATAACATTCATCCTGCTTTGACATTGGGCATGCTTATGATACGACTTAATAAAGCCTAAATCACTCATGCCACGAAGAGAGTCAAGAGAAACATCATCTTCATCGTCATAAGACTTAGGGGGGGTATCATCTGCACGATCAAAAATGACATATGCTGCACATAAGCAAGCAAAAGTAAAGAGCAAACAAAGGAGCCGAAGAACCAAGACATAAAAACGATGGCAAAAAAAACTTGACACATACCTTTCAGCTTAGTTTTCTTCTTCTTCAATGAAGGACCCGAAGGTGAGGGAGTCTCTTTTCTCTAACGAAGACGTGAACCAATACCTTCCTCATGAACCTTCCAATCACTCGCCTTCACACCAGTGATCTCCACATCATCATCATCCTCGACTACAACAGGAGGGGATCCTTCTACAGAAGGATCAACCCCCCCGGAAGGAGAAGATTCAAGTCCTTCAGCATGGCTCGCCCTTGGAATAACAGAAGGCATGTATTGGGACTCAACAGAAGCTTCAACAGAAGATTGCACAACATCTTGACCTCCTTTCCTCACAAAACCCATGAAACTTATATCTACAAATAAAGAAAGGAGAAAGGAGTCAAGCTAAAGCAGAAATACAAGAGGCAGTATAAAAGCAAATCCTGTGCTTACCATCCATCTCTTCTTCACCAGGTGGTAAAACATCTATAACCTTCGCTTTGAAAAGAACACTATCAGGGTACGACAACGCAACTATATGATTCTCATGAATTTCCTTAAACAAAGGGCTCAAGTCTTCACCAGGAGGGATTGGATCAACGCACTTTTTCACATCCTCCAATCCCGCCCTATCTACCAAGATGCTAAAGACATTGGGAATTAAAGAATCACTCATAAATACAAAGTGATCCTTCCAACCCCTGATAGTCACCCCACACTTCTCAAAACAACCAGCATTGCTTGGCCTATTTTGTATGGTAACCCAATCACCCGTATCACAAATATTCGCAAATCTTAAAACGATCAACAGTGGGATCACCACCATAAGCACGACACATCACCTCGAAAGCCATAACCTTCGCATGACCTTGGGGATGCCATCGCGATAAATGGTTTCCATAGTGACTAAGAACGCTAAGAAAGAAAGGGGAAAATGGATACCTAACATTACCATGAACAAAGGAATCTAAGTATATACCAACAAAACCTCTAGGGGGAGCTACTATACTCTGTTTCTTCCCAGGAAGGCGAAAAGTCCAAATTTTGCCCAGAAAATATTTGTCTACAAAATCCCTAAGTTGTTCAACGAAGACGGACGAAAAGGTTGACTTGATACCTATTTTCGCCATCGTGACAACAAGCAAAAGTACAGAAGGAAAAGAATAATACCTCGATCAGCGAAGGGGTTATTTGATCAATGAGGCAGACGGAATAGTGAATAATGGAGGAAAAGAAAGTGAAATGAG
>CM067167.1:43808017-43852188 GCA_034093135.1 Erigeron breviscapus | reverse complement strand
GCCTCTCCTTCAAGTTTAGAGCAATTTCGGGTCGATTCGGGAGTGATTTCGCATAGATTTTGATCGTTTAATCTTCCTTCCAGGTAAGATATGATTTATTGATCAATTGTTGAGTCATTTGAATGGTTTTTACTCAATCAATTCGGATCTTAAGGGTTAGGATTGATTTGATTACGTTCTTCTGATCTGCATAAGTCTTTTGACGATCTCTAGCAACTATGAGCGCTTCTTTAGCAATATTCACTTTATCAGTCGTTTCTAGAACAATTTCTGGCCTAGCAAACTGCTTTTCTCCAAGTTCTATCCAACAACTAGGAGTCCTACACTTCCGCTCATACAGCATCTCAAATGGCGGCATTCCAATACTCGAGTGGTAACTATTATTATAAGCAAACTCTATCAATGGAAAATGACCATCCCAAGCACCACCATACTCAATCACACAAGCTCTCAACATAGATCCTCTAACGTCTAAATGGTCCGCTTACTCTGTGAATCAGTCTGAGGATGATAAGAGGTACTCAAATGAATTCTAGTACCCAACTCTCGATGCAATCCCTTCCAAAATTTAGAATTAAACCGACTGTCTCGATCTGAAACAATAGATAAAGGAACCCCATGCTTCGACACAATCTCATCTACATATAACTCGACCAACTTATTAAGCATTGCTGTCTCACGTGTAGCTAAGAAATGAGCACTCTTGGTCAATCTATCCACCTATGACCCATATCATATCATTACCTTTAGGTGTCCTGGGAAATTTTGTTATGAAATCCATGCTAATGTGATCCTACTCCACTCTGGGATATCTAACTGTTGTAACTTACCATAAGGCTTCTGATGCTCTGCCTTGACTTGAGCACAAGTCACACACCTCTGAACGAACTCAGCTACATCCACTTCATAATCAACCACCAATACAATGGCTTAAGATCACGATACATCTTAATGACACCCGGATGAACAGAATATCTCGACCTGTGAGCCTCTTCAAGAATCAATTCTCGGATACCCTGAGTTTTGGCACCCAAATTCAGCCATTCATGGTCTGAAAACCCCGATTGTTCACTTCCATTTCTATTCTCTTCTTTTTACCTATTCCTTCCACATCAACATTAGCGGTAACAAAGCCTCAACTTGGGATGACTTGATACGCTCGAGCAACCCAAATTTCACCTCGGTAACCATGGAATGAAGTCGACATATGGGACCCAATCCTTTTCTACTCAAAGCATCAGCTACCACATTAGCTTTCCCCAGATGATATTTAATTTCACAATCATAGTCTTTCAACAACTCCATCCAACACCTATGTCTCGCACTCAAGTCTTGCTGGTTAAAAACGTATTGCAAACTCTTATGATCAGTAAATAAAATACACTTGGTGCCATAAAGATAATGCCTCCGTAATTTCAAAGCAAAAACAACTTTTGCAAGCTCCAAATCATGAGTCAGATAATTCTTCTCATGTGGCTTCAACTGACGTGAAGCATAAGCAATTACCTTACCCCGCTGCATCAAGATCAACCCAAACCAATACCAGAAGCATCACTATAAACCACCATATCCTCGGTACCTTCAGGCAAAGTGAGAATAGGAGCTTCACACAATTTCTTCTTCAAAGTCAGATTTTTCTTGTGAATCAGTCCACAAGAACTTAACCCCTTTCTTTGTCAACTTAGTCATCGGCTTAGCAATACGATAAAAATCCTGAATGAAACTTCTATAATAGCCAGCTAAACCCAGAAAAGACTTAATCTTTGTCGGCGACTTTGGCTGCTCCCATTTTATCACAGCTTCAATTTTTGATGGGTCAACTTCCAGCCCTTTAATAGAAATGACATGCCCAAGAAATGAACTTCTCGAAGCCAGAATTCACACTTGGAGAACTTTGCATATAACTTCTTCTCCCTAAGAACCTCAAGAACAGTCCTCAAGTGCTCACGGTGCTCTTCTACAGATCTAGAATAGATAAGAATGTCATCGATGAAAACAATGACAAAATGATCAAGATAAGGTCGACAAACGCGATTCATGAGGTCCATAAAAGAACTCATAATGTCCATAACGAGTACAAAAAGCTGTCTTAGCAACACTTTCTCCATCCACCTTCAACTGATGATAAACAGACCGCAAATCAATCTTAGAAAAACAAGAAGCACCCAATTGATCAAATAAGTCATCAATACGAGGAAGAGGATATTTATTCTTCATCGTTCTCTTGTAAAGCTCACGGTAATCGATACACATCCTCATAGAACCATCCTTCTTCTTTACAAACAGAATAGGAGCACCCCAAGGCGAGGAACTCGGTCGGATAAACCCCTTATCAAGCAACTCTTGGAGCTGAGACATCAACTCCTTCATCTCAGTAGGAGCGAGACGATAAGGTGCTTTAGCAACAGGAGTGGCACCAAGAATAGGATCAATATGAAACTCTACCTCCCTATCAGGAGAAAGACCAGGAAGATCATCTGGAAAGACATCTGGAAACTAAGCTACAACATCAACATCAGAAATACAAGGAATCGCCTTCCGTGAATCAATCACATAAGCCAGAAAATGATCAAAATGATCCATAGTCTGTCGGATACACCTAAGAGCTTTCACAAGAGAAATGATCTTCATGTTACCCTTTTGTTTATCACTATAAACAGAAACCATACCACCATCGGGAGTAGTGATATGCACAATCTTCTTAGAACACAGTGCCACTCTTGGACATTCAACCCATACACAACAATATCGAAGCTAGCAATAGTAGTAGGCAACAAGCCAATAGAAAAAGAACGACCCTCTATCTCAATAGAACAATCAAAGAACCCATCACAAACCATATAAGTACGACCATCAGCTATCTCAACCTCAATCGGGACATCCCTCACTATATATTAGCAGCTACCAACCATTGATCGTGTATGCTGCACATTCACGCAAAAGGCGTTTGGAAAAGAACTTGAGGTTTTCACCATCAACTTCCTTCATCTAATTGAATTATTTTTTTTACTTCAGATATATCAGCCATTAATGTCATTGGAGCTGCAACATATTGACTACTCTCAATACATAAGAATATAACACTACATAAGATTTTCACCCACTCAATCATATTACACATCGGTGAACACAAGCATGACCACAAACATACTTATGTCATGATACGTTTGCAATTATGTTTCGGACCATAATTGTAACTGTATCATTTCACATGTGTGTCTGTTTAACCACTTCTGTATCACCGATTATACCTCCTCCTTTGGAAAGACATCAAATCTACTCGTTTAATCCTCATAATTTCCAATTCAACACACATATGAAATCCAACACAAGGAAATATAACATAAAATCTCATTAAAGTTCATCTTTCAAACACACCGAAAGATTTAGTGACGGATATAGCGAGAAATACGGGAAATAAGGCTAAACAAATAAATTATGCAAATAATAAAATGCATAACAGCCTTAATACTACTCTCACACTCAACCCATACCCGTCCTAAAATTAAGCTTCTTAAGGTCCAGGCACAATTACATAAGCTTAAATGCGCAACAACACTACTAGTCTAAGTCCATGACCCAATGGTGGTTCACATAAACTATTGCTCTGATACCAAATTGTAACACCCTGCTTTATAAAAAATGTAGATTTCCAAAATTTTCAACTTTAAACATAACACTGTTAACAAATTGCGGAAGCGACGTTAAAATTCCCAATTGATTCCTAATGGAATCAATAAAACATAATAAATGTCTCAAAAGGTGTTACCAACAGTATCATCACAATAACCCAAATGAAATCCACAATCAACGTAAAAGACAACCAACATAATAATGGCCAAACGGCTAAATAAATGTCTACGTAAGTAAATGCAACTATGGGTAACTAAAGCCACAATCCTCAAGCTCCACAAGTAGCTACCCATCTCACCATCTATCGATCAGCTTCAAGTCCTAACCTGAGGGCACAACATTTTTTCCACGAAACACAAGTGTCAGCTTAAAAGCCGAGTAAGATAACAGGTTAGTACAAAACAAGGATTGCCAATTAAAACATTTTATAAAGAATATATCTCACACATATGTATAGGCACAATCACACAATTCCACGTAAACAACATTATAGGGATATTTAATCCTATAAAGTGCCTAGCAATCCTTATTATTCCACGTTACAACACAATTTCCACGTTCCACGATATCCACGTATAGTTATGCCAAAATAGTCAACAACAAAAGATTTGTGTGTAGGCGGTCATAAGACCATACAGGAACCTCACACCCAACACGATGGGTAACCTTTCGGGGTCCATCGGTGTCGTTATGGATAGGCATAACCAAATCCATGAGAAAACCGTTTCCGCACGTATGGTGGTTAATCACTCCACCCGGTTACTCTTTCCACAATGATTGAGTCACACGGGAAGCATGTACATTTCCCCCGAGTGATCCACGTACACAAGAGTCCATTGGACTAATGTGGGTTAAGCTTAACACTTTTCCACGTTGTGCTCGAGACTTAAACACACTATAAATTCCACGTTAACACACGATAATTCCTCGTTACATTATTAGGGCCCTTAACGTGCTTCGTGACATGGCAACTTAAATAAGTCTAGTGTACTATGTGTACAAGCCAACAACAAGCAACTATCACACAACAAATTATTCATCACACGCATTTTTACATAATCATGCATAAAATATCTACCAGCAACCCCCCCCTGTACATCCCATACCCAACATACGCATGAGATAATTAAAACATCATAAGGGGAGTAATTATCAAATCTATGTTTTGTTGTGTCCCTCGTGTGTCAAAAGTAAGTTATCTTACCTCTCGGGATGAACAACAAGCACAAACAACTCTACCGTGTAAACAACGTGTTCCTGACAACCTATAAACACATAAATATAATCACATCTCTGATTATATAGTTTTTATGATCATCATGATGCCGAAACACCGTGGACTCACCATGGACTCACTTAAACAACTCCACAACAAAGTCTATACGAGATCAGCACTGCACATCGGTCAAAAACAACGTATTTCACAAACCATTTCCCAACATATTAACAATCTGTTATTACAAAGTAAATGTAACTCTTTTATCTAGCAATGGTCATTGGAATCACCTCAATACAATTTTTCATTATTTTTCTATGAATTTTTGGAGATTGACGTATTCAACTCGTCTAGAATCTGACCATTTTTAGAAATCAGTATTTTAGAAATAGTTTGAAGCAAAATCAAAGAAAACTTTTTTCTAGACGATTTTAGTATACACATAGACATTTTCAAAAATGTAAGTATCGACCTCTGAAAGTTTAAGCTGAATGAGTTATGATTTTTGCAAAACAGAAGAAATTTCAGACCTTCAAAGCCCTTTGTTTTGAAACCTTATTCAACATCCAACGACTTCAACACATCAAACCATTTTCCAGAAATCATATACACTTATATTGACCCCAATTCATCACTTAATAATCTCAATTGATTTCACCTTCAAAGGATTTCACTTTAGGTCACCGAAACGACAAAAATTAAAGATTTCGGTAACAATAGATTAACTATGACCAAGACGAGGTTTGACACCAACAATGAACCTATTGAATCATCAAACAATCATCAAAAAACCTGATCATACCTGTAGGAAATCTCTACACACCCATCGATTGCAATAACGATTACCGATTAACCCGAAATCATCAATTCTAATATCAAAACGTATTAAATTAATCATCAACCCACCAAGACCAGAGATGAACGAAATAAATGGAAGAAAATGACCAAGAACAAGTATAGATTTCAATCAATACCTTGATGGATGATTATGGGATCGAAAACAAGCACCGAACAATCACAAATCACCCAAAACCGATTGGAAATAAGCAAGGAAGATGAAGGAGGCACACACTCAATCACACACATAAAAACCTGGAAAAATGAGGGATTAGGGCTGCCTAATCCCTAACAAAACCGTCCTCCCACTTGTGCAAATGACCAAAGTGCCCTCGACTTAAAACTAACGATCGTTAAGGCTCTAACTAACGAACCGGGAACTCAAACGACCAAACGAACCCTTAATGGCAAACCGGCAGCTATGATAACATCTCATAATCATTTAAACTCAATCAAGCATCACATTAATCATCTACACAACAATAGTTAATTACTTAGCACTTTAAGCAACAAACGGCGTCAAGAATCAACTAACGGTTACGCAATAGAATTAAGAATTGACTAACGATCAAAGTCAAAGTCAATGATAGAAAATTTTAGGATGTTACAAGTAGGGCCGACACACCCAGTGCATCGTGTCCATGAACACCGCCGGTGCATTGGTCAACCCAAAAGGCATAACTGTGAATTCAAAATGCCCATATCGTGTTCTAAAGGCCGTCTTGGGGATATCATCTTCATGGACACGCAATTGTGGTAACCCGACCGCAAATCAATCTTGGAAAAGTAATGAGCGCCTTGGAGTTGATCAGATAAGTCATCAATTCTCGGAAGGGGATAACGGTTCTTCAACGTGAGTTTGTTTAATTTTTATATAATCGATACACATTCGGAAGGAGCCTTCTTTCTTCTTGACAAATAAAATCGGTGCATCCCAGAGTGATTGACTAGGGCGGATAAAACCCTTTTCCTGAAGTTCTTTAAGTTGGGCGGTCAACTCTTGCATCTTGGTCATGGCTAAGCGATATGGTGCGTTGGCCACGGGAGGAGCGTTAGGAATAAGATCAATTCGGAAATTAAGTTGACGAGATGGAGGCAAACCCGGTAGGTCATCCGGAAATACGTCCATGAATCCATTAACCACGGACACGGCTTTTAATTCGACTTTTGTGACGTTGACATTATATACTTCACATCCCACGGCTCGGTCGTTTCGCCTTGAACTATTAACCCTTCACCATTTTCTAACAAAATTCTCACTACTCGCCTACCACAATCTACAATCGCGCTCATTGCCGACATCCAATCCATCCCCACAATTACATCAAAACTACAGGTATCGAAAGGGACTAGATTTTTGAGAGACGGATAGTCACATAATTCTAAAGTACATTCACGAACTACATGGTCAATTTTTTGTTAACCCGCCATTTACCATTTCAAGTTCGAAGTAATACGACAACGGACTAAGGCCAGTATCAACCAAAGGCGCGAAATCATTGGAAACAAGGCTAAAATCGGCACCGGAGTCAAATAATATGGTGGTATATTGGTCGTTGAGTAAGAAAGTATTTGCAACGACGTTAAGATTAATACGAGTCTCTGCCTCAATCACTGCAAAAGCTCTTCCTTGGAGAGCAAGTTGTTGTGGAGCTTGTTGTTGGTGGTCGATAAGATTGGGGCACTTATTTCGGTGGTGCCCATGACTACCACACTCATAACAAGTACCTCGGGTCATCGGGGGATTTCGAACATTGATCGGAATGGCACTCAAAGAAAAGCACGATGATTGGCGGAATACATTTTTGATGGTTCACCCACTCGATTCTCTTACGTCCTTCACGATTACCACGGCCTCCACGACCCTCTACTTCTTTGATTTCCTTGATCAACCGGTTTCTCTTACTCGTCTTGGCGCCCATAATTCATGTTAGCTCTCCATGGTCTATCCATCTTTCCTCGAACACACGTGTTGGATTACCAAGTTAATCCTCACAATTCACACACGAACATTCGCAATTAACCGCCACATAACAAACAATCCAAAATTAAACTATCCTAAGCCATTACAAGGACACGTATTTCTACGGGGATATTATCATGGCAATAAACTATGTTATCAACATCTTATTCGCATTCTAGCTAATCACACAATTCCAATTCAACCACAACCGAATATTCAAATCAACATTCAAGTTCAATTATAACGAGGCAAAGCATCATCGTTTTCATTTGATTCCAAATCAATCCCACATTTCAAAAGCCATTTAATACAAATATAAAAGGGGTCAAGTCATAACAAGGCGGGTAAAGCATAGTCCGAATCTAACTTCAACATTCAATACATTAAAGGTGTATGTATACAGGGTGTACTAGCGGCTAACCCTCCACACCGTTAATATATTGAATTGATGTCAGGACTCGGTTCCGTTATGCCCTCTAAGTATTGTCGGGTATGTATACAGGGTGTACCAGCGGCTAACCCTCCACCTAACCAACACTCATTAAGCATACCGGGTTACCTACTATACTTCATCCACAATGCGCAATCCACGAGGTCATTAACTTTATATGACATAGGGTAACCATAGATTTGTTGATCAGGCGCCTCTAGGGTTACCGAGTGTCATACTCCGTTAATGCCATCATTTCACTTGTTAGGGTTAAACAATAAAACTATAAGAATATACGTTAACGTTCATTCGGCAAGTCACGGTGTATCCCGATACTAACACATACGTCCATCAAGCCATCACATAACAATCAAGTCAACAATCATGAAAAACCTACGAACTCCGTTTAAACAAGTTTTATGCGTCATACAATTCACGTTGCACACAAAATTTCCTATCATGCATGCTAATATGAAATGTGGGTGCAATGGCTATAGGCTAGGTCAATCCACCTAATTCTCTACAACCACGGCTCTGATACAATTCTGTAACACCCCAACAAGGCGGAATCATGAGGGTTACATACTAAGCACAACACGACATGGAAATTACGTAGAGTAAATCTAAATGCATAAAAAGGATCAAATAATCCATACGAACCAATCAATAATGCAAGTATCCGGATCACACATAAGCATAACCCCTAATCGGGAAATGAATCACGGATCCAAGAGGTCCAAGTCCAAGTCTAGCATCAAGCAAACAATCATCCAATACGTCTTTGAGCTAACCTGTTCACCTGAAAAGTGTACTAAAATGGGTCAACATAAAGTTGGTGAGTTCGTAGGGGTAAGTAATAGAATCAAGTGTCGGGATAACAACCGTTAACGATATACGAGGATTAGAATACCTAATCACGTCCAAGGAAAACCCTAAAAGGTTTCACGTTATCACAAATCAATACAAGTCAACGTTTACGTCCAATAATCGTTCATACGCAGGTTCAACAACCCGTTTACGCAGGTTTAACAACCCGTTTACGCAGGTTAAACAACCCGTTTACGCGGGTTAAACAACCCGTAACCCACGGTTATGATCATGCCGGGTGTGGATACGTCAATCGACCGTTCACAGTTACACTATATACAAAAATACGTTTTAATACAATATCGTCAAAATAACGTTTTTACGCAGGTTAAACAACCCGTATCGGTGGCAATGATCATACCGGGTGTGGATTCGTCAATCCACCGTTCACGTCCACGTTTACATAATATATATATATATAATAACCATAACGATCATAACGAATATATATAATCTTTATTTGGTTATAACGAACATATAACGAACATAACGGTCATAAAACGTACATAACCATCATAACGAATATATAAACTAACGTCTCGAATCACATCATAACGTATCTAGTTAACAACCACACAATGCACATACACTTCATACGATTCTACTTTCAAGGAATCATAGATGCTTATATATAGGGTCACCCGCAGCCTTCCCACCACATCTACAACTCATTGAAAGTATAATTGTCTTTCATGTATGTACAACTATCCAAACCACAACATGTATTCACAAATGAAAGCATAATTAACCAAACAACAAACCAATACGTAACTCGAACAATCAATCAAACAAGTATGTACACTTTTCAGCCCGAATCTCAAATGAGTAGGGAGTTACGAAACTCACCTTTGCCTTGTATCGTCAAGTGAAAATTAATTATAAGTATTTGACGAGTTACAATTGTCCCGAATCCTTCAACGATCACAACCTATCATTATTTGTATACGACACGGGTATTAATATAAGTACGTATCTCATTTTCATTTGTATATATATTTTTTATTCGTATTCATGTTTATATAAATATGGTTTTAGGTAAAATAAAACAAGTATTAAAGTAAAACAAATAAAACAATATGTTTCTATTCACAGAAAATCACCGTGCATCATGAAAATCATCGTGCATCAATTGCTTCGTTAATCTTCGTGCATCAATTTAACCATGATCTAAGGGTCAAGATCTTGTCCTATTTGTTTTACTTTAATACTTGTTTTACAATACCAACCCCTATATATATATATATAGTACAAATGTACACATATACATACATATATCCATAAATAAAGATCCAAGTTTCATCGACTTCGTACTACGATCTACATGTTCATATATATATTATATCATATATGCATATATATATATAGCTTGCTCGACAACGACTAGGGTTAGGGCTCTCTCGACTCTAGACACTTTCCAAGGTCAGAATATAATCCCAAGGAACCCGAGAAACAGTTTAAACGAAAGCTCGAATCGATTCAAGTATGTTAAACCCAAGACTAGAAATCTGGAAATTCAAATGAACCACACCACCGAAAATTACGGTGGCTGTGGCGTAGGGTTACGGTGGTTAAGCTGGGCTCAGCGTAAGGTACGGCAGAAACTGGCGTAACAGACGGTGGTTTAGTTTGGCTTGGCGTAGGGTACGGTGGGTTCCACCGTAAGGTACGGTGGCTCCCAAAACTCCATTTCAGCGTCTTCAATGGCGTAGACAGAAGATTCAGGACGTAAGGTGTATTTGACTGATGCAGACCGGCGTAAGGTACGCCAGGGAGGGCGTAGCATACGGTGAACAGGGCAAGCTCGGCGTAAGATACGCCGGAAATGGCGTATCATACGGTGGTACTGAAATAGGGACGATCTGGGCAGCCAAGAACAAGAACAAACTGCAGTTGACTTTTTAGTCAACTTTGACTTTCATGCTTAAAACTCTAATTCGTTGCTGAGGGATCGATTTGATGGAAATTCAGAGATGTTTTAGGCTTGAATAATCTAGATGGACGTTAACAAATCCAAAGTTCCTTTCAATTCGATCGTACATCATCATTTTTGAAATTAAACTTGTTTTTGACCTAAAATATATATATACCTATTTAAAAACCTATATTATAGATATAATATATAGATAGAGAGATGATACCTATTTAAAAACCCTAATTTCGGTTTGAAGAGGTTTTAACCCGAATTGTTCACATGTAATGTTTATGTTAGACTAGGAACATGATTTCAAACATAACCCACTCAAAGATTCGACCCAAAACGTCCTACAAGTGAAGAGACCCGTTTTTGACCCACTTTGTCCATAAAAACCCTAATTCGACCCATTTATTGTTTTGGCTTGATTTTTGACTAAATGACACTTGTATATAATTAAAGATATACTTACAAACATGAAATGATAGTTTTGAGGTGAATTTGACTTACCAAATCTTCCACTAGAAGCTCAAACCCGAATTTAAGCTATAATCCAAGATTTCTTGCACTTGAAGATTCGATCTCTTGATATGATGATTAGATGATGATAAAGATGATTATTTTAACTTGAATTTAGTTCAACTAACAATAAATGATATGAGAATTTAGAGAGAGGGATGGAAGCATTTAGTGAGAGGGAGAGGGGGTGGGAGATGAATTGCATGAATGGGTGGATAAGGGTGGAGGGAGGTGATTGAGGGATTTGAGATAAGATTGGGTCAATGGTGGTGGTTCATGGGTCATGGGTTGACCCATGGATCACCCGAATACGTTTCTAGTTAACTTATAACTCGTTTTACGTCCTAACCCGATCAATACGTTCACATAGTCTCGTTAGCATAAACACGCGTTCTCTAATTCATAATTAAGTAAATGAATTTGTCACGTTAACTAGAATAATTAATCATTTAACACGTTTAGGTCAACGGTTCAAGAATCAAATAACCACGTTTATTACAAGTCAAACAGGTCAAAATTTACAAATGTTACAAATTCGGTTTTGTTTGGTTCATTTTTTGTTCTGATTTATAAAATTGTAAAGTCCCTCACACGATGGTTTAACCCACGAGTGTAAAATACAAGACAAGTATGAACTAGACTTGGACTAGTATTACTTCAATATAAATATGAAAGAATATAAACAAAGTAATAAATGACTTAAGCAATATTTAAACAAGTAAATAAATGGTGGAACAAATGTAGTTTTCAAGTGTATTTTCTTTATTGATGTATAAACAAAATACAAGATCGTTGCGGAACCTAGATATACACGTATGTAAGTATCTAAACAATCTTTGAATTACAAGTGATCTATACTTGCTAAATAAACTCCTTTGATCGATATACTTAGAGTTGTGAAGTATAACTGTTTAGATCGAGAGTATTTAAGCAAGTTCACCAATTTGCTAAAAAAAGTGATTTTCTCAAAGAAATGACTTTGTATTTATAGGCAACAAAATTCACCAGTGAATTTTGTGCCGTACAAATATGGTTGCATACATTTAATGATCCGACAAGAACATTAAATGTATTGGATAAGGAATAAGGATAAAGTCACACCAAGTGCAAGTGTATCCTTTTATCCAACCACCTTTACACACGTATACTTTGGTAAAGAACAAGTGGATTGTTCTTTGGAAAGTGTGTAAAGGCTAAAGTCAAATCCTCGATATCAGTGTTCAGACTTGTAAGGTCTAGAACACTGACAATCCTCCAGTGTACAGATCTGGTAAGACTTCCAGTGGACTCTGCCATTTGTAAGTCTTCTTTATTCTGACTTCAGTCTTTGACTTCAGTGAGAACGTATTCAGTAGAGTTGATCTGGACTGGGGTGAAGTCCAGTGAGCTCATCTGGAGAATACTCCAGATTTCCTATACAAGTATTTGCTCACTGGTCTTCCATTATTTCTGGACAAATCTTCAGAGGGACTCCAGATTCCAGTAGAATATGTTTCTGGACAGATCTTTAGTAAGGCTCCAGTAGTCGAGTCTGGAGCGAGTCCAGTAAATCTGGACCTAACAAATTCCCCCTATTTGTTTAGAAATAATGCAAGTGTTTTCAGGTTTATAGATATACAAATTTGTATGCCTGGAAAACACTTAGTCGATTTAAGTCTAAAAAATCTAAGTTACTGAACAACACTTTATAGATCATGAGTGTTTTCAGTTTCATTCTTTAAGTTCTAACTTAGACTAAATCTGATCATTTACTTATATGAATTTGAAAATTGCAACTAAAATTTACTTTCATCAACTGGAAAATAATTACAACTTTCATCAAACTAATTACAATAAGTACATGATAAAAGATTCAGGCCCTTCTTTTTGATGACTGCCCTGGTGCATCTTCAGTAGCCTCCTCTTTGGTGATGGAGATGATGGAACAGACACTGGTGGTCTCAAACCCAACACAGCTTCCATTTGTTGTATTCTTCTCCAGACCTTCTCAATTCTTTTCATAAAAGCCTTAACATCTGGAGATAAATCAGTTTTACCTTTAAAAGTCAATCCTATCTCCTTCAGTTCAGTCCATCCAAAAGCTTGGACTGTTGTATCTTTCCTTTCATCTTTAAAGTTACCCTCCCTGGTCAACTTTACATGAAATCTGGTCATTCCTTGATGATTTTCAGCCAACTTGATTTCAGCATCAACAATCTTTCTAGCATTTGCCCTGAAATTCATCATTTGATCATAAGATGCCTTCTGCTTTTCCATCTGGACCATATATTCAGTTTCCTTGGATACACCACTCTGTTGTCCTTCAGTGGACTGGAGTTGTTGGCGATTTATTCTCAGAGAGGTATCCAGGGGAATGAAAGTGCTCACATCAGCATCCTTTATTGCCTTGATTTGTTTGGCAGTAAGCTTCGGCAGACCAGTCAATCTCTTTCTGTACTCTACTCCAGAGCACCAGCGATTTTCCTTATCTTTCTTGGAGGTCACCAGTTCCTCCTCTCTGCCTTATCAACTCTGGAATAGTAACCACCATAAATTAATGAATCATATACCTGTTCTTCTTCAGCGTAGAACGAGCGTATATGAACATCATTCAATGCATCTAGACATTGATGAACTCTGGGATCATCCTTCATCTACTTGAACACTTCAATGTTAATGCCTAACCTTCCAGCATTGTAAGAGTCCAGAGTCCCATGATTAGCCATATCCCTATGATGGGCCAGCAGTTCATCTCTTTGGTTTGTCTTGAAAATTTCAATCATGATGCATTGTTGTTGCAGTTTCTTCGAGGTGTCATCATCAACATCTAGTTCAACATTTTGTTCTTCTTCTTCAGATACCTGTTCTTTTCCTTTTCTCTTAACAGATTTCAAAGTTGTTGGGATATCTGGAAAAGATTCAAACCTGGGCTCACTGGCATCAGTACCAGTAGCCTCTTCAGTGCTAAGAGCTCTTTGTGCCAATAGTGCACTGGCATCAGTACCAGTCACTTGTTTTCTTTGCACAACACTTTCAGTGGCAACAGCCCTTACAACTTCCTCTTCTTTCTTATTAGCCCTTCTTGGTCACCAGATGATGGAACAGATGATTTTTCCCCCTTGGAATGATCAACAGTCCTGGACTTGAGATCATTCCATATTTCTTCCATCATATGTCTATCCAGAGAACCAAAAGTTCTCCCTTGTTCTGGCATAGCATCAGTCATACCTTTCTTGAGTGCCAGCACTTCTTTCTTCATGTTTTCAATTTCTTCTGGCAAGTGCTTAGGCAACTCAATGTTTACCATCTGAACAACTTCAGGCAACAAGCTATCTTGAATGGTTCGTAGAACTGAAGCAGAGATATCATCAGTGATTGTTTTCAGCATATCACCCCTAAATTTTCTAACAATTTCATCACTAAGGGTGCTGACAATATCATTCTGATCTAATGTTGGCCTGCTCTCCAGTGCACCAACCCTTGTAACTAGCTTCTCAACCTCTTCTTTCAGACCTGCCAGTGGTTGAACTAATTCATCTTTCACTGCAGTCTGAACAGAACTTACCAGTCTTGTTCCAAAACCCTGGACTGCCACTTTAATGTTTTCAGAATTGCGATTAGTGGCCAGTACCAGTTCTTCTAACTTTTCAAACACCATCTTCTCATTCCCAGCAAACAAGTTCATTTCTGATGCTAAATTATTTGATAATAGGGATTTGAAATCAGAAATAACCTGGGAAGAGCTCTGGAGTGATCTCTCAGGTCCGCCACCTTACTAAGAAGGCCTTGGACCTCGGTTGAAGATGAAGTGGAGAGACCACTGGGTGGTTCCAGATGAGAAGTCATTCTCTCCATTACTGGCACTTGTGCCCAGACCTTGTTCAGAAGGGTTAACTGGAGATTCAATGAGTGGTGGTTGAGTTTGTGAAGATTGAATGAATGGAGTGAAGTATGGAGTTGATTGTGGAATTGAAGGTGGTGGAGGTGGTGGTGGTGGTGGCATGCTTGATTTTGGTGGGGGTGGAGGCATTTCAGTTTCTGGAGGGGTAATATTTGTTTCTGGTGGAGGTGGTGGCATTTCTGGAAGACTTTCAACTTGCACACTATCTTCACCCAGAAAGTTCATATCTATATCAAGATTTTGACCTTCAGAAATGGGAGAATCGGCCCCATCCCAAAACATATCACCAGTAACATCATCACCAGCCGATGTACCAGCCTGATCACCAGCCTGAACATTCAAATCAATCTGAGCCTCTTGCTCATCAGACTGGACAACTTGTTCTACCTGCTCACCAACCTGTTCATCAAACTGGGCCATATTTTCTATCTGCTCATCCAACTGGCCAACAACTTCTACATTCTCACTCTGGTCAATATTTTCAACATTCTCCTCTTCAAAAATGGGAGACCCATCCACATCCATTACATCACCAGCCTGTCTTGCTGGGTTTACCTGGACTCCACCTCTCATCAGACGCCTACTAGATCTAGGTCGTCTGGTGAGATCAACATTTTCTGGTTGCATACCTTCTTCTGGAGCAACTTGCCTTATTGGTTGTACCATCTCGACAACCTGAACATCTTGGTCATCACCAGGACTATCAACAACTTGTACTCTTCCTGGTGCCTCTACTTGTTCCCTTTGAAATGTCAACATTGCTGGAGGAATATCTACCTCTCCAGTTCTTGATTGAAGGTTGTTCAAGTCCCTCATAAACTCACTCACTGAAAAGTGAGTAGTATCAAAGTCATACTGGTCTCCTAGGGCATTTCTAAACATAAGGGAAAGAAAACGAATGAATGGAACATGGGGTTTTCTCCCTTTAGCTTTCAATCGATCCACCAAATCATTGAATAAGATCTGAGCAAAATCTACTCTTATTCCGAACCACAAACAATAGGCAATCTGGAGCTGGGTTTGATTTATCTGATCAAGACCCCCAGAACTACCTCCCAGACATTCAACCAGGTGTGTGAAGAAAAATCTCCACGAGTCTGTCAATCTGCTCATATAAATAGTCCCCTTTCTTAATAACTGGCCATGGTCATCAACAATTTCTGTATGCCCCATCAACCTGCACACTTCCCTGTAATTTATGCCAGTGGGAAGTTCGACGGGCAACTCATTTTGGTCAAGATAATTCAACTGTAAAACTGACCTGAGTAAATTCACCGAGAAATTGAAAGATCTGGTACCACCCCTTAGAGTATAAGAAATTGATGAGGTTTCTTCATTGTAAAATGCGAAGTACCAGAATTCACATAAATAATCATGGTACATTCTCCCTGGATTTAAGGTTAATGCACCATACAGAGGAGATGAGAGAAAGAAAGTATTCAATCTCCCAATGATAGATTGAGCAGGATGAGCACTGGAAAGCTTGGCCATCCAATTATTCATGTTGATTCGAATAGCTTTTGCTTCAAGAGTGATGTGTCTAGGTTTAGTAACATCATCAACCGGAGCATATTCGGCAGATAAAAGGTTTTTGGGTGCCATTTATGATTGAAAGATGAAGATGAAATTGAATAAATTTAGGGTTTATGAAGAAATTAATGAATTTGCAGTTAATATGAGAGATTTAATGATAGGAAAAGAATGAAGGAATTGAATGAAGGAATTTGGGAGTAAATGTTCGAAGTAAATGTAAAGTGAAAGTGAAAGTGGGTATATATAGGAGAGATGTGGAACTCAAACGATTAATTTGAAAGTATCAAATACAATTTTTGATCGTGTTCTGAGATCCGCATTAATTACATCACATCACACATAAATGTGTGATGGTTCACCGCCCACAAAAACTAACAACTTGTTCTTTTTGTCTTCCCAAGGTAAAAATACCATCATTTCGTTTGAAAAAATTACATGCCACGTAGGATTTATAAGATAAATATCTTTGAAAAAGTTTGCTTACGTGGCACACACAATGACCAAGTATTTAAAAAAATATATTGTGACTCAATTCAGTCCATCTGAAGGTTGACTAGACACTCCAGTATCACTGGTGGATTAGTCCAGTAAAGCATGTACTGATGGTACACTGGAGGGACACTCTAGTAAAGTACCAGTGAAAACCATTTTGAAAGACTGGTAACTTCAAACATGCACGTCAACTAATACAGACAAATGAGAGGGACACATTTACAAGAAGACAAAAGTATCCTCAAACACGCACTTCAACCTGTCCAATTACCAGTGAGAGGGACACATTTACAAAGCACCAGTAATATTTTCTGGACAATTCGTCCAGTAAGAAAATTTTGTCCAGTGAGAAAAAAATTAATAAATTCCCTTTGAACTTTAAACATTTTTTAAGAAAAATATATCTTTCAAAGTCTTCCCCTGGAATGTTGATCCAGAAATAAATTTATGAATTTGACAACAGCAACAGCGATTTGATCAGTATATGTTTATGTTTTTTAATATGTAATCATAGACTTATGTTATGTTTAAACTTGTTATTTGGACTTAAGTAATGTGAATGATTACATATTGATCAGAGTTTTTGTATGTTTAATGTTTACGGCTTGTATGAATGTGATTATAAGTAACATACAGATACAAGTGATAAACTAGTCACGTTTTAAGTAATTAAAGTATACTTAAAAGATGACAAAAGAAAGTGTGTACAAGCTCGTGCTACAGTAACACGAGTTTGACTAAACTCGTGGTCATCACGTGTTTAAATATAAAACACGCGTTTGCTAATGGGCTTTGGGCTTTAAGGTATACGGTCCATAATTAGCACGCGTTTATGAACAGTAATAAATACTCACACTTAATACGTAATTAACAACACTTAATTAAGAGATTACGACTAAACTCTGTCAATTAAGCAAACCCGCGCGCGTTTAAGGTCTTAGGTTGTATTAAAAACGAAAGACGATAATTTAATTAACCAAACAGGTTATCACGAGAGGATTCCGCACTCTCGTCATAACTATAAGCGTTCTCGTGTACGATCAGTCCACAAGGACCTACAAGAAATAAATTTATGAATCTTTAAATCAAAGATCCTTAGTAGTACACAATGGCGTTCAATACTAAGGTTCCAGATTTAAGGGTTTAACATTCCCAACTCACCAACAAGATATTCAAATGTTTTGACATCCAGTGGTTTCGTAAAAATGTCAGCGAGTTGTTTGTCAGTGGGGATAAAATGGAGTTCAATGTTTCCTTTCACAATATTATCACGAATGAAGTGATACCTGAGATCAATGTGCTTGGTTTTGGAGTGCATGACTGGATTGTTTGAGATAGCAATGGCACTGGTATTATCACAAAAGATGGAGTCTTTGAATACTTAATACCATAATCAAGCAACTGGTTCTTCATCCAGAGTATCTGAGCACAACAACTGGCTGCAGACACGTATTCAGCTTCAGCAGTGGACAATGAGACTGAAGTTTGCTTTTTACTGGTCCAACTGACCAGTTTGCCACCAAGGAAATGACATCCACCAGTAGTGGATTTCCTGTCTATCTTACAACCTGCATGATCTGAATCTGAATAACCCATTAGATCCATGCCTGAGCCTTTGGTACCAAAGACCTAGACTGGGGACACCTTTAAGGTACTTCAGTATGCGCTTTACAGCAAGCATATGAGATTCCTTTGGATTAGACTGATATCTGGCACATAAACATGTTGAAAACATAATATCTGGTCTACTGGCAGTTAAATACATCAGTGAACCAACCATGCCTCTATAGACATTGGTGTTCACTGGTTTACCATCTGGATCGGAGTCCAGTGTCAGTGGTGCAGAAATTGGAGTTGGTTTAGATGGTGAAGAGTTCATATCATATTTCTTTAAAAGATCTCTAACATATTTTTCCTGATTAATAAAGATGCCATCTTTGTTTTGTTTAATCTAGAGTCCAAGAAAATATGTTAATTCACCCATCAAACTCATTTCATATTCAGTGGACATTATTTTCGAAAATTTCTTGCACATGTTTTCATCAGTAGACCCAAAAATAATATCATCAACATAAATTTGTACCAGTAACAGATTACCTCGTTCATGAAGAATAAATAAGGTATTGTCAATTGCACCTCGTTTAAAACCATTTTTCAATAAATGTTTAGTCAGAGTGTCATACTAGGCACGTGGGGCTTGTCTGAGGCCATATAGCGCTTTGTCCAGACGATATACCCAATGTGGATGCTTTTCATCAACGAAACCTGGAGGTGTCTGACATAAACTTCTTCTTCAAGCTTTCCATTCAAGAAAGCACTCTTTACATCCATCTGGTAGACCTTGAAATGATGATGAGCAGCGAATGCTAAGAATATTCTGATCGCTTCAAGTCTAGCCACTGGAGCAAATGATTCATCAAGTCGACATCTGACTGGCAGTAGCCTTGTGCTACCAGTCTGGCCTTGTTTCTGATTACGTGGCCATCTTCATCTACTTTGTTTCTGAAGACTCATCTTTTTCCAATTGGTTCTTTCTTTCCAACTGGGAAAGGAACCAGATACCAGACCTTGTTCCTTTCAAACTGGTGAAGCTCTTCTTGCATAGCAGTCACCCAGCTTGGATCTTCCATAGCCTCGTCAATCTTCTTTGGTTCATTCTAGTGATAAGAAACTGACATATAAGCATTGATCACTGGAGGCTCTTCTGGTCTGAACTCCACGAATGGAGTCACCTATGATCTGATCAATAGGGTGAGTTTTTGTCCATCTGGAGTATTGACCAGGATTGTTACTGACAACAATATCAGTGCAAGAATTCAGTTGAGTCTCCTCTGGAGTTGCTTCTGGAGGAGGATCTTGCCAGATTACTTCAGTATCTTCATCAGAATCATTTAAATCACGATTTGCATCATGAAATTCTTCATTTGAAGGTATTTCCTGGAGTACTGGTTCAGTTTGAATCTTCATTTGAACACAATTCTGGTATGCTCTCAACTGACACTGATACTGGGGGAGTAGCACGAACATCTGAACCAATATTAATTTCAGAGGGTAGTTTGAAATTAATAGAAGGATAGAATGGAGTACTACTGGAAAGTTTCTTTTCTGAACAGGTTCCAGATCAGGATGACTGGAAACTGTGTCTGGTGAATCTTCAATTTTGTCGTTTATTGGATCAGATTCACAAAAGACAATTGGAGTTACTGGGGGAGTGTCAAGGGCTGGTTTGTTGATTGCAGCATTTGATTCATCGAAAGTAACATGTATGGATTCTTTCACTATCTCCAGTCTCTTGTTGTAAACTCTGAAGGCTTTGCGAATGGCTGAATATCCTAAGAAATATCCTTCATCAGCTTTGGCATCAAATTTGCATAACTGACTGGAGTCGTTCAGGATGTAAACTGGACATCCAAAAACGTAAAAATAACCAATATTTGGTTTTCTATTTCTCAATATTTCATAAGAAGTCTTCTTGTGTCGCTTCACGTACACTGATCGATTCTGGGTGTGGCAAGCAGTTGCAATTGCTTCAGCCCAGAAACTGGTAGGAAGACCAGATTCAGCTAGCATACTCCTGGCAGTTTCTATCAGCGTTCGATTTTTCCTTTCTACCACTCCATTCTGCTCTGGAGTGCGTGCTGATGAGAAGTTCTGGGAGACGCCAGTGTCAGTACAGATTTCTCCAGAGTTGCATTCTGGAATTCTGTTCCATTGTCACTTCTTAACTGACACACTTTTCGCTTATGCTTCAGTTCAATCTGCTTGATAAGAGAGATGATTTCAGCAGCAGCTTCATTTTTAGACCTAAGAAAGACCACCCAACAATATCTGGAGAATTCATCTACGATCACCAGGGTGTATCTTTTACCAGCACGAGTCTGAACATTCACTGGACCAAAGAGGTCCATATGAAGCATGTGAAGTGGTTCAGTAATGCTGAAATTATGTCTGGTCTTGAAACTGGCACGTTTCTGCTTTCCCATCTCACATCCTGGACATGGTCTCCTTTTTGAAGGAAACTGAAGGTATCCCATCTGCAAGTTGTTTTCTGGACAACTTGTTAATGTTTTGAAATTTAAATGGGATAACCTTTTATGCCATAACCAGTTTGTGTCTTCATCAGCTTGAGTGTAGAAACATTGCTCTGAAGAAGAGCTTTCCATATCCATCACATACACGTTCCCTTTTCTGGGAACAATCAACACTACCTTCCAGTCCTTGTTGAATACGATGCCCTGAGCAACATTGAATAAGACTTGATAGCCATCGTCACCAGTTGGCTTACACTGATCAAGTTATATTTCAAACCATTCACAAATGCAACACGTGTAAACTTGACTTGTCCATTGTTCAGAACACCATATCCCTCAGTCTTTCCACAACCATCATTTCCAAAAGTGATGGAGGATCCATCAGAAATGGTGAACTCCTCCAGTAGGGTCTTACATCCGGTCATAGTCCTGCCAGCTGCACTGTCAAGATACCAGATATATTTCTTTCGATCGCCCTGCACATCCACCAGATATTATCAGTTAGATTTGGGAACCCATCGACTGATGGGTTCACTGGATCCTCCCTTATGGATCCCTGGGGGTATCTGGTTGAGTTCACTTTCTTCAACAGTAGTTTTTGTTGAAAACACTACTGGAGTTGATAGTTTAGAAACCTTTTCTTTTTCTCAACTGGAGAAATAAATTTGTCTTTCTTTGCAAAAGGTTTAGTATTTTGTCTAGGGTCAGATGAAGTACCCTCAATAAAGTTTAAACTTGCGTTAAAACTTTGAAATTGATGAGTCAGTGTTTGAATCTGGCTCTCTAACCTGGACAAAACATTTTCATCAGATGATACCTGAGCCTTTCCAGTTGTAGGCTTAGGTAGGGGATTGTTCTGAGGCAAAGGTCTATTCTGCTTAACCTTTTTAACTGGAGCAGTCATCTGGACAGCTCCAGTCTTAATCCTCTCCTTGTCTACTGATTCCCTCATGCACACCTTTGCTCCCCCTATTCCATACTCTTTCCACTTCAACCATTTCCCACCTACTGATAATCCCCTGTCCCTACCCCTTCATCCCCCCCCTCTCCTGCATACCCTCCTATTATACACACCCTCCCCCCCACCCCCCCCCTCCGCTCACCTATTCCCCTACCCCCGGCACCCATTTTACCAAGCTTCCCTCCTACCTTTCCTTCCCCTCATCACTCCCCTCTCTCCCTTCCACACTTTCCATCTTACTCCCTTCCTTCTTCACTTTCCTCCCCATTGGCATCCTGTACCCCACCCTATCTCCCTTTCTACCCCCCTTCTTTCCCTCCCCCCACTTCTCCCCCTCCGTCTTCTTCTTCCTCTCGTGCACCTTACTTTCAGCTTCTAAACGCTTCCCCCCACTCCCCACCCCCTCCAATCCCTCCCCCCATACCCCACGCTCCCGCGTCCATCTCCCCCGTCCCCCTAATTTCTCCCTAGCCCTCCAACCATGACACTACCCCCATCCCTACCCCTTCACTCTTATTTTCTTTCTCACCCCTCCGCTCTCCCCCCTCTTCTACACGCTCTCCCCTATCTTGCTTCGTTCTTAGGTAGGGGATTTTTTTCTATTCTGCTTAACATTTTTAACTGGAGCAGTCATCTGGACAGCTCCAGTCTTAACCTCTGGGCAAAGAACTGGGAAAGTATTGGCCTTGGGAGTTACAGGCTCATCATAAACAGTGGTGGGCCTGAATCCCTCTGGTAATCGATCGATTACTGGTATTAATGATGCTACATGAGTATTTCCATCTAAATATGCACGTTTTTGAGCAGGAAATTGTTTTACACAAGCATCATATGGCTTTTTGGTTTCTAGCCATGATTTTATTACCAGTTTTCTTTCTCTAAAATGATTTCAAGATCTTGTTTTTCTTGAATCAATTGTTCAGTTACCAGAACCTGGGCTTGAAATGCCAGTTCAATGTCTTGAAGTTCTTTTAATTTTGATTTTAAAGAATTTATTTCAGAAGAATCTGTTTCTAGACCATTTAGACTGTCAAATCTAACAGTTTCCACAAAAATTAAATCAGAATTTAGAGCTTTAGCGATGTCCAATTTAAGTTCAGGATTAGTTTCAAGATCATACTCACTAACCTTTTTAATAACAATGTCGACCCAACGACAGATGTGACATCATCCTCACCAGATGCTCTTGATCTGCCAGAGCCATAAAACAACAATCTCTTTCCTCTCTTCATCGACTGATGAATCATCAGAGGGAACCCATGCTTCTTCAGTAGTTGCTATCATGCATTTGTTATTGTCTTCAATCTGTTTAGACAAGAGAGCAATCTGAGCCTTAAGCTTTTTGTATTTCAATTTATAGCTATCATCAGGCTTGTTATAAGAAGCAGTTGGACCAGACTGAGAGACAAACTGACTGGACCTGCACTCTTTCATGAAATGACCTTTTCTGCCACACTTAAAGCATGTCAGATTGGTCTTGTCAGTGAAAGAACTGGGTGCATGTTGTCCAGTGGGCCTATTTGCTCTGGCCTTAAAACGGTTAAACGTTTTGGCCATCATTGCAACCAGGTCATCACTGTCAGTTTCATCACAGTCTGGAGAGATATCATTAAAGACTCCAGAATCCATTAGTTCAGACATCATCTTCTTCATAGAAAATACATTCTCAGAAGATATTAATGCCGCACAAGGTGGTGCAGTATTAGTGACCACTGTGGAACTACTGGAAGAATGATTAAAAGAATCTTTTTCTGCCTCAATCCTCTGGGCTTGATTTTCTTCAGTGAATCTGAAGGCTCCATACAATGTTGACAAAGTATGGGAATGCAAGGTTTTACCTTGCCTCAAGACCAGAATCATGTGAGACCATTTTGTTGGAAGAATATCACAAAATTTCTCCAGAAGTATATCCTTGTCTTTTTCTACCCCTAGTCCTCTTAACTGGTTTATGATGCTCATAAATCTGGTGTAAGTACCAGTAAGGGACTCATTGGGGAGAGCAAAAAATGACTCATACTTTTTGTTTAAGGAGACTTTTCTGGTAACAACAGTATCATCACATCCCTCATGCTGGTTTACCAGTTCATCCCACATGCTTTTGGCACTGGGATAGAGAACTAGTGTGGGAATAAGAGTTTCTGGAACAGCTCCGAGGATCATATTTTTAAGAAGTGTATCAAGATTTACTAATCTTTTCTCCTCTTCGGACCAGTGTTCCTCTCTCTTTTCCCTCCCACTTCTTGATCCTGTAGGGTCAAGAAGTGCATTGATAGGAAGTCTTGGCACATAGGGTCCTTCGTTAAAATTTTCATCATATTCCTTTCAATACCAGTAACATGCAATATTATCCTTGCTTTCCACGTACTAAATTCATCACTGCTCCCATTGAATTTAGGAACAGGATTATTCGAGTAATGCACATGCACATGTGGAGAAGCAGGAGGAGGAGGAGGTGGATTGTTATTTCCAGTGGGTGGTTCATTAAAAATAGTTTCATGAGTTTCTTGTTGATTTTCTGGGATTGCCATCGCGAAACAGATCTAGGTAAGTATATTAACCTTCTGCTCTGATACCAATTGTAAAGTCCCTCACACGATGGTTTAACCCACGAGTGTAAAATACAAGACAAGTATGAACTAGACTTGGACTAGTATTACTTCAATATAAATATGCAAGAATATAAACAAAGTAATAAATGACTTAAGCAATATTTAAACAAGTAAATAAATGGTGGAACACAAATGTAGTTTTCAAGTGTATTTTCTTTATTGAAGAATAAACAAAATACAAGATCGTTGCGGAACCTAGATATTACACGTATGTAAGTATCTAAACAATCTTTGAATTACAAGTGATCTATACTTGCTAAATAAACTCCTTTGATCGATATACTTAGAGTTGTGAAGTATAACTGTTTAGATCGAGAGTATTTAAGCAAGTTCACCAATTTGCTAAAAAAGTGATTTTCTCAAAGAAATGACTTTGTATTTATAGGCAACAAAATTCACCAGTGAATTTTGTGCCGTACAAATATGGTTGGATGCATTTAATGATCCGACAAGATCATTAAATGTATTGGATAAGGAATAAGGATAAAGTCACATCAAGTGCAAGTGTATCCTTTTATCCAACCACCTTAACACACGTATACTTTGGTAAAGAACAAGTGGGTTGTTCTTTGGAAAGTGTGTAAAGGCTTAAAGTCAAACCCTCGATATCAGTGTTCAGACTTGTAAGGTCTAGAACACTGACAATCCTCCAGTGTACAGATCTGGTAAGACTTCCAGTGGACTCCGCCATTTGTAAGTCTTCTTTATTCTGACTTCAGTCTTTGACTTCAGTGAGAACGTCTTCAGTAGAGTTGATCTGGACTGGGGTGAAGTCCAGTGAGCTCATCTGGAGAATACTCCAGATTCCTATACAAGTATTTGCACACTGGTCTTTAATTATTTCTGGACAAATCTTCAGAGGGACTCCAGATTCCAAGTCTGGAGTAGGGTCAGTTTCTGGACAGATCTTCAGTAAGCTCCAGTAGTCGAGTCTGGAGCGAGTCCAGTAAATCTGGACCTAACAAGATTTACCCTATATAGTATGACAAATAAGCTTAAAACATATATGTTATTTACTTAGCTAATCTTCCAAGGGTTATGCATTTTTGTTAACCAAATTGATTTTATCGCATACTATCACATAAAACATATAATTGATGTTATTTTGTACAATTGAAATGCAAAAGTTCAAATATATTAATATACTAGCTAATCATTCGTGATTTAACCCGTGTCATATAATAAAAGTTTTTGGGTATATATCCCAATTAGTATATATAATAAACGTTTTGCAAATAATTATATATGTTATTTGTGTTGTTAATTAAAACCAAATCGTTTAATAAAAGAGTTTAGGGTTGAAAATAAAATAGAACATAAGTTGGTATAAAAAAGTCTAACATTAAAAATAAGTTTTAAATAAAAATACAATATGACATCATGCATTTCTAGAAGACAACTTGAAAAAAATTTGCTAGCTTGTCAAATACTCAAATAAGATTGTTTTAAAAATAAAAGTTTCTAAAAATAATGTTGTTTTATTTATATAAGTGAAGTGAAGTGATGATTTATTAGGTATACATGATAGATTTAATTACAATATATATGTGTGTCAGTGTTGATTTCATCATAACTTTATGAAAACAATGAAATTATTATTGTAATAAAAATATAAAGACTTCTGACATTTCACCTATCAAACTCACAACTTTAATAGCATATATTATTCAGATTAGATTTAGATTTATGAGATATTAAGTTTTGTTTAATTAATTTTATATAACGAGAGATAGTGCCCGCGCGTTACGGCGGTGAGATGGTGGGGTGATAAGTCATAGGAGGTGATAAGTCATAGAGTGTGATAGCCAAATACTTTAGCCGTACGGGGTGATAGCATAGGAGGTGATAGGTCATAGGAGTGTGATAGCATAGGAGGTGATAGGTCATAGGAGGTGATAGGTCATAGGAGGTGATAGCATAGGAGGTGATAGGTCATAGGAGGTGATAGGTCATAGGAGGTGATAGCATAGGAGGTGATAGGTCATAGGAGGTGATAAGTCATAGGAGGTGATAGCATAGGAGGTGATAGCATAGGAGGTGATAGTCATAGGAGGTGATAGCATAGGAGGTGATAGGTCATAGGAGGTGATAAGTCATAGGAGGTGATAGCATAGGAGGTGATAGGTCATAGGAGGTGATAAGTCATAGGAGGTGATAGCATAGGAGGTGATAGGTCATAGGAGGTGATAAGTCATAGGAGGTGATAGCATAGGAGGTGATAGGTCATAGGAGGTGATAAGTCATAGGAGGTGATAGCATAGGAGGTGATAGGTCATAGGAGGTGATAAGTCATAGGAGGTGATAGCATAGGAGGTGATAGGTCATAGGAGGTGATAAGTCATAGGAGGTGATAGCATAGGAGGTGATAGCATAGGAGGTGATAGTCATAGAGGTGATAGCATAGGAGGTGATAAGTCATAGGAGGTGATAAGTCATAGGCGGTGAGATGGTGGAGGTGATAGGTCATAGGAGGTGATAAGTCATAGGAGGTGATAAGTCATAGAGTGTGATAGCATAGGAGGTGATAGCATAGGAGGTGATAAGTCATAGGAGGTGATAGCATAGGAGGTGATAGGTCATAGGAGGTGATAAGTCATAGGAGGTGATAAGTCATAGGAGGTGATAAGTCATAGAGTGTGATAGCATAGGAGGTGATAGGTCATAGGAGGTGATAAGTCATAGGAGGTGATAAGTCATAGGAGGTGATAGTCATAGAGTGTGATAGCATAGGAGGTGATAGGTCATAGGAGGTGATAAGTCATAGGCGGTGATGATGGAGGTGATAGGTCATAGGAGGTGATAAGTCATAGGAGGTGATAAGTCATAGGCGGTGATAGTGGAGGTGATAGGTCATAGGAGGTGATAAGTCATAGGAGGTGATAAGTCATAGGCGGTGATAGTGGAGGTGATAGGTCATAGGAGGTGATAAGTCATAGGAGGTGATAAGTCATAGAGTGTGATAGCATAGGAGGTGATAGGTCATAGGAGGTGATAGTCATAGGAGTGTGATAGCATAGGAGGTGATAAGTCATAGAGAGATAAGTATACGGCGGTGAGATGGTGGAGGTGATAGGTCATAGGAGGTGATAAGTCATAGGAGGTGATAAGTCATAGAGTGTGATAGCCAAATGCTTTAGCCGTACGGGCTCCGCCCTCGGATTTAAAAATTCGTCGAAAGTATATCGAATGACATCTCTAATGAAAGAACATGAAATTTTAAGAACACCCATATAATTTTTATAATTTATTGATGTACGGTTTTTGAGATAAAAGATTTTGAATGAATTAGAAGAATAAAATGATTTATGGAGGAGAGAGAAAAAATGAGTGGTTGAGATTTGAGGAGAGAGAGAGATAGAGATGTTAAAAAGTTGAAAGTTGAAAAAATTTGAAGGGAATAAATGCTTTACTCGTATAATGTAGTAAAGATTAGAATGAAGTCTAGATTTCCACATAATTCGGACCTAAAAGATTTCATTTGTTTTACTTTGATAGCTACTAAATAAATGTTAATATTCATACTTAATGTTAATATTCATACTTATGTTTACATTACCTTCTATAATAAAGGAATAGGTGGTTTTTTGTCTTTATATGCGTTTTAAGCATAAATAACAGAAGTAGCAATTGTAAAACAAAAATTAGATTTGGTATAGTGGCTGGGCTCTAAGCCTTTGGGGGTGGAGGTCACAGTTCCCCTTCTTCATTTTTTGGAGTTTGTTTCTAATAATAAAGTTTTTGCATTTTGCACCCTTCTCTTTTTCTTTTTACTTTTCTGTCCCTCCTGTTTTTTTTTAATATAATTTTAACCCCCTAACCTTATATGATTTGTGTTTTTTTTAAATCTTTTGTAACATTTTATTTTTTTACATTTATATTTTTTATAACTTTTTAAAATGTTATATATTTTATTCAAATACTATATATTTTGCTTTTTATTCTATACTTTTTTTCTGATTTTTTTGTTGCATTATATATTCTTTTGTATTTTTGTAAATATTTTTTTTAACTATTAACTATTATTCTTTTATAATTTTTTAAAATGCGATATATTTTGTTTTTTAACTATTTTTTTGGTTTTTTATTTTATTTTATTTTTTTGTTTCATTATATATTCTTTGTATTCTTTTAAACATTTGGTTTTTATACTTTTTTCACATGTAACATTTGTTTTTTTATAACTTCTTCATTTGGTTTTCGTATTTCTTTTTGTTTTTTTTTTGTTCTCTTTTTTTTTTGTTTTAGTATATTCCTTTTGTATTTTTTTAACATTTGGTTTTCAATACTTTTTGCCGCCCATAAATTTGTGGTATTTTTAAGCCCGCCCATAAACGCAAACGTTTTTAAAAACTTACGCCGCCCAACGGGCGGCATGAAATTCCTAGTTATATATATATATGCTTGAAATATCTAAGAAAACGCCTACAAAGACACGTATTTTTGGCACCACTATTACTTTAAAGACAAGTCGTGGTTCCCAATCATATTACGTACTTCTATAACTTTTATAAAAAAAAAAGGTAAATGGGTGGGAACCCTCTGGTCCCATGTACCGTCTTGGTACCCAAAGTACAAATATCAACCTTTTTAGGTATATTTAATTTTATGGAATATGATTGTGTATTCTTTAGTTTTTTTTTCCTAAACAGGGATAAACATACAAAATATAAAAAAGCATATAGAAATTTCTTCAATCAATACGATCAAACATTATAAAGCTAGATATTTTTCCTTAACAAATTTTTTTAAAATGGAAAATCCTTTTATGAAAAGTTATTAAATAAATCATAATTTCAGTTGTATACATAAATAAAAAATTTATTACATTGTGACTTTAAAATGTCCAACTTCTGAAATGTGACCTAATAAGATTCGACCTTAAGATTTCTTTTAAAAACATCATGTCTCATAACTTGGTCCTTTCGTAAATTTTGAGTTATTTACAGTGGTGGATCAATACGAATTTTCAAACCATCTATCCATCTATCGTTTGGAAAATTTTATGTTTGATATTTAAAAATACTTTTGAATTAAAAAATAAAAAAAGATATTACTAGGCATCTTTGTTTTAAGGCAAACCCAGTTAAAACAACATATAATAGACTTTATAAAATAATTCACACTCTTATATAGAAAAAGAAAAAAAAGACTAAGACATCCCAAGTTTTCACCAAAAGTCACGTAAAATAGGATTTGTAGGTGACCATTTCTACAAGTGGCTTTTTTGGCAGGCTTATATATCGTATCATTAACATTAATTATTAATAAACTAATAAAAGACTTAATAATCAAATATAAAAATGGAAGAGACGTGAAAAGAACCACCGGCCATATTGTATATTTCATGGATTTGTTGAATCTTAGAGGAGTAGAGGACCCAAAATATCTCTTTAGTACGATAAAGATATTCCGAAACATCTATTTAGATATGTAAAAGCGTGTCCTTGAGCTGTAGCTCAATGGTTGAGAAACTATTCCCCTTGCATGAGGTCTTGTGTTCAAGCCTTGGGGAGGACATAGGAATTAAGTCCCTCTATGAGGGCTTGACTTGGGTATACCCAGGTTCAAGTCTGAGGGGGCAGGGTTTACCCCTATTAATCGTCGTGCCTTCGGGCGGATTAGTAGGGGGTTTTCCCCCATCGGGTATTTGAAATAGGCATTTCTACTTCGAGGGAGCTCTCTAGCGCGGACCCGGTTAAGACAACGTATGTTAGACCTCTCGCTGTCGAATCGCGACACGAAGTTTCCAGCGAAATTCACCTTTCAAAAAAAAAAAAAAAGAGATATGTAAACGCGTTATTCTAAATTACAAATGTTGCAGAACACATGTACACTACTAAAGAGCGAACACTATTGGAACAATACAAAATGATTTTCAACAATCCGAATTAATGGCGTATTGGCGTTCGATCCACCGACAAACCCAATTTTTAGTTTCACTTCAGAAATGTCAGAAAAGTGTAACACGAGCGAACCTTCCAATAATCCAAATGTTTTCTTCAAATTAACCATTATGGAATTATTTTGCACAAACATTCAATAAACAAAAATTTCAGGCGATCCACGTATTATTGTTTGACTTAGACATACCAAATTTTAACCTAGATAATACGTGACAGATGATTACGCGTTTCAAGTTTTCAAAAAAATAAAATTAACGAATTGAGGAGACGACGTTCTTGGTATTTATTCATACCTCATAATTAAATACCACAAATCGCATACTATGAACTAGTTTACACCATAAACGTCTTACCAACATTACTACGTGGATTCAAACATATTGGTTTTACGTAGATAAAAAAAATGAAACCATCACCATGACTATAAGGGCACGTTTGGTAGGGAGAAATTCAGTGAAATGAAATGAAGCAGAGAAATGAAATATAAAGAAATGAAATTGACTGAGAAATTCAATAAATTCCCTTGTTTGGTATAAACAGAGAAATTAACCAGAGAAATCTAAAAGAAAGTTTCCATTGTTTGGTAGAAAAATAGCAAAGAAATGAAAAATGAATAGATTACGCCAAAAACATGTACGATGAACATACTTTATTGCAAGATCCGAAACATGTAGCTACATACTCGTGTCACAAAAACATGATATATATAATCAATACATAATATCCGATTACACAAATTCATCCCGAAACAAATAGGCATAGCTTTGTTACAACAAACAATGAAACATTACATGACACCTTCCATGATAGCTCATCTTTGCATTCCAATTATAATGATAGCTAGTAAAATTGAGCAGGTTCTGAATCATAACCATTATTCTAATATCTAAACTAAAGCAGGCACAACAACGATACTCAAAACCATCCATTTCTATTCTAACTTCTCAACAAGTTCTTTACACGCAAAGATAAATGATGTATGCATTGGTTTCGCTACAATCTGTTGCAAAAATCGCAAACAGAGTTATTACTTATCGGACGAACACAATCATAGTAGAAAAATGCACCACATCAAACAACGAAAACAGAGCAGCGGAAGCCATCAACAACAAAAAACGAGGAGCGGAAGCGATCAACGAACCTGAACAAATTTAGTTTTTATTACTAATGCCATCAATTTTGTTTTATAATAAAGATCCAAACATCAATATATAAATCAAACTTTTTTTCTATAAATCAATGTAATAAATATCTGGAATTAAGAACCACAAAATTGGTAGCTTTATTATTGGTTAGTTACCATTCCAAAAAAATCAATTGCCAGAAATTCTCGTTAAACTCTCTTACGCATCACTAAAACATTAAATACTATTCATTAGGTTTTTGTATTGCATCTATGAGCCTTTTGATTTTATTCATCAATCATGTCACTAGTAATTAGAAAGGAATTAGTGATAAGAATTGCTCAGAAAATACCCCAGGAGAGGAAGAGCAGCCGCCGAAAATGAAGAAGATGAAGTGGCTTACTTTACCGGCAATTAGATGCCGGACTTATGGAAGAAGAAGGTCGACTTGTAGGAGGGTCACCAAATTTGGGGGCTAGATGTGATGACATAGATTAAGAAAGAAGGAAGTCAAGAAATGAGATTGATATACTTGTTGTAATCATCATAAATAATCGGGAGAGAGGAGAGACTAGAGAAAAAAATGGGCTAGGGTTTATTCAATTATGTGTTAGAATGTGGACTGCACGTGATAGTGGTTTATATACCCTCTTTTTTTCAACCTTCAGCAATTCTCTCTCAAAAAACACGGAGAAATCTTGCTTTACAAAACTAATTTCTTCACATTTCCTTACAAATAGGATGGAAATCAAATTACATACAAAGTGATTTCTCGAGAAATTCATTTCTCCGCTCTTTTTATTTCCTGGCTTACCAAACAACAGAAATGATTTCATTTCTATTTCTCCTAATTCATTTCCTCCTACCAAACACACCCTAAGAGAAAAAACGCCAGAGAAAAAAATGTATACAAAGAAAATGTCAAATACTCAAAGTGGCGAAGAGCCCACTCAACGACCCAACCGACAAACCTTTAATCATAAATTATTTCTCCTATCAAAATTTTTTCGCCCTTATTTCCAAAAGCCACGTACACATCCAATAATATTATCATGCACGATTTTGATAAAATATAATCTACCGTAACTACATTTTTTAACAAAAAACAATTACATTATCTTACTTAATTCCTTACTAGAATGGTACCCAGACGTTGCGGCAGTGGTGGAGGTGACGGCGGTGGTGGTGATGTAAAGGTGGCGGTGGTGGTGGCGGTGACGGGTGGTGGCGAGCGGCGTGCGTGGCGGTGGCGGAGATTGGTGGTGGTGGGGTGGCGTAGTGCGGCGACAACGAGTAGTGTAGGTTATTGATGTAATTTGGTTTTGATGAAATGTTGAAACTTAAACTGTTAAACAAAGGCTATTTGCTTTATAATAAAATACAAAAGTATAGATAAAACAAATTTCAAGCATACAATTTTTTTTATTTTACCCTTAGTTATTTTTCATCACTTTAAACTTTTCTACCTATACCAATAATTATATTAATGAAATAAATTTACAATATAAATTCTTGATCCTTTACAATAACTGCATTACCCTCTTTTACATCAAAAACTTTTTAATTCCTTACGACACTACCGCCACCTCCACCAGACTCCATCGAAACCACCACTGCCACCCGTCGCCTCCACCGTCATCACCCGTCATCGCTGCTACTACTACTCTGCCGCCGCTATCAGCGTCGTCACCGTATCTAGTATTTAGATAAGTATAATCCTTAGGTTTATTTGTTACTACTTTACAAATAATATTATCACACTAATGTTAACTTTTGTAAATAGATACCTATGAACACTATATGGGATTAGTGTACGAAATTATAAAAAAATTTGTTTGTTTTGCCATTTTTCTGTTTATTACTGTGACAATTAATCATAGTCCATACCATTTAACATCTTTTATGACAACAAAACGTATATTAAATTGGCCATTTACAACTTAGTAATTGTAGGTACAGTATTAATATAAGAGAGCTATAACAACAAAATTTATACTAGAATGGCATAGCGAGTATGCATATATTACTTTCTCGTACAATTTAATACTCCCTTTAAAACTCATCATTTTGGAAGATACAATTGCTTCATTGATATTGATATTCTTTATATGTAAGTTATATATTTTTGTTTATAACTTTATATAATATAGTTTAAGATAACATTAATAGTTAGAATTCAAAAATTCACCCATCAATCTCATTTATCAGATACGATACTAAAATCTTGTGTTATTCTCAAAAACACATTTTAGTATTTTACAGTTGTATACTTTTATATTCACAACAATGCAACTTATTTCAAAAGCCACACACATATCATGAGTTCCATGAAAGTTCTGTTTTTTTTTTCTTTTTCTTTTTGCCTCAATCCCTCTCAATCACATTATTCACCATAATCACAATAAAACGTTGTGAAATTCCTTACAACCACAACCATTGACATCGCCATTCATTAAATTCCAAGTTTCTAGTTTGTTAGCTGATATTAGTACCACAACAATTAATGAATCTACCAAAATTGTGTATCACATATTTGTACAGTATACAGTGAAGCTTGTACATTGTGGTAGATTTATCCATTTATGTGGTGCATTTATCATTTCCCTTCTAGTTTCTGTTATACAGAAGCATCATGAAAACCTAAACCCTATACACACAAGTGACAAGACCTTATACAAACCACAAAACCCAAAAAAAAAGGTAGAGAAGAGACAATGACAAAGATTTGAACTTGTGTGTAAACTTTAAATAACTAAAATATACGAGTATAGTATTAGTATTCAGTGTACTACTTTTTTGGTTGTCTTATTACATTACATTACATTACACTACACTATATATTAAAGAGCGTCGTTATAAATAGTAACTCGCCTGCGTGGCGATTTACTATTCGTCCACGTCACGCTCAGTCATTACTAT
Source organism: Erigeron breviscapus (assembly GCA_034093135.1). Lineage (NCBI taxonomy): Eukaryota > Viridiplantae > Streptophyta > Magnoliopsida > Asterales > Asteraceae > Erigeron > Erigeron breviscapus. The sequence goes on along the minus strand of CM067167.1, from coordinate 43,817,359 downwards.
TCGGGTTTTGTTAAATCGCACCTTTTCGGATTTTTTTATTACGGGTTACTTTTTGGTTTTTTTTCTTTTTTTTTTCTTTTTGAGTCATTCAACCTTTTTGTGGCACACCCCGTACCACTACTTGCATTTTGCTACATCGCATCCGCTTGAATTCTGAACTAATATATTGATGTTTTTGCCATATTACATTCGGTTCGGGTTTCTACTACGGGTTTATTTTTGGTTTTTTTTTTTTTTGTTTTTTTTTTTTTTTTTTTTTTTTTTTTTTTTTTTTTTTTTTTTTTTTTTTTATTTTTTTTTTTTTTTTTTTTTTTTTTTTTTTTTTTTTTTTTTTTTTTTTTTTTTTTTTTTTTTTTTTTTTTTTTTTTTTTTTTTTTTTTTTTTTTTTTTTTTTTTTTTTTTTTTTTTTTTTTTCTTTTTGAGTCATTCAACTTTTTTTTGGGCACACCCCGTACCACTACTTGCAATTTGATACATCACATCCGCTTGAATTCTGAACTAAATATTGATGTTTTTGCCATATTACATTCGGTTCGGGTTTCTACTACGGGTTTATTTTTGGTTTTTTTCACAGTTTTAAACAAACATATTCATGCCATAATTGTTTTTAATTAAGTGGTTGAATGTTCAACACAAATATATACTAAAATAACATTCATTCCCGCGACGCGGGGTTCAAAACTTTTCTAGTAATTATTATAATATCTATATTATCGACTTTTACAAAGATACATTAATTATTCATACATCTAATTATTTACCCATAAAAATTATTCGCAAATAAATCTCACTCTTGACTCATGTTAACAGCCACCTAAATCTTTGTAGTACATTTTTTATATTATATTCCATTCATTCAAGTAGTAGTGAATATAACATATTTAGACTAAGCGGAGTAGCCCTCCCGGAAATGCCCTTCATCCAATATAAACCTGCCATGTGTCCTCCGATCATTAGGAGGGGCATTCCCCCATTCCCTTTGGGTGGAGGAATGCCCCTAGGTTTATTATTATATATATATATTAGTTGGTATAAAAAAAAATTAAAAGTTTGCTTTTTACCTTCTACGAGGCAGTCACCCTGCCATACTCCCACAAAAGTCCAAACCTTCAGACGCGTTCGAAAACAGAAGGGCTTTGCATTTTAAGTGAGCGGAACACCCCCGGGATCGAGATCGGGCGTTCCGCACGAAAAAACATGGTTCTCCTCTTAGGGTTAACATCGTCATATAAAAAACCTTTTTTCAATTGTGTTATAGTGATCCCATTCCCACCCACAATCCTCGCCAAAATGGCCGCGTATATTTACACCACCAAACACAACTCTCTTCGTCTCCTTCTTCTTTTCCACTTCCATGTTTTCCCTGTTTCAACACTCTTCTTTTCTTTCCCTTTCACCTTTACTTCAACAATGAGATAAATATATACATATACATATATATATTTTTCTGTTGATATGTCGCTAACCCACAACCTAATTACCCTTAAATCTTACTTCAATTTCATGTTCGAATCGTTCCCAGCTGAATTGATGCAAAGAATGATGATTAAAGTTTGTAGCTTTATTTGGGTTTCGTTAAGGCATTTGATCGAACATCTGGTGGGCTTGTTTCCTTTTAAAGCATATTATGATTATGTTTGTGAATCATGTACAGCTGATTTGGTGCAGAAAAAAATGGTTCAATTTTGTGGGTTCTTGTGGGTTTTGGTTTGTGATTTTGTTTTGAGTTCTTCTAGGCATTTGATCAAACACCTGGCAGGGTAAGTTCATGTTTATTCAATTTTATCATGTATCAGCTTTACTTTTATTCTTGTAGTTTTTATATTTATTTCTTGTTCTTTTTGGTATGTGACTTTTTAAGAAAATAATTAAAAAATTGGTATTTTTGTTATGTAGTTCAAAATTTGATGATGATCATGGGAAAAACTTTGATAAAAGTTTGGTTTTTGATGAGCATGAAGATCAATTTATTCGAACTTTAAGTGATTCGGGTTATTCGATATTTGATGACCAAAAAGATCGAATTATTCGAAGATTAAGTGATTCGGACTATGTGATATCTGATGGGCTTGGTTTAGAAGAGAAATCTGAGTTTACTTTTGGGTTTCAATATCAGATGAAAGAAGAAGATTTGATTAGTTATAATAATAAAGGTGTAAATGATGTTAAAACAGGGGAGGTTTTAATGAACACAAGTAAGTATGAATTTGTGTCTGTTCAAGATATAGGTGGTTTTGTTGTAGAGCCAAAAGCAGGTAACTTTACTGTTCATGAGGTGTTTGTGGAAGAGGGTTTAAAGGATGATGTTTTCATCATTAAAGAAAAGCGAAAAAGTCAAGATTTTGATGAAGTAGAAGTCAAAGAAGAGGCTAAAATTGAAGTTGAAGAGGAAGATTTGAATGAAAGTTCAAGGCTTTTGTCTAATGTCAAAGTTGATGATATCATGGATGCAGAGGTTTCTTTAAGTCCAAATTCTCAAAGGGTGGTTGAGTTTTCGGATATAGTTGAAGAAACATCGGAAGAATCTGCAGTGGATGATTCGGGGTGTGAAGAAGTCCAAGATTTACAGGAGAAAAGTGAGAGAAATTCGGTTGGAAATGAAGATTTGAAGCCGGATCAAGTTAATTGGTTGGGAGATTTTTTCATTAGAAATGATAGTTTTTGTCATGGATTTGATTTTTCGGAAGAAGTTGAACCTGATTCTCTTGATCATCATTTGGAGTCAGAGGGTTCCGGTGGATTTTTCTCGATTAGTCCTCAAAATGTTGAGTCTGTTGATGAACAAGAGTTGGAAAGTTTAATTCCTCCTGTTCAAGAAGAGGCTGATGATGATTACGTTGAATTCGAACCAAATCTACTGAAGGAAAAACATAATTCTGATTCTAGCAAACACGAATTAGATTCTGGTTTTGACAACTCAATGGAACCAGAAAATGACGTGATGGAAGGTACCGAATATGAGGAAGAAGGTGAGGTAAACATAAAATCATGGGATTTTGATTCCGATGAAGAAGATGATGCTGATGTTTTATTGGAACATCAAGAGTTGATCGGTCAGATGAAAATGGAGCTGAAGAACGCAAGAACCGGAGGTCTTCCCACCATTCTTGAAGAATCCGAAACTCCAAGAGTGAATGAAGATTTAAAACCATTAAAAATAAATGAGAAGTTAGAGCATAGAGATCTATTGGCCGAGATTCAGAAGTTCTACAAGAGCTACACTGAAAAAATGCGAAAGTTAGATGTCCTGAATTACCAAACATTGCAGGCCATTAGTAAGTTCTCTAATTATATTTCCATATTCATCATAAACACGTCTAGGATTCCAATTTCAGTATCGAATTCGATTATTTTAATTACGAAAAGTTTTTTGATTTTGTAAACTTTACATTATTAATCTTAAAATTTGACCAAACCACGTTTTCTGTTAAACAAATGGAAAACATGTGCACTAGTGTAGTTCAAACTTCAAAATGATTTTGCTAAGTCTTTATTTTTATTGATAGATTCTTGCTGTACATATTGCTACTATAGAGGATCTTTTTGTTGGAAAATTCATTGAGGAGTGGGTCACCATATTTTTATGACCATTAATATTTGGTAACAAGATCCTTATTCTATGCAAATGGCAAAATGCAAAACCGCCCATGACTATTCTTTTAGCATATATCGTCATGTGTACTCGTCCCGAGACTTACATATGGTGTATGATCATCTTCATGTCAATTACAATCACCATATGCTTTTTCATACATATTCCCCACTTCATTTAACTCTTTAAATGGCCATTCATTAGTTCATTGAATTAATGGCTTTGTATTACCCACTTAGCATCTAAAAGTCAAGTTACACTAGTATCTTGGATCTCACTTTTGTCGTAAACTATTAGGATTTAAATTTTACCTTGGGTTTATAGCATGGGTAGAGTGAATATCTTAAGACTAATATGATATTACCTGCATATTTTACAAATTGGTTAAACTAATTTTTGCCGATGTCATTTTCAAGAAAAGCTAACAAGTATGTAGCTAGCACGTGCATCGTCTTGTTAAGATGGGCGATCTCTTTCTCCATATCGTAAACGCAGATGAGAAAAGGACTTTTATTGTTTTCAAGGAAACTTAAAAGACTTGATTTCACTTATTGATGAATAATTTAGTCCATAATATTACGTTTAATATGATATTCTGATATTATCAACTTGCATATTTATAGTAATATATACTTGTAATTGTCATATGTAAGGATGTCCTTATCACATAACATCAAAAACTCAAGGGGCAAACTCATACTTAATATGCTACATGACATCACTTTACATGGGGTCTTAATGTCTTATTGTATATTTAATTTAAAAGGATTATTAATCACCAATAATGAAACATTCTGATTATATTTCTGGTTATATCTATAGATTTTCTTAGGATGAAGCATCCAGAGCAGATGAGCACAGGAGAAAACGCATCACTTTCAGCAATAAAATCGGTTCTTTTGCCTAGCTTATGGCCATGCAAATTAAGAAAAGTTTATGCAGATCCGACATTAAAATCCATCACTGAATTGCATAAGGATTTAGAAATTGTATATGTTGGACAAGCTTGTCTTTCATGGGAGATTCTACATTGGCAATACAAAAAGGCCAAAGAATTACAGCTATATGATCCTCGAGGGTATCGATCTTATAACCAGATTGCCATCGAGTTTCAACAGTTTCATGTTCTTCTTCGAAGGTTCACTGAAGATGAGTTGTTTCAAGGGCCCAGAGTCCTTAACTACACAAAGCAGCGTTGCACCTTTCGCGGCCTTCTTCAAGTTCCTGCAATCAGAGGTAATGATGAAAGTATCTCAATACGTAAAGGTGGCTCAGGTCAGTGGTCAAAATGAGTTTGGGTCAAAAGGGTAAATTTTTTGTACAGACAGTAAATAGTCAGGTTTGGCTTGACCCAGCTGTCTCCTCTAATAATACGTTGCGATCTTAAAGTTGAAATCTTTTAGATTGATTATTTGTAAAGTTTACAATTGCGTCAAATTTTAAGACGAGTCCAGTTAATTTGACTCTCAGAAGTCAAAAGTTGACTTTTTGTGACCCTTCTTCAGCATAAGAAAATGGAAATTGTTTTTTCTTTCTTTTTGTAGATGACAATTTGAAAGAAAAGAAGGCAAGAAAAGAAGAAGAAGAAGTTTCGATTTCAACAATGGCCAAAATGATCAAAGACCGCCCATGACTATTCTTTTAGCATATATCGTCATGTGTACTCGTCCCGAGACTTACATATGGTGTATGATCATCTTCATGTCAATTACAATCACCATATGCTTTTTCATACATATTCCCCACTTCATTTAACTCTTTAAATGGCCATTCATTAGTTCATTGAATTAATGGCTTTGTATTACCCACTTAGCATCTAAAAGTCAAGTTACACTAGTATCTTGGATCTCACTTTTGTCGTAAACTATTAGGATTTAAATTTTACCTTGGGTTTATAGCATGGGTAGAGTGAATATCTTAAGACTAATATGATATTACCTGCATATTTTACAAATTGGTTAAACTAATTTTTGCCGATGTCATTTTCAAGAAAAGCTAACAAGTATGTAGCTAGCACGTGCATCGTCTTGTTAAGATGGGCGATCTCTTTCTCCATATCGTAAACGCAGATGAGAAAAGGACTTTTATTGTTTTCAAGGAAACTTAAAAGACTTGATTTCACTTATTGATGAATAATTTAGTCCATAATATTACGTTTAATATGATATTCTGATATTATCAACTTGCATATTTATAGTAATATATACTTGTAATTGTCATATGTAAGGATGTCCTTATCACATAACATCAAAAACTCAAGGGGCAAACTCATACTTAATATGCTACATGACATCACTTTACATGGGGTCTTAATGTCTTATTGTATATTTAATTTAAAAGGATTATTAATCACCAATAATGAAACATTCTGATTATATTTCTGGTTATATCTATAGATTTTCTTAGGATGAAGCATCCAGAGCAGATGAGAACAGGAAACTGCATTGTGAAAAAGTTTCAAAAACACCAAGAAACTGTTATGGATCAACACATGTTTGTTTCACAAGTTGAATTAAGGTTGGTTTCAAGAGTTTTGAGTTTGCCAAGATTAACCAGAGACCAACTGCTATGGTGCCAAAGTAAGTTGAATAATATAAAGTTCATCGATCGAAAAATTCAAGTCGAAGACAGTTTGTTTTTGCTTTTTCCATGTTAAAAAACATAAAACATATACAAATGTCATTAGTAGAGTCTGCCCTCATCCCACTTCTTTATCTTTTATCATGTGTTTTTTTTGTAAGGAAGATGGAGAAGTTGTGGATCCTGTAGGGGGGGGGGGGGGGGGGGGGGGGGGGGGGGGGGGGGGGGGGGGGGGGGGGGGGGGGGGGGGGGGGGGGGGGGGGGGGGGGGGGGGGGGGGGGGGGGGGGGGGGGGGGGGGGGGGGGGGGGGGGGGGGGGGGGGGGGGGGGGGGGGGGGGGGGGGGGGGGGGGGGGGGGGGGGGGGGGGGGGGGGGGGGGGGGGGGGGGGGGGGGGGGGGGGGGGGGGGGGGGGGGGGGGGGGGGGGGGGGGGGGGGGGGGGGGGGGGGGGGGGGGGGGGGGGGGGGGGGGGGGGGGGGGGGGGGGGGGGGGGGGGGGGGGGGGGGGGGGGGGGGGGGGGGGGGGGGGGGGGGGGGGGGGGGGGGGGGGGGGGGGGGGGGGGGGGGGGGGGGGGGGGGGGGGGGGGGGGGGGGGGGGGGGGGGGGGGGGGGGGGGGGGGGGGGGGGGGGGGGGGGGGGGGGGGGGGGGGGGGGGGGGGGGGGGGGGGGGGGGGGGGGGGGGGGGGGGGGGGGGGGGGGGGGGGGGGGGGGGGGGGGGGGGGGGGGGGGGGGGGGGGGGGGGGGGGGGGGGGGGGGGGGGGGGGGGGGGGGGGGGGGGGGGGGGGGGGGGGGGGGGGGGGGGGGGGGGGGGGGGGGGGGGGGGGGGGGGGGGGGGGGGGGGGGGGGGGGGGGGGGGGGGGGGGGGGGGGGGGGGGGGGGGGGGGGGGGGGGGGGGGGGGGGGGGGGGGGGGGGGGGGGGGGGGGGGGGGGGGGGGGGGGGGGGGGGGGGGGGGGGGGGGGGGGGGGGGGGGGGGGGGGGGGGGGGGGGGGGGGGGGGGGGGGGGGGGGGGGGGGGGGGGGGGGGGGGGGGGGGGGGGGGGGGGGGGGGGGGGGGGGGGGGGGGGGGGGGGGGGGGGGGGGGGGGGGGGGGGGGGGGGGGGGGGGGGGGGGGGGGGGGGGGGGGGGGGGGGGGGGGGGGGGGGGGGGGGGGGGGGGGGGGGGGGGGGGGGGGGGGGGGGGGGGGGGGGGGGGGGGGGGGGGGGGGGGGGGGGGGGGGGGGGGGGGGGGGGGGGGGGGGGGGGGGGGGGGGGGGGGGGGGGGGGGGGGGGGGGGGGGGGGGGGGGGGGGGGGGGGGGGGGGGGGGGGGGGGGGGGGGGGGGGGGGGGGGGGGGGGGGGGGGGGGGGGGGGGGGGGGGGGGGGGGGGGGGGGGGGGGGGGGGGGGGGGGGGGGGGGGGGGGGGGGGGGGGGGGGGGGGGGGGGGGGGGGGGGGGGGGGGGGGGGGGGGGGGGGGGGGGGGGGGGGGGGGGGGGGGGGGGGGGGGGGGGGGGGGGGGGGGGGGGGGGGGGGGGGGGGGGGGGGGGGGGGGGGGGGGGGGGGGGGGGGGGGGGGGGGGGGGGGGGGGGGGGGGGGGGGGGGGGGGGGGGGGGGGGGGGGGGGGGGGGGGGGGGGGGGGGGGGGGGGGGGGGGGGGGGGGGGGGGGGGGGGGGGGGGGGGGGGGGGGGGGGGGGGGGGGGGGGGGGGGGGGGGGGGGGGGGGGGGGGGGGGGGGGGGGGGGGGGGGGGGGGGGGGGGGGGGGGGGGGGGGGGGGGGGGGGGGGGGGGGGGGGGGGGGGGGGGGGGGGGGGGGGGGGGGGGGGGGGGGGGGGGGGGGGGGGGGGGGGGGGGGGGGGGGGGGGGGGGGGGGGGGGGGGGGGGGGGGGGGGGGGGGGGGGGGGGGGGGGGGGGGGGGGGGGGGGGGGGGGGGGGGGGGGGGGGGGGGGGGGGGGGGGGGGGGGGGGGGGGGGGGGGGGGGGGGGGGGGGGGGGGGGGGGGGGGGGGGGGGGGGGGGGGGGGGGGGGGGGGGGGGGGGGGGGGGGGGGGGGGGGGGGGGGGGGGGGGGGGGGGGGGGGGGGGGGGGGGGGGGGGGGGGGGGGGGGGGGGGGGGGGGGGGGGGGGGTTTGTGGGGAGGCCGCCAGGGATGGCGTGATGGTTATAGCCGACGGTGGAGGTGTGGTGACGACTAGCAATGTGTGGTGGCTGGAGATGTTGGTCAGTGGAGGTTACTCAAGAGATTGTAGATGCCCACGCTCTTTCAATATGTGGTGGCTGGAGATGTTAAAGCTTTCAAATAATAAGGATGAATCGATTCAGGTTGGGTAGGTATAAATATATCCCGATTGCTCCAATACAACACCATCTAATATATATCCCAATTGCTCCAAGTTTGACTTTTGCTTATTCCAGATCTAGTAGTACATAACACAAATACTTTTTGTTCGATGTTTAAATCTAAAAGTGTGAAGAAGATAAAGGATGAATTGTATCTATTTCTTTTTTGTTGATAATTGTTATAACACGATTTATAACACCGAATTCAAGTCATCAATGGTGGATTTGGTGAGTGTGTGTTCTTGGTGTTTGTGTGTGTTTTGAGAGAGAACTGTGTGTTAAAGTTATCAGGTATTAAAGTTATGAAAGGATTATACAAAAGTTATGATCTATAAGGTATGAGAGGGCTATTTATAGTCTAACTACACAATTATGCTAATTGTCACAATTAGCCCCTCAACCTTAGTGATCATTTATCTATGATTTAATAACAAGAAATTCCTCTAATCTAGATTACAATTTATCACTATTTTGGATTTCTAACATTCTCCCCCTTAGTGATACATTGTAATGAATGAAGTACGTGTTATATTGTCTTGTAGGAATGAATTTGATGAGCCCGGTGGTGAAGACAATTGGAGTGTTGAAACAAGTCTTCAAAGCTTTCTCTTTTGTCTTTGAAAACTTGATTCAGTCTTGGTCTTGGACTTCTTGAAATTAAATCATGTGATGATTCTCAATGTTCTTTTTGAACAGAGAATAATGAATGCGTGTGTTTTGAATCTTCGAGGATTGTTGAATCATGAATCAGAGTTGTCTTTTGAAATGCGGAAGGTATGAATCTTGGTTTTGATTTTTCAATCTTCGAATTTTGAGTGAAATTCAACTTATCGATTCTTCATTCTTTGATTCTTGAGTGAATCTCA
>CM067167.1:43792113-43807017 GCA_034093135.1 Erigeron breviscapus | reverse complement strand
CAAATAGTAAAGAAAGAATAAACATCTTGTACCAAAGTGTGAAAGACAATGAAAAGCTAAAGAAATCGATAATTGAATGCCTTGAAACTCTTGAGCAACCCTTAGATCTTAAAGAAGGTAAAAGCTGCTGAATTTTGCCTCAAGAAACCCTAAAATCGCCTGAAAGTCGAAGTGTGTTTTATGGGAGGGTTTTAGTCTTCTATTTATAGTGTTACTAAAAAAACCTAGCTGGGCCGACCTACAGGTGCGGCGCACCACTGGCCAGGTGCGTCGCACCTGCCTTGTTTCCAAAAATTGCATCTACCCGATATGCGGCGCACCACATGTTTGGTGCGGCGCACCTTGCTTCTTTCTCAGAATTCCAACTTTTCTGATCAACTTATGCGGCGCACCACCATTCAGGTGCGTCGCACTCCCTTCTTGCAAAATCTGGCCAACTTCCTGATCAATATATGCGGCGCACCAAGGGTGTGGTGCGTCGCACCTCCTCACTTTTTCACCAAACCTTGTGATTTTCAACTCGTTACTTCACGTACTCGTCCACGAACCATCTTAATGCATCTTTAAACCATCCAAAAGCCATTTCTCATCATTTTACCTGTTCTAAGCCTGCAATCATTAACAATACCATCAAAGCATCGAATATACATATAATTTGCACATAATCAAGCTTAAAACGACTTAGAAATGATATGGGAATATACATATAAATGGACATATCAAGACCCATGGCATCGTTATTATCTGGTGTAAGACCATTGGGTAGTGAGACCCGTGGCATCATTATTGGGATAGAAGATCATATAAAGTTTGGTGATGAGAATCAGTTGTGTATTGATATGATTTAATTGATGGATTAATGAAAAGAATGCTTATGATATGAGTAATATAAAATGTTAGATTGGAGATTCCTATGATAATTATGATTGTGTTAGTGATATGTTGAAAGATTACGAGATATGGCAACAAGAACTATTTGTATAGTCATATGTTTAAAGTGATAGTATAAAGCCATGTAAAATGTGATGTCTTGTTTTGAAGATGGTTATTTAAGTGTATGTTAAAAGACCATACGGAGTATGGCGAATGTGTTTTGATCTTGATTAACATGCTTTTCTTGAATGAGTATATGATTACTTGAGGTTTGATGATAGACACTAAGATGAAATTTGCATAGTGAGAACATGAGGATGATATAGTTACAATGAACTAGTAAATGATAAGTATGGTAGTTATAAAAGTTAAAACCTGATCTAAAATCTTTGAACCAAATTGTTCTCTTTTTCTTCGGGAGCGTACGATATAATGTTTGAGAATAGGCTAAGCGTGAATGATTCCAAATTTCACAAAGGGAGGAGGAGACCTAGTTGAATATTCCTAGCATAAAGAAAACAATTGTCTTCGGCGGAAGAAATGAAACGGCCGGTTTGTGTTGGTGCTTTTGCTCGTGCGTTTTGATAATCGTTGTATGATAGTCGGGTCTTTTATATTTGAATCATCGACGCCGAATGGAAACCACGGTCTACGGAGAATACTCTTGATGTCGTGATTTTTCTTAATGCCTTTTCATGAATTTTAATCGATCTAATCGTTCCCGAGGGGAATGATTATCCTTTTGATAAAAGCAAAGATGACATTATGCGCGTGCGTTTATCTATTCGTGAGCTCAATAAAGTAACAATCGAAGAAGAGTACCCGTCGACAAGAATCATGTTCTACTCGATCTTCTTATTATTTTAAGATGAATTTTCATTCCTTTTAATCATCAACTTAAGACGAGCGATGAAGATGTTTCCGGAAAAGCTATCTATACTTGTTTTGAGAAGTTTGAATTTGTAGTTATACTCTTCGATTTTATCCATGATTTTGCAAATTTTCATGAGTCTTACGAACCTCAATTGTTTCGTTATCGTAAATGTTTTCATTGACAATGTTTATTCTAAAAGTCAACACGGTTACTAAGTTCGTTTACGCGAAGTAAAGGAGATATTATAAAAAGGGAGACTTCCCTGTCAAATCGTCGGATGAGCAGATTAAGAGAAGTGAAATTATCTCTATCGTGTGATTACCTAAAAGAGGGATTGAGGTCGATTCGGCTTGGAATAGTGCGGTGATGAAGTGGAGACGACCTACAAGATCAATATAGATTAGAAGTTTCGTAGTTGACAGGTGATAAATGTCGCGTTACTTTCGGCTTTTGAAGATAGTCTCACCGTTGACCAAATTAATTAGAAAGAATGTGAAGCAAGCTTGAAGAAAAGAATGAGAAGTCGAACGAAGTACTAAAAGAAATCAAGACGAATCGTTCCATTCGCGGTTTAAAGTCCACCGGAATTATTTTCACTTTAAAATTTTGGTGTTTTTCTTTCTCTATAGCGTCAAATATATCGGTCTTACTCAATCATTTCAACTTTCTTTTCTTATCAATCAACGAAAATCTCACCATTGTCAAAGAAGTTGGTTAACTCTCTCGAAAGATTACGTCTACGAAGTTTAAGTGCCGTCCCGGTAAGCCCATGTTGAGGCGGATGCCTTAATCTTGAAAAAGTCCTCACATTTCTTTCTGTGTTTTACCATTGTGAATATTATTCACATTTGATTTCTCCGATCAAATCAAGAAGGCAAGAGGAGGTTTTGCAACGAGAACCTAGGCAAACGAGGAGCTTGATCACACGATATATGTTCTAAATAATCTTTGCCGACTCAATAGACGTCATGATAGAACTTAAAATTCTCTCCTTAACGAAGCCAAAGCGTTTTTGCTCCATGAAACCTATATAATCTGAATAATCCCTTCACCGGTATGACGAAGATGTGTCAAGATCTTAAGAGAGATTATTAGTAACCTCAAATGAAGCGGAATCTTGTAAGCATGAATAGCTGCTCTTTAGTGGATCATAGAATTTGCTCATGATCTCGTTAGAAGTCCCAGTATAGCACTAGCTATCGCCATAGTATTCAGATTTGCTTCCGTATGAAAGTTGTTTGATAAAAATGTCAATTCCCTATTCGTGTTAGAAAAGTGGGACACCAAGAGTTGCGTAGCACGGATATAGTGATGAAGATGTATATAAAGATCGAAATGATAAATTAACAACTCAAGCGGGTTAATATCGGCAAGAATCTTATGCGGATAAAGGAGAGAGACTTATCAAGTTCAATTTTGGTGATTGTGTAATATGAAGAAGTTATCTTTAGAGAGACGTGTTACAAGTTGCATATATGGAAAATCTAAGGTCTCGGTTTCGATTCTTTCAAAATACTTGCTCGAGTCGTCAAGGGTACTATTGTTTGAAATCTCCCAAAAACTTCTAAGAAATTCATTTTATCTTTCACAATTCTCGTTTTATGAAGTATTACACCGTCAAGGTTTCACGTGTGCTTATAATAGAAATCGAACTTCAAGTGAATTAAAATAAGACAATGTCGGGGAGTCTTTAGCCTTGTGATGAAATATTTAAGAAGAGTGTAAATCGAGACTATTTTATGGTGCAAAGTGCTATGGAAGCATGGAAGAATGTTGTACGTGTTAATGAGAAATTAAGAGAAAAGCTTTATTACAACTTCATCACTAGATGCGGCTTGGATCACGAGGTCGTGATCCGTTCCAAGTGGGGGGAGTTGTAACATCCCGAAATTTTAAAGCAAATAAAATAAACCTTTATTATAGTTTTAACATTAAAATAGTTTCCTAGTATTTTATTTCTGAAAATAGGGTTAATTTAGTTGGACCTATAGCGGATAGCGGGTATTTTACCCACTTAACTTGGAGGGGGTCGTGGCATATCAGGGAGGTGCCAGCCATTTTCCCTTCTCATACTCACCATTCCACTCCACCTAATCTCTTCTTGATGCTTCTATGATTCCAATCTCAATCAAATTCAATTCTTCAAGCAATTCAAGAATTCCTTTAAGATTAATGATAACAATCCTCTCCATAATCTTCATTCATCAAAATTAAAAGTTAGGGATTGTGTTGGTGATGGGGGCTGGCCGAATTTCAAGAGAGAAAAAAAGGGGAAGAATTGTGAATTAGAAATCTTAACCTCTTATCTTCCATTGTTGAGGTAATGATTCCTTAACCTAATTTGATTTCTATTTCTTGAATTAGGGTTCTTACTATTAAATTGAAATGGGAATTGGGGGTTTTTCTTAAAAGGGTTATTTGTTTAAAAACAAGTTAGGGTCCATGTAATTTAATCAAATTTAGGGTTTTAGTTGGGTTGCATGATAGATTTGTTGAATGTTAGTGAGAATAAGTTGGACAGATTCTGTCTCTGAGTTTGAAATGAGTTAAACACCCCCATGACAGAATTTTCAGTTGTCGAGTCCTAAAAAGAAAATGTAGGTTATTGTGTTATCTCAAATTTGCCACTGGAATGGGTTAAAAAGACGAAGTAGAACTCTAGATATGAATTTTTGAATTCAGGGTCGTCATGCTGATCTTTCAGCAAAACTGATTTTTACGTCTGTTATTAAAACAAGTAAAACGCATTCTTATGAGTAAATTCATGTCTTGGTCACTGAAGATAAAATGTGCTAAATTGTGTTAAGAAGAAGTGTCCACTGGAATGAGGTCAAAATATGGTGTAGAACTCAAGTTATGGTCATTTGAAGTCAGTAAGGTCAAAGCTGTTTAACAGCAGCAGTTTTGGTTTTTAAAACGACCAGAAGTCACCTTTGGAGGACAATTCACATATTGGTCACTAAAGATAAAAGGATAGGTATATGTGTCATGTAAACTTGGCCACTGGAATCATGTTAAAAGAGTAATTAGAACTCAAGTTACGATTATTTGAAGTCGGTAAGGTCAAATCTGTTTTGTGCGTAAGGACAGCAACTGTTTGTGTTTTTAAAACGATCAGAAGTCACTCTTGAGGGATAATTAACATGTTGGTCTCTAAAGATGAAATGTACCTAAGTGTGTTAAGTAAATTTGGCCACTGGAATCACCTAAAAATATTGAGTAGAACTCAAGTTATGCTTGTTTGAAGTCACCTTGGTCGAATAATGAAAAGGATACTTTTCGTATATAAAAATGAGTTTGGCCTTATGATAATGATGTAAGAGGCGAATATGTTGTAAATCAAACTAAGAACAATGTGAGACTATAAAAGATGGGTTTGGTTCTAAGATGAAATTGAATGTGGCTAAGTGACCTTGTGTGTGTTTGATGACATTATATGTATTTGTGAATTATTGCCAGGTTGAAGCATAACTATTGTGTAATTGCGGTTTTGATGGTTTTTGATTGGTGGTCGCGAAGGAGGTGAGTACTCTTGCATACCTTTATGTATACGTTGGGTCAATTACCATGAGACGTGGATATTCCGAGCATGGTAATTGATTTGGCGTTGAGCCCATGTGGGGCATAGTATTGATGAGGCCTAAGAACCTCCGGGGCCTAAGAACCCCTATAGTTGACATGAAATGAGGCCTAAGAACCTCCGGGGCCTAAGAACCCCGATAGTCATGATTGTTTAGCTTATATGGATCCATATATGTTTGTTTAGCGTGCAAGGTGAGTATTATAGATATGACACGACGGTGTCATAGTCTATATGCAACAGTCCTTGTGCATTGCCCTCCTTCGTATGTATAAACGTATGCAAGATTATTCACTAAGCTTTGCTTACTGTTTAGTTGTTTACCCTTTTTATAGGTTGTCCCGGATGCGGAAGAAAGTTAAGTAATGTAAAGATTGAAGTTAAAGCCGCTTAATGGATATGATTGCTTTAGCTAAATGCGGATAATGGTATTGGTAATAGGACCCATAGTGACCCATTTGAACTATCGGCTCATCGTACACTTGTTATGTCATTTTGGGTAAAGTAATTATGATGTCTAGTGTTAGATTTGAGTTTTGGTTAATTTAATGGGTCATCTTGTAGTTGAAATGTATTGATTTCGTTTAAACGTGTTTTGGAGAAACTCATAATCCGTAACAGGTTTGGATGACGATTTTACGAACGGGTCATGTCGAAATTTCTAATTTTGTACGTTGTCTTTTGTAAGGTGTCAAATCCTTCTTTGAACTCATAAATGTTGTAATGTGAAGTTTGGATTTGAGTTGGTTGAGTTGTAAGTTGTTTTAAGTGTCAAAATGGAGTTTTGGAAAGACTGGGCCGCGGGTACCCACTGCGCCGCAGTGGGCAGGTATAGCCCCACTGCGCCGCAGTGGGAAAATTCTGGAAAAAAAAAAAAAATTCTCTTATTTTTCTAAAATGAGTTTGGGTTCTTTCAATTAAGGATGGAATCTTTCATCATATGACCATTTGTTTGACTTTCCACATAGTCCATAAATCTTTTCTTCCATAGTCCATAGGAACCACGGTAGAGAACTGGAGGTCTTGTGTCTGAACCCAATGCCAATGCTTCACGAGAAGCCATTTGAATTTGATTTGATTTAAAAAAATTGAATTGAATTAAGATCAGAAAATGAAACGATCTTGGTGAAGATCGTCTTAGGTTTCGAAGAAATGAAACGATCTTGGTGAAGATCGTCTTAGGTTTCGAAGAAATGAAACGATCTTGGTGAAGATCGTCTTAGGTTTCGAAGAAATGAAACGATCTTGGTGAAGATCGTCTTAGGTTTCGAAGAAATGAAACGATCTTGGTGAAGATCGTCTTAGGTTTCGAAGAAATGAAACAGATCTTGGTGAAGATCGTCTTAGGTTTCGAAGAAATGAAACGATCTTGGTGAAGATCGTCTTAGGTTTCGAAGAAATGAAACGATCTTGGTGAAGATCGTCTTAGGTTTCGAAGAAATGAAACGATCTTGGTGAAGATCGTCTTAGGTTTCGAAGAAATGAAACGATCTTGGTGAAGATCGTCTTAGGTTTCGAAGAAATGAAACGATCTTGGTGAAGATCGTCTTAGGTTTCGAAGAAATGAAACGATCTTGGTGAAGATCGTCTTAGGTTTCGAAGAAATGAAACGATCTTGGTGAAGATCGTCTTAGGTTTCGAAGAAATGAAACGATCTTGGTGAAGATCGTCTTAGGTTTCGAAGAAATGAAACGATCTTGGTGAAGATCGTCTTAGGTTTCGAAGAAATGAAACGATCTTGGTGAAGATCGTCTTAGGTTTCGAAGAAATGAAACGATCTTGGTGAAGATCGTCTTAGGTTTCGAAGAAATGAAACGATCTTGGTGAAGATCGTCTTAGGTTTCGAAGAAATGAAACGATCTTGGTGAAGATCGTCTTAGGTTTCGAAGAAATGAAACGATCTTGGTGAAGATCGTCTTAGGTTTCGAAGAAATGAAACGATCTTGGTGAAGATCGTCTTAGGTTTCGAAGAAATGAAACGATCTTGGTGAAGATCGTCTTAGGTTTCGAAGAAATGAAACGATCTTGGTGAAGATCGTCTTAGGTTTCGAAGAAATGAAACGATCTTGGTGAAGATCGTCTTAGGTTTCGAAGAAATGAAACGATCTTGGTGAAGATCGTCTTAGGTTTCGAAGAAATGAAACGATCTTGGTGAAGATCGTCTTAGGTTTCGAAGAAATGAAACGATCTTGGTGAAGATCGTCTTAGGTTTCGAAGAAATGAAACGATCTTGGTGAAGATCGTCTTAGGTTTCGAAGAAATGAAACGATCTTGGTGAAGATCGTTTTGGTGTCATCTTCTTCATCTCATCAGTTTTCCAGAAAAACTCCATTAACAACTTCAGAAAGCTTCAATAACTTTTGAATTACTGGGAGTTAAATCATGAAATCACTTGCAAACTGATTGTATTCACGTCCGCAACAAGTGTATGAACAAAATTCAACACAAAACACAACAGATTCAAATCCCTCAAATTCGCGCCAAAAACACAAAATTCAATCTCGAGTATTAGATTGAATTGAAACTTAAAACTTGACAGGATTATGTTTTCAACAACCACGAATCTATTGGTGAACAAATAACTGTGATTTTATGTGACTTTTAAGTGTGAATTTTGATGAACCAGTAGGTGAAAAATACGAACTAAAATTGTAAATAAATTTGATTTTGATGAATTTGTGATTGAATTCAGTTATGGATCGTCATCAGATCGATGTTTTTCTCTGATACCACTTGTTATAACACGATTTATAACACCGAATTCAAGTCATCAATGGTGGATTTGGTGAGTGTGTGTTCTTGGTGTTTGTGTGTGTTTTGAGAGAGAACTGTGTGTTAAAGTTATCAGGTATTAAAGTTATGAAAGGATTATACAAAAGTTATGATCTATAAGGTATGAGAGGGCTATTTATAGTCTAACTACACAATTATGCTAATTGTCACAATTAGCCCCTCAACCTTAGTGATCATTTATCTATGATTTAATAACAAGAAATTCCTCTAATCTAGATTACAATTTATCACTATTTTTGGATTTCTAACAATAATGATGTTGTGATTTAAAATAAAGTTTTTGTAGTTTGATCTGGAAAAAAAAAAAAAAAAAAAAAAAAAAAAAAAAAAAAAAAAAAAAAAAAAAAAAAAAAAAAAAAAAAAAAAAAAAAAAAAAAAAAAAAAAAAAAAAAAAAAAAAAAAAAAAAAAAAAAAAAAAAAAAAAAAAAAAAAAAAAAAAAAAAAAAAAAAAAAAAAAAAAAAAAAAAAAAAAAAAAAAAAAAAAAAAAAAAAAAAAAAAAAAAAAAAAAAAAAAAAAAAAAAAAAAAAAAAAAAAAAAAAAAAAAAAAAAAAAAAAAAAAAAAAAAAAAAAAAAAAAAAAAAAAAAAAAAAAAAAAAAAAAAAAAAAAAAAAAAAAAAAAAAAAAAAAAAAAAAAAAAAAAAAAAAAAAAAAAAAAAAAAAAAAAAAAAAAAAAAAAAAAAAAAAAAAAAAAAAAAAAAAAAAAAAAAAAAAAAAAAAAAAAAAAAAAAAAAAAAAAAAAAAAAAAAAAAAAAAAAAAAAAAAAAAAAAAAAAAAAAAAAAAAAAAAAAAAAAAAAAAAAAAAAAAAAAAAAAAAAAAAAAAAAAAAAAAAAAAAAAAAAAAAAAAAAAAAAAAAAAAAAAAAAAAAAAAAAAAAAAAAAAAAAAAAAAAAAAAAAAAAAAAAAAAAAAAAAAAAAAAAAAAAAAAAAAAAAAAAAAAAAAAAAAAAAAAAAAAAAAAAAAAAAAAAAAAAAAAAAAAAAAAAAAAAAAAAAAAAAAAAAAAAAAAAAAAAAAAAAAAAAAAAAAAAAAAAAAAAAAAAAAAAAAAAAAAAAAAAAAAAAAAAAAAAAAAAAAAAAAAAAAAAAAAAAAAAAAAAAAAAAAAAAAAAAAAAAAAAAAAAAAAAAAAAAAAAAAAAAAAAAAAAAAAAAAAAAAAAAAAAAAAAAAAAAAATACATTGATATTTTCTGGATACGTTGTATACATCGGGAAAAAAAAAACGTTACATTGTTATGGCTTATCCGAACCAGAATGGGCACTAATGTGGATGATGTAGTTGGTTTTGGCCTTTACGGAACATTAATGCTCCAAGTTTCTAAGTATTGTATTTTTTGTAGGTGTTTATGATCATAATATACTCAAAGGATTTAACATCTTAGAACTTCAACACAATAATCCTCCTAATAATACAAAAATTTGACGGATGTAATCTTCAATCAACTCTCTAGATGCTCATATGTGTCTTGGTCTTATGCATAAGAGGATTTTTAGAAGGCTAGATAATCACTCATATAGTATAGCTTTAAAAAGGAGAGAATGGAAGATTTATTGCCATGCCATGACAGTAGTACAAGATATAGTCTATAATGTGTTTGCCATCTTTAGCCTAGTGGTAAGGCAATCACTTGATGACCTTAAGGTCTCAGGTTCGATCCCCGCTTGACACAAAAAATAATTCCTTTAAGGTACCCGTTACCAATGAAGCCTAGACCCACATGTGAAGTTTAAATACGCGGGTTCGATCATTCGGGGTGCCCAGATCATGTGGGGATTAGGATGGAGGTATTGTACCGGCATCATATGACTCATACGGGGTGAGTCGATGAGTATCCAATTGTGGTATCGGGGCTAGGGTTCCCTCCATTACTTGTGAGCAGTCATCAGAGACTCTATGGGCTGGCTTTGCCAAATATGAGTGAACATGATATTGATTAGTATGAATGAATGAAATAGATTGAAGTGTTTCACAAACCAATCAAGTTTGCAAACCCGACAAAATTCAATCATATTCACATGAAGTGATAACATAGTAGTGGCTGTTCCTCATTTGATAAGACTAAATGGTATGAGGCATCTTCCATGAGAGGGGTCTTCCGACATGTGGCGTCAAGTAAGCAAGGGGGCATTCCAACAAAAATAGTGGTATGAGGCATCTTGACACAATGGGGCATCTCTTGCCATGTGTCAAGACCAAATGATTGATTTTTTTTATTTTATATTTTTTTATAAACTTTTATTTACATATTTTTGTTTATATACTTTAATTTATATACTTTTAATTATATACTTTTTACTATACTTTTAAAATAACATAAAGTAAATAAAATTCCATAAAATCCATTACATAAAAACTAAATAACATAAACTAAAAAAAACACAAAATTAAACTAAAGTACATAATTTAAAAAAGACATAACAATTTTAAAAAACTACTAGTTGACGCCGTAATACTTTTCTCGAATTTCCTTTTTCATTTCCTCCATTATAGTTCGTTCGGGCTCCTCAAGATAACTATAATCTTTCACCATCATCTTCAACTCATCCCTTTTATCCTTTTTCTAAGTAACAATTTTCTTTCACCCAACTCCGCACGTTTATTACTTGATTCCATTAAACCATGTAACTCGTTAGTAACTTTCTCAAATACTCCCGTGTAGTCAATACGCCGTGCCAAACCCGAACCCGAAGCCGACCCCGATGCGGCTGCCCTTTTGGCCGCGTCTCGGCCTATGGGTTGAATATACCGACCTTCAACTTCCTCATCCAAGTTTAAATCAATGTTCATCCTAGCGTTGGACCCTTCACTTTGTGGATCAACGGATGAGGAAGTTTTTGACCTTTTGGCGGTTGGTTCACCGCGTGTAGCCTTTCCATCAAACTCGGCAATAATATGGAACCTTGAACTTTTCTTAACGAGTTCCCAAATAGTTATGTACGGGAACGGTTTGAGCATTGCTCCTTGGTACTCGGCTAAAACTCTTTCCAAAATTTGAGCGTCGTTACTACCACTTTGATGGTTGTTTTTGTCTTTGTGACGAGTGTAAATTTGGTTGAACACGGAAACTTGGGCCTTTATCTTTCGCCATTTCGAACCGAGCGAGTCTTGGTCACGGTAGTCATTTCCTTTATTTTCAAGAATGCGAAATTTCTTGATAATTTTTCGCCAATACGTCTTGTCCTTTTGATAGTTTGCTAAAAAAATATAAATAAATCCGGGTTACACAAGATACTAATAACAAAAAAACATATATACAATGTTAAACAAAAAAAAAAAACCGAAAACATGTTTAAAAAAAAAAGAAATCTGAAATAAAAAAGAAAACAGAAAACGTTAAAAAAAAAGAAAACAGAAAACGTTTTTTTTATTTAAAAAAAAAACAAAATAGTATATAGAAAAGTACCAAACTTCGGGTCCTCCGTCACGTCGAGCCAAGCTTTGGCTAAGCTAAGTTCTTCTTCTTGTGTCCAAGGGATGGGCGCCGCTTTCGCCCTCGGTTCGTCGGGTCCTTTCTTTTTATGATTTCGTTTTTTTTGTTGTTGTGATGGACCGCCTTGCTCTTCTTGTACTTGCGTCTCTTGTACTATTTCAATATCCGGCGAGTGTGGTGTGGGTGATGGAGTCTCGACCATCCTTTGTCGTTCTAAATAAAAGTGTACAAAAAAGTATATAAGTATATAACTAAAAAAAATTGTACAAAAAATATATAAGGTATATAAGTAAATAAAAGTGTACCAAACATTTGTTGTGGACTATTATAGAATTGTGGAACGGGTTGATTTTTTTTTTTTTTTTTTTTTTTTTTTTTTTTTTTTTTTTTTTTTTTTTTTTTTTTTTTTTTTTTTTCTTTTTTTTTTTTTTTTTTTTTTTTTTTTTTTTTTTTTTTTTTTTTTTTTTTTTTTTTTTTTTTTTTTTTTTTTTTTTTTTTTTTTTTTTTTTTTTTTTTTTTTTTTTTTTTTTTTTTTTTTTTTTTTTTTTTTTTTTTTTTTTTTTTTTTTTTTTTTTTTTTTTTTTTTTTTTTTTTTTTTTTTTTTTTTTTTTTTTTTTTTTTTTTTTTTTTTTTTTTTTTTTTTTTTTTTTTTTTTTTTTTTTTTTTTTTTTTTTTTTTTTTTTTTTTTTTTTTTTTTTTTTTTTTTTTTTTTTTTTTTTTTTTTTTTTTTTTTTTTTTTTTTTTTTTTTTTTTTTTTTTTTTTTTTTTTTTTTTTTTTAAAAAAAAAAAAAAAAAACCGAAAACATGTTTAAAAAAAAAAGAAATCTGAAATAAAAAAAAAAAAAAAAAAAAATAAATGTTAAAAAAAAAAAAAAACCGAAAACATGTTTAAAAAAAAAAGAAATCTGAAATAAAAAAAAAACAGAAAAAAAAAAAAAAAAAAAAAAAAAAGAAAACAGAAAACGTTTTTTTTTTAAAAAAAAAGAAAACAGAAAACGTTTTTTTTTTTTCAAATTCGGTTTATTTTTTATTTTTTGTTTTTTTTTTTTTTTTTTTTTTTTTTTTTTTTTTTTATTTTTTGGCATTTGTTTTACAATTTTTTTTTTTTTTTTTTTTTTTTTTTTTTTTTTTTTTTTTTTTTTTTTTTTTTTTTTTTTTTTTTTTTTTTTTTTTTTTTTTTTTTTTTTTTTTTTTTTTTTTTTTTTTTTTTTTTTTTTTTTTTTTTTTTTTTTTTTTTTTTTTTTTTTTTTTTTTTTTTTTTTTTTTTTTTTTTTTTTTTTTTTTTTTTTTTTTTTTTTTTTTTTTTTTTTTTTTTTTTTTTTTTTTTTTTTTTTTTTTTTTTTTTTTTTTTTTTTTTTTTTTTTTTTTTTTTTTTTTTTTTTTTTTTTTTTTTTTTTTTTTTTTTTTTTTTTTTTTTTTTTTTTTTTTTTTTTTTTTTTTTTTTTTTTTTTTTTTTTTTTTTTTTTTTTTTTTTTTTTTTTTTTTTTTTTTTTTTTTTTTTTTTTTTTTTTTTTTTTTTTTTTTTTTTTTTTTTTTTTTTTTTTTTTTTTTTTTTTTTTTTTTTTTTTTTTTTTTTTTTTTTTTAAAAAAAAAAAAAAAAAAAATATATACAATGTTAAACAAAAAAAAAAAACCGAAAACATGTTTAAAAAAAAAAGAAATCTGAAATAAAAAAGAAAACAGAAAACGTTAAAAAAAAAGAAAACAGAAAACGTTTTTTTTATTTTTTTTTTTTTTTATGGGGATTAAATCCCAACGGGTAGAAACCCTTGGGAAGGGAAAAAGGAGGCTTGAAGGTCAACGTTTTTGCCTAACCGTGGAAGACAAATTTGGCAGCCGGAACGCCCATCAGGGGCCATGTACACCGCGTCTCGGTCGCGTTTTGGGGGAAACGGGTGGGGGAACGCTTCATACCACTCGGTCTAATAGTTGTTTTACTACTTAATGTAAGTATCTCTCTAAATTGAACACTTAATGTAAAAATGTATACGTGGCAACCATATGAGCTGCCACGTAGAAGTTTTTGATTGGTCAACGTAAAAAATTTACTTTAAATGTTCAATTTAGCGAGATACTTACATACAATGTTCAAAATTTTTGATGCATACACACAATAGAAAAAATTGCAAAGTTACTTACACTCCAGGATACTTGACCCTAAATTTAATTATCACTAAATCTTTTTTATATCTAGTCTTTCGCATCCTAAATATATGTGAAAGTAACAGTTGTTTCTTTTACTATCTGCAATCATTAGGTTGGTTTGAGCTTAGGAAAAATCAATATATTTAAAGTCATATTATAAACGTGACCACTTTATAAATAATTAAATAAATGAAGTTATCATACATCATACTACGAACATGACCATTTATATTAATACGTGAAGTTAACATGTACGTGCATTTATCTCTATCTCTATCTATATTACATTATAAAGCATTTGTTAAGGGGGGGGGGGGGGGGGGGGGGGGGGGGGGGGGGGGGGGGGGGGGGGGGGGGGGGGGGGGGGGGGGGGGGGGGGGGGGGGGGGGGGGGGGGGGGGGGGGGGGGGGGGGGGGGGGGGGGGGGGGGGGGGGGGGGGGGGGGGGGGGGGGGGGGGGGGGGGGGGGGGGGGGGGGGGGGGGGGGGGGGGGGGGGGGGGGGGGGGGGGGGGGGGGGGGGGGGGGGGGGGGGGGGGGGGGGGGGGGGGGGGGGGGGGGGGGGGGGGGGGGGGGGGGGGGGGGGGGGGGGGGGGGGGGGGGGGGGGGGGGGGGGGGGGGGGGGGGGGGGGGGGGGGGGGGGGGGGGGGGGGGGGGGGGGGGGGGGGGGGGGGGGGGGGGGGGGGGGGGGGGGGGGGGGGGGGGGGGGGGGGGGGGGGGGGGGGGGGGGGGGGGGGGGGGGGGGGGGGGGGGGGGGGGGGGGGGGGGGGGGGGGGGGGGGGGGGGGGGGGGGGGGGGGGGGGGGGGGGGGGGGGGGGGGGGGGGGGGGGGGGGGGGGGGGGGGGGGGGGGGGGGGGGGGGGGGGGGGGGGGGGGGGGGGGGGGGGGGGGGGGGGGGGGGGGGGGGGGGGGGGGGGGGGGGGGGGGGGGGGGGGGGGGGGGGGGGGGGGGGGGGGGGGGGGGGGGGGGGGGGGGGGGGGGGGGGGGGGGGGGGGGGGGGGGGGGGGGGGGGGGGGGGGGGGGGGGGGGGGGGGGGGGGGGGGGGGGGGGGGGGGGGGGGGGGGGGGGGGGGGGGGGGGGGGGGGGGGGGGGGGGGGGGGGGGGGGGGGGGGGGGGGGGGGGGGGGGGGGGGGGGGGGGGGGGGGGGGGGGGGGGGGGGGGGGGGGGGGGGGGGGGGGGGGGGGGGGGGGGGGGGGGGGGGGGGGGGGGGGGGGGGGGG
>CM067167.1:43674613-43789613 GCA_034093135.1 Erigeron breviscapus | reverse complement strand
GTGTGTGTGTGTGTGTGTGTGTGTGTGTGTGTAAATTAGATTTTATGTGTGTTTATTTGTGTGTGTGTGTGTGTGTTTGAATAGGTGGGAAGTTAGTGTATCAGACTACTAAAAAGAGGGCAAGTGGACCTAAATGCCCTGTTACTGGCAAAAGAATCCAAGGAGTATGTTTTTTTTCCTCTTTTTTTTGTGTGTTTAATTGTTTTATGATCTAAAAAACATTAGGGTAAACCTTAAATTTGGATGTTTATGTTATTATTGTACATATTTTTTTTTAGAGTTTAATGATATATTACATTTTATGTTGATCAATTGTTTTTCTAAATGTTTATTGTT
This sequence comes from Erigeron breviscapus, assembly GCA_034093135.1. NCBI lineage: Eukaryota > Viridiplantae > Streptophyta > Magnoliopsida > Asterales > Asteraceae > Erigeron > Erigeron breviscapus. The sequence continues at coordinate 43,789,277 of CM067167.1, read as the reverse complement.
TTAAATGGAAATTTTGGCTAGAGGTATGGGCATGAAAATGTATTTAGCTATAGCTCTGAAATCTGTAGTGTGTATCCAGTCTTAAATGATATTAAGTTTAAATGTGACACTAGGCATACATTGAAGAGCAATATATGATATTAAAGATGGATTTTTAGTACCTTTTTATAAAAATAAATAAATTAAACTGATACACGGTTGAATAGTTGCTGTTTTGTGTATTGATAATGAGAATGATGAAAAAATCAGACGGATTCCCAATGATGTCTCTTTTCATAAAGAGAATGTGATCTTATAACCAGCTACTTCTGACTCATTATCATACACAAAACTCCCAATCTAACTTATGCTTTCATTGGTTTTATAAGATAAATTTCGTCGCCTGTGTTACTGTATATTGCATGCATGTGTTTTGAAAGAGTTATATGATTGATTACTTTTTGATATTGCTAATGTTATGGAAACATGAATTGGAATAGTTTGACGGAATTGGTGTGAACAATGCAGATTCCACACTTGAGGCCGACTGAATACAAGAGGTCAAGATTATCCAGGAACAGAAGAACCGTCAACCGTGATTATGGTGGTGTGTTGTCTGCAGGGGCTGTACGTGAAAGGATCATTAGGGCCTTTTTGGTTGAAGAACAAAAGATTGTGAAGAAGGTTTTGAAGATTCAGAAACAAAAAGAAAAAACCGCCTCCAAGAGTTAGAATTTGTAATGTGTCTGAATCAATGTATCTTTTCTTTTGAAACCTTTGGAGTTTGTTTTGGATACAAACCATTGTTACATGTGAATGTCTTCTTTTTAGTATGATACCAGGCTGTTTTAGTTTCTACCATGTTATTTAATCTAAATGATTTGATTTAGTGTTTGTTTACGATATCTTTCTGGATTTGTTATTTTACTGTTATAATCTTACTCTGTAACTCTTAAGTGTATCTCACTTTTCACAAACTAGGTCGAGTTGATCCAAGATCCATACCGATCACTCAAGGGTGCTATTTGGCGTTTGCTGGTTACTTGTCTAACCAGAAATGTTACCTGGTAGACAAATTATTCCTTTTAACTTCAGTAACATCCAAGGCAACAGAGGTTTTCCAATGAATATCCACATGTGCTTGAGAAATGTTTCATGCTAGTTAAATGACAATAAATTTTCTAGCATAAATGACATAAAAGTTTGGCCTCAAATGTATATCATTAGTGTTAAGTCAAAGTCAGTTTTGTACTAGTAATTTTTTCATATTATTTAAAACACTAACCATAATACAGTAATACATGCATCATAATCAAACTTGCATAAAAACATCCGGATACCGGCCAAGACAAAGGTATAAACACGGTTTATATGCGTATGGGTCACTTAAGACGCAATATTAAAACTTCAATACAATAAGATGTCACGACATAAAAGGGCCATGGTACTTTTCCATTGCCTCCTGGCTTTCAATAGTTGCTTCATGTATTAGTATAGACTGTATAGTTGTGGCCAATGCTGTTAGGTTTAGCAGCCAACGGAAGGCGTGTGTACAATGGCCGTGCAGCAGTATCATCACTGATATTGTTAGTCAAGGTTGTCAAAGGATTGGGCCTTGTCGCTGGACCTAAACCTTGTACCGGTTTATTAGGACTAGGAATGTTTTGGGTCCTAACTGGACTAACTCTAGCCAAGTCATGTCCTGAATGAACACTGCGTGTCTTAACAGGACTAACTTTAGCCAAGTCATATCCTGAATGAACACGGCGTGATTCTTCTGAAGGGTAACCATGGACTGGCCTTGAAAGAAGATGCTCATTTGGGTTTGAAGCATAGTTAAGTTTCATATATGGGCTTGAGTTCTCATAGTTGATCCCATAGTTTGGCACGTAGCCTTGGTAATGGTTCATCGGTGCGTATTTGGAACCGGCCGCCATGTTTGGGCCATAAACATATTCCTTTAGGAGCTCAAATTTTGTACGCGATCCAGAAAAGTTGTACCCAAGCGTCGAGATAGGACTTTGCTTCTTCGTCTTGGTCTCAATTTCATACGGGCTGACAGGGGTTTTTTGCCCGTGATCAATATCACCTTGTCGAGCCGGTATATTAGTGTATGATGAGTAGCCTTTTGTCATATATGTATTACCTGCCATTGTTCGTTCTATACAAGAATATGTGTGTTTGTATTTGATCGATTTTTGGCTATGTTTGTACACGGATAATGTTGGGTCTCTTTTATAGCACAACTACACTATAAAAGCTTATGTTATAACTTATATAATAATTAATAGAATTTGTGATTCAGAACATATTCTTAGTTATCAGGTTTACGGTGTAGTTTTTTTTTTTTTTTTTTTTTTTTTTTTTTTTTTTTTTTTTTTTTTTTTTTTTTTTTTTTTTTTTTTTTTTTTTTTTTTTTTTTTTTTTTTTTTTTTTTTTTTTTTTTTTTTTTTTTTTTTTTTTTTTTTTTTTTTTTTTTTTTTTTTTTTTTTTTTTTTTTTTTTTTTTTTTTTTTTTTTTTTTTTTTTTTTTTTTTTTTTTTTTTTTTTTTTTTTTTTTTTTTTTTTTTTTTTTTTTTTTTTTTTTTTTTTTTTTTTTTTTTTTTTTTTTTTTTTTTTTTTTTTTTTTTTTTTTTTTTTTTTTTTTTTTTTTTTTTTTTTTTTTTTTTTTTTTTTTTTTTTTTTTTTTTTTTTTTTTTTTTTTTTTTTTTTTTTTTTTTTTTTTTTTTTTTTTTTTTTTTTTTTTTTTTTTTTTTTTTTTTTTTTTTTTTTTTTTTTTTTTTTTTTTTTTTTTTTTTTTTTTTTTTTTTTTTTTTTTTTTTTTTTTTTTTTTTTTTTTTTTTTTTTTTTTTTTTTTTTTTTTTTTTTTTTTTTTTTTTTTTTTTTTTTTTTTTTTTTTTTTTTTTTTTTTTTTTTTTTTTTTTTTTTTTTTTTTTTTTTTTTTTTTTTTTTTTTTTTTTTTTTTTTTTTTTTTTTTTTTTTTTTTTTTTTTTTTTTTTTTTTTTTTTTTTTTTTTTTTTTTTTTTTTTTTTTTTTTTTTTTTTTTTTTTTTTTTTTTTTTTTTTTTTTTTTTTTTTTTTTTTTTTTTTTTTTTTTTTTTTTTTTTTTTTTTTTTTTTTTTTTTTTTTTTTTTTTTTTTTTTTTTTTTTTTTTTTTTTTTTTTTTTTTTTTTTTTTTTTTTTTTTTTTTTTTTTTTTTTTTTTTTTTTTTTTTTTTTTTTTTTTTTTTTTTTTTTTTTTTTTTTTTTTTTTTTTTTTTTTTTTTTTTTTTTTTTTTTTTTTTTTTTTTTTTTTTTTTTTTTTTTTTTTTTTTTTTTTTTTTTTTTTTTTTTTTTTTTTTTTTTTTTTTTTTTTTTTTTTTTTTTTTTTTTTTTTTTTTTTTTTTTTTTTTTTTTTTTTTTTTTTTTTTTTTTTTTTTTTTTTTTTTTTTTTTTTTTTTTTTTTTTTTTTTTTTTTTTTTTTTTTTTTTTTTTTTTTTTTTTTTTTTTTTTTTTTTTTTTTTTTTTTTTTTTTTTTTTTTTTTTTTTTTTTTTTTTTTTTTTTTTTTTTTTTTTTTTTTTTTTTTTTTTTTTTTTTTTTTTTTTTTTTTTTTTTTTTTTTTTTTTTTTTTTTTTTTTTTTTTTTTTTTTTTTTTTTTTTTTTTTTTTTTTTTTTTTTTTTTTTTTTTTTTTTTTTTTTTTTTTTTTTTTTTTTTTTTTTTTTTTTTTTTTTTTTTTTTTTTTTTTTTTTTTTTTTTTTTTTTTTTTTTTTTTTTTTTTTTTTTTTTTTTTTTTTTTTTTTTTTTTTTTTTTTTTTTTTTTTTTTTTTTTTTTTTTTTTTTTTTTTTTTTTTTTTTTTTTTTAGATTTATATGTTTATTAGTTTTTAACTTCTTTTTTTTTTTTATTTTTTTTTTTTTTTTGACAAGTGAATTTTACCTCAGACGCGTATGATGTGTGCTAATCGCACAACGAAAGGGTCCCGCACTAAGCGGATCTTAAATAGCCTTTCTCACCATACCACCTCCTTAATTGGAAAATACCGTCGAGGGAACCTACCAAGGTTCGAACTTGAGACCTTGGAGTAAACTCCCCCGGGCCCCCGCATAGCAGGTTTAGTGAAACACCCCTGGCCACTGGGGTTTAACCCAGTAGTTAATAAATTAATTACTTAGTGATTTGCTAACCTGTGTCATAACTCATGGTATATAGTCAATAATAATAAACTCAAAGTTCTTACAATATGAAAATATATGTTTACAAATTTGATAAGTATTAAATGTATTTGTTGATTATTTAGGAGACATCAAGTTCATTAAGGGTACAAGTTAGCAAAATTACTTTAAGTTCAATAACTTATTTCTTTAATAATAAGAGTATTAGCGGTGTTTAGAAATCAGCAAGGTTGGATAAGTGTTTAACAATCTTGTCTTTGAAAACAGAGGCCAATGGTTATATCCTGAGTGACTGAGTCTTGCAAGGCTGGAAGTCCTTTTCTATCGTAGATAAAACCTGGAAGCGGTCTCTTTACACCATTGTGGTAAAGGTAAAGTTGTCTACATCTTAACCTCCCCTATGACATTGGGTGTTCACTTAATTACTTAACTTTTTTTTTTTTTTCTATTAGCGAAGTATTTCAACTTAGCAATTTTTAAATTGGTCTAATAACAAAGTTTCAAAAAATGTTTGAAACTTTGAATTACATGCTGTGTTTGATGTTGGTCTTTCGTACGTAAAAGTTATATTAAACACGTAGACTTTCATTCACAGAGCCATTAGACCTGACCCAAATTACATGATCTGTTATTATGTACTAGGTTCCCCTTTTTTCTTTCAAATTAAATTCCAAATGTTTTCTTCATTGAAGAGGTGGTGGTCATCAGGGTACAAATCAGCTATATCAAGACGTCTAATTACTTCTCTACGGATACATCTTGGTCTTCAAAGATATTGCCGAATGTAGTTCTAGAAGTTATTGATGATGAATTAATAACTACTACAGAAATGCTATATATCTAAAATGCAAATAATCTAAACTTGTATAAAGTTTGTAGTTTATTTTTGAAAATGATAATTAACATTTCTACTGTCTTTTCTGAATCATACAGCTTTTTTATGTTCTAATTAACTAATGCATTCTTAGAACTTGTGTCTTTCTAATTACGAGTATCATGTTTGACACTTTGATCTCTTTATGAACTTAGCTCACTGGGATGCCTAACAGTTAACATCTGTAGAAAATATGTCTCGATTCAAGTCCTAACAGAACCTTCGCAATTCAAGTCTTAGCAAATCCGCGGCAACAAGATTAATATGTACGTATTTCTGTCTAAGTTGTTTTCCAACGATTTTTAAGAATTTTATGATGGGTGTTGCAGAGTAAATGTCCGTCTCTAATGTATACTTCCATCGCAAAATCCATTACAAAATTTAGCCACGTTTTCTTCTATTGCCACGGACCAAATTAATGCGTAGCGCAGGATAGTGTTTTTGACAGATTTTGCCTTCACAATAGCCTGTTCCTCTCGTACTATACTAAAATAGTTATACAAATAGAATCACGTGCATATATAGAACTCTTATTTTGTATGCTCCAAATTACCTAATCAAATATAATAACCTCTCATTCATCAGTAGCATTATACTATCAACAATTTGTCATTGTGAGGTTAGTTGAATACTTGAATTTATCTTCCAAAACTATAATAGTATAATTTGAATGTTTTGTTGTGCTTTTACTACTACATAGATGGGCATGCGCTATTTAAGACCAGATATATACTAAAAGTTCGTAAACTCCATTCCAAGTACATACATGATACATCATAGGATATCAAACCCAAGTTATGCGAAAAGAGAAAGAAGAAGCACACCTAGGTAAGCTTCAAATACAGCATTACAAAGTTAAAACTTAAAAGTACGTATCTAGATATAGATAGGAATGAGTCATTAAAGCGCGAATACTAGAAGCTCGAAAACATTAGTTTTTGAGCTCCTTAGGAGTCACGGTACCTCCTCATAGCCTCATGATTATAAGCATTACTTCCTGTGTTGTAGCTATGACGAGCGTCATGGGTTTTAGCAACAAATGCAGGACGTGCGTACCGGCTTTGTGGTTCAAGTGGTTGTGCACGGGTGGACAGATCATCAAGCACACCTCGTCGCCTTGGGTCCGCACGTGGTGAATAGTACACAGATTCTTCCAGAAAACCCAAAGCCTCGTTGATATTGTTTGTCGGGGTTGTAAGAGGATGATGTGTTGGTGGTGGGCCCGTGGTCAGCCAGGATTTGTTAGGACCAGAATGGTTTCCGGTCCTAGCATGTCTGGCTCCTCCAAAGCCTTGTCCAGAATGAATCATGTCGGATTCATCTGAAGGGTAACCATTGACACCTCTTGAAAAAGGATTCTTATTTGGGCCGGCGCCATTTTGAGCCTGATAGTTGGTCGGGCTTTGGTTGTCATAGTTGAGCCCATAGTTCGGCCCGTAATCTTCAAACTGGCTAGTTGGTGAATATTTGGGACTACTTGGCAAGCTTGGAGAGCGAACGTATTCCTTTAGGAGCTCAACCTTTGCAGGACCAACAAAGGCAGCAGCCGGGGAAAGAACCCGCTCAGTTGACTTGGTGTCAGCCGCATACTGGTTGACCACATTGTTCGACCCGTGATCATAGCCACCTCGCCGAGCTGCTGGAATATTGGTGTAGGTCGAGTAGCCTTTGGTCACATAACTCTTACCTGCCATTCTATTTAGATACAATAATTATTGTGTTTGTTGTACTTGATTTTGCTATGTTTGTGATATGATCGATAATAACTGTGGTCTCTTTTATAGTACAATTATAGCACGTATCTTATATTACAAGTGTTGCACTGTTTTAAGGTTAAGATTCTTTTGACGGTTCGGAGAGAATCGAATTTGAAAAGGTAGATATTTTTAGACAAGTCGAACATATTCCTACTTATTGGGTTTACTGTGGAGTTCTGTTTTTACTGAACTCATGCATAGAGCCCGATCGAATACTACTTTTTACCCATAATTAGGTTAATATTCTCGTGAACACTGTTTAAGATCTTCGCCTATACACTGGGGTGGGAATACGTTAGGCAACTAATTATTGTGCGTTAGGTTCGAAAAGTGACTCACTGACACGTATCATATTCTGTGAGATAGCTCCCAATGCAGTTTTATTATACCTTTTTGTAGATATTTGTGAGCTTCACAAGTAGATGATCAAAAATCAAAAGGTGAGAATCACTTATGTAACTAACGTGTCGCGGGTTAGTAGATGGTAGATAATAGTAGATACTCGTAATACATATTAACATAATTGAAGATACTTTGATTAACCACTCTTCAAGAATATGTACATATTCATATATCCTTTGGGATGTTAACGAATATATATATATATATATATATATATATATATATATATATATATATATATATATATATATATATATATATATATATATATATATATATATATATATATATATATATATATATATATATATATATATATATATATATATATATATATATATATATATATATATATATATATATATATATATATATATATATATATATATATATATATATATATATATATATATATATATATATATATATATATATATATATATATATATATATATATATATATATATATATATATATATATATATATATATATATATATATATATATATATATATATATATATATATATATATATATATATATATATATATATATATATATATATATATATATATATATATATATATATATATATATATATATATATATATATATATATATATATATATATATATATATATATATATATATATATATATATATATATATATATATATATATATATATATATATATATATATATATATATATATATATATATATATATATATATATATATATATATATATATATATATATATATATATATATATATATATATATATATATATATATATATATATATATATATATATATATATATATATATATATATATATATATATATATATATATATATATATATATATATATATATATATATATATATATATATATATATATATATATATATATATATATATATATATATATATATATATATATATATATATATATATATATATATATATATATATATATATATATATATATATATATATATATATATATATATATATATATATATATATATATATATATATATATATATATATATATATATATATATATATATATACATATAACATATATATCATATATCTATTCTTATTTATATATATATATATTTATATATACATACTAGTCTTCAGGCCCGTCCGATGGACGGGTGGTTTCAAATACATAGCTTTTCACTTTCGTTTCAATACGTATATCAGAAGGATAGATTATAGAATACATTACAACACATAATTTTTATTACAACCAAATAAAGAACATATAATATAAGAAAAACTAAAAAGTGGAATGATGATAAATCAAATGCATAAAATCCAACATCCTCTCATTAATGAGGTTGACAGTTTCATATGTCAGTGCAAGTATTGCTCTTTCTTCAAAGTACATACCTCTCATATAGCCGAACAATGTAATTTGAATAGACGTAGTTGATAATGTCACTTACGGGGTCTTACTTCAGTAAGAAGGTCCGTAGGTATGGATATGTCAGCCTCGCCATCATTAGGTTCGCAAAGTACACCATTACCAACTTCAAGAATCCACTCAGCAAACTCTTTGATCTCTGCTTGTGGTTTTCGGTTTGAACCTTGTTGTAGTCGCATGTTAACACTAAGTTTAAGTACCATACAATACTGCCATATATATGAAGTATGAGTGATGCATTTACAATCTCACTCCTGGAACCACCTGGTACAACAGGGAGAATTTGACGAAAATCACCACCGAAAACAATAAGAATCCAGCAATGTTTGGCACCTGTCAGCCCAAATCAACGTGTTGTATAATTATCATAAAGACGGGTATAGAAACTAAAAAAAAGCTAGATGTATGGTCGTTTACAAATTAAGGATCCGTAAAAGAACCATATAGTGGCACATAGAGTGGGGAAGAATGAGAGCATGAAAGGCATGTATTTGACACTTTTTGTAACTAATCAGTGTCCTCTGCAAAAACAAATCATATATGAGGTTGTGGTTGTGATTCTTACCATGATGTTTAAAGGAGCGCTAGTTACAGCACAAGTCCATCCTAGAAATTCAACTATTTCCTGACCTTTTTTTTTTTTTTTTTTTTTTTTTTTTTTTTTTTTTTTTTTTTTTTTTTTTTTTTTTTTTTTTTTTTTTTTTTTTTTTTTTTTTTTTTTTTTTTTTTTTTTTTTTTTTTTTTTTTTTTTTTTTTTTTTTTTTTTTTTTTTTTTTTTTTTTTTTTTTTTTTTTTTTTTTTTTTTTTTTTTTTTTTTTTTTTTTTTTTTTTTTTTTTTTTTTTTTTTTTTTTTTTTTTTTTTTTTTTTTTTTTTTTTTTTTTTTTTTTTTTTTTTTTTTTTTTTTTTTTTTTTTTTTTTTTTTTTTTTTTTTTTTTTTTTTTTTTTTTTTTTTTTTTTTTTTTTTTTTTTTTTTTTTTTTTTTTTTTTTTTTTTTTTTTTTTTTTTTTTTTTTTTTTTTTTTTTTTTTTTTTTTTTTTTTTTTTTTTTTTTTTTTTTTTTTTTTTTTTTTTTTTTTTTTTTTTTTTTTTTTTTTTTTTTTTTTTTTTTTTTTTTTTTTTTTTTTTTTTTTTTTTTTTTTTTTTTTTTTTTTTTTTTTTTTTTTTTTTTTTTTTTTTTTTTTTTTTTTTTTTTTTTTTTTTTTTTTTTTTTTTTTTTTTTTTTTTTTTTTTTTTTTTTTTTTTTTTTTTTTTTTTTTTTTTTTTTTTTTTTTTTTTTTTTTTTTTTTTTTTTTTTTTTTTTTTTTTTTTTTTTTTTTTTTTTTTTTTTTTTTTTTTTTTTTTTTTTTTTTTTTTTTTTTTTTTTTTTTTTTTTTTTTTTTTTTTTTTTTTTTTTTTTTTTTTTTTTTTTTTTTTTTTTTTTTTTTTTTTTTTTTTTTTTTTTTTTTTTTTTTTTTTTTTTTTTTTTTTTTTTTTTTTTTTTTTTTTTTTTTTTTTTTTTTTTTTTTTTTTTTTTTTTTTTTTTTTTTTTTTTTTTTTTTTTTTTTTTTTTTTTTTTTTTTTTTTTTTTTTTTTTTTTTTTTTTTTTTTTTTTTTTTTTTTTTTTTTTTTTTTTTTTTTTTTTTTTTTTTTTTTTTTTTTTTTTTTTTTTTTTTTTTTTTTTTTTTTTTTTTTTTTTTTTTTTTTTTTTTTTTTTTTTTTTTTTTTTTTTTTTTTTTTTTTTTTTTTTTTTTTTTTTTTTTTTTTTTTTTTTTTTTTTTTTTTTTTTTTTTTTTTTTTTTTTTTTTTTTTTTTTTTTTTTTTTTTTTTTTTTTTTTTTTTTTTTTTTTTTTTTTTTTTTTTTTTTTTTTTTTTTTTTTTTTTTTTTTTTTTTTTTTTTTTTTTTTTTTTTTTTTTTTTTTTTTTTTTTTTTTTTTTTTTTTTTTTTTTTTTTTTTTTTTTTTTTTTTTTTTTTTTTTTTTTTTTTTTTTTTTTTTTTTTTTTTTTTTTTTTTTTTTTTTTTTTTTTTTTTTTTTTTTTTTTTTTTTTTTTTTTTTTTTTTTTTTTTTTTTTTTTTTTTTTTTTTTTTTTTTTTTTTTTTTTTTTTTTTTTTTTTTTTTTTTTTTTTTTTTTTTTTTTTTTTTTTTTTTTTTTTTTTTTTTTTTTTTTTTTTTTTTTTTTTTTTTTTTTTTTTTTTTTTTTTTTTTTTTTTTTTTTTTTTTTTTTTTTTTTTTTTTTTTTTTTTTTTTTTTTTTTTTTTTTTTTTTTTTTTTTTTTTTTTTTTTTTTTTTTTTTTTTTTTTTTTTTTTTTTTTTTTTTTTTTTTTTTTTTTTTTTTTTTTTTTTTTTTTTTTTTTTTTTTTTTTTTTTTTTTTTTTTTTTTTTTTTTTTTTTTTTTTTTTTTTTTTTTTTTTTTTTTTTTTTTTTTTTTGTTCGTTTTTTGGCTATTGGGTCCAGAGAAGGTCAAAAAAATATTTTTTTAATTTGTTTTGTATATAAAAACGGAGAAAAGAAAATAAAGGAGGGGTGGGCGGGAGTTTAGTCTCAAGAAGGGTCCTGGTGGCTCCAAATCCTTCTTCAGAATCCTGTTTTAGTATAGTATTAGATTAGATATGTATGTATATATTCCCGTCGATAAGTTGGAAAAAAAAAAAAAAAAAAAAAAAAAAAAAAAAAAAAAAAAAAAAAAAAAAAAAAAAAAAAAAAAAAAAAAAAAAAAAAAAAAAAAAAAAAAAAAAAAAAAAAAAAAAAAAAAAAAAAAAAAAAAAAAAAAAAAAAAAAAAAAAAAAAAAAAAAAAAAAAAAAAAAAAAAAAAAAAAAAAAAAAAAAAAAAAAAAAAAAAAAAAAAAAAAAAAAAAAAAAAAAAAAAAAAAAAAAAAAAAAAAAAAAAAAAAAAAAAAAAAAAAAAAAAAAAAAAAAAAAAAAAAAAAAAAAAAAAAAAAAAAAAAAAAAAAAAAAAAAAAAAAAAAAAAAAAAAAAAAAAAAAAAAAAAAAAAAAAAAAAAAAAAAAAAAAAAAAAAAAAAAAAAAAAAAAAAAAAAAAAAAAAAAAAAAAAAAAAAAAAAAAAAAAAAAAAAAAAAAAAAAAAAAAAAAAAAAAAAAAAAAAAAAAAAAAAAAAAAAAAAAAAAAAAAAAAAAAAAAAAAAAAAAAAAAAAAAAAAAAAAAAAAAAAAAAAAAAAAAAAAAAAAAAAAAAAAAAAAAAAAAAAAAAAAAAAAAAAAAAAAAAAAAAAAAAAAAAAAAAAAAAAAAAAAAAAAAAAAAAAAAAAAAAAAAAAAAAAAAAAAAAAAAAAAAAAAAAAAAAAAAAAAAAAAAAAAAAAAAAAAAAAAAAAAAAAAAAAAAAAAAAAAAAAAAAAAAAAAAAAAAAAAAAAAAAAAAAAAAAAAAAAAAAAAAAAAAAAAAAAAAAAAAAAAAAAAAAAAAAAAAAAAAAAAAAAAAAAAAAAAAAAAAAAAAAAAAAAAAAAAAAAAAAAAAAAAAAAAAAAAAAAAAAAAAAAAAAAAAAAAAAAAAAAAAAAAAAAAAAAAAAAAAAAAAAAAAAAAAAAAAAAAAAAAAAAAAAAAAAAAAAAAAAAAAAAAAAAAAAAAAAAAAAAAAAAAAAAAAAAAAAAAAAAAAAAAAAAAAAAAAAAAAAAAAAAAAAAAAAAAAAAAAAAAAAAAAAAAAAAAAAAAAAAAAAAAAAAAAAAAAAAAAAAAAAAAAAAAAAAAAAAAAAAAAAAAAAAAAAAAAAAAAAAAAAAAAAAAAAAAAAAAAAAAAAAAAAAAAAAAAAAAAAAAAAAAAAAAAAAAAAAAAAAAAAAAAAAAAAAAAAAAAAAAAAAAAAAAAAAAAAAAAAAAAAAAAAAAAAAAAAAAAAAAAAAAAAAAAAAAAAAAAAAAAAAAAAAAAAAAAAAAAAAAAAAAAAAAAAAAAAAAAAAAAAAAAAAAAAAAAAAAAAAAAAAAAAAAAAAAAAAAAAAAAAAAAAAAAAAAAAAAAAAAAAAAAAAAAAAAAAAAAAAAAAAAAAAAAAAAAAAAAAAAAAAAAAAAAAAAAAAAAAAAAAAAAAAAAAAAAAAAAAAAAAAAAAAAAAAAAAAAAAAAAAAAAAAAAAAAAAAAAAAAAAAAAAAAAAAAAAAAAAAAAAAAAAAAAAAAAAAAAAAAAAAAAAAAAAAAAAAAAAAAAAAAAAAAAAAAAAAAAAAAAAAAAAAAAAAAAAAAAAAAAAAAAAAAAAAAAAAAAAAAAAAAAAAAAAAAAAAAAAAAAAAAAAAAAAAAAAAAAAAAAAAAAAAAAAAAAAAAAAAAAAAAAAAAAAAAAAAAAAAAAAAAAAAAAAAAAAAAAAAAAAAAAAAAAAAAAAAAAAAAAAAAAAAAAAAAAAAAAAAAAAAAAAAAAAAAAAAAAAAAAAAAAAAAAAAAAAAAAAAAAAAAAAAAAAAAAAAAAAAAAAAAAAAAAAAAAAAAAAAAAAAAAAAAAAAAAAAAAAAAAAAAAAAAAAAAAAAAAAAAAAAAAAAAAAAAAAAAAAAAAAAAAAAAAAAAAAAAAAAAAAAAAAAAAAAAAAAAAAAAAAAAAAAAAAAAAAAAAAAAAAAAAAAAAAAAAAAAAAAAAAAAAAAAAAAAAAAAAAAAAAAAAAAAAAAAAAAAAAAAAAAAAAAAAAAAAAAAAAAAAAAAAAAAAAAAAAAAAAAAAAAAAAAAAAAAAAAAAAAAAAAAAAAAAAAAAAAAAAAAAAAAAAAAAAAAAAAAAAAAAAAAAAAAAAAAAAAAAAAAAAAAAAAAAAAAAAAAAAAAAAAAAAAAAAAAAAAAAAAAAAAAAAAAAAAAAAAAAAAAAAAAAAAAAAAAAAAAAAAAAAAAAAAAAAAAAAAAAAAAAAAAAAAAAAAAAAAAAAAAAAAAAAAAAAAAAAAAAAAAAAAAAAAAAAAAAAAAAAAAAAAAAAAAAAAAAAAAAAAAAAAAAAAAAAAAAAAAAAAAAAAAAAAAAAAAAAAAAAAAAAAAAAAAAAAAAAAAAAAAAAAAAAAAAAAAAAAAAAAAAAAAAAAAAAAAAAAAAAAAAAAAAAAAAAAAAAAAAAAAAAAAAAAAAAAAAAAAAAAAAAAAAAAAAAAAAAAAAAAAAAAAAAAAAAAAAAAAAAAAAAAAAAAAAAAAAAAAAAAAAAAAAAAAAAAAAAAAAAAAAAAAAAAAAAAAAAAAAAAAAAAAAAAAAAAAAAAAAAAAAAAAAAAAAAAAAAAAAAAAAAAAAAAAAAAAAAAAAAAAAAAAAAAAAAAAAAAAAAAAAAAAAAAAAAAAAAAAAAAAAAAAAAAAAAAAAAAAAAAAAAAAAAAAAAAAAAAAAAAAAAAAAAAAAAAAAAAAAAAAAAAAAAAAAAAAAAAAAAAAAAAAAAAAAAAAAAAAAAAAAAAAAAAAAAAAAAAAAAAAAAAAAAAAAAAAAAAAAAAAAAAAAAAAAAAAAAAAAAAAAAAAAAAAAAAAAAAAAAAAAAAAAAAAAAAAAAAAAAAAAAAAAAAAAAAAAAAAAAAAAAAAAAAAAAAAAAAAAAATAACTTACACATGTGTAAGATGAACGTGATGAAAAAAAAAACAAAATTTAAAAAGTCGTCAAAAGTATATCGAATCACATCTCTAATGAAAGAGGACGAAATTCTAAGACTACTCATGCTTTTCTTTTCGTCTAACGATTTACGGTTTGTGAGATAAAAGTTTTTTAGTGAATTAGATAGAATTCTATTAATTAATAAAGTAAGAGAGAGAAAAAAAGAGGGAGCTGACGAAAATACCCCTCTAGTGTTGAGAGAGGTTTTTTATTTTTAATCTTATCCATCCATTTTTTTTGATCCAAGGGTGGAGAGGAGTTCTCAAATAACCCCTCCTCTATATACACATCTTCATATATAATTTGCGGACAATAAAACTTCTCCCCACAGCAAAAAATATCATGCCAGAGTGTTTTAGCGACTACATTTTGTAATATACCGAAAAAAACATACTATGTATTACAAAAGTGATTCATTAATTATAACTATATAAGATTATACATGGAAATACAATATTACATGACGACTGAGCCATTAACTTCTAAATGGCTTTCAAAAATAGAAAAAACCAAGAAAAAATTACAACATAAAAAGGATAGTGATACACCATTAAAATACATTGATAGTTAGATACGGGTCACACATGATCCAATATAAAGGTCCTTTTTGGGAATACTTATGGAACAGAAGCACCACCGTACTTCTTTATTGCCTCTTGACTGTCAATGGTGTTTGATCTGAAAAGACGTCGAGCAATTCCACCCCCAAATGTTGGCTTTGCGTTTGGTTTTTCGGGATGGACCGGTTGTGCATGAGGAGACAAATTATCAAATTCTCCAGCCCTATTTGGTTCAGGCCTTGGTGAATGGTTCCCAGATTCTGCTAGGTGGCTTAAGGCTTCGTCAATATTGTTGGTAGGAGATGTAACATGATGACGTCTAGTAGGCAAGCCGATACTCTGCCAAAGTTTCTTTGGGCCTGAAATGTCTCCGGCCCCATCTTTTTTACGTATCTAGATATAGATAGGAATGAGTCATTAAAGCTTAAAAGTACGTATCTAGATATAGATAGGAATGAGTCAGTAAAATGGGAATTCTGAGAAAGAAGAGAGGTGCGACGCACCAATCCATTGGTGCGCCGCATATCGGGTAGTTGAAGATTTTTGAAACAAGTAAGGTGCGCCGCACCTGGCAATTGGTGCGCCGCATAAGTTGATCAGTAAAATGGGAATTCTGAGAAAGAAGAGAGGTGCGACGCACCAATCCATTGGTGCGCCGCATATCGGGTAGTTGAAGATTTTTGAAACAAGTAAGGTGCGCCGCACCTGGCAATTGGTGCGCCGCATATCGGGTAGTTGAAGATTTTTGAAACAAGTAAGGTGCGCCGCACCTTGCAATTGGTGCGCCGCATAAGTTGATCAGTAAAATGGGAATTCTGAGAAAGAAGAGAGGTGCGACGCACCAATCCATTGGTGCGCCGCATAAGTTGATCAGTAAAATGGGAATTCTGAGAAAGAAGAGAGGTGCGACGCACCAATCCATTGGTGCGCCGCATATCGGGTAGTTGAAGATTTTTGAAACAAGTAAGGTGCGCCGCACCTGGCAATTGGTGCGCCGCATATCGGGTAGTTGAAGATTTTTGAAACAAGTAAGGTGCGCCGCACCTGGCAATTGGTGCGCCGCATATCGGGTAGTTGAAGATTTTTGAAACAAGTAAGGTGCGCCGCACCTGGCAATTGGTGCGCCGCATATCGGGTAGTTGAAGATTTTTGAAACAAGTAAGGTGCGCCGCACCTGGCAATTGGTGCGCCGCATATCGGGTAGTTGAAGATTTTTGAAACAAGTAAGGTGCGCCGCACCTGGCAATTGGTGCGCCGCATATCGGGTAGTTGAAGATTTTTGAAACAAGTAAGGTGCGCCGCACCTGGCAATTGGTGCGCCGCATATCGGGTAGTTGAAGATTTTTGAAACAAGTAAGGTGCGCCGCACCTGGCAATTGGTGCGCCGCATATCGGGTAGTTGAAGATTTTTGAAACAAGTAAGGTGCGCCGCACCTGGCAATTGGTGCGCCGCATATCGGGTAGTTGAAGATTTTTGAAACAAGTAAGGTGCGCCGCACCTGGCAATTGGTGCGCCGCATATCGGGTAGTTGAAGATTTTTGAAACAAGTAAGGTGCGCCGCACCTGGCAATTGGTGCGCCGCATATCGGGTAGTTGAAGATTTTTGAAACAAGTAAGGTGCGCCGCACCTGGCAATTGGTGCGCCGCATATCGGGTAGTTGAAGATTTTTGAAACAAGTAAGGTGCGCCGCACCTGTCAATTGGTGCGCCGCATAAGTTGATCAGTAAAATGGGAATTCTGAGAAAGAAGAGAGGTGCGACGCACCAATCCATTGGTGCGCCGCATATCGGGTAGTTGAAGATTTTTGAAACAAGTAAGGTGCGCCGCACCTGGCAATTGGTGCGCCGCATATCGGGTAGTTGAAGATTTTTGAAACAAGTAAGGTGCGCCGCACCTGGCAATTGGTGCGCCGCATATCGGGTAGTTGAAGATTTTTGAAACAAGTAAGGTGCGCCGCACCTGGCAATTGGTGCGCCGCATATCGGGTAGTTGAAGATTTTTGAAACAAGTAAGGTGCGCCGCACCTGGCAATTGGTGCGCCGCATATCGGGTAGTTGAAGATTTTTGAAACAAGTAAGGTGCGCCGCACCTGGCAATTGGTGCGCCGCATATCGGGTAGTTGAAGATTTTTGAAACAAGTAAGGTGCGCCGCACCTGGCAATTGGTGCGCCGCATATCGGGTAGTTGAAGATTTTTGAAACAAGTAAGGTGCGCCGCACCTGGCAATTGGTGCGCCGCATATCGGGTAGTTGAAGATTTTTGAAACAAGTAAGGTGCGCCGCACCTGGCAATTGGTGCGCCGCATATCGGGTAGTTGAAGATTTTTGAAACAAGTAAGGTGCGCCGCACCTGGCAATTGGTGCGCCGCATATCGGGTAGTTGAAGATTTTTGAAACAAGTAAGGTGCGCCGCACCTGGCAATTGGTGCGCCGCATATCGGGTAGTTGAAGATTTTTGAAACAAGTAAGGTGCGCCGCACCTGGCAATTGGTGCGCCGCATATCGGGTAGTTGAAGATTTTTGAAACAAGTAAGGTGCGCCGCACCTGGCAATTGGTGCGCCGCATATCGGGTAGTTGAAGATTTTTGAAACAAGTAAGGTGCGCCGCACCTGGCAATTGGTGCGCCGCATATCGGGTAGTTGAAGATTTTTGAAACAAGTAAGGTG
The DNA here is from genome assembly GCA_034093135.1 of Erigeron breviscapus. Classification (NCBI taxonomy): domain Eukaryota; kingdom Viridiplantae; phylum Streptophyta; class Magnoliopsida; order Asterales; family Asteraceae; genus Erigeron; species Erigeron breviscapus. Next base: position 43,771,928 of record CM067167.1, on the reverse strand, counting down.
CGCCGCACCTGGCAATTGGTGCGCCGCATATCGGGTAGTTGAAGATTTTTGAAACAAGTAAGGTGCGCCGCACCTGGCAATTGGTGCGCCGCATATCGGGTAGTTGAAGATTTTTGAAACAAGTAAGGTGCGCCGCACCTGGCAATTGGTGCGCCGCATATCGGGTAGTTGAAGATTTTTGAAACAAGTAAGGTGCGCCGCACCTGGCAATTGGTGCGCCGCATATCGGGTAGTTGAAGATTTTTGAAACAAGTAAGGTGCGCCGCACCTGGCAATTGGTGCGCCGCATATCGGGTAGTTGAAGATTTTTGAAACAAGTAAGGTGCGCCGCACCTGGCAATTGGTGCGCCGCATATCGGGTAGTTGAAGATTTTTGAAACAAGTAAGGTGCGCCGCACCTGGCAATTGGTGCGCCGCATATCGGGTAGTTGAAGATTTTTGAAACAAGTAAGGTGCGCCGCACCTGGCAATTGGTGCGCCGCATATCGGGTAGTTGAAGATTTTTGAAACAAGTAAGGTGCGCCGCACCTGTAGGTCGGTTCAGCAAGGGTTTTTTGTAACACTATAAATACATGCCCTAAATTGGCCCATTCGACTCTCTCTCTCTTTTAGTCGATTTTAGGGTTTCTTGAGGCATTTTTCAGCAGCTTTTACCTTCTCCAAGATCTAAGGGTTGCTAAAGAATTTCAAGGCATTCAATCATCGATTTCTTTAGCTTTTCATTGTCTTTCACAATTCGGTACAAGATGTTTATTCTTTCTTTTGCTATTTGTGATTTATTTATGATTATGTTAGGCTAAACACGTCATCATCTACTCCGATGAAATGACACAATGAATATTGGTTGCATATTATTTTGAATTCAAGTTGATTATTAAACGTTTCATCAAGATCTTAATGTATTGAATTCTTATGATTTATTCTATTGTTTGTTGATAAGGTATAAATGGTTTTAATGGTAGTTAATTCCAGGAATGCATTATTCTAGTTGATTTGGTAGAATCAATAGGTGTTAATTCGTGGTAGCGAGTTGATAAACCACAATAGGTAAAAGAATTCAATGTGTTGACGGTTTGGTAGAATCGATAGGTGAAATTGTTTAATCATAACAAAACAAATTAATCGGATAGGGAAATCTTAATAGGGAAGGTGGTAGCCGGATCTTTAGGATTGAATTAATTGGTTAATGAGTTCGGGTAGGGTAATTAGCTAGGAGGCCTACTAGTGAGTTCCTTATCATAACTTAGTTATCGGAATCAACATATTTGAATTGGCTTTAACCTAAATGCAACCAAGATGAAATGTGTCATGGAGTCGAGGTAGATGATCTTTTAAATTCTTGTTTTTTTTAAACAACAAAATTATCCTGCGATTAATCCTACGGGATTACTAACAATTTTAATTAACTTTTGCAACGTGGCAATTCGGCCATAAAACCCCCCTTATTTTCTGTATCATTTAACAATTGCTTATAAAAGTCCTTGTGTTCGACCTCGTACTTACCAAGTAACTATATTGCATACGAACGGGTACACTGCCCGCAAATGTGTAGTAGACAGTAACTAGGTAGTTCGTGTTATAAATTTAAGACTCGAAATTACACATCAAGTTTTTGGCGCCGCTGCCGGGGATTTAAATTAAGTAATTGTTTGTATTGTGATTCGATCCTTCCTTGCATTCAATTGTGGGGAAGTTCTTTGTTTTTATTAGATAGATTTTATTTTTGTTTTGTGTTTTTAATTTTGTTTTGTCCCAGGTACGTTTGACGTTTTGTCTTGTGGTGCTTTTGCAGGATCTTTGTAGTTGATGAACACAAGAGCTTCTGGCAAACCTTTGGTTAGTCCTTTGTCAAATCCGGGGAAAGTCAGACGTCGCTTAATTCAACGCAACAACACGGATACCTCTACATCCAACAAGATTGATTCCGGAAATTCAGACCGAGTCCAACAGGACTTTGATCTTTCCTTTAAAACGTCAACATCAGAAGATCAGGCGGTTAAGAACTTAAAAGATCCATCTTGGATTTTTAAATCAGGAGAAGATTTAGATTCAGACGGAGAAGAGATTCAAACTCCTCAACCGAACAGTCCTCTCACTCCAAAGGTTAACATCAATCAACAACCAAGAGGAATGGGTGATCGAGGAGGACAACCAGTTAACCCCAATGACCGTCCTTACGGACAAAGAAGAAGGGAAGTACCAGCCAACCGTGGCACTCCAATTCGTGCTCCGACCACCGGAATAAACTTTAATCATAACAAAACAAATTAATCGGATAGGGAAATCTTAATAGGGAAGGTGGTAGCCGGATCTTTAGGATTGAATTAATTGGTTAATGAGTTCGGGTAGGGTAATTAGCTAGGAGGCCTACTAGTGAGTTCCTTATCATAACTTAGTTATCGGAATCAACATATTTGAATTGGCTTTAACCTAAATGCAACCAAGATGAAATGTGTCATGGAGTCGAGGTAGATGATCTTTTAAATTCTTGTTTTTTTTAAACAACAAAATTATCCTGCGATTAATCCTACGGGATTACTAACAATTTTAATTAACTTTTGCAACGTGGCAATTCGGCCATAAAACCCCCCTTATTTTCTGTATCATTTAACAATTGCTTATAAAAGTCCTTGTGTTCGACCTCGTACTTACCAAGTAACTATAATTGTTTAATCATAACAAAACAAATTAATCGGATAGGGAAATCTTAATAGGGAAGGTGGTAGCCGGATCTTTAGGATTGAATTAATTGGTTAATGAGTTCGGGTAGGGTAATTAGCTAGGAGGCCTACTAGTGAGTTCCTTATCATAACTTAGTTATCGGAATCAACATATTTGAATTGGCTTTAACCTAAATGCAACCAAGATGAAATGTGTCATGGAGTCGAGGTAGATGATCTTTTAAATTCTTGTTTTTTTTAAACAACAAAATTATCCTGCGATTAATCCTACGGGATTACTAACAATTTTAATTAACTTTTGCAACGTGGCAATTCGGCCATAAAACCCCCCTTATTTTCTGTATCATTTAACAATTGCTTATAAAAGTCCTTGTGTTCGACCTCGTACTTACCAAGTAACTATATTGCATACGAACGGGTACACTGCCCGCAAATGTGTAGTAGACAGTAACTAGGTAGTTCGTGTTATAAATTTAAGACTCGAAATTACACATCAAGTTTTTGGCGCCGCTGCCGGGGATTTAAATTAAGTAATTGTTTGTATTGTGATTCGATCCTTCCTTGCATTCAATTGTGGGGAAGTTCTTTGTTTTTATTAGATAGATTTTATTTTTGTTTTGTGTTTTTAATTTTGTTTTGTCCCAGGTACGTTTGACGTTTTGTCTTGTGGTGCTTTTGCAGGATCTTTGTAGTTGATGAACACAAGAGCTTCTGGCAAACCTTTGGTTAGTCCTTTGTCAAATCCGGGGAAAGTCAGACGTCGCTTAATTCAACGCAACAACACGGATACCTCTACATCCAACAAGATTGATTCCGGAAATTCAGACCGAGTCCAACAGGACTTTGATCTTTCCTTTAAAACGTCAACATCAGAAGATCAGGCGGTTAAGAACTTAAAAGATCCATCTTGGATTTTTAAATCAGGAGAAGATTTAGATTCAGACGGAGAAGAGATTCAAACTCCTCAACCGAACAGTCCTCTCACTCCAAAGGTTAACATCAATCAACAACCAAGAGGAATGGGTGATCGAGGAGGACAACCAGTTAACCCCAATGACCGTCCTTACGGACAAAGAAGAAGGGAAGTACCAGCCAACCGTGGCACTCCAATTCGTGCTCCGACCACCGGAATAAACTTTAGTCTTAAAGGAAATCATTTGAAGAGTGTGGAGGAGGAGAAGTTCGATGGTGTGACAAACAGTGATCCTTATGGTCATTTGGAAAGGTTCGAAAAGATTTGTAGGTTCTACAATTATGGCGAAGGACAGAATGACATAGTGAAACTTGAGCTCTTTCCACTTACTCTTTATGGAGAAGCAAAAGCTTGGCTCAAGGAACAACCGGATGATTTGTACACCACATGGGCTGAACTTCGAGAAGGTTTCATTGATGAGTTTTATTCTATAAGAACTCAAAGACAATTGGAGAATAAGATTAGAGCATTCACTCAAGATTCGGGAGAAGATGTAGTTGATGCTTGGAAACGGTACAAGGAAATGCTTAGAAACTGTCCTGGGCATAATATGAATACTGAAGCAGTAGTTGAGATTTTCTATGATGGATTGCTTAGGAAAACCAGAAGGGAACTTGCAGGTGCATTCGGGGGTAGTTTGAACAATGTAACTCCAAGTGAAGGTTACAAGATCCTCGATGACATGGCTAAGGAGTTCTTTGTTCGTGAAGAAATTCGGGATAGGAAATCTGGAGGAATGGGTGATCGAGGAGGACAACCAGTTGACCCCAATGACCGTCCTTACGGACAAAGAAGAAGGGAAGTACCAGCCAACCGTGGCACTCCAATTCGTGCTCCGACCACCGGAATAAACTTTAGTCTTAAAGGAAATCATTTGAAGAGTGTGGAGGAGGAGAAGTTCGATGGTGTGACAAACAGTGATCCTTATGGTCATTTGGAAAGGTTCGAAAAGATTTGTAGGTTCTACAATTATGGCGAAGGACAGAATGACATAGTGAAACTTGAGCTCTTTCCACTTACTCTTTATGGAGAAGCAAAAGCTTGGCTCAAGGAACAACCGGATGATTTGTACACCACATGGGCTGAACTTCGAGAAGGTTTCATTGATGAGTTTTATTCTATAAGAACTCAAAGACAATTGGAGAATAAGATTAGAGCATTCACTCAAGATTCGGGAGAAGATGTAGTTGATGCTTGGAAACGGTACAAGGAAATGCTTAGAAAACCAAGAGGAATGGGTGATCGAGGAGGACAACCAGTTAACCCCAATGACCGTCCTTACGGACAAAGAAGAAGGGAAGTACCAGCCAACCGTGGCACTCCAATTCGTGCTCCGACCACCGGAATAAACTTTAGTCTTAAAGGAAATCATTTGAAGAGTGTGGAGGAGGAGAAGTTCGATGGTGTGACAAACAGTGATCCTTATGGTCATTTGGAAAGGTTCGAAAAGATTTGTAGGTTCTACAATTATGGCGAAGGACAGAATGACATAGTGAAACTTGAGCTCTTTCCACTTACTCTTTATGGAGAAGCAAAAGCTTGGCTCAAGGAACAACCGGATGATTTGTACACCACATGGGCTGAACTTCGAGAAGGTTTCATTGATGAGTTTTATTCTATAAGAACTCAAAGACAATTGGAGAATAAGATTAGAGCATTCACTCAAGATTCGGGAGAAGATGTAGTTGATGCTTGGAAACGGTACAAGGAAATGCTTAGAAACTGTCCTGGGCATAATATGAATACTGAAGCAGTAGTTGAGATTTTCTATGATGGATTGCTTAGGAAAACCAGAAGGGAACTTGCAGGTGCATTCGGGGGTAGTTTGAACAATGTAACTCCAAGTGAAGGTTACAAGATCCTCGATGACATGGCTAAGGAGTTCTTTGTTCGTGAAGAAATTCGGGATAGGAAATCTGGAGGAAAAACAGTTGCTCGGATTGAAGATGGTGAAGACTCAAGACTAGTTGCTGAAGTCAAAGCTCTCTCAAAGCAAATGAATGAGAGGTTTGATAACCAAGATAACAGATTCAAGAATCTTGAGAGAGATGTTAAGGTTATGGCAGATGGGTGTGATCACTGTGGAGAGTTGCATTACAGTGAGGAATGCCCGGACAAGCTAGCTAAAGATGTTAATTATATTCAGAATCAACCGCAGGGAAATTTCAGTCAGAACACCGGTTATCAAAACCGGAATTCAGGTACTACTTATCCCTCTTCTTCTTTTAATGCTAATAATTCTGGGTATAGTGGCAACAGGTTCAGCAGGTTTAACAGTCAGCAGAGCACTACTGCTGAATTGAGAGATATTGTTAAGGATTTCATCGGTGCTCAGAGACAAACAAACGAGCACCAAGCTACAGAAACTAAGAAGATGTATTCGGCATTGGATTCAGTGACTACTCGTTTGGATGGCTTGAACCATAAACTGGATCAAAGTACTAAGAGTACTCAAGCTACATTTCAGGATATAGAAGCTAAGCTCGAGAGGTTAGGAAATTCAAACAGGCAGCTCGGGACATTACCGAGCAATACTCAACAAAATCCTAAGCCTCAACAGAATCCAAGACTTCCAACAAACGATAAAGGAAACTACAATCCTCCGAATGCTCGTAATGAGCAAGTGAACGCGATCACTACAAGAACAGGTAATACTTATAATTCGGCTAATCCATTACCTAATGATGTTACTCCTCTTGTGCAGGTAGAAGCTGATGATTCCGTTGATGAGGAGATTGAGATGGAGCCGAACCCAGCCGTGAAAACACCGGCCGTTCCATCCAAGATAGTTGAGAAACCACCCGCTGAGAAGCCACAGGTTAAGCCGTATCAACCGCATATTCCATTTCCTCAACGATTGAAGAAAGCGAAGAGCAAGGAGAATTTTAAGAAGTTTGTTGACTTGATTCAAAATGTTAATATTACTCTTCCTTTAGTTGATCTTCTTGCAGGAATGCCTAACTATGCGAAGTTTCTCAAAGAACTCATTTCGGATAAAATGAAGTTGGAAAAGGCGAAGACGGCAGTCATGAGTGCCGAGTGTTCCGCCATCATCAAGAACGAGATTCCCCCTAAGTTGGAAGATCCAGGGAGTTTTCTTATCTCTTGTTCTTTTGGTGTTTTGTTGTATAAGGCATTAGCCGATCTAGGGGCTAGCATTAATTTGATGCCTTATTCAGTTTATAAAAAGTTGTCTTTAGGTGAATTGACCCCGACTCGTATGAGCATTCGGCTAGCGGACCGATCATTCCAATATCCTATGGGGATAGCGGAAAATTTACAGATTAAAGTGGGTCATATGATTTTTCCGGTCGATTTTGTTATACTCGAAATGGAGGCGGATGTAAATGTGCCTCTAATTCTTGGCCGACCCTTCCTTATGACCGCGGATGCTATCATCCGGGTTAAGGCTAAGGAGATTTCCTTAGGTGTCGGTGAAGACTCAAGACTAGTTGCTGAAGTCAAAGCTCTCTCAAAGCAAATGAATGAGAGGTTTGATAACCAAGATAACAGATTCAAGAATCTTGAGAGAGATGTTAAGGTTATGGCAGATGGGTGTGATCACTGTGGAGAGTTGCATTACAGTGAGGAATGCCCGGACAAGCTAGCTAAAGATGTTAATTATATTCAGAATCAACCGCAGGGAAATTTCAGTCAGAACACCGGTTATCAAAACCGGAATTCAGGTACTACTTATCCCTCTTCTTCTTTTAATGCTAATAATTCTGGGTATAGTGGCAACAGGTTCAGCAGGTTTAACAGTCAGCAGAGCACTACTGCTGAATTGAGAGATATTGTTAAGGATTTCATCGGTGCTCAGAGACAAACAAACGAGCACCAAGCTACAGAAACTAAGAAGATGTATTCGGCATTGGATTCAGTGACTACTCGTTTGGATGGCTTGAACCATAAACTGGATCAAAGTACTAAGAGTACTCAAGCTACATTTCAGGATATAGAAGCTAAGCTCGAGAGGTTAGGAAATTCAAACAGGCAGCTCGGGACATTACCGAGCAATACTCAACAAAATCCTAAGCCTCAACAGAATCCAAGACTTCCAACAAACGATAAAGGAAACTACAATCCTCCGAATGCTCGTAATGAGCAAGTGAACGCGATCACTACAAGAACAGGTAATACTTATAATTCGGCTAATCCATTACCTAATGATGTTACTCCTCTTGTGCAGGTAGAAGCTGATGATTCCGTTGATGAGGAGATTGAGATGGAGCCGAACCCAGCCGTGAAAACACCGGCCGTTCCATCCAAGATAGTTGAGAAACCACCCGCTGAGAAGCCACAGGTTAAGCCGTATCAACCGCATATTCCATTTCCTCAACGATTGAAGAAAGCGAAGAGCAAGGAGAATTTTAAGAAGTTTGTTGACTTGATTCAAAATGTTAATATTACTCTTCCTTTAGTTGATCTTCTTGCAGGAATGCCTAACTATGCGAAGTTTCTCAAAGAACTCATTTCGGATAAAATGAAGTTGGAAAAGGCGAAGACGGCAGTCATGAGTGCCGAGTGTTCCGCCATCATCAAGAACGAGATTCCCCCTAAGTTGGAAGATCCAGGGAGTTTTCTTATCTCTTGTTCTTTTGGTGTTTTGTTGTATAAGGCATTAGCCGATCTAGGGGCTAGCATTAATTTGATGCCTTATTCAGTTTATAAAAAGTTGTCTTTAGGTGAATTGACCCCGACTCGTATGAGCATTCGGCTAGCGGACCGATCATTCCAATATCCTATGGGGATAGCGGAAAATTTACAGATTAAAGTGGGTCATATGATTTTTCCGGTCGATTTTGTTATACTCGAAATGGAGGCGGATGTAAATGTGCCTCTAATTCTTGGCCGACCCTTCCTTATGACCGCGGATGCTATCATCCGGGTTAAGGCTAAGGAGATTTCCTTAGGTGTCGGTGATGACCGAGTAGTCTTTAATGTTGATAAAGCTCTTAAACATCCTTATTCGTGTGATGAATCTTGTTTCAGGGTTGATGTTATGGAAGAAGAAGAAGAAGAAGAAGAGGATGCTTTGGAGAAGGAGCTCATGGATATCTTGGGTATGGAGGAAGGAGAATCATTGCTATCACTTAGTGAAGAATATCAAGAACTCGATGAAGATATGTTTCAAGAGATCATGGCCTTGAGTGTAGATGAAACTTCACCGGATGATGAAACATTTGAAGAGATCAAGGTTGATCAAAGCACACGAGTGCTTACATCGGTTGAGAGTCCTCCCACCGACTTGGAGCTCAAACCGCTTCCGGATAATTTGGAGTATGCTTACTTAGAAGGTACATCTTTTCTTCCCGTTGTCATTTCATCTTCTTTAATGGAGGATGAAAAATCTAGGCTTATTACCGTCTTAAAGGCTCATAAAAAGGCCTTTGCATGGAAAATTTCTGATATTCCGGGTATAAGTCCAGAATTTTGTAAGCACACAATCAATTTTGTTGATAATTTTAAACCAATTGTGCAAAGACAACGAAGGTTAAATCCAAATATGAAGGATGTTGTTAAAAAGGAAATTATTAAGTTGTTAGATGCGGGAATCATATTCCCCATTTCGGATAGTTCTTGGGTAAGTCCGGTACATTGTGTACCGAAAAAGGGTGGGATGACCGTTGTTTTAAATGATAAGAATGAATTGATTCCCACTAGAACTGTCACGGGGTGGAGGGTATGTATTGATTATCGGAAATTAAATGATGCCACCCGCAAGGACCATTTCCCATTGCCCTTTATCGATCAAATGCTCGAACGGCTCGCCGGAAACGAGTATTTTTGCTTTTTAGATGGGTTTTCTGGGTATTTCCAAATACCTATTGACCCTAAAGACCAAGAGAAGACCACGTTTACTTGTCCCTATGGCACTTATGCTTATAGGAGGATGCCATTTGGTCTTTGTAACGCACCCGGTACTTTTCAACGTTGTATGATTGCAATTTTTCAAGACATGATTGAAACTTCCATGGAAGTTTTCATGGATGATTTTTCGGTATTTGGAAGTTCTTTTGAGAATTGTTTAGAGAGTCTTGATAGGATGTTGGAAAGGTGTGAACGGGCACACTTGGTCTTAAATTGGGAAAAAGGATGACCGTTGTTTTAAATGATAAGAATGAATTGATTCCCACTAGAACTGTCACGGGGTGGAGGGTATGTATTGATTATCGGAAATTAAATGATGCCACCCGCAAGGACCATTTCCCATTGCCCTTTATCGATCAAATGCTCGAACGGCTCGCCGGAAACGAGTATTTTTGCTTTTTAGATGGGTTTTCTGGGTATTTCCAAATACCTATTGACCCTAAAGACCAAGAGAAGACCACGTTTACTTGTCCCTATGGCACTTATGCTTATAGGAGGATGCCATTTGGTCTTTGTAACGCACCCGGTACTTTTCAACGTTGTATGATTGCAATTTTTCAAGACATGATTGAAACTTCCATGGAAGTTTTCATGGATGATTTTTCGGTATTTGGAAGTTCTTTTGAGAATTGTTTAGAGAGTCTTGATAGGATGTTGGAAAGGTGTGAACGGGCACACTTGGTCTTAAATTGGGAAAAGTGTCACTTTATGGTTAAAGAGGGTATTGTTTTGGGACACAAAGTTTCTAAGGCGGGTTTAGAGGTTGATAAAGCTAAAATTGATGTGATATCTAAATTACCTCCACCCACCAATGTTAAGTCAATTAGGAGTTTTTTAGGTCATGCCGGTTTTTACCGAAGGTTTATAAAAGATTTCTCCAAAATTGCCCGGCCAATGACCAAATTGTTAGAGAAGGATACCCCATTTGTGTTTGATAAAGAGTGTCTTGATGCATTCAACTTGCTTAAAGGAAATTTGACCAATGCACCTATTATGATTCCACCTAATTGGTCATTACCATTTGAGTTGATGTGTGATGCTAGCGATTTTGCCTTAGGGGCCGTTTTAGGCCAAAGGGAGGATAAACATTTCCGCCCTATTTTCTATGCTAGCAAGACCTTGAATCCAGCCCAACTAAATTACACGGTGACTGAAAAAGAATTGTTGGCTGTTGTGTATGCTTTTGATAAGTTTCGTCCCTACTTGGTCCTTAACAAGACCATTGTTTATACGGATCATTCTGCCCTTAGGTACTTGTTTTCCAAACAAGATGCCAAGCCCCGTCTCATCCGTTGGGTCTTGCTTTTGCAAGAATTCGACATCGAGATAAAGGACAAAAAGGGGGCTGAAAATGTGGCAGCTGACCATTTAAGTAGGCTCGAAAACCCTCACCGTGAGGAGTTGCAAGAGCATGAGATTAATGATGATTTTCCTGATGAGTTTTTGATGCAGATTGAGGAAGGACCTTGGTATGCCGATATTGCTAACTATCTTAGTGCAGGTTTTCTTCCCGAGGAGTTGTCAAAGCAAGAGAAGAAGAAGTTCTTTTCCGAAATTAAACATTATTTTTGGGATAAACCATTTTTGTTTAGAGTATGTGCAGATGGGATGATCAGGAGGTGTGTGTCAGAAGATGAAACTCGACAAATTCTAGATGCTTGTCACCACGGGCCAACCGGTGGTCATTATGGACCGTCTGTCACCGGTAAGAAAGTGTACGATGCTGGATTTTATTGGCCAACGATCTTCAAGGAGGCGCATACTTTGGTTGAGGTTTGTGATGTTTGCCAAAGACAAGGTAACATTTCCAAACGTGATGAAATGCCTCAAAACTTTATTCAGGTATGTGAAGTTTTTGATGTTTGGGGCATAGACTTTATGGGACCTTTTCTCCCATCAAATAAGAATTTGTATATCCTTGTTGCGGTCGATTATGTTTCTAAGTGGGCCGAGGCTAAAGCCTTGCCAACGAATGATGCACGTGTTGTCATTCACTTTTTGAAACAGCTTTTCTGTAGGTTTGGAGTGCCTAAGGCCTTAATAAGTGACCGCGGAAGTCATTTCGCGAATCACCAACTCGCTAAGGTGCTAAAGAGGTATGGTGTCACTCACCGTTTTTCAACCTCTTATCACCCGCAAACGAGTGGCCAGGTTGAAAATACTAATAGGGCATTAAAGAGAATTCTTGAGAAAACCGTAGGAGATAACCCAAAGTCTTGGTCTACCAAGCTTGATGATGCTCTATGGGCATTTAGGACCGCCTACAAGACACCGATTGGGACTACCCCATTCCGGTTGCTTTATGGCAAGACTTGTCATCTTCCTATTGAAATTGAGCATAAAGCCTTTTGGGCGCTCAAGGATTGCAATTTGGACCTAGTGGAGGCCGGTGAGTTGAGATCTATGCAATTAAATGAACTAGATGAACTTAGGTTGCATGCTTATGATAATTCTAGACTTTACAAGGAACGAACCAAAGTGTGGCATGACCGTAGGCTTAGAAAGAAGGATTTTAAAGCCGGAGACAAAGTTTTGTTGTTCCTTTCCAAGTATAGGTTTAAGCAACCCAAGTTGACATCTAATGGAAGGTGCGTCGCATATCGGGGCAAAAATTTTTCTGAAAACCGTGGGGTGCGCCGCACCATTTGGAAGGTGCGTCGCATATCGGGGCAAAAATTTTTCTGGAAATCGTGAAGGTGCGCCGCACCTTGTTAGTGGTGCGCCGCACCATTTGGAAGGTGCGTCGCATATCGGGGCAAAAAATTTTCTGGAAATCGTGAAGGTGCGCCGCACCATTTGGAAGGTGCGTCGCATATCGGGGCAAAAAATTTTCTGGAAATCGTGAAGGTGCGCCGCACCATTTGGAAGGTGCGTCGCATATCGGGGCAAAAAATTTTCTGGAAATCGTGAAGGTGCGCCGCACCATTTGGAAGGTGCGTCGCATATCGGGGCAAAAAATTTTCTGGAAATCGTGAAGGTGCGCCGCACCATTTGGAAGGTGCGTCGCATATCGGGGCAAAAAATTTTCTGGAAATCGTGAAGGTGCGCCGCACCATTTGGAAGGTGCGTCGCATATCGGGGCAAAAAATTTTCTGGAAATCGTGAAGGTGCGCCGCACCATTTGGAAGGTGCGTCGCATATCGGGGCAAAAAATTTTCTGGAAATCGTGAAGGTGCGCCGCACCATTTGGAAGGTGCGTCGCATATCGGGGCAAAAAATTTTCTGGAAATCGTGAAGGTGCGCCGCACCATTTGGAAGGTGCGTCGCATATCGGGGCAAAAAATTTTCTGGAAATCGTGAAGGTGCGCCGCACCATTTGGAAGGTGCGTCGCATATCGGGGCAAAAAATTTTCTGGAAATCGTGAAGGTGCGCCGCACCATTTGGAAGGTGCGTCGCATATCGGGGCAAAAAATTTTCTGGAAATCGTGAAGGTGCGCCGCACCATTTGGAAGGTGCGTCGCATATCGGGGCAAAAAATTTTCTGGAAATCGTGAAGGTGCGCCGCACCATTTGGAAGGTGCGTCGCATATCGGGGCAAAAATTTTTCTGGAAATCTTGAAGGTGCGCCGCACCTCCTATCTTTTGACCAGTTTGACTTAGTTGACTTCTGTTGACTTTTGAGGATTGGGTTGAGATTTTGTAGGGCCGAAATATACTATTCTATCCTCTTATACTCTGATTTCTCCCCTTTGTTTTGAACACACAAACACTTAATTGATTTTTATTTTCTCTCAATTCAAAAACCTCCCAACCTCAATTCAATCTTTAATTTCTATATTTTCTTTATTAATCTTTCAAGATGCCTAGATTCTTCTCAAAGGTATGTTTCTTTCCCATTATCTATCAATGTTCATGTTTGTAATTCGAATTAGGGTTTTGAATTTAATTTAGGGGTTTTGATTGTAAAAGGTTTGGGAAGGCTAATTGATGTCTAATTTGGTCAAAATTAGTGTTAATCTTGATTATTTTTATGATTTTTGACCAAATTGTGGTTAGGGATTGTGGATTTTGAGAGTTGACTTGGGTTGACCTCTGATGATGTTTGAATTTTATAAATTGTTTGAATTTTCGAGGGAAGATTGATCATTGGTGGATTAAGAAATCTAAGATTAATGAAATTTTTTTTCTGAAAACCAGTGGGGTGCGCCGCACCATTTGGAAGGTGCGTCGCATATCGGGGCAAAAATTTTTCTGGAAATCGTGAAGGTGCGCCGCACCTTGTTAGTGGTGCGCCGCACCAAAGCTGCAGAATGATTGATCTTCTTTGTTTTGTTTCGTGTGTCTCACGTTTGTCTTCTTTTGATGTTTTGTATTAGTGGTGCGCCGCACCTTGTCAGTGGGGTGCGCCGCACCATTTGGAAGGTGCGTCGCATATCGGGGCAAAAATTTTTCTGGAAATCGTGAAGGTGCGCCGCACCTTGTTAGTGGTGCGCCGCACCAAAGCTGCAGAATGATTGATCTTCTTGTTTTGTTTCGTGTGTCGCCGCACCTTTTCCAGTGGGGTGCGCCGCACCATTTGGAAGGTGCGTCGCATATCGGGGCAAAAATTTTTCTGGAAATCGTGAAGGTGCGCCGCACCTTGTTAGTGGTGCGCCGCACCAAAGCTGCAGAATGATTGATCTTCTTTGTTGTGGTGCGCCGCACCATTTGGAAGGTGCGTCGCATATCGGGGCAAAAATTTTTCTGGAAATCGTGAAGGTGCGCCGCACCTTGTTAGTGGTGCGCCGCACCATTTGGAAGGTGCGTCGCATATCGGGGCAAAAAATTTTCTGGAAATCGTGAAGGTGCGCCGCACCATTTGGAAGGTGCGTCGCATATCGGGGCAAAAAATTTTCTGGAAATCGTGAAGGTGCGCCGCACCATTTGGAAGGTGCGTCGCATATCGGGGCAAAAATTTTTCTGGAAATCGTGAAGGTGCGCCGCACCTTGTTAGTGGTGCGCCGCACCAAAGCTGCAGAATGATTGATCTTCTTTGTTTTGTTTCGTGTGACTTACGTTAGTGGTGCGCCGCACCTTGTTAGTGGGGTGCGCCGCACCATTTGGAAGGTGCGTCGCATATCGGGGCAAAAATTTTTCTGGAAATCGTGAAGGTGCGCCGCACCTTGTTAGTGGTGCGCCGCACCAAAGCTGCAGAATGATTGATTTGTTTTGTTTTGTTTCGTGTGTCTCACGTGTTAGTGGTGCGCCGCACCTTGTTAGTGGTGCGCCGCACCTTGTTAGTGGTGCGCCGAAAACCAGTGGGGTGCGCCGCACCATTTGGAAGGTGCGTCGCATATCGGGGCAAAAATTTTTCTGGAAATCGTGAAGGTGCGCCGCACCTTGTTAGTGGTGCGCCGCACCAAAGCTGCGCCGCACCATTTGGAAGGTGCGTCGCATATCGGGGCAAAAATTTTTCTGGAAATCGTGGGGTGCGCCGCACCATTTGGAAGGTGCGTCGCATATCGGGGCAAAAATTTTTCTGGAAATCGTGAAGGTGCGCCGCACCTTGTTAGTGGTGCGCCGCACCAGTGGGGTGCGCCGCACCATTTGGAAGGTGCGTCGCATATCGGGGCAAAAATTTTTCTGGAAATCGTGAAGGTGCGCCGCACCTTGTTAGTGGTGCGCCGCACCAAAGCTGCAGAATGATTGATCTTCTTTGTTTTGTTTCGTGTGACTTACGTTTGTCATGTTTTGATGTCTTGTATTAGTGGTGCGCCGCACCTTGTCAGTGGGGTGCGCCGCACCATTTGGAAGGTGCGTCGCATATCGGGGCAAAAATTTTTCTGGAAATCGTGAAGGTGCGCCGCACCTTGTTAGTGGTGCGCCGCACCAAAGCTGCAGAATGATTGATCTGTTTTGTTTTGTTTCGTGTGTCTCACGTTTGTCTTCTTTTGATGTTTTGTATTATAGAAACAGAAAGGAAAGGCAGTTGCTGAGTCAAGTGGCAATGAGTTTGTTCCGGGAATTCCACGTGGGTACACTTTTACCGAACCAGACCCGAATGACAACTACAAATACAGAGATGGTTCAGTTGTTCTAGGTGTGAAAAGCCACCCGGTGGAGCCGCATGAATGGTTGCAATTCCCTGGTGTGACGGGGAATGAACGAGTGCATTACCTGAATCGTCTTCAGGAATTAAGGTATAAACACGTTTTGGAACCAAAGGTCATCTCATGGACCGATTTTGAAAAAGTGAATTTAAAAGAACCCATCCAAAAAATGTTAACTTGTAAGAATAGAAATGCTAATGGTGAGATTAAAACTTACAAGATGTGGGAAAAAATTTTTAGTTGTGATATGACACCGGTTAGAGAGTGGTGTCTTGAGTTTTTGAGTACCCTTCGGGTAGATTCAAATTTGAAGTTTGATGATTTTTTTACAAGGAAAGTAATTCACTTTCGGGCTGGGGGTATTCAAAGGCATTGCACAGTGCCTGAGTTTGCCTATTTGACTGGGATGGTTTCGGGGAATGAGTTGACTGAGATTAACGCCTATGAGTTTTTGCGGGAAGGCGTTTATGATAAGGATGTGACTGGGTTTGGTAATGACAAGAGCACTAAGGATTTTTGGTTTGAAATCGGGGGTAGTGGTAAGTTGGCTATGTCAGTTAGCAAGGTATCGGAAATTCAGGTACCTATTCTGAGGGTCATTCATCGTATGATCACTTATTGCTTTTTGGTTCGTAATGATCATAATGATAAAGTCTCGCCCACTGATGTCTGGTTAATGAGGTTATTCTATGAGGGCTCCCCGAACATCTATGCTTGTGCGCCTTATGTTCTGGCTAAGTATCTTGTTTCCCACAAGGATCGGGTGATAGTTTGTGGGAATTTCATTGCTCATGTTTATGCTATGCTGGGATATGATACAGCAAGGAATACTAGGGCGTTGGTTAGGATTCCTTGTGCTCGCTTTGGTTTGGTTGATTTAGCGGGGTTTGGGTTGATTTGTGAGGTGGATGGTCAGGATGTGTTTGTTGGTGATTTGCCTGAAGATCAGCGGCCTGTTGGGAAAAGGCGTAGGGATGATGGTTCTAGTGTACCTCAGTTTGCGGGAGGTTCTTCTTCTTCATCTGCTTTTGATTTCTCTTCTTTGCAGGGGCAGATTTTTGGTCTGGAGAGTACTACTGACATGCTGCTTGATAATGCCCGGACGGCCAATAGTATGCTTGGTCGTCTTTTGGATCAGCAGGAGCATTTTCGTCCGATGTGGCAGAGGCAGTATGAGCAGCAGTTTGAGCAGCAGTACAGAGATGTGGAGGAGGATGAGCGCCCTGAGCTTCCTACTTATACTCCTCGAGAGATAATCCCTCCTAGTCAGGGTACTTTTGATTACCTTTTTCCTCAGCAGGGGTATCAGCAGGAGGAGTATACTTACCAGCCTCCCCAGTTTGATTCGTCCTCCCAGGCTACAGGTTTTGGTACTTATACCGGTGCACCTCGATATGGAGGTGATTTCTTTAGTTACCATACGCCACAGGGAGA
The DNA here is from genome assembly GCA_034093135.1 of Erigeron breviscapus. Lineage (NCBI taxonomy): Eukaryota > Viridiplantae > Streptophyta > Magnoliopsida > Asterales > Asteraceae > Erigeron > Erigeron breviscapus. The sequence goes on along the minus strand of CM067167.1, from coordinate 43,754,939 downwards.
CGAGGCTGGAGGTCGATCCACGATGGGTACTCCTAACATTGTTCCTAGTGGAGATTGGTTTGCAGCGCCCATTCATTTTGAGACGATTCTACCGATCATAAGAACATTACCAAACATCCGGCAAGTTCCCATGATCTTTTCTTCTTTTGTTTTTGCTTTTTACCTATTTCCCATAGATTGTCTTTCGTTCATTGTACATTGAGGGCATTGTACAACTTAAGTATGGGGGGAGGGCTTGGTGAATGATTATACTTCTGTTCTAATGTCTAATGGATACGTTTAGTTTTCTTTTGGTTTTGTTTTGTGCATTTTAGAAAGGTAGCGCTTCATGTGCATATGCTGGCAGTAAGTTCAGCGCCCATTCATTTTGAGACGATTCTACCGATCATAAGAACATTACCAAACATCCGGCAAGTTCCCATGATCTTTTCTTCTTTTGTTTTTGCTTTTTACCTATTTCCCATAGATTGTCTTTCGTTCATTGTACATTGAGGGCATTGTACAACTTAAGTATGGGGGGAGGTAAATAGGCGAAAGCCGGATGAATTTTGAGACATTTTTGAACTTTTGCTTGCTTGTCCATATAGTTGAATTACTTTGGTCACTAAAATTTAATCATACTAGTAATTGAACTATAAATTCCTTTGGTTAACACTTTCTAAATTCGTGAAATGTGTTTTGAGTGATCGATTAGGCAAATCCTTTCTGGATTGATTACATGACTAGCACACTTCTTTCCCAAAACACCAAATATGTAAGGATCTTGATTCATTTATAGATTGGTTAGGTGTTACGGTTTTGGTTTGGTTAGTCTTGTAAATTTGTCCCTCTCGTAGGCTTTTGGATTTATCCGGAAGTAAGGGTCTCTTTTAGAGCTCTGAGCTATGATGTGCAAGTTTGAGATTAATTCATTTCAGTTCCGTTATTTATTTCTTTGATATGAGTGTGCCGGTGATTGCGTTGATTCTAGAACTTGGCCTAGTTGATCGTTCCGTGGTTGCTAGATGATAAAGAGGTAAATTAGGATTAAAACCGTGTTTTCTTTGTTTATTCACCCTTTGTTATGTCATTATTGTTAAAAAAAAAAAAAAAAAAAAAAAAAAAAAAAAAAAAAAAAAAAAAAAAAAAAAAAAAAAAAAAAAAAAAAAAAAAAAAAAAAAAAAAAAAAAAAAAAAAAAAAAAAAAAAAAAAAAAAAAAAAAAAAAAAAAAAAAAAAAAAAAAAAAAAAAAAAAAAAAAAAAAAAAAAAAAAAAAAAAAAAAAAAAAAAAAAAAAAAAAAAAAAAAAAAAAAAAAAAAAAAAAAAAAAAAAAAAAAAAAAAAAAAAAAAAAAAAAAAAAAAAAAAAAAAAAAAAAAAAAAAAAAAAAAAAAAAAAAAAAAAAAAAAAAAAAAAAAAAAAAAAAAAAAAAAAAAAAAAAAAAAAAAAAAAAAAAAAAAAAAAAAAAAAAAAAAAAAAAAAAAAAAAAAAAAAAAAAAAAAAAAAAAAAAAAAAAAAAAAAAAAAAAAAAAAAAAAAAAAAAAAAAAAAAAAAAAAAAAAAAAAAAAAAAAAAAAAAAAAAAAAAAAAAAAAAAAAAAAAAAAAAAAAAAAAAAAAAAAAAAAAAAAAAAAAAAAAAAAAAAAAAAAAAAAAAAAAAAAAAAAAAAAAAAAAAAAAAAAAAAAAAAAAAAAAAAAAAAAAAAAAAAAAAAAAAAAAAAAAAAAAAAAAAAAAAAAAAAAAAAAAAAAAAAAAAAAAAAAAAAAAAAAAAAAAAAAAAAAAAAAAAAAAAAAAAAAAAAAAAAAAAAAAAAAAAAAAAAAAAAAAAAAAAAAAAAAAAAAAAAAAAAAAAAAAAAAAAAAAAAAAAAAAAAAAAAAAAAAAAAAAAAAAAAAAAAAAAAAAAAAAAAAAAAAAAAAAAAAAATAAAAAAAAAAAGTAAAAAAAAAAAAAAAAAAAAAAAAAAAAAAAAAAAAAAAAAAAAAAAAGACGAACTTGGACTGTCAGTTGGTATTTCCCTCATTTTTGTCAAATCAAGTTAAGTTGGTACATGTGTTTACACCAACAAAAGGTTCTTGAATTGTTCATATATTGTTCGTTTGAAGTTGGCAATGTTTGTTAATGTCAATGTTGGTAAGATTTTTGAAACAAGTAAGGTGCGCCGCACCTGGCAATTGGTGCGCCGCTCCTAGAGGTGCGACGCACCAATCTATTGGTGCGCCGCATATCGGGTAGTTGAAGATTTTTGAAACAAGTAAGGTGCGCCGCACCTGGCAATTGGTGCGCCGCACCTGGAGGTCGGTTCAGCAATGGTTCGCCGCACCTGGCAATTGGTGCGCCGCACCTGGCAATTGGTGCGCCGCACCTGGCAGTTGGTGCGCCGCACCTGGCAGTTGGTGCGCCGCACCTGGCATTGGTAAAATGCGGAAGAGAGGTGCGACGCACCAATCCATTGGTGCGCCGCATATCGGGTAGTTGAAGATTTTTGAAACAAGTAAGGTGCGCCGCACCTGGCAATTGGTGCGCCGCACCTGGCAATTGGTGCGCCGCACCTGTAGGCCGCGTTCACTGCAATTGGTGCGCCGCACCTGGCAATTGGTGCGCCGCACCTGGCAATTGGTGCGCCGCACCTGGCAATTGGTGCGCCGCACCTGGCAATTGGTGCGCCGCACCTGGCAGTTGGTGCGCCGCACCTGGCAGTTGGTGCGCCGCACCTGGCATTGGTGCGCCGCACCTGGCAGAGGTGCGACGCACCAATCCATTGGTGCGCCGCATATCGGGTAGTTGAAGATTTTTGAAACAAGTAAGGTGCGCCGCACCTGGCAATTGGTGCGCCGCACCTGATTGGTGCGCCGCATATCGGGTAGTTGAAGATTTTTGAAACAAGTAAGGTGCGCCGCACCTGGCAATTGGTGCGCCGCACCTGGAGGTGCGCGCACATCTATTGGTGCGCCGCATATCGGGTAGTTGAAGATTTTTGAAACAAGTAAGGTGCGCCGCACCTGGCAATTGGTGCGCCGCACCTGTAGGTCGGTTCAGCAAGGGTTTTTTGTAACACTATAAATACGCCCTGGAATTGGCCCGCAGAAGAGAGGTGCGACGCACCAATCCATTGGTGCGCCGCATATCGGGTAGTTGAAGATTTTTGAAACAAGTAAGGTGCGCCGCACCTGGCAATTGGTGCGCCGCACCTGGCAATTGGTGCGCCGCACCTGTAGGCCGCGTTCACTGCAATTGGTGCGCCGCACCTGGCAAGTGGTGCGCCGCACCTGGCAATTGGTGCGCCGCACCTGGCAATTGGTAAAATGGGCACTGGAAGGTGCGACGCACCAATCTATTGGTGCGCCGCATATCGGGTGGTAGAAGATTTTTGAAACAAGTAAGGTGCGCCGCACCTGGCAATTGGTGCGCCGCACCTGGATTGGTGCGCCGCATATCGGGTAGTTGAAGATTTTTGAAACAAGTAAGGTGCGCCGCACCTGGCAATTGGTGCGCCGCACCTGGCAATTGGTGCGCCGCACCTGTAGAAAGAAGAGAGGTGCGACGCACCAATCTATTGGTGCGCCGCATATCGGGTAGTTGAAGATTTTTGAAACAAGTAAGGTGCGCCGCACCTGGCAATTGGTGCGCCGCACCTGGAGAGGTGCGACGCACCAATCATTGGTGCGCCGCATATCGGGTAGTTGAAGATTTTTGAAACAAGTAAGGTGCGCCGCACCTGGCAATTGGTGCGCCGCACCTGATTGGTGCGCCGCATATCGGGTAGTTGAAGATTTTTGAAACAAGTAAGGTGCGCCGCACCTGGCAATTGGTGCGCCGCACCTGGCAATTGGTGCGCCGCACCTGTAGGCCGGTTCAGCAATTGGTGCGCCGCACCTGGCAATTGGTGCGCCGCACCTGGCAATTGGTGCGCCGCACCTGGCAATTGGTGCGCCGCACCTGGCAGTTGGTGCGCCGCACCTGGCAGTTGGTGCGCCGCACCTGGCATTGGTGCGCCGCACCTGGCAATGGTGCGCGCACCAATCTATTGGTGCGCCGCATATCGGGTGGTTGAAGATTTTTGAAACAAGTAAGGTGCGCCGCACCTGGCAATTGGTGCGCCGCACCTGGAGGTCGGTTCAGCAAGGGTTTTTGTAACACTATAAATACACAAGTAAGGTGCGCCGCACCTGGCAATTGGTGCGCCGCACCTGGAGGTCGGTTCAGCAAGGGTTTTTTGTAACACTATAAATACATGCCCTAAATTGGCCCATTCGACTCTCTCTCTCTTTTAGTCGATTTTAGGGTTTCTTGAGGCATTTTTCAGCAGCTTTTACCTTCTCCAAGATCTAAGGGTTGCTAAAGAATTTCAAGGCATTCAATCATCGATTTCTTTAGCTTTTCATTGTCTTTCACAATTCGGTACAAGATGTTTATTCTTTCTTTTGCTATTTGTGATTTATTTATGATTATGTTAGGCTAAACACGTCATCATCTACTCCGATGAAATGACACAATGAATATTGGTTGCATATTATTTTGAATTCAAGTTGATTATTAAACGTTTCATCAAGATCTTAATGTATTGAATTCTTATGATTTATTCTATTGTTTGTTGATAAGGTATAAATGGTTTTAATGGTAGTTAATTCCAGGAATGCATTATTCTAGTTGATTTGGTAGAATCAATAGGTGTTAATTCGTGGTAGCGAGTTGATAAACCACAATAGGTAAAAGAATTCAATGTGTTGACGGTTTGGTAGAATCGATAGGTGAAATTGTTTAATCATAACAAAACAAATTAATCGGATAGGGAAATCTTAATAGGGAAGGTGGTAGCCGGATCTTTAGGATTGAATTAATTGGTTAATGAGTTCGGGTAGGGTAATTAGCTAGGAGGCCTACTAGTGAGTTCCTTATCATAACTTAGTTATCGGAATCAACATATTTGAATTGGCTTTAACCTAAATGCAACCAAGATGAAATGTGTCATGGAGTCGAGGTAGATGATCTTTTAAATTCTTGTTTTTTAAACAACAAAATTATCCTGCGATTAATCCTACGGGATTACTAACAATTTTAATTAACTTTTGCAACGTGGCAATTCGGCCATAAAACCCCCCTTATTTTCTGTATCATTTAACAATTGCTTATAAAAGTCCTTGTGTTCGACCTCGTACTTACCAAGTAACTATATTGCATACGAACGGGTACACTGCCCGCAAATGTGTAGTAGACAGTAACTAGGTAGTTCGTGTTATAAATTTAAGACTCGAAATTACACATCAGATCTCCAATTTGTAGGCGGTGTGAAGAAACTCAACCAGCAAAATTACAACACATGGGCCACCTGTATCAGTTCGTATCTACAGGGGCAAGATCTGTGGGAGGTTGTAAACGGGTCTGAGACAACACAACCAGAGGAAGACACTCAGCAGCGGAAATGGAAGATTAAAGCTGGGAAGGCGATGTACGTATTAAAGACAACTGTAGAAGAAGAACTGCTTGAGCACATTCGTGACTCAACAAACCCGAAGGAGGCCTGGGATGTTTTGGTTGCTCTATTTTCCAAAAAGAATGACACAAAATTGCAACTTTTGGAAAATGAGTTGATGTCTATCAAGCAACAAGATTTGTCCATCCCAAAGTATTTTCACAAGGTGAAAACCTTGTGTAGGGAGATCGGTGAATTAGATCCTGAAGCCAAGATTGGTGAGCCACGTATGAAGCGGATCATAATTCATGGGTTGAAGGCAGAATACCATAGTTTTGTGACAGCAATCCAAGGTTGGCCAAAGCAACCCACAATAGATGAATTTGAAAATTTGTTGGCAAGTCAAGAGGCTTTGGCCACACAAATGGGTGCACTGGCAGTTGAGTCTACAGATAAGAAGGAAGTAGAGGCGCTCTACGTTGAACGAGCTCGTGGTAAGAGTAAACAGGGACGAGATTATCGTGGGTCATCAAGACACCATGATAAAAATAGAGGTCACGGTGGAAATGGTAAGAAGAGAGTCGAACCTGATCAAGGGGAGACGTCCGGTGATCGCAGAAAACATTCCCGGAATGGTAAGAAATTCCCGTTCACATGCTACAACTGCGGCAAACAAGGACATATAGCAAGAAATTGCAAGTCACCATCAAATGAGGAGAACAATGCCGCAACAGCAAGAGATGAAGAAGGTTGGGATGCTGAGGCATTTGTCGCCCAAGTAGAAGAAGTTTTCGCATTCACAGCCACCACAGAAAATCGAGAAAATCGACTAGAAGAGTGGATTGTCGATTCTGGTTGTTCAAACCATATGACGGGAAATAAAGGAAGATTGAGTAATGTGAGAAAATATGAAGGGAGCAAAGTTGTGTCTCTAGCAGATAATTCCAAGCTCTTCAACGAAACCAAACATGGGAATTGGTACCTCAACCTGCTGATGTCAATTTGGTTTCGTGCAAATGGGTCTACAAACTCAAAAAGCGAGCTGATGGAACAATAGAGAGGTATAAAGCTCGTTTAGTGGCCCGTGGTTTCACCCAACAATACGGATTGGACTATGAAGACACATTTAGCCCCGTGGCTAAAATGACTACTGTTCGTGTTATACTTGTTGTGGCAGTATGCAAAAGTTGGAATCTATGGCAGATGGATGTCAACAACGCATTTTTATATGGGGACCTTGAGCATGCCATTTATATGTCACAGCCTGTTGGGTTCATAGATAAGAGTCATCCAGAATATGTCTGCAAGTTGAGTCTACAGATAAGAAGGAAGTAGAGGCGCTCTACGTTGAACGAGCTCGTGGTAAGAGTAAACAGGGACGAGATTATCGTGGGTCATCAAGACACCATGATAAAAATAGAGGTCACGGTGGAAATGGTAAGAAGAGAGTCGAACCTGATCAAGGGGAGACGTCCGGTGATCGCAGAAAACATTCCCGGAATGGTAAGAAATTCCCGTTCACATGCTACAACTGCGGCAAACAAGGACATATAGCAAGAAATTGCAAGTCACCATCAAATGAGGAGAACAATGCCGCAACAGCAAGAGATGAAGAAGGTTGGGATGCTGAGGCATTTGTCGCCCAAGTAGAAGAAGTTTTCGCATTCACAGCCACCACAGAAAATCGAGAAAATCGACTAGAAGAGTGGATTGTCGATTCTGGTTGTTCAAACCATATGACGGGAAATAAAGGAAGATTGAGTAATGTGAGAAAATATGAAGGGAGCAAAGTTGTGTCTCTAGCAGATAATTCCAAGCACTCGATCAATCACATTGGAGATGTCAAGTTTCCCATTGGAGATCGAAGACAAGGATTAACTCTCACCGATGTTTACCATGTTGCAGGTGTGAAAAAGAACCTGCTATCGGTTCCTCAACTAACCGATGATGATCATTATGTAGTGTTTGGGCCAAAGGATGTGTGGATTTACAAAGAATTCGAGACTCCATCAATTCCGGTAATTTATGGTCGGAAAAACGAGACGGTGTATGTGTTGAATGCAGAGTCTACCTACATTCAAAAGGCTAAAGGGAACCAGAGTATGGACATGTGGCACCAACGTATGGGTCACATGGGCTTTGACAAGTTGGGTCTCATAAGTGATCGGGGACTCATTAACGGGCTGCCAAAGTTGAAGATTGACAAAGAAGTGGTCTGCTCAGGATGTCAGTATGGTAAGGCTGCCCAACTCCCTTTTTCTAAAAAGTCCAATTTTAAATCAACAGAGTGTTTAGAATTGGTGCATAGCGACGTGTTTGGTCCGGTGAAGCAGCCGTCGGTTCAAGGAGACCGGTATATGGTAACCTTCATCGATGACCTATCAAGGTATGTTTGGGTGTATTTCATGAAGGAGAAGTCTCAAGTGTTCAGTCGTTTCAAGGAATTTGAGGTTGATGCTGAAACTCTTACTGGAAAGGTAGTTCGAGGGTTGAGGTCAGATAATGGGGGTGAATATCTTGCTCACGAGTTCACTAATTATCTGAAAAACAAGCGAATCAAACGGCAACTCACGTGTGCTAATACCCCACAACAGAATGGGGTCTCTGAGCGGAAAAATAGACATTTGGGTGAAGTGACGCGGAGTTTAATTCATGGGAAGAATATGCCTGGGAGGTTTTGGGCCGAAGCCATGTGCACTGCTGCTTACATAATCAACAGAACACCATCACAAGGTATGAATTACATTTCACCTATTGAAAAGTTAATAGGTGTGAAACCGAATGTGAGTTATTTCAAGGTTTTTGGTTGTGTATGTTACGTTTTCATACCCAATCACCTTAGAAGTAAAATGGAAAGGCGAGCAATTAGGTGTGTCTTTGTTGGTTATGATGCTGAGAAAAAGGGGTGGCGTTGTTGTGAGCCGAATACTGGCGCAATACATGTGTCAAGGCATGTCATTTTTGATGAAAACTCTTCTTGGTGGTCTGAAAGTAGTAAAGTATTACCAGATTCACATAAGTTGAAAGAAGACCTTGAGATATCTAAAGTGCAGCTAGCTTTGGATAACTCAAGTGTGGCAGAGTCAAGTGAAGGTGAGACGAGCCAATCTGGGACACAAGTCAATGTTGAAGAGGAAGTCAATCAGCCTGCACCAACCCCAAGACGATCAGAAAGAGTAAGAAAACCCAATCCCCGATATGCTAATGCTAATGTCGCTATTGTTGAAAGGCAGTTTGTAGAACCAGAAACATTTGAGGATGCTGATAGTCAAGAAGAATGGAGACTAGCAATGAAGGAGGAATTCCAAGCTCTTCAACGAAACCAAACATGGGAATTGGTACCTCAACCTGCTGATGTCAATTTGGTTTCGTGCAAATGGGTCTACAAACTCAAAAAGCGAGCTGATGGAACAATAGAGAGGTATAAAGCTCGTTTAGTGGCCCGTGGTTTCACCCAACAATACGGATTGGACTATGAAGACACATTTAGCCCCGTGGCTAAAATGACTACTGTTCGTGTTATACTTGTTGTGGCAGTATGCAAAAGTTGGAATCTATGGCAGATGGATGTCAACAACGCATTTTTATATGGGGACCTTGAGCATGCCATTTATATGTCACAGCCTGTTGGGTTCATAGATAAGAGTCATCCAGAATATGTCTGCAAGTTGAAGAAGGCGTTGTACGGTCTAAAGCAGTCACCTCGAGCATGGTTCGGGAAAATTGGTGAGTTTCTTGAACAATGTGGGTTTCGATTGGCTAATGCAGATTCTAGTTTATTTGTCAAACAGGTTAATAATCAAGTAGTTGTGGTCCTCGTTTATGTGGACGACTTGATTATAACGGGTGACTTAGAAGAAGAGATTGGTCAGCTAAAATCCAATTTGTGTATTCGTTTCAAAATGAAAGACTTGGGAAAGCTAAAGCATTTCCTTGGTTTGGAACTGAAGTACGAGGCGAATCAAGTTATTTTACACCAAACTAAATATGCTAGTGAGGTGTTGGTTAAGTTTGAAATGGTTGACTCCAAGCCTGCACCAACACCAATGGATGCAAATGTGAAAATTCGAGCTGATGAAGGAAGAGAGCTCGAAAATCCAACAGTATATAGGAAGATTGTGGGAAGTCTAATTTATCTCACACTCACGCGTCCCGATATATCGTTTGCTGTTGGAGTTATGAGTCGATTCATGGAAAAGCCAAGAAAACCTCATCTTGTTGCTGTAAGAAGAATCTTAAGGTATGTTAAGAATACTGTTAATTATGGTGTCATGTTTAAGAGGGAGGATAAACCTATATTATCTGGCTATTGTGATGCGGATTACGCCGGGGATCTGAACTTAAGGAGATCAACAACCGGTTATTTGTTCAAGTATGGATCTGGCACCATTACATGGTGTAGCAAACGTCAACCAACAGTGTCGTTATCTACCACTGAAGCTGAGTACAGAGCTGCAGCTATGGCCGCACAGGAATGTACCTGGTTGGTGAGGTTATTGGGTGAGTTAAATCAAGAAGTGAATTATCCAGTGGAGCTGAAATGTGACAATGGGTCTGCTATAAAGCTTGCTGAAAATCCAGTTTTCCATGCCAGAACAAAACATATAGAGGTTCACTACCATTATGTTCGAGAAAAGGTGTTACAAGGAGAGATCAAGATGAAGCAAGTTGGAACTGCAGATCAGGTTGCAGATGTTCTCACCAAATCACTGTCAAGTTCGAAGTTGGTTGAATTCAGAGAAGCTATGGGATTGCTGGAAGCTGGAAATGAGAGGGAGTGTTAAAATACATTTCCACGTCAGCTTATTTTATTGTTTAAGTGTTTTGTTTATTTCGTATTTAGTTGAAGAATAAGTCTTGTGACTAGGTCATAGGTAGTTGTAGGTTGACCTGATTTCATTCCTTTTCTTTTGGCAAAAGTAGTGTCACTTTCACACGTTGGAATAGCCAACGGTTAGTTTTCTTTTGTTATTTATATGTACCTGTAAGTTTATTTTATGAATTATCACAAAAAGCTCTAAGCATTTTCCTGAGCATACCTATATCTTTTCATAGTCCTGTTTAATACATAGCTTCCTGTTCTTATTTCATTTCCGATCAAGAAATTCGACATCGGATTCATCTGAAGGGTAACCATTGACACGTCTTGAAAAAGGATTCTTATTTGGGCCGACGCCATTTTGAGCATGATAGTTGGTTGGGCTCAAGTTGTCATAGTGGAGCCCATTGTTTGGCCCGTAATCTTCAAACTGGCTAGTTGGTGAATATTTGGGACTACCCGGCAAGCTTGGGGAGCGAACGTATTCCTTTAGAAAGTCAACTCTTGCAGGCGGACCAACAAAGTCAGCAGCTGGGGCATGAACCCGCTCAGTTGACTTGGTGTCAACCGCATATTGGTTGACCGACCCGTGATCATAGCCACCTCGCCGAGCTGCTGGAATATTAGTGTAGGTCGAGTAGCCTTTGGTCACATAACTCTTACCTGCCATTCCTAGTTATTTAGTACAATAATTGTGTTTCTTGTATTTGATATTGCTATGTTTGTGAAGTGATCGATAATAACTTTGGTCTCTTTTTATAGTACAATAATAGTAGTGTTGCACTGTTTTAAGATTAAGATTCTTTTGACGGTTCGGAGAGAATCGAATTTGAAAGGTAGATATTTTAGACAAGTCGAACATATTCAATTCCTACTTATTGGGTTTACTGTGGAGTTCTGTTTTTACTGAACTCATGCATAGAGCCCGAATACTACTTTTTACCCATAATTAGGTTAATATTCTCGTGAACACTGTTTAAGATCTTCGCCTATACACTGGGGTGGGAATACGTTAGGCAACTAATTATTGTGCGTTAGGTTCGAAAAGTGACTCACTGACACGTATCATATTCTGTGAGATAGCTCGGAATGCAGTTTTATGATCTTTTTGTAGATATTTCTAAACTTTACTAGTAGATGATCAAAAAACAAAAGGTCAGAATCACTCATTAAGTAGATATAGCAGTTTTTTTTTTCTTCCGAAAAGTAGATATAGCAGATAGTAGTAGATAATACATAACATAATCAAGAATACTTTGATTAATCACTTCACTTTCTAGGAATATGTACGTATTCATATATCCTTTGGGATGCTAACGAATCTATATATATGTATAGATATATATGATCCCTGAGATAAGTTGGAATGACCGAATATCTAAACGTATATTGTTCACTGGCGTTTCACTGAAGCTTCAAAATGTAATCTGGCCTGCTAAGTACTGTTCTCAGCTAGTACGTGGCACACGCCAATGCTAATATATTTCTCCATTTCGAGACGTTGGCAATAATCGTGAAGGGACGTTGTGTTGGAATATAACATGATTCAATTCATATAATAACGTACCGGTTGATCCTGTGGAACCTGTGATGGCATTAAACATTGATGCCATTGATTCGGGTTCCCAAAATAAGATGATTGAATAAGGATGGAATGATGAATTCGGTTTTGATGAATTCAACAGAGGAAGGAGAACGAATTTGATGTTTAGGGGAGGCTGTGATTATTTGTGATTAACCTAATTTTAGGTTAATTACTCTCTATTTATATAAGGAGAGTATTTTCACATTTAGTCCCTCTGGTGTTTAATTCGTACCTCATCAGTCCTCTGAAGTCCAATCACCTAATGGGAAACCCTATAATACGTCTCTAAGAGTAAATACGTCCATCGAATATTTACTAGACATAGGGATTTCAGTTATCGTCAATTATCATATCAGGAAGGATAGATGATCAGTGACGGTCACACTAACGTGGTTCCAACATCTCCCACTTGACCAAGCGATCATTTATCTATGAGCATTTAATAAGTCCGGCCGGGATAATACTCATTTTTGTTTTAAACCGAAATCATAGCCAATAAGTACAGTCGTAGAGAAGAACATCAACTCAGGACCCCCACTAGTCAAACTATGACTCAAATTTAAAACTAATAAGCAATGATCAATTGACTAAGACAAATTTTGTTATATAACGTCTTTACACTATTATGAGCTCAAAGTGTAATTAATAGACAAACAAAATCTGAATAAGGAGGAAAATTTTCATTAACATAATAATAATAATAATGACCAGTAAAAGTACAATATGCTATTAAATTAAGTCCTTAGTAAGCCCCATCTTCGACACGTGTCCTACGAAGACATTAGGAGGAAGACCTTTGGTCATTGGATCCGCTAGCATATCATTTGTACTTATGTACTCAATACAAAGAACATTTTCCTCAACTCGTTCGCGTACAAACAGATACTTTGTATCGAGATACAGACCAGCGCCAGTCGAACTGTTACTGTTCGAGAAAGTTACGGCAGCTGAATTATCACAGTAAAGCTTCAATGGTCTAGAAATAGAGTTGACGATTTTGAGTCCACCGACCAGGTTCCTTATCAACATCCCATGACAAGTGGCATTGTAAACAGCAATATATTCAGCCATCATGGTGGACGTTGCAGTCAGTTTCTGCTTATGACTCCGCCAAGAGATAGGTCCGCCAGCTAACATAAAAATATACCCAGAAGTAGATTTCTTATCTTCCTTGCTTTTAGCAAAGTCGGAATCAGAGTAACCTACTACTTCTAGATTGTCACTTCTTCTATACGTTAGTTTGTAGTCTTTGGTCCCTTGCAGATATCGTAGAACCTTTTTAGCCGCTTTCCAGTGTGCTAATCCTGGGTTAGATAAGTAACGCCCAAGCATACCGGATATAAGCGATATCTGGTCGAGTACAGACCTGAGCGTACATAATGCTCCCAACTACAGACGAGTAAGGGATCATCCTCATTTGCTCCTTCTCAACTTCAGTGCTTGGACTTTGGAAAGTACCAAACACGTCTCCTTTAACTACTGGAGCTACAGTGGGTGCGCATGATTGCATTTTATAGCGTTCTAAGATGCGGTCAATGTAGGCCCTTTGAGAAAGACCAGAACACCATTACGCCTATCCCGGTGTATTTCGATACCTATGACATAAGAGGCATCACCGAGATCTTTCATGTCAAAATTCTGCGAAAACATTCGCTTCGACTCATGCAGCATATCCAAGTTGTTACTTGCAAGCAGAATGTCATCCACATACAAAACAAGGATTATAAAGTTACTCCCACTGATCTTGAGATAGGTGCATTGATCCACTTGATTCTTTAAGAAGTCTTGTTCTTTCATGACTTCATCAAACTTAAGGTACCATTGCCGTGAGGCTTGCTTCAACCCATATATGGACTTCTTCAACTTGCAGACCATGTGCTCTTTACCTTTAGGAATGAATCCTTCAGGTTGCCGCATGTATACATCTTCATGCAAGTCTCCATTTAAGAAAGCAGTTTTGACATCCATCTGATGTAACTCAAGATCAAAGTGAGCTACAAGTGCCATAACAATCCTTAGGGAATCTTTACGAGAGACAGGAGAAAAAGTCTCTTGATAATCAATTCCAGCCTTTTGAGTATAGCCCTTCGCAACCAATCTGGCCTTATAGCGTTCGACGTTTCCTTTTGGGTCTAATTTGGTTTTGAAAACCCATTTACAACCGACAGTTGTGGATCCTTCAGGAAGTTCAACCAATTCCCAAACGTCATTATGCTGCATGGAATTTAGCTCCTCAATCATAGCCTCATTCCATTGAGTGGCCTGATCACTATTAATGGCTTCTCGATAAGAGGTGGGATCAACAAGCTTTCCAATGTCCTCAACTTCAGTCAGATAAGTTATGAAATCATCAAAATTAGTGGCCCTGCGTTCCCTCGATGATCTCCTGAGTTGATTTTGGGGTTGAGCAACGTGAGGCTCGGCAACTTGAGGTGCTTCTTGGTTTTGAGGTTCTTCATGGTTTTGATTAGGAGGATTTGGATCAGTGACATCAGGAGCAGCATCGTGTACAAGAGGAATTATCGGAGAAATCGACGAGTGGTTCCCCCCTGCTTCTTGTACTTCATGCAAATCGAAGTTAGGATTTGTTGTGCTCCCACTGATCTCTGAGTTCTCGAGAAACGTCGCATGCTGCGTGTCAACGATGGTAGTAGTATGGGAAGGACAGTAAAACCGATAACCTTTTGAGTTATCAGGATAACCGATAAAGGAACATGAAATCGTTTTAGGATCCAGTTTCTTTAAGTTAGGGTTATAGACTTTTGCTTCGGCAGGGCAGCCCCATACTTTCATATATTTTAGACTCGGTTTCTTACCTGTCCAGATCTCATGAGGAGTTTTAGGGACAGATTTTGATGGAACCCTATTGAGTATATGAACGGCTGTTTTTAAGGCCTCAGTCCAAAGAAAGGTAGGTAGGTTAGTGTTGGCAAGCATACTTCTTACCATGTCCATTAAGGTTCGGTTTCTCCTTTCAGCAACACCATTTTGTTGAGGAGAACCAGGCATGGTGTATTGGTTAATAATGCCATGTTCCTTACAAAAATTATGGAAAGGACCAGGAGCTTGACCAATGTCAGTATGTCTACCATAATACTCACCTCCTCTATCTGATCTCACAACTTTTATTTTACGATTAAGTTGGTTTTCAACCAAAGTTTAAAATCAGCAAAAGTTTGTAAGGATTCAGATTTTTCTTTGATCAAATACAGGTGCATGTAACGAGAATAATCGTCAATGAATGTAATAAATGATGTATGTCCCGTGATGGATGCGGGATAGGGGCCACTTATGTCAGTATGAATTATTTCCAACAAGTTGGAACTTCTTGTGGCTCCTTTCTTATTCCCTTTAGCCATCTTCCCTTTGAGGCACTGTATACATGTTTCAAAATCACTAAAATCAAGAGAGGGTAAGATTCCATCCTTTACGAGTCGTGTCATGCGATTTCGTGAGATGTGGCCAAGACGTTTATGCCACAACATGGAGGAATTCTCTCGTTTAGGTGATTTTGTCTTTGTTTTAGTTATATCATCAACATTAAGAGATAACAAAGAATGTGAGAAATTATGATCTAGTTCTAACTTATACAGCAATCCATCCAAAAAACCACGACCAAGCAATTCATTATTACGAGTTATGGCAATCTTGCCGAAACCATGAATCGTTACATAACCTTCAAGGTCTAGTCTAGAAATAGATACAAGGTTCCGAGTAATTCTCGGTACAAATAAGGTATCTATTAGTCTAATGCCTTTCCGGTGCTCATATGTAAGACATAAGTTCCAATGGCTTCGACATTTAAGAGATCACCACTTCCAACTCTAAGCTTTCTTTGGCCCTTTGGTAGCTTCTGGATTGTAAGGAACCCCTGTAATGAATTGGTTACATGAACCATAGAACCAGAGTCACCCCACCATGTATTAACAGGTACCTCAGTAGTAAAGGAATCAAATATTACATAAAGTACGTTACCTTTCTTAGCTAGCCACTCCTTGAACTTAGGGCAATCCTTCTGACGGTGTCCTTTGTCACGACAGAAGTTGCATTTAAGTTTGCCAGTCGAGGAATTAGAGCCAGAGGCAACTGCACCATGATTAGTCTTTTGGACTTTGTTCGCAGTTTGTTTACCGTTGTTTCCCTTCCTCTTCTTGGAGTTAGCGGTGGTGGTCAGGTGAACAGCTTCAGGTTGAGCCAGCTTAAGACGCTCCTCCTCATTAACACAGTGCCAATAAGTTCACTCATTGACCATTTATCCTTCAAAGCATTGTAGTTAACCTTGAAGGTGTCAAAACGAGCAGGCAGGGAGGTCATGATGAAATGCACCAGAAAGTTATCGGAGACTTCCATCTCTAGAGTCTTAAGCTTATTGGCCATGTCCGTCATCTTCATAATATGCTCACGGACACCGCTAGTTCCTTCATACTTCAATGTAAGCATCTGCAACATCAAGGCACTTGCATGCGCTTTAGACGATCCCTTGAAGTGGTCCTCAACAGATTTGAGGTAATCCTTGACTTTTTCAGAGTCAGGGATAGCTCCTCTAATAGTCAGATCAATGGAATTCTTGACTAACATTAGCGACAGGCGATTCGACTTCTCCCACTTTTCAAAGTTCGCCTTCTGATCAGCAGTGGATTCAGCAGTAAGGGCAGCGGGTTCTTCATGACGAATAGCGTAGTCAAGGTCATACATTCCCAAAGTCAGATCTAAGTGACTTTTCCATGAAGCATAGTTCGTACCATTGAGCGTCATAAGGCCAAGGTTAGGTACTACTGTGGAAATAAGAAGGATGTACATTTAGGGCATAAGCGATAGAAGATTATTATAGTAATGCCTAAAATAAGTAGGCCCAATAGTAATGGTGACATTATCAGCCGTGTTATGCAGACAAGGTAATCTCTCCTAAAGTAATGCCTAAAATAAGTAGGCTCAATAATAATAGAGAGATGATAAGTTATATAAGGCAGCCTAAGTAATCTCTTCTAAAGTAATGCCTAGAATAAGTAGGCCCAATAGTAATAGAGAGATGATAGGTTATCTAAGGCAGCCTAAGTAATGTCTCTAGAGTAATGGAACTAAAGTAATGACTAAAATAAGTAGGCCTATTAGTACTGTTCCTTAGAGTAATAAGACTATGACCATTATAGTAATGAAGCTAGTGATAAGTAAGCCTATTGTAAACACCAAAACAATAAGCTAAAGTAAGGCTCTACTTAGATGTTACATCACCTTTGGGCAGAAGTAACTAAGATCTAAGCAAACATGAGCATTAGGTCATGCAATACAACGCTTATCTTTTGACCTTTGGGCACAAAATTAAGAATCGTGTATTTTAGGCATGAAAAGAATCCCTTTGCTACACAAAACATATTAAATCACCTTTGGGCAGAATTAATATACTAAGTGTTAATTATGCAAAAGAGAAAGAGCGCAACATGAGAATCACATTTGACCTTTGGGCGCAAATGATGAAACCATGTACATTAGTGCGAAGCCCCCACACATTACGGGGGTCCGGGGGCAAGCGCCCCTGGAAAGCGGGGTCCAAGGGGCGGCAGCCCCTGGCGGGGTCCAAGGGGCAGAGCCCCTGGCTGGGGTCGAGCTGCCAGGTCAGCTTGGAAATTTTTTATTTCCCTTAAAGTGCTGTGGTAAAAACGCCTCAGAAAAAATTATTTTCTGAAAATAAGGGTCATTTTTTCCATTTAAACTTTAAGGTAAAACATAAGCACGAACTTGATAATCAACTAAGTTAATCAGTAATCCATGAAAAAATAAGCATGGTACGAAGATAGTTAAGTTCGTAATAAGGATTAACTTCGTAAGTAGTGATTAACTTCGTAATAAAAGTAACTTCGTAAGTAGTTAACTATCTTCGTAAGTAACTTACGAAGATAGCTTACGAACATTAAGTTCGTAAGTTATAGTATCTTCGTAAGTTATAATTTAAGTTCGTAAGTTATAGTATCTTCGTAAGAACTGGTAAGTTCGTAAGTTATAGTATCTTCGTAAGATGAAAGTTAAGTTCGTACGAAGATACTTTACGAAAATAGCTGTACGAAGATGGCTATACGAAAATAGCTTTACGAAGATAGCTGTACGAAGATGGCTTTACGAAGTTAGGTTTAAGTTCGTGAAACAGTAAATGCGAAGATGAGCAGAAGTTTCGTACACAAATAAGCCTTACGAACTTAAAGTGGTCTTACGAACTTAGTGTTCAAACGAATTTAGAGTTCAAACGAACTTTAAGTTCGTAAGAAGCATACGAACTTAAGCTTCTGCATTCTTCAGTTCGCGAATTAGGGTACGAAAACGAATCAAATCAATGGGGAATCGATTTAACCAGGCTCTGATACCACATGTTGGAATATAACATGATTCAATTCATATAATAACGTACCGGTTGATCCTGTGGAACCTGTGATGGCATTAAACATTGATGCCATTGATTCGGGTTCCCAAAATAAGATGATTGAATAAGGATGGAATGATGAATTCGGTTTTGATGAATTCAACAGAGGAAGGAGAACGAATTTGATGTTTAGGGGAGGCTGTGATTATTTGTGATTAACCTAATTTTAGGTTAATTACTCTCTATTTATATAAGGAGAGTATTTTCACATTTAGTCCCTCTGGTGTTTAATTCGTACCTCATCAGTCCTCTGAAGTCCAATCACCTAATGGGAAACCCTATAATACGTCTCTAAGAGTAAATACGTCCATCGAATATTTACTAGACATAGGGATTTCAGTTATCGTCAATTATCATATCAGGAAGGATAGATGATCAGTGACGGTCACACTAACGGTTGGTCATCCGTTTAGTTTACAAGTTTGTCATCTATCTTGAAAAAAATATATACAGTATGATTCAATTAAGTATTGCATGGGTGCTAGAGTACTACTCCTAGGTTGAGGACGATGTGGACTCCGATACTCTAATCGTTCACTTTACATGACGAGCTATATGGCTATTCAAATGGGATCATCGTATGCCGAAAAGAAAAAAGAAATCGCAACATAATATACCTCAATTATAAATTATTATTAGGTAAATATAATGTTCATCAATTTATATAAACACTGATAATCGCCTACTTATTAAACTCCAATTAAATAACCACACAATCTTCACATATTTATGATTTGCCCGAAATAAGAGTTAAACCCACTATTAGAAAAAGCATAACATGAGCGGGAGACTTTTAGGAACAACGTTAATTTTTTCGTCACTAAAGGCTCACTAAACAAAGAAGAAGGAAAAACCAAAAAAATAAAAAAAAAAATAAATCCGCTTTTAGCTTTTATGGTCAAAGTAAAAATGTTGTCGCAAAATTTGTCGCTAATTTGATTATAGAATTTTACTTAGATTTTCGTTTGCCATCAAAAATAAAAAATCTCCCCTATGTTTTAGCGACGACAGACGACACCGTCGTCAACAACGTCCTCCTTGTATGTATTTTTCCCTTTTCATTTCCTTCTAATGATGAATTTATCCTGCATATCTTTTAGCGACTACAAAGTAGTCACTATATGTGATAATTGTACTTTATTGACCTATTACGGTTTTTTCTTTTATTTCTTTAATTACTTAAATGACTTCATAAACTATATATAAATGCATAAATAAATGAATAACTAAATAAACTATAAAAGCTACCTAGCTTGGTATGTTCATATTAATACATATACATAAAGTACATTACCATGGATATATTACCGAGTATATTACCTAATATATGAAAAATAGTAAAAATACATTGTTATTGTATGAGCTCTATAAATTCACATATATAAATATAAATGATAGATACGCACAACATGAGTGTTATCCGGAAAAAGACAAATACACCTCATATTGCAATACAATTGTCAGAAGGATGGTTTGTGGAAAAACGACAAGCACATGGATGGTTCGTGTAATTTACCCTTAAAAAACATACTATGTAGGCCGGTGCCCCCGTCTTGGGGAGCTCGGCGTGGGTCGTTCCCACTCTTCCCGGGTTGGCAGCACCTCGGCGTGGTGCTCTTCTTTCTCCCCCTCTTCCTAGTAGCGCCGAGCAAGACGAGGGACAGGTGGGGTCCATGTGGGGCCGAGTGTAAAGTAAACAAAATAAAAGTGTTTTTTTTTCCAGATTTATACAATTATATAGATATAGATATATATATATAGAGAGAGAGTATGTATATGTGTGTGTTTGTGTGGAGGAGAAGAAGATGAAAATTTAAGTGTTTTTTTTTATTCTTTTTATTAGATGGCCGTGTATTTGTGTGTGTGTTTGGGTTTTACTTTCTTTTTTATTTAATTTTTTTAATTTAAGTTTTAATGTTTTATCTTTATTAGATTTTATTTTATGAAGTTTATCTAATTTAATATTTTATGTAAATTTTATTAATGTGTAATGTTTTATTTTATATAAAAGTTGAGGAAGAGATGAGGAAGAGGTAGGGTTGGTAGTGAGTAGGAAGAGGTGATTTAAGAAGAGAGAAAAACTGATGTGGCAGTGAGGAAGAGCTGCAGGGTTGGCAGAGGCCGTACTATTGTAGAAGTGATTCATTAATTATTATAAGATTATACATGGAGATACAATATTGCATGAAGACCAAACCATTAATTAAATAGCTTTGGACAACAGAAAAACCAAGGAAAAATACAACATAAAAGGGATAGTGATACAACATTGAAATACTTGGGTCACACATGATCCAACATAACCCTAAATAGGTCTTTTTTGGAGATACTTATGGAACAGAAGCACCACCGTACTTCTTTATTGCCTCTTGACTATCAATGGTGTTTGATCTGAAAAGGCGTCGGGCAATTCCACCCCCAAATGTTGGCTTTGCGTTTAATTTTTCGGGTTGTACAGATTGGGCTAGAGGGACGATACTTAGTTGGGCTTGAGGGTCGATACTTTGTCGGACTTGATGCGTACTTGTTTGGGCCAGAGGGCTGGTACCTACTTAGATCAGAGGGTTGGTACTTGTCCGGGCTAGAATGATGATACTTATTTGGGCTGGTGGGATGGTACTTAGTTGGGCTTGAGGGTCGATACTTTGTCGGACTTGATGCGTACTTGTTTGGGCCAGAGGGCTGGTACCTACTTAGATCAGAGGGTTGGTACTTGTCCGGGCTAGAATGATGATACTTATTTGGGCTGGTGGGATGGTACTTAGTTGGGCTTGAGGGTCGATACTTTGTCGGACTTGATGCGTACTTGTTTGGGCCAGAGGGCTGGTACCTACTTAGATCAGAGGGTTGGTACTTGTCCGGGCTAGAATGATGATACTTATTTGGGCTGGTGGGATGGTACTTAGTTGGGCTTGAGGGTCGATACTTTGTCGGACTTGATGCGTACTTGTTTGGGCCAGAGGGCTGGTACCTACTTAGATCAGAGGGTTGGTACTTGTCCGGGCTAGAATGATGATACTTATTTGGGCTTGAGGGTCGATACTTTGTCGGACTTGATGCGTACTTGTTTGGGCCAGAGGGCTGGTACCTACTTAGATCAGAGGGTTGGTACTTGTCCGGGCTAGAATGATGATACTTATTTGGGCTGGTGGGATGGTACTTAGTTGGGCTTGAGGGTCGATACTTTGTCGGACTTGATGCGTACTTGTTTGGGCCAGAGGGCTGGTACCTACTTAGATCAGAGGGTTGGTACTTGTCCGGGCTAGAATGATGATACTTATTTGGGCTGGTGGGATGGTACTTAGTTGGGCTTGAGGGTCGATACTTTGTCGGACTTGATGCGTACTTGTTTGGGCCAGAGGGCTGGTACCTACTTAGATCAGAGGGTTGGTACTTGTCCGGGCTAGAATGATGATACTTATTTGGGCTTGAGGGTCGATACTTTGTCGGACTTGATGCGTACTTGTTTGGGCCAGAGGGCTGGTACCTACTTAGATCAGAGGGTTGGTACTTGTCCGGGCTAGAATGATGATACTTATTTGGGCTTGAGGGTCGATACTTTGTCGGACTTGATGCGTACTTGTTTGGGCCAGAGGGCTGGTACCTACTTAGATCAGAGGGTTGGTACTTGTCCGGGCTAGAATGATGATACTTATTTGGGCTGGTGGGATGGTACTTAGAATTTTTTTTTTTTTTTTTTTTTTTTTTTTTTTTTTTTTTTTTTTTTTTTTTTTTTTTTTTTTTTTTTTTTTTTTTTTTTTTTTTTTTTTTTTTTTTTTTTTTTTTTTTTTTTTTTTTTTTTTTTTTTTTTTTTTTTTTTTTTTTTTTTTTTTTTTTTTTTTTTTTTTTTTTTTTTTTTTTTTTTTTTTTTTTTTTTTTTTTTTTTTTTTTTTTTTTTTTTTTTTTTTTTTTTTTTTTTTTTTTTTTTTTTTTTTTTTTTTTTTTTTTTTTTTTTTTTTTTTTTTTTTTTTTTTTTTTTTTTTTTTTTTTTTTTTTTTTTTTTTTTTTTTTTTTTTTTTTTTTTTTTTTTTTTTTTTTTTTTTTTTTTTTTTTTTTTTTTTTTTTTTGTATTTTTGTGTTTTTTTTTCTTTTTTATTTAATTTTTTTAATTTAAGTTTTAATGTTTTATCTTTATTAGATTTTATTTTATGAAGTTTATCTAATTTAATATTTTATGTAAATTTTATTAATGTGTAATGTTTTATTTTATATAAAAGTTGAGGAAGAGATGAGGAAGAGGTGAGGAAGAGGTAGGGTTGGTAGTGAGTAGGAAGAGGTGATTTAAGAAGAGAGAAAAACTGATGTGGCAGTGAGGAAGAGCTAGGGTGCAGGGCCGTACTAGTAGAAGTGATTCATTAATTATTATAAGATTATACATGGAGATACAATATTGCATGAAGACCAAACCATTAATTAAATAGCTTTGGACAACAGAAAAACCAAGGAAAAATACAACATAAAAGGGATAGTGATACAACATTGAAATACTTGGGTCACACATGATCCAACATAACCCTAAATAGGTCTTTTTTGGAGATACTTATGGAACAGAAGCACCACCGTACTTCTTTATTGCCTCTTGACTATCAATGGTGTTTGATCTGAAAAGGCGTCGGGCAATTCCACCCCCAAATGTTGGCTTTGCGTTTAATTTTTCGGGTTGTACAGTTTGTGCACGTGGGGACAAATTATCAAATTCTCCAGCCCTATTTGGTTCAGGCCTTGGTGAATGGTTCCCAGATTCTGCTAGGTGGCTTAAGGCTTCGTCAATATTGTTGGTAGGAGATGTAACATGATGACGTGTAGTAGGCAGACCGATACTGTGCCAAAGTTTCTTTGGGCCCGCCCCCACCCCATCTTTTTTGATACCTTCTGTTGACGGTTGGTGCTTATTTGGGACATATAGTCTTTGGGTATCAAGTGGCGGACCTTTGGATGGAAAGTTATCGATTGGACTAGTAGAACGATACATATTTAGGCCTCGCATGTTTTGCGCCCCATTAAGGTGTATATATATATATATATATATATATATATATGATTATATATATATATGATTAATGATCGTTTTGATTAAATTATGTTATATATATATATATATATATATATATATATATATATATATATATATATATATATATATATATATATATATATATATATATATATATATATATATATATATATATATATATATATATATATATATATATATATATATATATATATATATATATATATATATATATATATATATATATATATATATATATATATATATATATATATATATATATATATATATATATATATATATATATATATATATATATATATATATATATATATATATATATATATATATATATATATATATATATATATATATATATATATATATATATATATATATATATATATATATATATATATATATATATATATATATATATATATATATATATATATATATATATATATATATATATATATATATATATATATATATATATATATATATATATATATATATATATATATATATATATATATATATATATATATATATATATATATATATATATATATATATATATATATATATATATATATATATATATATATATATATATATATATATATATATATATATATATATATATATATATATATATATATATATATATATATATATATATATATATATATATATATATATATATATATATATATATATATATATATATATATATATATATATATATATATATATATATATATATATATATATATATATATATATATATATATATATATATATATATATATATATATATATATATATATATATATATATATATATATATATATATATATATATATATATATATATATATATATATATATATATATATATATATATATATATATATATATATATATATATATATATATATATATATATATATATATATATATATATATATATATATATATATATATATATATATATATATATATATATATATATATATATATATATATATATATATATATATATATATATATATATATATATATATATATATATATATATATATATATATATATATATATATATATATATATATATATATATATATATATATATATATATATATATATATATATATATATATATATATATATATATATATATATATATATATATATATATATATATATATATATATATATATATATATATATATATATATATATATATATATATATATATATATATATATATATATATATATATATATATATATATATATATATATATATATATATATATATATATATATATATATATATATATATATATATATATATATATATATATATATATATATATATATATATATATATATATATATATATATATATATATATATATATATATATATATATATATATATATATATATATATATATATATATATATATATATATATATATATATATATATATATATATATATATATATATATATATATATATATATATATATATATATATATATATATATATATATATATATATATATATATATATATATATATATATATATATATATATATATATATATATATATATATATATATATATATATATATATATATATATATATATATATATATATATATATATATATATATATATATATATATATATATATATATATATATATATATATATATATATATATATATATATATATATATATATATATATATATATATATATATATATATATATATATATATATATATATATATATATATATATATATATATATATATATATATATACAACATAATAATAATAATATGTATATATATATTACTTATATATATATATATAGTTATATACAATAACAGCTACATACGTACACAAGGTTTTATGAAGATCGTAAACACTAAAAACCCATGGGCATAATTAGATAGATTTTGATCATATATGACGAGTAATAAATATCGACCATATTAGTTCTTCCGGTTGCTTATGAACGAAGGCTTAGCATAACGTAGCGCAGGTTCAGTTGGTTGAGGACGGTTTGACAAATCATCAAGTACTCCTTTCCTTGTGTATCTCAAATGTTTATTACCATCATTAGTATGAGTTACAAGAGGATGACGAGTAATCAGTAAGATTGCAGTATGCCAACAATCATTTGGGCCCAAGAAGTTTCCAACCTTAATGGGCCGGACATTCTCTAAGCCTGGCCCGTTTTTGATAGGCCATATGGACCGAGTATCCTGATTCTGGGATATGTTGAGCAACTTTTCAAGAGCATCTTCCAAGTTACCATGGCAGTTTGGGCATGGACTATTCATGGGCCTGGCGATTTGAAAGTTTGATGCAATGGTGTTTCAATTTTTTTTTTTTTAATTCTTTTGTATTTTCTGCTTGATGTGGTTTGTAGGTTCTTCTTATATAGTATCAAAACTCCACTTAAAGATTCTTCTATGTGTTGCACACTTTAACATTAGATTCTGTTTATCATCCAAATTGGATATATTCATATTCATATATTCTCACTTATCGGCCCCTAAATGATAAATCCTGTTATCACCATGTTGTTTTTGGTTATTTCGGTTATATGTACTTTTCACATCTAAATTCTCTACGTGCAAGTCTATGCTTTTTTTCTTCTTCTGTTGTAATACATTCTCGATAAAAAGGAGATATTGTGACTTAAAGAACTCTCATCCACTCAATGTCGTTTTGCTAGTGATCGAATGGCAACAGAATTGGCAAAGTGTCGTATATATACTTGTTCTTACAAGAAATCGTACATTATCAGATAACTTACAAATATATGTTATAATTTTCAAAACCATTACTACTTTAAACTATTGCGAGAATTGTTCGAATATCTTTCCCAAATAAGCTAAAACACGTTAATCTAAAGATACCACGTTAAAGTGGGAATCTGGTTCTAAACCAATAGTTACCAAAGACTTTTATATGACATTTAAGAAAAACAAGTTCAATCACATATTCTAACGTATACTAATCAAATAAAATACTGCATATACAATAATGTTAATACCCCCATCTTTGTAGTTTACTAGTTTATGTGTGTAAAAAGGGGGAAAAATTTATCAAGTATGAAATCTCTGAAGTCTTAACTCTAGAAGCCTGCAAATTCCTGAGAAAGAGTAGTGTTAAATTATATAGTTTTTCGCTTTAAAGTTTGAATGAATGCATGAATTGTTGGAATATCAGGCACCTTTTCTATACACTCAGACACTCACAATTATATTTTAGAAAATATGATATATAGAGATAAGAATTGCAGAGAGTAAATGGTGAAAGTTAAAAGCTGCTTCTTCAATTCAACTAAAAACAAAAGCTATAAATAGCCACAAGTACTAAACAACTTCTCCTAAAAACTAGACCCACGTTTCCTACTGACTCCAGTAAAACGTTCATATCCCCAAGTTTCGGTCAAACCCATGACTTGGTACATTATTTGTAAACTAAACAAACATGTGATAAATAAAACCAACGGCTAAAACTAGAGATTATGACTTAGTCAAGATTAAATCGCACATTCACCCCCTTAATCTTGACTCATTTCATCAAAGTAAAGGCTCCTCATCATCTTCATACAGGTTTGCCTCATCATCTTTGTTCTTGCCTTTCCATTTAGTGCACTCATAACTAAAATGCCCAAACACTCCACAATCGTAACAACGAATGCCACTTTTGTCACCTCGACCCCTTCCTCGACCTCGTCCACCTCTTTCATTGTTTCTTCCACGGCCTCTTCCACGTCCACCACTACTTTCACCAAACCTTTGTTCACTTAACAAAAGTTCATGATCTTCTTCAAGATCTTGGAGCCTTTCTTCATAAGTTTTGACCCTTCCAACAGCTTCTTCAAATGTCATTTTTGTAAGGTCCGAATATTGTTCCATAGGAGCAACAATTGGCAAATACTTCTTAGGAACCGAATTGAGAAACTTTCTTACAACCACCTCATCTTCAAGAGTCGAAACAAGACTTTTGAATCTAGCAACAATGTTACTTATCTTACCCGCAAAGTCGTTGATAGACTCAGTTTCTTTCATCTTTAGCCTCTCCAATTCGTTCCTTAAAGTTTGCAACCTTGCCTTTTGCACCCGCTCTTCTCCCACATATCGGACTTTGATTGCTTCCCAAACATCTTTCACATTCTCGTGTTTGGAAACATGCAAAAGAACATCTTCTGGAAGGGTTTGATAGATTATACCCTTGGTGGTAAAGTTTTTCTTCTCATCAACCTCATCTTTGGTTATGGCATCCCAATGGACATAAGCTTTCAGCACGGTCTCGATCATGATAGACCACGTAGTGTAGTTGGTCTCGGTCAACTTCGGGCATTGAAATGGTACAGCGGTAGCTTGATCACGGACAACGAGTTCTTTACCATCGCCTGACATCTTTCTTTATTTTCTCGGTCTTGTTTTTCTCCGGTCTTTTATGAGATAAACAGACTTTGTTGTTGCTGATTTGCAGCTTTCTCGGTCTCTCCCTACGGTCTTTCTTTCTCTTGCTTTACGGTCTTCTCGGTCTTAGCTAGAATATAGTTTCCAGCCACGGTCTTTCTCTCGGTCACGGTCTTCTTTTTGCCAAAGCTTTGCTGCTATGGCAGCCGGTCTTCACTATCTTTCTTGCTGTGTTTTACATGAAAACACCCCCTTCTGATCGAACCTAAATAGGCTCTGATGCCAAAATGTTGGAATATCAGGCCCCTTTTCTATACACTCAGACACTCACAATTATATTTTAGAAAATATGATATATAGAGATAAGAATTGCAGAGAGTAAATGGTGAAAGTTAAAAGCTGCTTCTTCAATTCAACTAAAAACAAAAGCTATAAATAGCCACAAGTACTAAACAACTTCTCCTAAAAACTAGACCCACGTTTCCTACTGACTCCAGTAAAACGTTCATATCCCCAAGTTTCGGTCAAACCCATGACTTGGTACATTATTTGTAAACTAAACAAACATGTGATAAATAAAACCAACGGCTAAAACTAGAGATTATGACTTAGTCAAGATTAAATCCCACATTCACCCCCTTAATCTTGACTCATTTCATCAAAGTAAAGGCTCCTCATCATCTTCAATCAGGTTTGCCTCATCATCTTTGTTCTTGCCTTTCCATTTAGTGCACTCATAACTAAAATGCCCAAACACTCCACAATCGTAACAACGAATGCCACTTTTGTCACCTCGACCCCTTCCTCGACCTCGTCCACCTCTTTCATTGTTTCTTCCACGGCCTCTTCCACGTCCACCACTACTTTCACCAAACCTTTGTTCACTTAACAAAAGTTCATGATCTTCTTCAAGATCTTGGAGCCTTTCTTCATAAGTTTTGACCCTTCCAACAGCTTCTTCAAATGTCATTTTTGTAAGGTCCGAATATTGTTCCATAGGAGCAACAATTGGCAAATACTTCTTAGGAACCGAATTGAGAAACTTTCTTACAACCACCTCATCTTCAAGAGTCGAAACAAGACTTTTGAATCTAGCAACAATGTTACTTATCTTACCCGCAAAGTCGTTGATAGACTCAGTTTCTTTCATCTTTAGCCTCTCCAATTCGTTCCTTAAAGTTTGCAACCTTGCCTTTTGCACCCGCTCTTCTCCCACATATCGGACTTTGATTGCTTCCCAAACATCTTTCACATTCTCGTGTTTGGAAACATGCAAAAGAACATCTTCTGGAAGGGTTTGATAGATTATACCCTTGGTGGTAAAGTTTTTCTTCTCATCAACCTCATCTTTGGTTATGGCATCCCAATGGACATAAGCTTTCAGCACGGTCTCGATCATGATAGACCACGTAGTGTAGTTGGTCTCGGTCAACTTCGGGCATTGAAATGGTACAGCGGTAGCTTGATCACGGACAACGAGTTCTTTACCATCGCCTGACATCTTTCTTTATTTTCTCGGTCTTGTTTTTCTCCGGTCTTTTATGAGATAAACAGACTTTGTTGTTGCTGATTTGCAGCTTTCTCGGTCTCTCCCTACGGTCTTTCTTTCTCTTGCTTTACGGTCTTCTCGGTCTTAGCTAGAATATAGTTTCCAGCCACGGTCTTTCTCTCGGTCACGGTCTTCTTTTTGCCAAAGCTTTGCTGCTATGGCAGCCGGTCTTCACTATCTTTCTTGCTGTGTTTTACATGAAAACACCCCCTTCTGATCGAACCTAAATAGGCTCTGATGCCAAAATGTTGGAATATCAGGCCCCTTTTCTATACACTCAGACACTCACAATTATATTTTAGAAAATATGATATATAGAGATAAGAATTGCAGAGAGTAAATGGTGAAAGTTAAAAGCTGCTTCTTCAATTCAACTAAAAACAAAAGCTATAAATAGCCACAAGTACTAAACAACTTCTCCTAAAAACTAGACCCACGTTTCCTACTGACTCCAGTAAAACGTTCATATCCCCAAGTTTCGGTCAAACCCATGACTTGGTACATTATTTGTAAACTAAACAAACATGTGATAAATAAAACCAACGGCTAAAACTAGAGATTATGACTTAGTCAAAATTAAATCCCACATGAATTGTTTTAAAAACTAATCACCTGCTGACTTTCTTTTTCCATTCATTATATTGTCAACTAAGCCAAAGTTAATGGGTATTGAAACTATAAGTTTAACCCTCAGTTTAATGAGTTTGGTCAAAGCTAACCACCAATGCCAAGAGTCAATTATAGTACATGCTTCCCCCCATAATTCCCATTTTTCAATAATAATAATAAATTCCTTGAAACAAATAAATCTTAGACTTTATATCTGCTTATATGTTAAAGAAAAACCAAATTGCATCCATTTTCTCAGTATTTTTATCTCTAATGTGTGTGTTCACACGAGTATATACGTGCATATATATGTATCAAACTCTGTTTTTGTTGGTTCTGTTACTTAGATATTTTAGTTGTTTGTAGGAAAACTCAAATAACAAGATATGATGATGCATGGATCAAAAAGTTAAAGTGTTAAACACTTTGGGTGAAAGACATTCGTTTAGTATTAATTTTTATTTATGTTGCCGATTCCCGGTTTTGGTCAAGTTAGCTACAGGAATTGAATGATTCATTGATAAACAAATGAGGGAGAAAATTAAGTTAATTGCAGGTGAGAAAGCATACAAAAGGAATTGATGAAAACATTGCATATATACATATATATATATATATATATATATATATATAGGCGCCTAGATCAATTATTAAGAAAATCCCATAGTTGAGGATTTGTGTACTAAACACTACTTTTCATATTTTTAGCTAAACTTCAAAAAGTTCCTAAAATACATGAACTTGATTGATTGATTAAAACAAAACTTAGAAATCTGAACTAGCTAGCTAGAAGAAACATGCAAAAAGGAAATTAACTAATTAAAAGCTAGAGTGCTCCAATTCTATCCTATGTCAAACAAACCTTGATTAACTAAGTTCGGACTAATTATTAAAGTTATATATAGCACTTGTTAGTTGTAGAAAAACCGGTTGAAATCGTCTCACTAGAAGAATCACAAAGAAAACTAGATTTCCACGCATCTTGCAAACCCAATGGCAAACTCATGAATGGGTAACCACTACTTGATGATGATCTACCCCAGCATTGCTCCTCAAAATGTGTCTCAATAGTACCTTCATTAATTGGACCCTTTACACCAGCTGCGCCTTCTTGATCTTGAACCCCGTTGACGCCACACTGTTCTTGCATTCCCATCGGAAAATTAGTGATTGAGAAGCAGCACCCGTTGTAAAACTGTTGATGATCATGATGCAACCCATTAGCCATGTAGTCCAAACTACCCTCGGGCTTATCAAAATCTCCAAACACGGAATTAGGCATGTTGGTTAGCAAAGAAGACGTATCGACTGTAGTTGATGATTTAGGACCGTAGTTTGACTCTGGGAGCAAAAAGGGATAACTAGTATAGTTTAAGTCTTCAGTACTGCTAGAAATGGAATTTTGAGGTGGTTTGTTGTTGATAGTATTAAGTGTAGGGAGTGTCGAGTCGGTATTCAAAGGTTTGTATAATGACATGTTGTTACTGTCCATATTGGCAGAGAAGCTTGTGATGGATGAATGTTGCAAGTCATGAGTAGTTGTTAGGATATTATTGTTGTGATCAGAATTAGGGGTGGTTTCTGGTAACACTACTACTGGAGATACCCATGAATGAGATAGTGTTCTTTGTGCAGTTGAGTTTGCTTTTTTGAATATCCTACATATTGCCCACGAGTCCTGCACACATTTTTGGAAGCAAAAGTTAGATTGATAAAAAAAAAAAAAAAAACACAACACTTTAGTCTAAATTGATATGGGGAGTCGCTGATTAATAGGCTTGACATGCCGGATTGACTTATCATAATACGAAAAACATAGAGACCGGCATGTCAAGCCTACTAATTAATCAGCTACTCCCCGTATCACATTAGCCTTTGAATCATAAGAACATCTATCGATTTCTTCCCAATGTCCAAGAATAGGACTACATACTCAAACTACGTCTCATTTTTTATGAACTAGTCGGTATCTAAAAATATGTTAAGTTCTACTATAGTTTGAAGCTGGAACTTATAATATTCGTGTAGTAGAATAATTAAATCACCTAGCAACTTCCCATAAAACCATTATTTGTTTCTTGATCCAAATGTAACCCTTTTTAATTATGTCACTATACATACACAATTAGAAGTGATCAGTAATCAATCATTATGGAGTATATATTTAATAGTTTCATCTTAATTATTTGCCAGCTTAAGCTATTACGAGTAGATGATATATAGTTCCATCTACGTGATATCATATACTTATAGAAATGAAACGAGGATATATAAAAGGAATTTGAGTACTAATGATGATTACATTGGCAGGGATGGTTTTCTCAAGAAAGCGTTTGCTAGGAGCGGTGTGATCAGTGAGGGAAGGCAACCGGAACTCATGCATCATCCAATCGGTTTTGATACCTTTGGCAGCTCTTCCTTTGTAGAACACAAGTGACTTCTTCAGACCGATGCATTTTGAACCCTCAGATGCATAGATCGGCCGGTCTGTTCCCGTGGCTTTCCAGAATCCAGCTCCTGTCACACGATTTGGCCGTGCACTGTTTCTGTATTTCCGATCCCTTGGACAGTAGAAGTACCATTCTTTTTCTCCCGTCATAGCCAGCTCTAAATTAGTATAAATTAATTAAGAAGAAAGTTAGTATGTTGCCAAAGACCTCAATCTCATGCAGAAAAGATATAACACACACACATACAGCATATTATATATATATATATATATATATATATATTATATATATATATATATATATATAGTGAAGGGATCAAGTGAGAACAACATATATGGTGAGAACCGTGAGAACCACTAAAAATCCATCTCTAAGGGCTTTGCCCTTAGAGTTAAGGGCTACGCCCGTACCGTATACAACCGCTACCATCTCTTGGATCGCCGCCCATCAAATCCATACCATTCCCATATGCGTCCGGTGACAACCCCTTTAGAACGGATGAGGGCAACGCCCGTACCGTATCCATACGTTTTCTTAACACGTAACCATATGATTTTTTACAAAAAAAATTTTTTTTTTTTTTTTTTTTTTGGAATGGGTTTTTGTTAAAAGAAAATAAAAAACAAAAAAAAGTTTTAAAAAATGAAAAAAATAAAAAACCACACAAAAAAAGAGAAAGAGGAGGAAAACTAGTGGTTCTCACGGTTCTCTCCATATTTGTTGTTCTCACGTTAATATATATATATATATATATTGAACATGTAACTATGAAATCATGAAATAAGGAAACATACTTGGAAGATCCCATGGGTCATGTTTATAGATATCGAGTTGTTTGATGAGTTCAATAGAAAGTGGCCTTTGTTGGATCTTTCTCTTTAGATAAAACCCGACAAGCTCTTCATCGGTAGGATGAAACCGAAAACCTGGTAACATGATTTCTTCTATTTTCTCACCATTCTCACTTTTTTCCTCCATTATATATGGTAACTTCTTTTAGTTCTCTAGCTAGTTTAGTTCCTACTAAAAGTAACTAACACAAGGAAGAAACACAAAAGCTAGCTCTCTATAGTTAGATCTAGAAAACCAAAACTGATCCTACTAAACTAAGCTACTATAACTAAGCAAAACACAAACAAAATGATGAAAAAAGTGATAATGATTAATTAGTGTTGTAAGGAAGCTGAAAACTAGGGTTTTGTTGTTTTAGGGTTAAGTGAGAAAGAAGCATGCATGATGAAGACAATAATAATAAGGAAATGAAAGTGAGTGGGAAAGTGTAGTTAATATGAAGATGAAGATATGCTTCCTGAATAGGGTTCTTAGCCCGAAGGATCAGCCGTTATTTTAGGTGACCTTAAAGGAGCTAGTTTTTTTTTTTTTTTTGCAAGGATCTAGTTGTTTTATTAAAACCAAAAAAAGTACGTTTGAGAATTGATAGAGATGGGTTACATAAGAATGACATTTGAGCTCATAAATCATTATCGATAATACATGTTTGATTTTTGTGACTTTATATATCAGATACTCCTATATTTTAGTTAGATATGTAATTTCTACATAAAAATATATGCGTCGAAAAAGAATTATACAAGTATACCATAAGATTGATGCATTTACCATAAGAAATACTCGTATATATCCGTAATGCTCCTTTTTTAGATTGTAATATAAAATCGAGGTATTTCTAAGCTATGACAACAACATTTGAAATATAAAGCCGTTTACATCATTTTTAATTCAAAAATAGAAACTTTTGAATTTCAAAAATATAATTAAAGAAGAAATTAAAGTACTATTAGAGCGAAGACCATGGAAGGGTTATTAATTTCTTGGTCTTTTTGGGAGAAAAAGACTCCATATTTGTAACTTTAATGCATGTATCCATGCAACCCTTTTTTGGGGTTATGTTTCGAAGTCCAAATTGATGAATATCTCAATGGATTATTACTTCGTTTATTGGGATCATGATCTTGATTATTAGTTTAATAACCACACAACTTCATATATCATTTAATCTTCAATACATACATGAAAGTAATAAATATAGTTTACAATTAAAATAATAATCATGAGTAGATAAAGACAAAGCAAAATTCCAAGAAGAAGTGTGTAATGAGAGCTTCCATATGGGGTTTTGAGTTATGTATAAATGTGGACTTTGGAAACTGCCAACAGCTCAAAATTATATATATATTTTACCTGCCAAATTCTATGCACACACAGAGTGTAAATCTTCTGCTTTAATTAAGGTTTAATCAATTAAGTTTAAGAATTATTATTTTAATAATATAAATAGTCAAGTATCGAATTTTACAGTTTCTATTCCATTCCTTCAAAGCTTCTATTCCACTGACTTGTCAGGTTATATGAATATCTTATGGGCCATTTGGACCGGTGAAGATTCCCCCTACTGTCATACGCTATTTATATTGCAGAAATTATATAAAAATCATGTATGTAATGAATTACTATTCGAGCCTTTATATCTTCATCTTATTTCCTTATGAGGACTACAGGGTTACATACTTTCATTTGCTATATAGATATGATATATATATATAATATATTATATATATATATATATATATAGATAGATAGATAGTTGAGTCTATCAGGGTGGGTTAATTTAGGCTCAATCTTAAATTAAGACCATTAAGACCAAATCTCAATCATTCATTTTTCTCTCTCTCCTCAAATCTCAAATTCCGTTTTCCAGAATCCGGCGACGACTGCGACATCTCCGGCGACATTTTCGGCGAGAATCAGTTTCGTTTTCTGGTGGATACGGTACAGGCGTTGCCCTTATCCGTTCTAAAGGGGTTGTCACCGGACGCATATAGGAATCGTATGGATTTGATGGGCGGTGATCCAAGAAATGGTGGCGGTTTGATACAATACGGGCGTAGCCCTTGCTGTCGGCACCGTGGCTGGGGTGGTCAGAGATGATGGTGGTGGCGGTGGTTGTCTCGCCGGAGAAGAAGGAAGGAGGAGGAGGAGGAGGTGGTGGCCAGAGATGATGGTGGTGGCCGGAGATGAATGTGGTGGCCGGAGAGGAAGGAGGAGGGATGAGAGAGGCCGGGTATGGAAAAAAAATGAGTGGTTGAGATTTGAGGAGAGAGAGAAAAATGAATGGTTGAGATTTGGTCCTAATGGTCCTAATTTATGATTTGTCCTAAAATAACTTTTCTCTGAGTCTATATATACATGTATATATGCTACTGTAAGAGGGTGCCCTATGGGCTCGTCCCTGTGCTCGTTCGACTTCCTTGGACGAGTCCACACCGTTGGGTGGGACTCGTCCCTCGCTCGTTCGCATGCCTCGTCCGATGGTGTCGTTCCTCTAGGGACGAGAGTTTGTGTGTGATTTTAGAGGGTAGAATTAAATAATTGGTGGGTCCAAGATTAGTCCTTGAGGGATGAGTGCATTAGGTATGTTTTGGGGGGATTAGTCCTTGGAGTGTTTTTTGCTGATGTGGCGCTGACATGGACTAGTCCTTAGGATGAGTCTTACCCATTGGGTAGCCTCTAAAAGACTTTTAGATGTATTATACACATTGGTCTTTAAACATAGAGAACGACATGTATCATGTAATCTAAAATGAGTTGGATTCATATCTTTATATTTTCTCGGCTTCTTTGATCCATATGATGTTAAAATTAACTTGTCTCAGTCTTATATATGTTCATATGTCGTTCACGTACAACATCCATAAAGTTTTATGAATTAATGATCACACCAAACAATTTTTAGTCTTTAAATATCCATATCAGTAGATAATTAATTATTTGTTATATGTGTACGTCGTCCTATTGAAATATACGAGTATTAATTTTCATTACGTACAATACATAAGTACATAACATCCTATGTTTGTGCATTTACATACCTTTCGATACAATACACTACAAGAAAAAAGGCCTAAAGTGATTAAATCTTTAGAGAGGACATTTTGATCTATTCCGAGGACATGTGTTCTTACTAAAGGAGATTTTTGTTGTAGTAGTGATAACATGTCTCAGATTAATTTGTTATCGAATTCCTTTAGAAGAAGATTGCGGAACTAAAAAAGAGGGGCCATGCATGACAGGGAGAATCATATCGTTGGGGTCAGAGAGGGGAGGGACGGTGTACTTCCCCTCTAGAGCCGAGAGCCATGAAGGCTGCGCTGAAGGCTAGATGTGACCATACATCATGCTCTAAGAGCATACATAATACATCACTTGTTTCCCCTCATCTTTCTTCCATCTTTCAACCTATGAAAATACCCGGCCAGCTTAATTTTAACTCTTGCGTCTTTTTCTTCACTTTTAAATTCACTTGTCCCTGTATTATTGGATCAACAAAACAAAGGAGAAAATAGGAGCGGGTTAACTGGAGAACTTTTGCGATGTTAAGGAGTGTCTGCAACAGTTCTAAACAAGAATCCATGGTATACCCTTTTCAGCTTTGCTCTAATGATCCTCCAATAAAAACAAAAACCAAGCGGGTATTTACGGTCAAAGTTGAAGTAAAAAGACTTTGAAAGTCAACAGTGGACAACTAAAATGGGACGCAGGAAGTATTATTTAATAGTGAATCACATAAAAAGAGCAAGTACTTTTCTCCTCAATTTCGTGTCCATCTTGGATAACTATGTACATGGGCTTCACCAATTTTTCTAACTTTTGAAAACTAATAATGCAAGCTAGTGATCGAAACTTTGCTGATTTTGATGATTGTCTAGCAGCTAATTTATATTTCTACTCCTAATTAATTACAGAAGTCTACTTTTGTGGAAGCAAGTGCCCTCCCATTGTTCCAAAAAATATATATTACTCCAAAAAGAATAGGTGATTTGAGAACAAACCATCAAATCTACCACAATAAGGTCTTACAAATTAAGCATTGCAACAAATGTAAAAAACAACGTACAGATTTTCGAGTATTGACTATGGGAAAGATCATTATGAACTTCAAATCCACGTGTACGTACCTTGTGGTATAGGAGTAGAACAGGGAATTGCAAGATTAGTTGGGAAGATTGATGTAAGTTTAATATAACATAATCATTGTATTTGTATTTGTATTGTTTCCCTTTCAAGTCTTGCAGGATTTTTATGAATAAAAGTTACTTTCAAAAAAAAAAAATATGTAAAGAAACTAGTTCAACAATCGATCCAACTAATTATGATCTATCCATGATTTCTAAGACCACATTCAAGTTGCATTAAATGTGATATCCGACTACTTTTCAAACACAATATATCTAAATGTTGCATCTTCTTCTATACTCTTTTATAAAAAAAGTGATCCGCCCTCTTTAATAAACTTTTAAGAACCTGATATGTCTAATTTACTCTCCATCTTAATACATCCCTATTTCCATTCTATACACTGTGACTAAAATACCCTTACAAAAGTTTCAGACTTTATCAAAATTCTCTTTGTTCGTCAAATATTTTTTTTTTGTTATTGTCAAAAACTATCATACAAATAAAAGCTCTGATTAAATATTTGATTTGAAATTAACATTGTCACAACACCTCAAACGTTGTCTATTTTTGCCGCTGCAACGCGCGGGCACCCATCTAGTTATTTATCATGCATTTCATACATTCGTACGTATGTATATAAATATATGTATGTATTATGTTGTGTGTATGATAATTGATACACAAAGACTTTTTTGGAGTCAAAAAATTGATCTTGGGAAGTTGAAAGTTGGTGAAATTTCCGAAAAGTTGGCCCTCGTTAAAAAGCCCTTTTTGTCTATTCCTTGACCTAGGTTTTGCTTCCCAAACGTGCAACCTTAATTTTATAATCCATCCATTTTTTCAAATTCCTCACTTTTTAACTTTCAAGCATTCAACACACCTCCTCTTTTCATGTAATCATGCATCTCTTCCATTTGGGGAAAATCTTTATTATATAATTAACTTGTTTTTCTTGGGTTTCCCTTTGATGTATTTCAAACCTTCAAATCATAAAATACTAGTAGTAAATGTATGTATATTTGTTTGGTTTTTGCAGTTAATAGTCTTTGAAAGTCTATATCATTTGGAAGTTTGAGATTTTTCTTTGTCATGATCCTCTCCTCTTCAGATTATATATATGTTCTTATGACTACCCAAAAAAGTGTAAATCATTGTAGAGAACCTTTGATGTCATGTGTACTTTAGACACCAACTGACTATATTCTACAAGGACCAACCTCAGTCAATATTGAACTCATGACCGTTATTTAATTAGTCCGCTAAAGTTATGTAATATATCCAGTTATAAATTTGCTTTTACCGCTTTAGTGCCACTATTTTTAATCTCTTTTCAGTTTGACGTTTGATATATCTTGGTTCTTTTTTTGTTAGAAAAATAATAATCTGGAATTGTTGACTTTAAGGCCGGTCATACTAGTAGTGTGGGTTTAAGATACAATGTTGACAGAACATGCATTTTAGTTTTATATAAAGTTCTATCCCCCAAAACAGCACCAAATGACGACTTATACAGTTATACTCGTATTTCTATAACAACAATGGTCAAAGGGGTTATTTCCACCTACCCTTGAATGCTTGCTATCAATATCTGTAGAATATATGTCAATATTAGAAGTATAAGGTTTATTCTGTAAATATTAGAAGTATAGGGTCTATATTGTAAATATGGTTGTTAGGCGGTTAAAACGTAATTTGAGTATATAGTTAGATTTGTTAGATATTAGAAGTTAGTTTTCATTTCCAGATCTTGTAATTTTCCTCAATAATGATAAATCATTTTTCTCTCTCAAATCTACTTTCTTCATGGTATCAGAGACAATGGATCTCTGAAACCCTAATTTCATCTTTTTCCGGCCATTCTTCCGATCAATTTCCGATCATTTCCTTCGGCCGGCTTCGATTTCATTTGATTTCGCTCATTTTTTATATTCTGATCAAATCTTGATCATTTACATAACTAAAATTAGGGTTTTGAGTTTTGAATCGGTTTAATGGCGATTCCTGAACCTAATTCCGCAAATACTTCTAACATAAATGATCCTTTGAGTTTAACTAACTCCGATCATCCAGGAATGCTTCTCACCAACACTCCTTTCAATGGAAGTAATTTCTTGGGATGGAGTCGCAACATTAAGATGGCTTTAGGAGCAAAACTCAAGTTAGGGTTTATCGATGGTACTTGTGTTAAGCCAAACAACAATTCGGTGGATGCACAAAGATGGATAAGATGTGACTACATGGTTATTTGTTGGATACTCAATTCTATGGTTCCAGAATTGTCAGATG
The DNA here is from genome assembly GCA_034093135.1 of Erigeron breviscapus. Classification (NCBI taxonomy): domain Eukaryota; kingdom Viridiplantae; phylum Streptophyta; class Magnoliopsida; order Asterales; family Asteraceae; genus Erigeron; species Erigeron breviscapus. The sequence continues at coordinate 43,715,388 of CM067167.1, read as the reverse complement.
CTTTCATGTATAATGAATCAGCAAAGGATCTTTGGAAAGAACTCAATGAAAGGTATGGTCAAAGCAATGGACCTCTTATTTTTCAATTAGAAAGGAAATTAAGTAAGGTTTCACAAGGTAATTTGACTGTTGCTGCTTATTTCAATAAACTCAAGAAATATTGGGATGAATTGAACAATTTGAATGGAATTCCTACTTGTAGTTGTGGAAAAATGGCTGAATGTACTTGTGATTTGATTAAGAAATTCCTTGAAATGGATAGTAAATCTAAGTTGATGCAATTCTTGATGAAGTTGAATGATGATTATGAAAGTGTTAGGAGTCACATTTTGTCCACAGACCCCTTGCCCTCTGTTAACAAAGCCTATTATATTGTTCAACAAGTGGAGAAACAGAGACAAGTGACCACTAATCCAATAGAACCCACTGCTTTCTTTGCAAACAATAACCCTAAGAATAGTTTTGGTGTTAAGAGAGAATTCAAGACTGGGAAATTTGATTCAAGGGGGGAAATTAAAAGGAGTTGCACTTATTGTAAGCAAGATGGTGAGGCATGCAAACAATTGAATGTTTCACAATTTCATCGTGACAGTTGTTCAGTCTCTAAAAGTCATAGATTACCCTTTCCTTCTAGTAATTCTACTTCTGCAAACTGTTTTGATCTCTTGCATATGGATCTTTGGGGTCCATATAAGGTTCCTTGTTTAAATGGTGCTCATTATTTTTTCACAATTGTTGATGATAAAAGTAGAGCCACATGGACATATCTGGTTCATACCAAGGACCAAATTTTGAATATAGTTTCTGATTTCTTATCCTATGCTGAAACCCAATTTCACACAAAAATCAAAGCCATTAGATCTGATAATGGGACTGAACTTGTTAATAAGAATTGTCCCTCTTTATTTCATTCCAAAGGAATCATACATCAAAGGTCTATGTCTTATTCTCCACAACAAAATGGAGTTGTGGAGAGGAAACATAGACACCTTTTGGATACTGCTAGAGCCCTTAGAGTTCATGCTAATTTACCTTTGAAGTTTTGGGGTGATTGTATTCTTGCTGCTACATACTTGATCAATAAAATGCCAATGCAAGTTCTATCTTGGAAAACTCCTTATGAAGTTTTACATGGCACTTTTCCTTCTTATGATAATCTTAGGATTATTGGGTGTCTTTGTTATGCTAATGTCCCAAAACCTCTTAGAGATAAGTTTGAAAACAGGGCCTGGAGATGTGTTTTCATAGGGTATCCTCCTTGCAACAAAGGGTACAAGTTATATAATCTTGACAACAATGAGGTAATTTTAAGCAGAGATGTCATTTTTAAGGAAAATATTTTTCCTTATAAAGAAGCTGCTTCTCTTTCTCAACATGAATCTCCAAAATTTTCTGATTTTCCTTCATTTGAGACTGACATTGATCATGGGACTGACACTGATCATCAAATTCCTCCCATCACTATTTCTGAAACTCAGTCTGTTCCTTCAACAAATATTGATGCTCCCGATATACCTTCTTCTTTGCCAAATACTACTTCTGTTTCTAATCCTAGAAGATCCACTAGGAATGTTAATGCACCTATTTGGCCTAAGGATTTTGTCACCAATACTTCCAAATCACAAAGCAATTTTGTTTCTTCTACAAAATTGTTATATCCCCTGTTCACCAGTGACAATACAAAATCCATTCCTCAAGATCATCATTGTTTTTTGGCCAATGTTATGGCCATTCAAGAACCATCTTCTTATTCCAAGGCAGTTAAGAATCCTCAATGGGTTGCAGCAATGGATGCTGAACTCCATGCTCTTGAACAAAATCACACTTGGGATCTCACATCCTTACCTAATGGGCATCAAGCCATCTCTTCCAAATGGGTATATAAAGTAAAATACAAGTCCAATGGGGATGTTGAAAGACTTAAAGCAAGACTGGTTGTCAGGGGTTTTGTGCAGCAAGCAGGCATTGATTACAAGCACACTTTTTCTCCTGTGGCAAAATTGGCCACTGTTAGGGTTATTATTGCCTTGGCCACTGCCAGAAAATGGTCATTACATCAATTGGATATTAACAATGCTTTCTTGCATGGTTATATTGAAGAAGATATCTATATGTTGCCACCAGATGGGTATCTTAAGGCTAAACCTGGTGAGGTCTGCAAATTAAAAAGGTCACTTTATGGCTTGAAACAAGCTTCAAGACAGTGGAACCAAGAGTTTACTAGATTTCTTCTTACATTGGGATTTACTCAGTCTAAGCATGACTACTCCCTATTTGTTAAGAATGAGAATGGCAACATGCTAATTGCTTTGGTCTATGTGGATGATGTGCTTTTAACTGGCACTTGTGAAGATGATATTATTTCTACCAAGGCTGCACTTGATGCTAAATTTACAATTAAAGATTTAGGTCCTGCAAAATATTTTCTTGGCATTGAAATTTGCAGGACCTCAACAGGTACTTATCTAAACCAGAGGAAATATATTGTAGATCTTCTTCAGGATTCAGGTTTAACTGGTGCTAAACCTGCCAATACTCCATTCCCATCTCATACCAAGCTTGGTCCACATATTGGCAAACCATTACCTTCTGCAGATTCTTATAGAAGACTAGTGGGCAGACTGCTTTACTTAACAATGACCCGCCCAGATATTTCATACCCTGTACAACATCTCAGTCAGTTTGTCTCTGCTCCTACTACTGATCATATGCAGGCTGCCAGACATCTTTTAAGATACTTAAAAGGTTCAATATCTGAAGGATTATTTTATCCAGTTCAAACAGAGTTACAATTAACTGGATTTTCTGATGCTGATTGGGCATCTTGTATTATGACAAGAAGATCTCTCACTGGTTATTGTATCTTTTTGGGACACTCACTTGTGTCATGGAAAACCAAGAAACAACCCACTGTGTCTAGATCATCCACTGAAGCTAAATATCGTAGTATGGCAGCCACTACATGTGAACTTGTGTGGCTGAGTTTCCTTCTTAAGGATCTTTTGGTTCCTGTCAGACTTCCCATTACTCTTTTTTGTGACAATAAATCTGCCCAATTAATAGCTGCTAACCCATGTTTTCATGAACGGACAAAGCACTTGGACATTGATGTTCATTTTACACGAGACAAAGTTGAAGAAGGATTCCTGCAAACTGCTCATATTCCATCAAAACTACAATTGGCAGACCTCATGACTAAACCTCTATCACAAGAACAACATGCAATTCTCAGTGCCAAGCTGGGTCTTTGCAAGCCTCCAGCTTGAGGGGGGGATGTAGAATATATGAAGTATAAGGTTTATTCTGTAAATATTAGAAGTATAAGGTTTATTCTGTAAATATTAGAAGTATAGGGTCTATATTGTAAATATGGTTGTTAGGCGGTTAAAACGTAATTTGAGTATATAATTAGATTTGTTATTAGATACTAAAAGTTAGTTTTCATTTTCAGATCTTGTAATTTTCCTCAATAATAATAAATCATTTTTCTCTCTCAAATCTCCTTTCTTCAATATCACATTGTTTTATTGTTTTGCACCATCCAAAATAGTCAAAACCATTTATGTATGAAATCTTAAGGGGAGATACCATATGTCCATATCCACTCACCCTTCAATGCTTTGTATCAATCAATATCTTATTATATAGTCCTTAAATAAGAATTTCTCAATCTATACACTTCTCAACCAATGTTGTTGAACTTGTGTTAACTTTCACGGGAATATACAACAAAACTACAGATGGTTTAAACATCAAGAGAAAGGTATAATATATGGTCTAGGGTGAGAAAAAGCCAGACAGTCAACGTGCATAAATATTGGATTATATACCATCTCTATCAGGACACCTGCAATAGCTCCTTGATATCGTATCCTTGAATCTACAGGAAAACAAAACCTCAAAATTTGTGGCACTTGTTATCACAGACCAAACCATCTCAATATTCTGGTCTCATATCCCAAACTTACCTTCTACTTAAAGCAAATACGACGGACCCTTCTTATAGTTCTAATTACTCGGGGAAGGGGGGGGGGGGGGGGTGAAAGAGACTTGAAAATTGCACTCTTAATTACTCACTTGACCTTTTAAAGACAAAACAGAACCTAAATTGGCCCCATTAAAACTGGTCAAAAGTGCAACCTTTGAAGAGATGCATTTTCGTTCAATTTAACCGTGTTCCTATTCTCATTAGTAAAAAAGTTGGTGATCTTGTTTCCAGTTCACAAAATTTACTTGTCAAACATTTTTTTACCATGTCAAGTAAGATAATATTTCAGCTAGATAAAGTATAATGCCAAATCAACTCAAAATTTTCAAGGTGTTAACCGTTGGGGTAGTAACCTATTATTGGAAACTTACCTGAAGAAAAGTCAGCAACAAGATGACACCAGAGTTCCACAGAGCATGTATTGTTATGGGAGTGAGAAGGTTGCGAGTTTGCGCATATGAAAGACCCAAAGCAGTTCCTGTATTATTGCATAATTTAGTTTAGACAATAACCTAACATATTTTCTTGTGATGTTTTTTTTTCTTTTTTTTTTCAATATTTTCTTGTGATGTTCCCAACCAAATATTTTTTTATTTTTTTTATAAAGACAGATATCAACATCACATAATTGTTCACACGTTTGTCCACAACGGGGCTTGAACCCACAACCTTTTGGTACAAAAGTCAACACATATACAATGTCTTCTTTTTTAATTATAAGATTTCATTTTATAATTTTTCTTTAATTTCTTCCTACTTTTAGCTTCTATGCAGAAATTGTACCGAGTATAAAGAGCTGTGGAAATTCTCCAGGAGTGAGATGTGCAGCTGAAAATACTGCAGCACTTATAAGGATTGAGACAGGTGTGGGCACCCTGCAAAGACAGATGATCACAACATACTTCTATTATAACACAAGCATAAGCATGGCCAATTAACGGGCTTATGTTGAATGAAAATTTACTTATCGTATTCAATAATATACACATAAGTAACAAGATATATAAGTGTGTATATGGACAAATTGCTAACATGATTATATCAATTGTCTAAAAAGAAAAAGGAAACACATATGCAGAACCCAAATGAAAACCATACCACTTAGTGAGTGCCACCATAAGAAAGCCACGGAACACATTCTCTTCCAGGACTGGAGCAAGGACACCTGTGATGCCTACTAAGTAGGCGGTGCTGCAACACACAAAATCGTTACATATTTTCTTTTTGTAAATAAAACATCCAATTAGAAATGTGACAGTTTCAACCCATTTAATGACCCATTTTGGCTTATGTTTTATTTTGGGTTTAGTCACTGGATGAACAATGTATTTTCCCTCATTTACATGGTTGCCCATTGAACTGGATTATTCATATGTATCACCCATATACTTTTTAATTTTTTACATGGTTGACCAACTGTTGACCTAATGACTTATAATAGCAAGTTACCTTCTTATTGTTTCTCTCTCATGATCATATCTGCTTCTCTCTCATGACTTATAATATCTTTATTTATATATACACTATTACACCATCATCATCAATCTATCCATCCATCCAAGATCTATATATTTTTCATTTTTTCAACTAACAATAATAATAACAATATCAAATCAAATCCATATTAAAACATTAAGATCCCAAATCTGTAATATTAGTATAGTAGGTAGTGCATAAATACCAATCTATCACTTGATTTCTTGGCACAGTGGTGGTCGGCGGCGGCAGACCACAATTGGTGGAGTTTTTCCGATTATCATCTTTTGTCGCGTATTCCCAAGATCCAAGGCTCCCATCACTTGAATCCAAGATATCAATCGGACCTTAATTGACAAAAAGGTATTTGATTGTGATGATTTTCGTTCGAAATAAAGAAGAAATTTAGCAAGAAAAGACGACAGCTATGCATTATTACGTTTTTCCGGCCATCATCTTTTTCCGGTAACCATCGTTTTTCAGGCCATCTGGGTGGGTTTTGTTTTTCCGGCCTAGTGGTTGTGGTGGAGAAGTTTTATATAATGATGAGTTTTATGATTTTGCAGGTGGAAAGGTTGTCGGAAAAGAATTGAGTATGTGCAACCCATTACGTTTCATGAAATTTGGCCATTACGTTTTATGATTTTTCTTGCCATTACGTTTTATGTATTTTGAGCATGTGCAACCCATCACTCCATTGGAAAAGATTTACAGTAGATTTAAATAAAGACGAGACATATATAATCATGAGAGAGAAGCAAGAAGAAGGTAACCTGCTATTATAAGTCATCAGGTCAGCAGTTGGTCAACCATGTAAAAAATTGAAAAGTATATGGGTGATATACATCAATAATCCAGTTCAATGGGCAACCATGTAAATGAGGAAAAGTACATTGTTCATCCAGTGACTAAACCCTTTTACTTTTATGGTTCAAACAGGGGAAGGGTATCAGTACAAAACATAACAGGGTACATGAAATGAACCATTGAACCCAATATCAGGATCAATACTAAAACAATAAAATTTATATAATCATATATAGCACACAAGTTATCAAGGAAAAAATTTAAGAAACAAAAATAGTCTTTAAGTGCGAGTATCAGAGTATGAACAAGTGTTCTGTACCTGACGCCAGAGGATCCAATCAGAGGAAGTAAGCGAACAAGAGCATCAGTCTGGAACCAAGTTGATGAACCCAAATCATTACACCATTATACATCAAACTTATGAGACAAATAACTCTATTTCATGGTCATGTCCATGTCAAACCCATGGCTGATTTTACTCCTGGATAGTTAACTACAGTACTACACACAACGCAAGGTAAACGGTTACTCGATTTTGTCTCAAGCTATAAGGAAGATCCATGGGAACCCACGTTGTTAACTTGTATGGCATCAGAAAAAAAGTGTGTTCTGTCTCTCCACCTACAGGTTATTTTAACTAATCTCGTTATAGTGACTAATTTTTGATACCGCAACTACCCTGTTGTAGAAAACTACCCTATCTGTAATTCTCACTTTAAGTTATAATTATACAACACCATGTACCTTTCAAGGTGCTTAAAGGGGTATACGGACAATTATAAACTGAAGGACTGACCTCTCTTTCAGGCGGGTCACCATTGAACAAGGACATAGCAACTCCAGCAAGCGAGATAGTAATTAAGGCTCCAATAAGACCAATTACACCCCACAATAGCCACCCTCTTTCAAGATTGAAAGGATCCCTCAAATCTGAAATGCAACTAAATGAGATTAACAATATTTTTCTAACTGAAAACACAAGGCATTACATAACAAGGAAAATTGAATCTCAAAACAGCAGACATTATTTCATTGGAAAAAAAAAAGAAGAGAAGAGATTGAACCCTTAAAAAATTGTTAAGAAAAATGTAGAGTCAGATGCATCACATATGCAGTCATTGAAAAACATAGAACAGTTTAAAAGGCATAACTAAGTTGTTTACATAAGAACAATAAAGAGTGTAAACTAAACAAGTTAACAGTAGACCTGAAAGCAGTTTAGTAATTACCATAGCGATATATGTCATCAGGATTTTGTTCGCTTCTGTTGGTGACACTATAAAGTGTTGCAAGTACAACAGCTGTCGCGAAGCTGAACAAAGGATAGCACAAGTTAATTTTGTCATAAAGAACTATACAAGTATTGGAGTCATAAACCCAAGACCATTAGTATTGGAGTTTGTTAATAAGCTTAACCAAAATTAGACTATTCAGTATACATAAAAACTAACTGAAAAGGATTGATACCGGGTCCAAACTCAAACTAGTAAAATTACACAGATAAACATAAAGAAGAAGTCATACGCCTGGTCAAAGAAAAGTATTTCTGCCTTCTGATCCAGACTTAGTTCTCCAATTTGAAATCCAAGATAAGGAAGAGCTGCTGCTTCTACAAGTCCTGTTAAAACAAAACTGCCTGGGCAAATATTACCTTCACTGGAAAAATACCAAAGTGTATAAAGGATCAAGAGTAACTTTTTTTAATAGATGTTCACAGATAAATACAAATAAAATACAGACATGAAAGTAGAACTTCTAAAAACCTATAATTCCGTATTTATGTGCCATACCGATTAAAGTCAGCAAATGACATCTATCAGACTAATAATTCCACAGAAACAAAGGGTGATATTTTTATATTCGTTTCAGAACTGATTATCTGATTACTGAGGTTACAAGTTACAAATATCAGCTTTTAGTGTTTCGGATAACAGATTCTGCTTCTGAATATCTGATTATGTGGGGGCTGATAATCAATTTGGAATATTTAGTTTCATATGAGCTGCAATAAAACTGATCATGCAGTGGTTAAACAAAATTACATACTTAACGTTGCTCGAGAGATTTTGTACTCCCATTTAACAAACATCTGTCCCTTTTACACAAAATCCCTTTTCTATCATTTTACCTATTAACCCTTAGATAATGAGATTTGACAAACACTCAAATATCATCTTATTCGCACATGTTGTTACCCACATGCCCTGCCACGAGGACGATATGCCCAAGACAATGTTGAGCTTATGATCCAGACTGACTTAGCTGTTGGCTAAAGAGAGTAGCCACCCATATAACCCTCTTAGTGCAGTTAAATCTGCAGAAACACATCCACAAACTATCTTCTATACCCCGTACCCCTAAGATGGTTTCAATATAGAAAATAGATGCAACAACTACCATTTTTAGAGCAGCATACACGCAAACAGAGATGGAATAACACAAATGAACTATATTTTGATAGAGAGCATAGAATAACACCTCAATCCACAAGCAAGTGAGGTCAGTGAAACCGTATACCACTCCCATGGCACATCCCATCGTTTTAGAATCGGCCAATTCAATCCACTTTCCTATAGATAAATTCCACCATTTGATTCAACAAAAGAACTCGCACATTTACAAAGTTCACATAACTAATAACAAATGTAGTTTATATATCACTTTTTAGTTTTTACCGCAAACATGAGAACAACGTGAATGAAAAAACACTGCTATTAACAGTATAACAGGTTATAACTATTGTCGTCAAAATCTGTGTACTAGATTTCTGACGTAATTAGAGTAAGCAGTAATAAAACAAGGCCCAAATCCATACAATTAATAATTTCACCTTTTTACCAAAACTGCATAAGAACTTAAAAACTTAACTATCTTAGACGAAAAACATGAATATAATGTTCTTCACAATAAGGTTTATCCAAAAACGTCTTCTTACTGCAAATTTGTAACAACGTACAAAAATTACTAATATATCTATAGATCAAAATATCAGTTTCATTGAATGTGTACCATAAGCAATATATGAACACTACTAAAGATTAACAGCAAGTGAAAAATGTATCTAAAATGTCACGTCTTACTGTTGAGTGTACCCATCTTTCAAAACATATGTTATATATCTGTATGTATCAAACTTTCTATTCATTGCAACTATATCTATATCTGACCTCCTATAACTTATAAACCCAGGGGGTAGCACCGAGCCACCGATATATCAGATACATAAAATAGCAATAGATTAAAAAGTATAATAATACAAACAGCATACGGTTTCAAGTCAGATACATTTAGCACAATTGGACTTCTAACTAATAATGCATTACACTATAAATTAATATTATTATTCATTATATCATTCTAATAAATCTTAATACGCGTATTTTTCGGAGCTAAATAAAAATGATAGCCAATGAGCTCTCTGCGTTTAATTACTAACTTGGGAAAATAACTGCTAACAACTAAGTAACTAACATTTGAGGTTAAAAAAATAAATAAAAATAAGACTAATTACCTTATCGCCGTTAGAAGCATCTTTATTAGATTTATAAAAGCAAACTGAAGATATGCCTCTGTTGGTAGTTTCTGTATTTTTATAGTTGATATGGTGAAGCCGTAAATTGCGGAGTGATAGGCATGGCGCCGACGTTATATATCGGTCACGGTGAAGTGTGTGAGGTGATTGATGATGAGTTATGGTTTTGAGTGAATAAATTTGAGAGAGTGTGAGTGATGAAGATTGAGAGAACAAAACGGAGGTAATTGGTGATGCCATTTTTGTTTAGTTTGTTGAGCTTCCGATTAGTCCGTGATATCGTTGCTCAGAAAGATAAGGCAGGGTCTTTTTTGGATATTGTAAGTTCTATGATATAACACTTGGAGTTTGGCTTTGTAGCTATTTGAGTCATTGCGCTCCCGGTTAAGACAACGTATCTTATACCTTTTTTGTTGTCGAATCACGATACGAAGTTTCAAGCGAAATTTACCTTTCAAAAAAAAAGTTATTTGAGACCTAAAATTTTCACATTATAGACCATTCGGGTTTCATCATCGTGTCTTTCTGTGTCATTGTATCGCGTCAAGTCCTGGGCGTTAGGCATGGTACGGTATCCATTTTCCATTCGGCATGAGATTTTTTTGTCTTGAGGATGAATGTAAATGACTATAATGGTTAAAAATTGTGTGTCCATAGTATATTTAAGATATTATATGATGTTGATGTGCTTTATATAGTCATCCTGATTCACGCTTTTAATAATCGATGCTCTCATTAGGTCACTTTGGTTAACGAACTAATTTATGTATTCTTTATTGTTACCTTCTAAAGCAAACCATACAATTTGTATGATACAAATAGTTAAACTAAAAATTAATTTAATTTCCAAAGTCAAATTACAAATCGATGGTATCAAACTAAACCATAGGATCAAAAACCCAATTATTAAGTTGTATTATTGATCTTTGATTATGAAAGTAGGATTGAGATTCCCTAAAGTTGATCCAACTTTGTAGGTAAAGTTGATCAACTTTAACCATTGGATTAAATCCAATGGTCAAGATTTAAATATCATATTTTAATCTTGACCATTGGATTTAATCCAATGGCTAAAGTTGATCCAACTTTACCAACTTTACTTATAAAGTTGGATCCACTTTAGGGAATCCTAATCCATGAAAGTATCACAATGGGAAAGCAATAATTGTCCATGTTTGTTCAAGCTGTAGAACCAAAAATACCATGGATTCCACAATGCTTCGCACATTTTCTAAAATTCCATCAAGCAATGAATACAACTAGAAAATTTACTCCGCGCTGATTTGCGTTTTTTTTTTAATTTCTCAATGTCTCATGTAATTTGTCTTAAACTTTTTTATAAATTAAATTTTTCAATAGTTCACATTAAACGAAACAATGATAAAAAGGTTGGATAGCAATTCGAAAAAGTTTTGTAAAATTTATTGCTATGAATTTATATTATCCATCTATTCATAGTGTTATCATAGTAAACTTAATTAATCGATATAAAAGTCTCTTAGGGTATGTTTGGTTGGGGAAATAGGCCAAGAGAAATGAATTGGGAGCCATTTCTGCCGTTTGGTAAGCCAAAGAAATGATTTCTCAGGAAATGAAAGAAATGAATTTGTTCGTAATTTCATTTCCACCCCATTTGTAAAGAAATGGAAGTTCAATACAAACATTTCTCCGTGTTCATATCTGAGAAATGTGTCAATAATTGAAAAAATAAAGATATAAATATGCAAGCACGTGCAAGTCACATTCCTTATAAGAAAAGAACAAATTTACCCCTCTTTCTTCTTTTCTTTTTCTCTGGCGATTTTTGACAAAAAGTGTCCCTTCCACTCTCTTGCTTCAATCTGCCATCAAGTAAAGGTATTATCCTTATTTATGTTATGTTACTACAATTTTTTATGTTGAGATTTGTTTTCCTTTTTCCAACTGACCCATATTTATATTTATTTTAAAATTAGGGTTTATATATATATTTAATATTTTGGTTTATAATGTTGAAGGTTTCCAAAACCAAATTAAAAGAAACCACATTTATATAAATTCACAGCTCATATCAATCCTATTGTCGTTTGATTTAAGCATATCAAATTGTATCTTGTAAGCACTAGCCAGCGAAATCAAACTATTGTTTGAGTTGTTCATGTATTAATGCTATTATTGATTTGGTTGTGCTTTGTGGTGTATGTTGTCCTCTACTTTCTGATACCAAACAAATGAATTTATTAAATTTCTCAGCCAATTTCATTTCTCCATATTTCATTTCTTGCTTTATTTCATTTCTCTAAATTTCTCTCTACCAAACATTTTACTTAATTTCTAAACCGCATAAGATTCTAAATCATTATGTCCGATAGTTACTATATATATAAAAAAAAATTATTTAAATATCTTCCTAATATTAAAGAAAAGAGAGGTGTTATAGATAAACAAAAGTAAACACAAAACTACATCCACCGAATTTACAATACTGTGGGTTATCCTTTCCCAGTCTACCTACTTTTCCCTTGTGTATTTTTAAGAATTTTATTTTATGTCAAGCTAAACCAAATGTTTACCTTTCCTTTTTCTTCTCATCATTGTAGTGATACATTTTACAGAATAATCCAACATCAAGAACAATTTAAAGCAACCTTTTTGTTTTGTTTTACAATCAATGCCATATAATCTTTTTCTTTTCAAGCGTTTAATGGATAATTGATAACACAACAACAGATTGTTACATTTTAATATCTATATTACACACACAAAACACGTACATACTCTTGGAATATGATCACGTTAAATAAACGCATGTCCGGAAAATATTTAAGCCTACGGGGTCACACGAAATGACACGTATACACTATGTAATTAATTGAATATGTTAATGTAATATATTAATTAATATGTTCACGAAATGATTGATAAACGTTCGTTAAAAGTTAAATATATGTTTATTAATTAAATGTTTGAAAAGAGATAGACTTAAGTGAAAATTAGGAATTAAGGATGTTTCCTAATTATTCCTAAAGGGGTCGGTTTTACAAGAGGGTATTGGACCCTAAATCTAATTTGTTCACCAAGTTTAATAACCCTAATAATTAACCCTATATAAAGAGGTTAAGGGTTATTGTTTTTGTAAGACAATTGTGAGGTAAAACCCTAAATATAACTCTAATATCTTCTTCGTTCTCTTGGTCGAACAAAACAACAATACGAATTCTACATGTCGACTTTTGTTCCATACGTAGTTATTACACCAATTAATAATATATCTTGCATTAATGGTGGACTTGTTTTGGTTCGAAGACAATAGAAAGATTTTGTTTTCTTCCAACTATTAGACGGAAGTAAAACAAAGTCTTCGTACACAAAGGGATGTGAGATTCGTGATCGAGTACTAGCATACATACGTAGTGGTGTTAAGTGTGCGATCGTAGAGGGGTTTTACTTTAAACCCTAATAATAATAATAATTATTATTATTTGTTTATTGGAAGCTAAGCTAAAAGGTACACATTCACTTTTACTTTGTTAATTAATTATATTGCATATGATTCTTTCCGCTGCGTACTCGTGTAATTGTTCTTGATAATAGTTATGAATCCTAACAGTGGTATCACGAGCCTAATATGTGATATATTAGTTACAAAGTTCAAAACTTGAAGGGGGGTTTTAGGGTTGGTTCGAATTTATTAATTAATTAAATAATAAAATTTGTTTTCTTAATTTAATTTTTATTAAAATCGAAAAACATAAAAAAAAAAATTAGGGTTTTGTTTTTTATTATTAATTCAACCTATGTTAATGGTTAAATTAAACCCTCTATGCAAGTTTTGATTATGTGAATTGGCATGTTTATGTGATAAATTGCATGTTTTATGTACTTTTTAATTTAATGTTGTTAAATAGAAGTAAAAATCATAAGGAATTCATGCAAAATTCTTTATGATTATTACTTTGATATATTGATATGAATTGCTTAGTTAATGGTCCAATAATTAGGGTTAATTATTTGATAATTGTGTGACTATGTGAATTTTTCGTGTGATTTTTCCTGTTTGACACTTGTTCACTAAAAAATTCATATAAAATCAACCGTAATGAGTTAGGAGCTCTCCTTTGGACTGTAGATGCACGATTCATAGGGATACAACTTTGTAGTTCTGAGCTAAGGCCAATTCGGACGTTTACTATGTCAAATCTGGTCGTCAAGCTGCTGGAAATTTCCAGTCAGCATCTATGTGTTTATTTGATAATTGTATGTTTGTATATGTTTAAAGGCTTACGCAATCAAGGTAACTTGATGTATGTGGTCCTCTTCTATGAAGGGGGAGTCATTCTTAAACATGTACATTAACCATAGTGACCATGATTTAGGTTGCCCACCATAAATCGTTGCATGATTAATTGTTAATAGTTAGTAAGTTTATTATTTTGCTATTATTGTAAATGGTGATGCAAAATTATTTTAAGAAAAGAATAAACTTGACTAATAAATATCGAAATATGATTTTGTTTTAATAAAATTGGTATCTTACAATCAAAAGATACACCGGCTCACCCATTTGAACAAACTCTAAGAGAGGTATAAGTCGGGATGCGCTAGCTCCCTAAAGAGGTGGGTTTTTAATTGCGTATATCGCAAACCTTTACTTCTGCGCTTCTTTGTGCGTTCAAATGGAGCTACCGAGCTCTTTTGTGTTGTTAAGACAATAAAAATGATTTTATTAAACATTATGTTATGAAGATGTGCATGAATCTTCATACATAAACTTTTGATTCACATCAATTGCATTACCCAAGTAAAGTTAAGTCTTTGCCACCCACTTTGCTAAGAACACTTGCAAGTACTTTTTGCTCTACGTGAGACGTAGGTAAATTACAACTCCAAGGTAAATTACTACTCATCGTGAGACGGTGGTAGACTATTTACAAGTTCTTAATTGGGCGACTTAAAACGAGTTAAGCGGTGAGACCTTGACCCGTGGCATAAGATGGGACAAAACATGATTACAAAACACTTAATACCCCTATAAGTGTCTTTTGTAAGTCCCATAAATCTAGGAATTGTACTTGTAATACAATTACTGATCGTCACTTACCTTTTGAGTACGTCATTTCTAGCAGATCAACTGATGAAATGATGGTATGTCAATTGGATCCTAGCCTTAATGAAATTAATTGTTAAATGATTTAACATTGGGTAATTATATTTCTTAAGGAATTTATTATCGAAAATACTGATTTTTGAACTTGAATCTGTTTTGTAAATGGCAACAAATCCTTCACAAAACATACACCAATCGGCTTTCAGGTCGATGCTAGAAAGAGAAAAACTTTCTGGAACCAATTTCAATGACTGGTATCGTCAATTGAGGATTGTCCTAAGAGTTGAAAAGAAACTGATGTCCTTGAAAATCAGATGCCCGCTATCCCTGATGCGAGTTCCACTGCTGTGCAGTTGGAAGCATACAAATACTCAGTACGATAGACATATTGAGGTTGCTTGTTTGATGCTGGTAGCATGACTCCCGAGCTTCAAAAGCAATTCGAATTGTATAATCCGTATGATATGATCAGAGAACTCAAGTCTATGTACGAAAAACAAGCTGGAGTTGAATTATTTGAGCTAATTGAGTCACTCCATGATTGCAAACACGAGTATGGGAAAACCGGTGAGCGCTCATGTACTCAAGATGAAGAGTTACTTTGAGCACTTGGAAAGGCTAAACTATGCGTATCCTCTCCTATTGCTATTGGCATGATTCTTAAGTCTCTTTCAAGGGATTTTGAGAGTTTTGTGCGCAATTACAATATGCACAGCATGAGCAAAACCATAGCTAAACTTCATGCCATGTTAATTGAGTATGAGAAAAACCTTCCCAAGAAATCTGAGACACCCCAAGTTCTTGTGATCAAGGGGGGAAAGGTTCAGAAAGCAAAACAACCGAAAGCTAAGGGCAAGAACGTTGGTAAGGGAAAGCAAAGTGCTTCTGTCTCAAAACCGAAAAAGACCCTCCGGCGAAAAAGGAGCATCCGGCTAAGGACCAGGCTTGTCATCACTGTGCTGAAGTGGGACACTGGAAGAGGAATTGTCCTAAGTATCTAGCTGAGTTGAACGAGAAGAAGAAGCAAGCTGGTTTAACCAGTTCTTCAGGTATCTTCACAAAAGAGTCAAGCCTAACTTGGACTCTACCTATCTTTGGCATTGTCGTCTTGCTCATGTTGGTAAGAAACGCATTGAAAGACTTCAACGTGAAGGGATCTTACAATCAAATGATGAAGAATCATTTGAAAAATGCGTGTCTTGTGTTTCCGGAAAGATGACAAGAAAACCTTTTCCGCATAAACCGGAGAGGGCTGAAGAGCTGCTTGGACTCATACATACCGATGTTTGTGGCCCATTTAGACATGTGTCAAGGAAAGGTGCTAGCTACTTCATTACTTTTACGAATGATTTCAGTCATTATGGTTATGTTTACTTGCTTAAACATAAACATGAACTCTTTGAAACATTTAAGGAGTTTAAAAATGAAGTAGAAAACCAACTCAGTAAAACCATCAAGATTCTTCGTTCGGATCGAGGTGGAGAATACTTAAGCCAATAGTTTAAGGATTATCTAAAAGCTTGTGGAATTATTCAACAGCTTACTCCTACATAATGGTGTATCTGAGAGGAGAAATCGAACCTTGTTGGACATGGTGAGATCAATGATGAACCTTACTACTCTCCCATTTTCATTTTGGGATTATGCTATAGAGACTGCTGTATGCATTCTCAATATGGTTCCAACCAAGAAGGTTGACAAGACACCGCATGAATTGTGGCATGGAAGTGTTCCTAATTTGTCTTACTTAAGAGTCTGGGGATGTGAGGCACTTGTGAAGCGAGATACGCCTGACAAACTTCAACCCAGATCAGTTAAGTGTCTTCCCCCTCTCATCAAGTTTTTTTTTTTTTTTTTTCTTACTTAAAGATCTGGGGTTGTGAGTCTAGATCGTTAAGTGCATCTTTGTAGGTTACCCAAAGGAAACGATGGGTTACTACTTCTACTTTCCTACCGAAAACACTGTTAAAGTTGCTAGATATGCTGAGTACTTTGAAAAGAAACTCATCACTCAAGAAAACAGTGGGAGGATTGTCGAACTTGATGAGACTCAAGAGGAAGATGTGTCACCTTCTGAAAACACTAGCGATCATCAACTTGGGGGGGAAAATGTTCAAAGTGATGAACCTCAAGTTGAAGATGATGCGATTCCAATTCGTAGGTCCTCAAGGACAATACGTGCTCGTGAAAGATTGAATTTTAATATTGAATCTGAAGAACACATATTAGGAGATTTATATGAACCTCCTAATTTCAAAGCTGTATTATCAGATCCAGAATCTGACAAATGGCTTGAAGCTGCGAATGTGGAAATGAAATCCATGAAAGACAATCAAGTCTGGAGCTTGGTTGATCTTCCGCCTAATGGTAGAACCGTTGGGTGTAAATGGATCTTCAAGAAGAAGACCGACATGGATGGAAATGTACACACCTATAAAGCTCGTCTCATGGCGAAAGGCTATACTCAGCTCTACGGAGTTGACTATGAGGAAACCTTCTCTCCAGTAGCAGACATTAGAGCTATTAGGATTATCTTAGCCATAGCAGCGTACTATGACTATGAGATATGGCAAATGGATGTCAAAACCGTTTTCTTGAATGGTTATCTAGACGGGGAAGTCTATATGGTACAACCAGAAGGTTTTGTTGATCCAAAATATCCCAACAAAGTGTGCAAGCTTCAAAGGTCCATTTATGGACTAAAGCAAGCATCAAGAAGTTGGAATAAAAGGATTGATGAGGAAATCAAAAGGTTGGTTTTGCTTAAAATCCTGATGAGCCATGTGTATATCGCAAAGCTAGTGGGAGTAATGTTACTTTCCTTGTCTTATATGTAGATGACATATTGATAATAAGAAATCACATTCCAATGTTGCAAGATGTAAAATCCCATCTTGGAAAGTGTTTTGCTATGAAAGACTTGGGTGAAGCAGCATTCATTCTTGGAATCAAGATCTACAGAGATAGAACTAAAACGGTTGATTGGACTAAGTCAAAGTGCTTATATTGATAAGATCTTGAAGAGATTCAAGATGGAGAATTCCAAGCGTGGAAGGACTTGGCTTATCTAGCAAACAAGGTGCCTCTACACCTGAGGAGGTGGAGCGTATGCAGAGGGTTCCTTATGCTTCGGCTGTGGGATCTATTATGTATGCGGTAAGATGCACTAGACCTGACATAGCGTTCGCGCAAAATATCGTTAGCCGATATCAACAGAATCCAGGTGAAGGTCACTGGACTGCTGTGAAGAACATTCTTAAGTACCTGCGGGCTACTAAAGACTTATTTCTGGTGTATGGAGGAAATCCTGATGCAGAGCTCAAAGTGACTAGATACTGTGATGCTGGATTTCAGACTGATAGAGATGATACAAAATCTCAGTCGGGATACGTCTTCGTTTTAAATGGAGGCGCGGTGGATTGGAAGAAACAAACCACAGTTGCTATGTTTGCGACAGAGTCTGAGTATATTGCCGCCTCAGAAGCCGCCATGAAAGTCGTCTGGATTAGAAAGTTTATTTCTGGGCTTAACGTGATGCCCTCAAATAACACACCTTTAGATATGTTGTAACATCCCAAAACTTTTTGACGTTGACCGTTAACTTGTCGTTAGTGACCGTTAGTTAATATGTGTTTTATATGTAATTGTGTGATTTAAATGATTTACGTGAGATATGTGTTAAAGTGATTTAAAGTAACGAAATTAAAGTTGATAATGATTAATAAAGTCAATTAGTGTTCCCGATAAGATATAAGAGTCGATAAGTGTTCCCGTAGGCGTTAAACGAGCCGTTAAGTGACGAAACGAGTTGTAACGAAGTGCGAGGGCCTAGATGTAAAGTTTTGAAAGTTGCTCCAGTATATATAGGGCCCCATGCACGACCTAATGCCCCTTTAATCAGATCAAAACCCTAGAAAACTCTTACACACAAAACCCTAGGTCAATTCTTCAAGTTCTAGTCGATTTCGGGGGTTTTCGGAAGGGATTTCGCTTGCTTTTCGATCCGTTAATCAACCATACAGGTATAATATCATCTATTGAATGTTGATTAAGTGTTTAATTAGGTTTTGTCCCTGTAGATTCGGCCATGAGGGTTGGGGTTGTTTAATGTTGATGTTTTCGGTTAAAAACGACGTTTTCGTGAGTAAAATCGTTAATTGAGTTGATTAACTATATCAAGATGCAAACTTTAATGTTGAATTATGTTGTTTATATATATATATATAGTTTTATATATATATATATAAGTGAATCCCAGGTGTTTAATTAGATCCATATGTGTTCAATTGTGTTTTTGTACAAAACGTTGCGGTTTCGAGTCGTTTTGATGATCAAAAAGAGGGATTCATGTATGCAATTGATTCAAGGACCAATTGATGTTTTCAAATGCTTAATTATGACCTAATTAATGTTAATTTAATGGGTATAAGTCGTGGTGGAGGTTTGGGATCCGTTTGGAAGGAGATTAAGGAGAAACGAAGTGAACATTGCTGGTCGACACCCGAGGTGCGGCGCACCTGAGCATGTCAGAAGTATCTGACTTGTTTTGTGCGGCGCATGGATGGGGGGTGCGGCGCACTTGCAGGTCTGATGGTCGTTTAGGCTTGTTTTAGTGCTCATTTGACCCATAGACCTTAGGTATAAGTTACCTTCATGTTTAGGGAGCTTGGAGATGTTCTTTAAGGTCCCGTTTATGTTACATGTCGATTATATGTGTGTGATAGGTAGTTGGGAACTCAAACAAGATACTTTAAAGTTGCTTATTGATCGTTGTGCTCGTCATCAGGTAAGATACATGACTTTTCTCACGCTGGAGGCACAACAAAAGTAGTTTTCTTTAATTAACCTCTTAATCGGATTATCTTATGTGTGTTGGGTTTTCCGGGTTATGCGGGAGGTTATATGGGAATGTATGTATGTTGAAATGACTTATGTTGATATGATGAAGGACGTTTAAAGGTTGTAAGCATATGTTGATATGATATGATGATTCGTTTGCGTTGTAAGTATATGTTGATATGATATGATGATACGTTTGCGTTGTAAGTATATGTTGATATGATATGATGATACGTTTGCGTTGTAAGTATATGTTGATATGATATGATGATACGTTTGCGTTGTAAGTATATGTTGATATGATATGATGATACGTTTGCGTTGTAAGTATATGTTGATATGATATGAAGATACGTTTGCGTTGTAAGTATATGTTGATATGATATGATGATTCGTTTGCGTTGTAAGTATATGTTGATATGATATGATGATACGTTTGCGTTGTAAGTATATGTTGATATGATATGATGATACGTTTGCGTTGTAAGTATATGTTGATATGATATGATGATACGTTTGCGTTGTAAGTATATGTTGATATGATATGATGATACGTTTGCGTTGTAAGTATATGTTGATATGATATGATGATACGTTTACGTTGTAAGTATATGTTGATATGATATGAAGATACGTTTGCGTTGTAAGTATATGTTGATATGATATGATGATACGTTTGCGTTGTAAGTATATGTTGATATGATATGAAGATACGTTTGCGTTGTAAGTATATGTTGATATGATATGATGATACGTTTACGTTGTAAGTATATGTTGATATGATATGAAGATACGTTTGCGTTGTAAGTATATGTTGATATGATATGATGATACGTTTGCGTTGTAAGTATATGTTGATATGATATGATGATACGTTTGCGTTGTAAGTATATGTTGATATGATATGATGATACGTTTACGTTGTAAGTATATGTTGATATGATATGAAGATACGTTTGCGTTGTAAGTATATGTTGATATGATATGATGATACGTTTGCGTTGTAAGTATATGTTGATATGATATGATGATACGTTTACGTTGTAAGTATATGTTGATATGATATGAAGATACGTTTGCGTTGTAAGTATATGTTGATATGATATGATGATACGTTTGCGTTGTAAGTATATGTTGATATGATATGATGATACGTTTGCGTTGTAAGTATATGTTGATATGATATGATGATACGTTTGCGTTGTAAGTATATGTTGATATGATATGATGATACGTTTACGTTGTAAGTATATGTTGATATGATATGAAGATACGTTTGCGTTGTAAGTATATGTTGATATGATATGATGATACGTTTGCGTTGTAAGTATATGTTGATATGATATGATGATACGTTTGCGTTGTAAGTATATGTTGATATGATATGATGATACGTTTGCGTTGTAAGTATATGTTGATATGATATGATGATACGTTTGCGTTGTAAGTATATGTTGATATGATATGAAGATACGTTTGCGTTGTAAGTATATATGGATATGATATGATGATACGTTTGTGTTGCAAGTATATGTTATTATGATACGAAATGTGATGGGATGTGGGAAAAAGGTAAGGATGGGATGATCTTATGATATTTGTGGATAATATGGTCATGTTTTGATAAGTATAATATGAAGAAGTTTTATGAAAGTAAAATGAAGAACGTTTTATAAATGTGTGTATCTTACTTAGCTAATTTATTATCTAACACTTGCTTTTATGAAAATGTTGTGTCCTTTAGGATAAGCAGGTTTGAGCTAAAGAAAGATTTAGCTCGTGAGGTGGGTAGAAGAATAAAGGAAGATTAGTATTAGTTTCCCTATGCTTAGACTTCACCTTTAGCCATATGTTCGGCTACTTAATTATGATATAAGACTTATGTAATAATGTTGGCGTTTATGTTGGCGCCATAACTTGGATTTATCTTTTATTATTGTGATGATACGATTTAGTAACACCAAATTTATGAAAGGTACCATCCGGTTACGGATGGGGCAACTTTTAAACATTTATTTCCGCAAAGTTTTGTAAATCCAGGTTTTTAAAATGACGGGTGTTACATATGTATTGTGACAATACTGGTGCAATCTTTATTGCCAACGAACCCGGAGTTCAGAAATGTGGCAGACATTATCCTAGACGATATCACTATGTGCGTGAACAAATCGAACTAGGAGAAATCAAGTTACTCAAAGTTCGCACGGATTATAACTTAGCTGATCCTTTTACAAAGGCATTGTCAAAAGGAAAGCTCGATAAGCGTGCCGAGGGCATAGGACTTAAATTAGCTAGTTATATCATGTAAATCTGTTATTGGTATTTGGATAAAGGATGTTGAACAATTATTATTTAATAAATGAATTAAAGTACTTGGTATGTTTGTTTTCATTTCAATATATAATTGTATCCTGTATTTGCATGTTTAAATCCATGAATATTTTATATTCTAAATGTCCATTGTCGATTAACTATATGGGAATATAGTTAAACTAAGACAAATCTGAGTGATTGGTAATATTCTTAAGAATATTGAAGATGGTCCTACCAAACTCACATGATATCCATAGGATGCATATTGGACTACCCCACTTAACGAATCATCACTTTATGGATCGACGTCATTAAGTGAAATTCGTGAAATGGTTGCTTTACTTATCCTTAGACTTGAGATACAAGCAGGTTATGCATGTATGGATTGCATTTTCTTGATATAGTTCTAACTATCCTGAATAAGATAGTAACAAAGGGCTATTTTCAGAAATGTAGTGAAATGACATGACTAACACGTGTAGTCAAAATAGGATTTGTTCCTTCAACTAGTTATTGAAGTATGATACCATTGGGCCCCTCATTAATTAATTAAGATGTTTGTATGCGCATACCCAAATGAACTCCAGATGTGTCTCGATTAATTTGGTAATCTTAATTAGTTATAGAAATGAGAAACATAATCGTTAAATTATGGAATGACTTTGATCCATATCCATAATTAACAAAGGTATCTGAAACAAAGGGATAGTAAACACTGAAACAGTTTCAAAATACTTTAAGAAACTATACTTAAATATTTCTGGGAGCATTGGTGTAACATCCCAAAACTTTTATTTAACGGTTGACTTGAGTCGTTAAGTCAACACTTTGTGTCCGTTAAGTCTCTAGAAGATTTAAGGATTATATGTGTTTTATGGGCTATATGTGTAAGGCTTTAATGACTTCAAGATTGATATGATTATGTGTTTAAGGTATATTTTAAATGCCTTAGAGGTGCTTGAAGTGTTTAATGTGTTGTAAGTATTCCCAATAGGTGATTTTAGCCTAATATGAGCCATAAGGAAGTCTAGGGACTAGTTTTGACATATGTGGAAACTAAAATGTGGCTCCTTGCAACATAGTTACGTGGGATGAGTATCTCCGGGTGGCCTGACTAACCACCAATGTCTTTGAACATACGGAATGCTCTTGGATCGGAATTTCCTTTCCTTAACGATAATGATGGACCACCGAAAGGTATGCCCCATCAAATCGGGTGTGAGGTTCCCTGTCAGGTCTTATGACCGCCTACACACAACCACTCACCTTATATGTGAAACGTGGGAATTATATGTGAAATGTGGGAATTATATGTGAATGTGGGGATAATATGTAATCGTGGGAATTATATGTGAAACGTGGGAATTATATGTGAAACGTGGGAATTATATGTGAAACGTGGGAATTATATGTGAAATGTGGGAATTATATGTGATATGTGGGGATTATATGTGAAACGTGGGAATTATATGTGAAATGTGGGAATTATATGTGATATGTGGGGATATATGTGAAACGTGGGAATTATATGTGAAACGTGGGATTATATGTGAAACGTGGGAATTATATGTGAAATGTGGGAATTATATGTGATACGTGGGGATAATATGTAATACGTGGGGATGATATGTGAAACGTGGAATTATATGTGAAACGTGGGAATTATATGTGAAACGTGGGATTATATGTGAAACGTGGGAATTATATGTGAAATGTGGGAATTATATGTGATATGTGGGGATATATGTGAAACGTGGGAATTATATGTGAAATGTGGGAATTATATGTGATACGTGGGGATAATATGTAATACGTGGGGATGATATGTGAAACGTGGATAGGCACAACTAGGATCATATATATATGTGAAATGTGGGAATTATATGTGAAACGTGGGAATTATATGTGAAACGTGGGAATTATATGTGAAACGTGGGAATTATATGTGAAATGTGGGAATTATATGTGAAACGTGGGGATATATGTGAAATGTGGGAATTATATGTGAAACGTGGGATATATGTGAAATGTGGGAATTATATGTGAAACGTGGGGATATATGTGAAACGTGGGAATTATATGTGAAACGTGGGAATTATATGTGAAACGTGGGAATTATATGTGAAATGTGGGAATTATATGTGATAGTGGGGATATATGTGAAACGTGGGAATTATATGTGAAACGTGGGAATTATATGTGAAATGTGGGAATTATATGTGAAACGTGGGAATTATATGTGAAATGTGGGAATTATATGTGATATGTGGGGATAATATGTAATACGTGGGGATGATATGTGAAACATGGATAGACAATATGTGAAATGTGGGATTATATGTGATGGGAAACTTTCACCTAACGTAAGATGTGATGTGAACGTGGGCCTTATATGTGAAACGTGGGAATTATATGTGAAATGTGGGAATTATATGTGATACGTGGGGATAATATGTAATACGTGGGGATGATATGTGAAACGTGGATAGGCACAACTAGGATCATATATATATCCTATGGTGTTAATGTGAGTATATGTGATAAGTGGGAATTATATGTGAAATGTGGGAATTATATGTGAAATGTGGGAATTATATGTGAAATGTGGGAATTATATGTGAAATGTGGGAATTATATGTGAAATACGTGGGAATTATATGTGAAATGTGGGAATTATATGTGAAATGTGGGAATTATATGTGAAACGTGGGAATTATATGTGAAATGTGGGAATTATATGTGATACGTGGGAATGCTCGAGCGAATTAATGTGGGAAGTGTTAAGTTTAACCCGTGCTAGTTATTACCAAGATAGTGCGTTGATGTGGTTGCTTGGGTGGCTCCTTGCAACATAGTTACGTGGGATGAGTATCTCCGGGTGGCCTGACTAACCACCAATGTCTTTGAACATACGGAATGCTCTTGGATCGGAATTTCCTTTCCTTAACGATAATGATGGACCACCGAAAGGTATGCCCCATCAAATCGGGTGTGAGGTTCCCTGTCAGGTCTTATGACCGCCTACACACAACCACTCACCTTATATGTGAAACGTGGGAATTATATGTGAAATGTGGGAATTATATGTGATACGTGGGAATTATATGTGAAATGTGGGAATTATATGTGATATGTGGGGATAATATGTAATATGTGGGATTATGTTTAAACTATATGTGATACGTGGGAATGCTCGAGCGAATTAATGTGGGAAGTGTTAAGTTTAACCCGTGCTAGTTATTACCAAGATAGTGCGTTGATGTGGTTGCTTGGGTGGCTCCTTGCAACATAGTTACGTGGGATGAGTATCTCCGGGTGGCCTGACTAACCACCAATGTCTTTGAACATACGGAATGCTCTTGGATCGGAATTTCCTTTCCTTAACGATAATGATGGACCACCGAAAGGTATGCCCCAT
This sequence comes from Erigeron breviscapus, assembly GCA_034093135.1. Taxonomy (NCBI): domain Eukaryota; kingdom Viridiplantae; phylum Streptophyta; class Magnoliopsida; order Asterales; family Asteraceae; genus Erigeron; species Erigeron breviscapus. The sequence goes on along the minus strand of CM067167.1, from coordinate 43,689,929 downwards.
CAAATCGGGTGTGAGGTTCCCTGTCAGGTCTTATGACCGCCTACACACAACCACTCACCTTATATGTGAAACGTGGGAATTATATGTGAAATGTGGGAATTATATGTGATACGTGGGGATAATATGTAATACGTGGGGATGATATGTGAAACGTGGATAGGCACAACTAGGATCATATATATATCCTATGGTGTTAATGTGAGTATATGTGATAAGTCACATATGTCTCACTAAACGTGGGAACGAACGTGAGATGTGATATGTGATGTATAAGATGTGGTTGACATGATTGTGTATGATGACTCGTACCTTATTGATTAAAGTGGGATCTTCTTTAATGTTTAAATGGACAAATGATTAATCAACCATGTGTTATCTTACTTAGCTAATTCGTTAGCTAACACTTGTTTCTTCAAATGTGTTGTTCCCTCAGGTTTAGCAAGCTTGAGCTAGATGATGAATAAAGTGCGAGGCATGGGTAGATTGTAATGAAGTTAGCTCTAGTTTACCCATAGTTGCTTCTCATTAGACGATTGACATTTATTTAGATGCTATTGACTATGTAATTACCTTTGATATTGGTTGTTTAATGTTGGGCAACCGTTGGATTTCCATTGAAGCTATTTATGATGACATTGCTAGTAACACCGTTTAATAATTGAACCAAACCGGTCCTTTGGTTCGGTCTTTTAAAGTTTGCTTCCGCTATCTTTTGACGCCGTTAGGCAAAATTTTTGGAAATCCATATTTTTAAACGGCAGTGTTACATGTGGTATCAGAGCAATGGTTTAAGTGAACCAATGACTATTTTTGCTATAGGATTTGGTCTTAAACCGTTAGGGGACCAATTAGGCTTAAGTAGGTATGCTTAGCCTTTGAGATGAAATGCCTTAGGACGGGTTTGGGATGAGTGAGAGTGTAGGATTAAGGCTATGTGATGATTGTTTGTTTATATGTGAATATATAATTTAGCCTTTATTCTTCCGATTCTCGCTTCTCCGTCGCTAAATTATTTTAACGCTATTATAGACGGTTCCTGAGTTGACGTGCCGTTTCCGTAAATGAATTTGATGAACGTGTGCTTTAATATGTGTGAAGTGGTTGAAATGGAAGAAAGTTTGAGGATTAGGTGAAGTGGTATTCCATCAAGGGTGTCCAAACACGGAGTTAGTGACAAGGACCATAGTGGAAATGAGATTTGTATGGGCGATTAAGATTATGTGAATGGAATTGGTGAACAGCTAGACGATACACAAATGTGGTAATGAACACGCGTGTGAAAGGATACAATTACAATTATGGTCCGGAACATAATTGCAAGTGTATCACGACGCGAGCGTTTTTGTGTGGCCATGCTTGTGTTGACTGTTGTTCAAAGTAATGAAATTGGAGAGATTTCTATGTATTGTATTCTTATGAGTTGAAGGTAGATATTATGCTATAACTCTAATGAAGTTGATGCCTGAGGTGTGCGGAATTGTTTACTCATGGGGATGGAAGACGTATTTGTTGTTTCATTTTATGTGTTATATGCGAACATTTTATAGATGTGGATGTTGAAGGTGTGATTAAAAGACTATGTTTAAGTAAAGATATGATGATCGTGGATTACATTCATTACATGATCCCATAAAAAGGAAATGAAGGTAGTATCTGTCCGAGTAGATACGCGAGATCTCCTTGCATAGTAAGTTTGCTGCAAAGATGATTATTTAATAGTAGTGGTGAAGGATATTTTTGGTTACTCGAGTTGAATCTGGGTTGCTTGAACTCATCAAGTCAGCTCAGGTTGAAGCTCTTTTGGATGCTAATGTGAATAATGAAGGTATTGGTAAAAAGAACCGGCTAGAGATGGAAGTGAACAGACGTGGCCTTCAAACTTACAAAGGCCGAATCTGGGTGCCTTTATTTGGTGGCAACCGAGAGCTAGTGCTTGAGGAAGCCCATAGGCCCCGGTATTTTGTTCATCCAGGTGCTACAAAGATGTATGCTGATTTGAAACCCATTTATTGGTGGCCAAATATCAAGAATGATGTGATAATGCATGTGCAAAGATGTGTGACGTGTGCTCAAGTCAAAGCCGGACATCAAAAGCCTTATGCGAAATTTCAGCAACTTGATATACCTCAATGGAAATGGGATCATATAACTATGGATTATGTGATGGAGTTGCTTAAAACCCCAAAGGGCAATGATGTGACATGGGCCGTTGTAAACTATTTTACAAAAATACTACTTTTCTCGTTACTCGTGAGCATGTGCATGTGGCGAAGCGTTCCACTTTGTATATAGATGAAGTAAGCATGGAGTTCTGTTATCTATTGTGTTTGATCTTCGTAAGAGGGTAAACTCTTAAAGATATATGATATGTGTCTGTGTATTGCATTTGGATGACGTCCATATTACATTTCATGTGTGCTACTTGAGGAAATGTCTTGCTAATGAGACTAATGTGATATCTTTGGAAGATGTAAGTATTCACCCAAATAAGAAAATTATAGATGAACCGGTTGAGATTCTTGGCCGAAAACAAAAGAGACTTTGAAAGAAGAACATTGATCTTGTACTAGTGAAATGGAAGTATACTCGTGGAGAGAGCTTGACTTGGGAAACCGAGTCCATGATGCGGGAGAACTATCCTCACCTATTTGTTGCTGAAGTGATTCCGAGGACGGAATCCTCTTAAGGGGTAGGTAATTGCAACATCCCGAAACTTTTATTTAACGGTTGACTTGAGTCGTTAAGTCAATACTTTGTGTCCGTTAATTCTCTAGGAGATTTAAGGATTATATGTGTTTTATGTGCTATATGTGTAAGGCTTTAATGCCTTAAAGATTGATATGATTATGTGTTTAAGGTATATTTTAAATGCCTTAGAGGTGCTTGAAGTGTTTAATGTGTTGTAAGTATTCCCAATAGGTGATTTTAGCCTAATATGGGCCATAAGGAAGTCTAGGGACTAGTTATAATAATAATAATAATAATAATAATAATAATAATAATAATAATAATAATAATAATAATAATAATAATAATAAGGTAATAATAATAATAATAATAATAATAATAATAATAATAATAATAATAATAATAATAATAATAATAATAATAATAATAATAATAATAATAATAATAATAATAATAATAATAATAATAATAATAATAATAATAATAATAATAATAATAATAATAATAATAATAATAATAATAATAATAATAATAATAATAATAATAATAATAATAATAATAATAATAATAATAATAATAATAATAATAATAATAATAATAATAATAATAATAATAATAATAATAATAATAATAATAATAATAATAATAATAATAATAATAATAATAATAATAATAATAATAATAATAATAATAATAATAATAATAATAATAATAATAATAATAATAATAATAATAATAATAATAATAATAATAATAATAATAATAATAATAATAATAATAATAATAATAATAATAATAATAATAATAATAATAATAATAATAATAATAATAATAATAATAATAATAATAATAATAATAATAATAATAATAATAATAATAATAATAATAATAATAATAATAATAATAATAATAATAATAATAATAATAATAATAATAATAATAATAATAATAATAATAATAATAATAATAATAATAATAATAATAATAATAATAATAATAATAATAATAATAATAATAATAATAATAATAATAATAATAATAATAATAATAATAATAATAATAATAATAATAATAATAATAATAATAATAATAATAATAATAATAATAATAATAATAATAATAATAATAATAATAATAATAATAATAATAATAATAATAATAATAATAATAATAATAATAATAATAATAATAATAATAATAATAATAATAATAATAATAATAATAATAATAATAATAATAATAATAATAATAATAATAATAATAATAATAATAATAATAATAATAATAATAATAATAATAATAATAATAATAATAATAATAATAATAATAATAATAATAATAATAATAATAATAATAATAATAATAATAATAATAATAATAATAATAATAATAATAATAATAATAATAATAATAATAATAATAATAATAATAATAATAATAATAATAATAATAATAATAATAATAATAATAATAATAATAATAATAATAATAATAATAATAATAATAATAATAATAATAATAATAATAATAATAATAATAATAATAATAATAATAATAATAATAATAATAATAATAATAATAATAATAATAATAATAATAATAATAATAATAATAATAATAATAATAATAATAATAATAATAATAATAATAATAATAATAATAATAATAATAATAATAATAATAATAATAATAATAATAATAATAATAATAATAATAATAATAATAATAATAATAATAATAATAATAATAATAATAATAATAATAATAATAATAATAATAATAATAATAATAATAATAATAATAATAATAATAATAATAATAATAATAATAATAATAATAATAATAATAATAATAATAATAATAATAATAATAATAATAATAATAATAATAATAATAATAATAATAATAATAATAATAATAATAATAATAATAATAATAATAATAATAATAATAATAATAATAATAATAATAATAATAATAATAATAATAATAATAATAATAATAATAATAATAATAATAATAATAATAATAATAATAATAATAATAATAATAATAATAATAATAATAATAATAATAATAATAATAATAATAATAATAATAATAATAATAATAATAATAATAATAATAATAATAATAATAATAATAATAATAATAATAATAATAATAATAATAATAATAATAATAATAATAATAATAATAATAATAATAATAATAATAATAATAATAATAATAATAATAATAATAATAATAATAATAATAATAATAATAATAATAATAATAATAATAATAATAATAATAATAATAATAATAATAATAATAATAATAATAATAATAATAATAAATAAATAATAATAATAATAATAATAATAATAATAATAATAATAATAATAATAATAATAATAATAATAATAATAATAATAATAATAAGATTTTCTCAAGAGATATAATAATAATAATAATAATAATAATAATAATAATAATAATAATAATAATAATAATAATAATAGTAATAATAATAAAATAATAATAATAATAATATTAATAATAATAATAATAATAATAATAATAATTTGTTTTATGTTTGCTTAAAAGGTACACGATTCTAGACTTTTTTTTTTTTTTTTTTTTTTTTTTTTTTTTTTTTTTTTTTTTTTTTTTTTTTTTTTTTTTTTTTTTTTTTTTTTTTTTTTTTTTTTTTTTTTTTTTTTTTTTTTTTTTTTTTTTTTTTTTTTTTTTTTTTTTTTTTTTTTTTTTTTTTTTTTTTTTTTTTTTTTTTTTTTTTTTTTTTTTTTTTTTTTTTTTTTTTTTTTTTTTTTTTTTTTTTTTTTTTTTTTTTTTTTTTTTTTTTTTTTTTTTTTTTTTTTTTTTTTTTTTTTTTTTTTTTTTTTTTTTTTTTTTTTTTTTTTTTTTTTTTTTTTTTTTTTTTTTTTTTTTTTTTTTTTTTTTTTTTTTTTTTTTTTTTTTTTTTTTTTTTTTTTTTTTTTTTTTTTTTTTTTTTTTTTTTTTTTTTTTTTTTTTTTTTTTTTTTTTTTTTTTTTTTTTTTTTTTTTTTTTTTTTTTTTTTTTTTTTTTTTTTTTTTTTTTTTTTTTTTTTTTTTTTTTTTTTTTTTTTTTTTTTTTTTTTTTTTTTTTTTTTTTTTTTTTTTTTTTTTTTTTTTTTTTTTTTTTTTTTTTTTTTTTTTTTTTTTTTTTTTTTTTTTTTTTTTTTTTTTTTTTTTTTTTTTTTTTTTTTTTTTTTTTTTTTTTTTTTTTTTTTTTTTTTTTTTTTTTTTTTTTTTTTTTTTTTTTTTTTTTTTTTTTTTTTTTTTTTTTTTTTTTTTTTTTTTTTTTTTTTTTTTTTTTTTTTTTTTTTTTTTTTTTTTTTTTTTTTTTTTTTTTTTTTTTTTTTTTTTTTTTTTTTTTTTTTTTTTTTTTTTTTTTTTTTTTTTTTTTTTTTTTTTTTTTTTTTTTTTTTTTTTTTTTTTTTTTTTTTTTTTTTTTTTTTTTTTTTTTTTTTTTTTTTTTTTTTTTTTTTTTTTTTTTTTTTTTTTTTTTTTTTTTTTTTTTTTTTTTTTTTTTTTTTTTTTTTTTTTTTTTTTTTTTTTTTTTTTTTTTTTTTTTTTTTTTTTTTTTTTTTTTTTTTTTTTTTTTTTTTTTTTTTTTTTTTTTTTTTTTTTTTTTTTTTTTTTTTTTTTTTTTTTTTTTTTTTTTTTTTTTTTTTTTTTTTTTTTTTTTTTTTTTTTTTTTTTTTTTTTTTTTTTTTTTTTTTTTTTTTTTTTTTTTTTTTTTTTTTTTTTTTTTTTTTTTTTTTTTTTTTTTTTTTTTTTTTTTTTTTTTTTTTTTTTTTTTTTTTTTTTTTTTTTTTTTTTTTTTTTTTTTTTTTTTTTTTTTTTTTTTTTTTTTTTTTTTTTTTTTTTTTTTTTTTTTTTTTTTTTTTTTTTTTTTTTTTTTTTTTTTTTTTTTTTTTTTTTTTTTTTTTTTTTTTTTTTTTTTTTTTTTTTTTTTTTTTTTTTTTTTTTTTTTTTTTTTTTTTTTTTTTTTTTTTTTTTTTTTTTTTTTTTTTTTTTTTTTTTTTTTTTTTTTTTTTTTTTTTTTTTTTTTTTTTTTTTTTTTTTTGATTTTTTTTTTTTGTTTTCTTCTGTCTTTGTATACGGGCCAGAATATTAAGCAATATTACTTTTATGCCATTGTGAACAGTGCGAAACGGCACTGTTTTTGCCGTTTCACTATGGTGATTGATGGTATGAAGAATTGAAAGAAAATAAAATAATAATTTTCATTTAGTATTTATAGGTCCAAAGGGTTTTCAACGATCCCAACCTACTTTATAAGACTATCCCCATCGCCAACTTTCTTTTCGTTCGGTTGGATCAAAAGTTAATAAAAAAATATTAAAAGAGTTCACATTATGCCGACTTGATCAACACATCAACTTGTTTGGAGACTTTGATTGGGGGACGTGTCAACTTTCTAACCAAGTAACCAAAATCCACTTGCATTGATTTATCTTTGTTTTTTTTAATGATATAAAAATATAGTATCTTTTATTAAATAAAAAATTTTGGTTGGGCTATTAATGGGAGTGTAAAATTTTGGTATAGTTGGGTTGGATAGATTTAAGAGAGAGAAATTAGTTTTTTAATGAATAGTATCATTGGGTTGGGTTGTGAATGTGGATGGTCTTATGTGTTCAAAAGATGGTCACCATGGGGACTTTATGCTAGAGAATAGAGATGATAAGAAAAACAAACATTTAATAAAACTGTACTTAAGTGTCAAGATCAACACATTCGAAACCAGAAGAGCATATCATCAGTTAAATATACCATTAAAGTTTTAACAATAGCTAGCGTTATACTCGGCCGTTGGTCGAAGATAACAACCAAACATAGACTTCAATGCGGGTCATAATTTTAACATGTCAACCGCTATCATCAGATCAAAGAAAAACACATGATTAAACAATACATCGTAGATCTTAAATGTTCGGTAGATTTCGAGGCTTTCTTTTCTATCGACAAAGTAACAAACCGAAGTCTATAATGTTCGGTAGATTGTGAGGCTGCAAAAAGACGATAAAACATATTTAATAATCTGATTGTTATAATTTTTCAGTAAACTCATCAAATAAAACGACGATGCTCAGATTCCCGTCACTCACATCAGCTTGTAACCTAAACCTGTTTAAACATCACCATATCATAAGAATAGGCAGTTCAGAGAGCATAGAAAGCCACAATGTCACACACACAACTGATCAAAGCCAACAATGCATAACACATTATACTAATTGCACTACACCAATGAAGGGGAATATGTAAGAAGAAATTCCATACCTTGTCCTCAGGTAGTCAACTTTCGCCTTGCAGCCCTTGCACTTGAAATACCCGTTATCTTGTGTAATACCCTAACGACACTTGCAAGTTGTATACGTGAAGAGGTACCAACTATTTTTTGTCCCAATATACGTGATTTCCACTGAGTTCTTCTTGAATACCACAGCCTACACAGATTCGAGGATCAAACATCATGAGGCTCGGTTATTTATATATTTTATTTTTAATAAAGGAAAAAAGAAAGAAAGAAGATACATTAAATAAATAAATAACTCACAAACACCACACGACCATCATGCTACCTCTAAATTGATATATAGACTTGTGATCAATCAAATATTGCAAAGTCACGGTATTTTATTACAATTTGCCCAACCCACCCATCATGCCACCTCTAAATTGATAATTGTTTTTACTTTTCAAACTTCATTTTATCCGTCGCAAGATACCGAGTTTTTGAATGGATGTACTTGAGTTGGGTCCACTTTTATTTATATATAGATTGTATCATATTAGATGTTCATGTTCAAGGATAGTAAGAAAAAACAAAATTCACCATGTACTTGTTTATTTAAAAGCTTATAAAAATTAAACTTTCTAATGTTGCTAGAGATGGTCTGCTCCAAGTCTCGTTACTGTTCATATACACCACGTACTTGTTTATTAAAAACTAAAAACAACAAACTTTCAAATGTTATTAAAATGTTGCATCGTACATGTACCGTATTAGAACATCTTCAATTCGTAAGAAGTAAAAACATGTTACTCTAATAGAGTAAAACTTAAATCTATAAAGCTAATGAGATAAAGCATTGACACTTTTCTTTATAGATAAATTTACCAAACCACTCATCTCCTTGTATAAAAACGTGATTTCAAAGTGTAGCTAATCGTCTTTTTTGACACAAAAATTAACTGCCTATTTCAACTTAAACCCGATTTCACCCATCAGCTAGCCTACTGACCCCCATCTTACTGGCTGAACTAATATCTAAAATAGAGGAAGCAAACTTACCGGTCCAGCAAGAGCTGAAAATTGTGCAATTTTCTGCTTGCATTGAATCGCAGAAGTTTTTACTATTTCACCTTAGGAAGAATCAGCTACCTCCTTGTAGTAAGAGATGACCTGCTCCAAGTTTTGATTCTATTCATATAGCCAAGCAATTTCCTACTGTAACATCCGTGAGTTTTGACCCGTTGACTTTATGTGTAATTTGACTAACAATTCAAGTTAATGAAATATTTGGGTCGTCTTATGATTAAATGACAATGTGGTATATTTGTAGGGTCGATTGTATGATTTAATCGGGGAATAAATGTAAGACGATGTGTAAATTAGCTTGTAATGGAAACGGGTCGACCCATACCCGCGACCCATCAGCCCATATGACCCATATTCCCTCCCTTATCCCTCCATTTCACCACACATTTCCTTTTTCTTCTACCTTTCTCTCTAAGTAAAAGCAAGACTATCCATTTCATATCTTTCATTCTCTTGCATCCATTTAGTGTTATAAAGCTACTTAAATACAAGAATCATCATCATTGTCGTCTTATAATCTTCATTGAATCATAAGCTTGGAGTTCATAGTACAAGATTTTCACCCATTTTGACCAAATTCGGGTTTGAGCTCAAGAAAGAGTTTTGGTAAGTCAAATTCATCCCATCTTCACCTATTTATGCTTATTTACATGTTGTTGGTCGATTTAAAGTATTTACAAGTCTTAAATCGGGTCAAAATGAATTTAGGGTTAAATTAGGGTTTGGTTTGGGTTGGATGATTTGGAAGTGTTCTTGATGTTTTGGAATGGAAATTTGTTATGGGTTATGTGTATTTAGGCTTAGAAGTGTCTAATCTTGCTTCAAAATGAGTCTCACAACTTCTTACATTGATTTGGGGTCTTAGGTTTTGAGTAAATGGGTTTTGGGTCATTTTTCTGCACTTAAACTGCTGCTGCTGGTGCAACTCTGGGCTTGACTGCGGCGCAGTGGCAAGGCATAGCCTTGACTGTAGCGCAGTGGATAACCTCTGGAACGAGGCCTTGCATTTGACTGCGGCGCAGTGGCAAGGCATGGTGTAACACCCCAAGCCGAGGCTCGAAATATCACGGAAATCATATAGCGCAAGGTGGAATTACAATAGAACAAGAACTAAATGCAAATAAAGATTCAGTGAATCCAAACAATACGAAATAAGTACCAAAATACATAAGGAGCAAATAACCATCAAAGTTTACAAAAGAACATCCCAAAGATGGCAAGTCGATCCTAAGTATAATGCAAAAGAGAAGGTCGATGAATCCTTGATTCATAAAGTTCAAAGTCCGGGTTTAACAGCAAGCAAGCAACTAAACTCCACGTCCGGGGATAACCTGATTACCTGAAAAGTGTACTAAGCATAGTCAACACAAGGTTGGTGAGTTCGTAGTAATGGTCCATAAAGAACCAACGTCAATAATCACAATGTACGAGTAAAGGCTAGACATGACTTACAGCAAGCCTCTAAGTAACACAATAACGTCCAACAACAAGATTATACAAGACAAGTAAGTGTATAATATGAATGCACAAATGATATGCGTATCAATGCAAGTACCGAATGCATAATAAGCCAACATGCCTATCTTATGCGTGAACTCAAGTCACCTATGCAACGATACCCGCCTGTCATCACAATGAACAAGGCTGTATCTCAAAATCATCGGCGTATATATGTCTACATACCCGGATGTCATGTCACCAACATCTCATGGACAAGTGTATACATCTATACACTAGGATGTTTGAGTCCTCAACCGAGGGATTATGTACTATGTATGCATGCTTACCATCAATCGTATATGCATCAATCACAATCGTCTGTCATGAACCAACAATCAATACTCGTCAATCATAAACCAATAATCACAATACGATGAACATGAACCAACAATCAATATTAACACCAATTCTATACGTACATACACTTAAGAGGATTCTACTTTCTCCGAGTCCCAGATGCTTATATATAGGGTCACCCGCAGCCTTCCCACCACATCTAAAACCCATTGAAGGCATAACCGACTTCCATGTATGTACGTCTATCCTAATATTAATGAAATACTTAACAAACATAAACCAAGTCAATCAAACGTGATAAAACATCTCATCAATCCAACATTTAAACCAAATCATTCAATCAATCAACAATGTAAGTAAACACGCACGTTTACACTTTTCAGCCCGAATCTCAAGCGAGTAGGGAGATACGAAACTCACCTCGATTGGTTATGAAAAGTTAAGTTGATATAAAGTCGAGTTATTGTCGTACAATGTTCACTTCACGTCCAACACCTAGATATCGATCATATACATCCACATCAACATACATAAACACATATACGTAATTATCGAAAACTCGGCAAAACCCTAATTAGGGTTCCAAAGTGCATCTCGATGTTAAATGACTTTTAAGGCTCTTAATCAATGTTACATAAGATAAGAAGTGAGTTAGATCAAAGCTCGACGCGTAAAAAGGTCCAGAAAGTCAATTTAGGTCAAACAATAAATTCTGGAAAGTACAACTGGCGTAACCTACGCCCCATAGGGCCGTAGGTTACGCCCCTTATAAAGTTTTAGTGTAAAGGGGGCGTAAGGTACGGTGCTCTCTAAAGTGCAATTTTGTTGGCGTTTGGAGGGGCGTAAACAGTAGGTTTTGGCGTAAGATGGAGCATTCGGCGTAAGCTACGCCCCAAAGGGCCGTAACCTACGCCCAGTCAAAATATAACTAGCGTAACCTACGCCCCATAGGGCCGTAAGTTACGCCCCATACTGGGCAGCAAATCGACCAGGAACCATTTGTGCAGAAAAACAAGAACCAAAACCTATTTCTCTTGAACCAAAACCCTAAATCGACATCTAAGGTTACAAGACTCGTTTTGAAGCTACATTTGACATTCCAATGCATAAATACACTTACCCAAACCCATATTTCCATCCATAACATCATCAAATTCACCAAATCGATCAAACCCTAATAAAACCCTAAATCGACCCAAAACTCATTTTAAGGCGATTTAGAACTTGTAAATGTACGAGATGACTAGAAACGAGTAAACTAACATAAATAGAAGTAAATGGGATGAATTAGACTTACCAACACTTCCTTTCCGAGCTAGAACCCAATTTAGGTCAAAATGGGTTAAAATGCAAGAACTTCCACCTTTGATTCTTCAATATGACGATAATGTGGTATAGATGGAGATGATTCTAGTGTTATATCAGTTTCAAAACACCAATCGATGCTAGAGAGGTGAAGGAATGAAATGAAATGGTTTCCTTGCCTTTTTACTTGAGAGAAAGAGAGAAAAGATGGATAGATAAGAAATGAAAGGCGGAGAAAGAGATATGGGGAGAAATGGGTCAATGGTGGTTGGTGGGTTGTGGACTACCCTTGGGCCGACCCGTTTCTCTTCTCAAGCCAAATTATAATCGTTACACATTTGAACACCGATCAAAACATATTATCGACCCGAATATAACACATTGTCATTTAATTCACAAAACGACTCAAATAATTCATTAACTTATATTGTTAGTCATATTACACGAAAAGTCAACGGGTCAAAACTCACGGATGTTACATTATCCCCCCGTTGAAGAACACTAAATACTAAAATAAATGCGGATACTTAGACTTCATATGATCCTCTCGCTCCCAAGTGAACTCGGCTCCACGTCTAGCATTCCATCTAACCTTAACAATCGTGTAGCGTTTACTCTTGAGTTTCTTGTCTTGACGATCCAAGATCTCTACCGGCTCTTCAACAAAATTTAGGTTCGAATCCACCCTAATCTCGTCCATGGGCACATGATGTGTAGGGTCCGCCAAACACTTGCGTAGGTTACAAATATGAAACACATCATGCACACCGCTAAGCTCTTGTGGTAATTCTAATCGGTAGGCAACCTTTCCAACCCGTTCAAGAATCTTGAAAGGACCAATATACCTTGGCGCAAGTTTTCCCCGCTTCACAAAACGTACAACACCTTTCCAAGGTGACACTTTCAAAAGTACGTAATCACCAATTTCAAACTCCAACGGTCTCCGCCTCACATCGGCATACTTCTTTTGACGTTCACGGGCCAATTGCAACTTCTCTTTAATTTGAGATATTACCTTAGTCGTTTCAACCACAATTTCTGGCCCGATAAGTTGACTCTCTCCAATTTCCGCCCAAGCTAGAGGAGAACGACATATCCTACCATACAATGCTCTAAAGGGCGCCATTTGAATGGTGGCATGATAACTATTGTTGTATGAAAACTCAACTAGCGGCAAATGGTCTTCCCAACTTCCACCAAAATCAATTGCACAAGCCCTCAACATATCTTCAAGTGTTTGAATGGTTCTCTCGGTTTGTCCATCCGTTTAAGGGTGAAATGACGTGCTCATGTCGAGTCGAGTACCCATTGCTTTTTGGAAAGCTTCCCAAAAGTTTGACTTGAAGTGGGCATCTCTATCCGAAATGATAGAAATCGGTACTCCATGCTTAGATATTATTTCCTTGATGTACAAACGAGCCAAAGTGTCAAATTTATCGGTTTCACGGATGGCTAAAAAGTGAGCCGACTTCGTTAACCGATCTACTATCACCCAAATCGTGTCACGACCGCTTCTCGTCTTCGGTAGTTTAGTAATGAAGTCCATTGAAATATGTTCCCACTTCCATTCGGGCATCACCGGTTGCACCAACAATCCGGGTGGCTTCTTGTGATCGGCTTTGACTTGTAAGCAAGTAAGACACTCACTCACATACTTAGCCACATCACGCTTCATGCCCGGCCACCAATACAAGTTTTTCAAATCAAAGTACATCTTATCCGACCCGGGATGGACCGAATAAGGCGATTGATGAGCTTCATTCATAATAAGTGTTCTTAAGTCACCGAATATAGGAACCCAAAGTCTTTCAACCATGTATAGCCCATTATCACTCTTTCGGTCGAATTGTTGTTCCATACCATCTAGGTTCTCCTCTCCAAAGTTTTCCGGTAGGGTGGCTTGAATTTGGGCTTCAATGATCCGGTCACGAATATTTGGCCCCACCGTGAGGCTCATAGCTCTAGCCCGTCTTGGCTTCACTCTCTCCTTCCTACTCAAGGCATCGGCTACTACATTTGCCTTGCCCGGATGATAACGGATGTCACAGTCATAATCACTAAATAGCTCAAGCCAACGCCTTTGCCTCATATTCAATTCACTTTGGTTAAAGATGTGTTGAAGACTTTTGTGATCGGTATAAATCACACATTTGGTGCCGTAGAGATAATGTCTCCAACACTTCAAAGCAAACACAACCGCTCCCAATTCTAAATCATGCGTCGGGTAGTTCTTCTCATGCACCTTCAATTGACGGGAGGCATAAGCAATGACTTTACCCCTTTGCATAAGAACACAACCCAACCCTTGCCCCGAGGCATCACAATAAACAACAAAATCTTCAATTCCATCCGGTAGTGTCAAAATAGGAGCATCACATAGCATATCTTTAAGAGTTTGGAAGGCGTTTTCTTGTCTTTCGCCCCATTCAAAGTTTCTCTCCTTTTGCGTCAAGAGAGTGAGTGGTTGTGCAATACGGGAGAAATTTTCAATAAATCTTCTATAGTAACCCGCCAATCCAAGAAATTGGCGGATCTCGGATGGCGTTTCGGGTCTTCTCCAATTTTTGACCGCTTCAATTTTGCTTGGGTCCACGTGAATACCATCCTTGCTCACTACGTGACCAAGAAAGTGGACTTCTTCCAACCAAAACTCACACTTGGAGAATTTTGCATACAATTTCTCCTTCCTTAGTAGTTCAAGCACTTCACGCAAGTGCTCAACATGCTCCTCCTTCGTCTTCGAGTATACAAGTATGTCATCAATGAACACAATGACAGACTTGTCTAAGTATGGTTGACACACCCGGTTCATCAAGTCCATGAACACCGCCGGTGCATTAGTCAACCCAAAAGGCATCACGGTGAATTCAAAGTGACCATACCTTGTGCGAAAGGCCGTCTTGGGGATATCATCTTCATGTACCCGGAGTTGATGATAACCCGAACGAAGATCGATTTTTGAGAAGTGCTTAGCACCTTGAAGTTGATCAAATAAGTCATCGATTCTAGGGAGGGGATACCGGTTCTTCACAGTGAGCTTGTTTAATTCCCGGTAATCAATGCACATTCTGAAGGATCCATCTTTCTTTTTGACGAAGAGAACAGGAGCACCCCAAGGAGATTGACTAGGGCGAATGAAACCCTTTTCTTGGAGCTCCTTGAGTGAGTT
>CM067167.1:43670763-43673613 GCA_034093135.1 Erigeron breviscapus | reverse complement strand
TGGTACTTGTTTCGTATTGTAATGGATTCACTGAATCTTTATTTGCATTTAGCTCTTGTTCTATTGTAATTCCACCTTGCGCTATATGATTTTCGTAATATTTCGAGCCTTGGCTTGGGGTGTTACACCTACACACACATAAATATACATCCAAGTAATTGTATTGTTCTTATATAAAAAAAATGAAAATTCACTCAACGGTTGTACCTTTTGGTGTTGTGCTGTACCTTCTAGTATTGTGCAGACATATTGAGCCTTTCAAATTTCAATGAACAAATCCAATGCTTGTTCTAGCCAAGCTATGCACTCTGCATACATCAAACAATACCAAGAAAAAAGTGTTTTGGTTCAAAGGTACATAATCATTAATCTTTTGATATTTATATGACACCATCTATTTTCTATATATAAATATTACGTGACAGCAATAATGATACTTATATAAGTGAACTTTCGTAATTCTTTTTTCCCCAGTTCCATCTAAACTACATGAAATGTTAAGATTATTAATCAGTGTTTGGTCTCCTATCTATATATTATATATATAACGATATAATGTTAAGATTATTAACTTAGCCTTTGGTCTCCTATATATATATACAATATAAGGACCAAAACTAAGAAGAAACCTTAAAGAAAGCAAAATTAGATCTATCACTCATACTTTCGAGCAGGTCATCACCCAATTTCCCCCATAATGTGATTTAACCTGGGTGTCCCCTGTTTATGAGAGCAATACATCCCTATTTTAGAATCCAGGAAAGTATACCATTTACAACAAAACCAACTATATACATACCTGACGTTGACCATGCTAAAAATCAAGTGTCCTTGAGCCCTTGCTATTATGCATGTACGGGCCGATAGCAGTGACACGACCAACAACATCTACGGCAGACGTTCAGGTTAGACTAACAATGCAGTAAACTTAGAAAAAAAACATGCACCTACGCGTTACTATTTGTGCCTATCTTTGAATGCACACAAGAAGTTCCGGGTTTTCTTTATCTGCATCCTAAAGCATACATCCACCCACATGAGGAACTATATTCTATTGATTCCATAAATAAGGGAGTAAAATGTAGAAAGAATGCTACGATGTTTATCTTCTGTATGATTGCGTTTGTTGCCGTCCTTATAAGCTTTTCATTAGTGTCGTCAAAGAACACAATAACGGCACTGGCGATTTTGTCTTTCACATCAAGCTGCAGCCTCAACCTGGTAACTTATGTGGTGTTATAAACGCAAAATTGTTGACTAATTGGGTTTTGGACAATTATTAGATGAGTATTATATACTTGTAATACCCAATAGAATCAATACGAAAGAGGAAAATGATATAGTAGTTATGGAGTTTTGATGAACAAACATACAAATAAATAACTACCAAACCATGAACATACCTTGCTCGTGGAAACGACACTCTTGTTTTGCAGTCATTACACCAGAAACTACTGTCATGAACCACTCACCCCCATTAGGATTTCATGGAATGGAATCCGTGAAAGAAAAGCATGCAATGTCGTTGGTGTAGCCCCCACCAACTCTGATCTTTGAGACGTTACATCACCCATGTATATGTTAACCCACAATATACAATCTACACAAAAGAGATGCACAGGAGTACACACAGTTAATAACTTATTTAAATAGAGCCTAATACCAGCAAGTTAATTGAATAGTAAACTTTGCATTCTTACATAGGCACGAAAACATAAGAGTTGTGCTTTATATCACAAATCCCAGAATGATAGTGTTGTGCTTTATACCTATATATTGCACATCCCATAATGATAGCGTTGTGCTTTATATTCGGGATATCTTTCAAGTAAGATTTGAAAAACATAAGATTTGAAGCCGACACAATCCAAACTATACACCTTTATAAAACTTTCAAATATATTAGTACACTCGTCCGTTCATTCAATTCATGCATTAATATATACTCGTAACAAACATACGAAAATAACATAGGCATACGGTCACGCATTCATTAATTCAATAATATATTATATAACCCACATATCACAATACTAATCCATATACATAAGCAAATAAGCCAAAACTGCCCTAAATGACTAAGTACCTATTACAATTTACAATCTTCGATCAGTTCATGCATACTCATGCTTCACATGAATTGGAGGGCCTTTAGTCAAAACCACTATGGCCTTGATATTATTTTTAAAAAAATTCAAATATAACCCAACAAAAAGATTGAACCTCGATAACAACTATCAGAAGACACTGATGGGCAATTTCTTGAGCCCACCAGTGGGTTTCAATACGGTTTTACCTCCTATAAAAACAGTCTCCAAGTCATATTTGAAATAAAGTACATTAATGGCAGCTTGTAATTCAAAGATTAGAAAGCTTCATGGTCCTGGCCCGTTATGCAATTCATCATACCACCCATTATGTCACATCGAGAAAATAATAATGATAGTTTGACTCGTTAGCCAGCCCGCCCATGCCACCCAAGTCTGAACATATAAATATATATAACTCTTTCAATTTTAAATAGACACTACAACCAATTATAACCCGTCCTAAACTTTCACCAGTTTTGACTGACTACCAAGAGGTCCTAAACAACCCATGCCACCTAAAGAGCACCCAGTTATAACTTCTGTCAAGAAGTGTTCACCACTAAATTGATTTATTTAGTAATTATTAGTTTGAGGCCCAATGTTTACTGATAGTTTCTTGTAATTTTGTAACTTAAGAAAAAAAGTTGTTGGCAAATCAACATCCAATACAAACTGTTACGACTCATTCGAAAATTTCACTGGTTAGTACCCAAATATGTTTTGACTCACTACCCAACCCGCCATTTTACTACCCTGTGAT
>CM067167.1:43568263-43660763 GCA_034093135.1 Erigeron breviscapus | reverse complement strand
TGGGTAAATTCCTACTAGCCAAATTGTGATTAAGAGCTAGTAGGTGGGTAAATTCCTACTAGCCAAATTGTGATTAAGAGCTAGTAGGTGGGTAAATTCCTACTAGCCAAATTGTGATTAAGAGCTAGTAGGTGGGTAAATTCCTACTAGCCAAATTGTGATTAAGAGCTAGTAGGTGGGTAAATTCCTACTAGCCAAATTGTGATTAAGAGCTAGTAGGTGGGTAAATTCCTACTAGCCAAATTGTGATTAAGAGCTAGTAGGTGGGTAAATTCCTACTAGCCAAATTGTGATTAAGAGCTAGTAGGTGGGTAAATTCCTACTAGCCAAATTGTGATTAAGAGCTAGTAGGTGGGTAAATTCCTACTAGCCAAATTGTGATTAAGAGCTAGTAGGTGGGTAAATTCCTACTAGCCAAATTGTGATTAAGAGCTAGTAGGTGGGTAAATTCCTACTAGCCAAATTGTGATTAAGAGCTAGTAGGTGGGTAAATTCCTACTAGCCAAATTGTGATTAAGAGCTAGTAGGTGGGTAAATTCCTACTAGCCAAATTGTGATTAAGAGCTAGTAGGTGGGTAAATTCCTACTAGCCAAATTGTGATTAAGAGCTAGTAGGTGGGTAAATTCCTACTAGCCAAATTGTGATTAAGAGCTAGTAGGTGGGTAAATTCCTACTAGCCAAATTGTGATTAAGAGCTAGTAGGTGGGTAAATTCCTACTAGCCAAATTGTGATTAAGAGCTAGTAGGTGGGTAAATTCCTACTAGCCAAATTGTGATTAAGAGCTAGTAGGTGGGTAAATTCCTACTAGCCAAATTGTGATTAAGAGCTAGTAGGTGGGTAAATTCCTACTAGCCAAATTGTGATTAAGAGCTAGTAGGTGGGTAAATTCCTACTAGCCAAATTGTGATTAAGAGCTAGTAGGTGGGTAAATTCCTACTAGCCAAATTGTGATTAAGAGCTAGTAGGTGGGTAAATTCCTACTAGCCAAATTGTGATTAAGAGCTAGTAGGTGGGTAAATTCCTACTAGCCAACTTGTGATTAAGAGCTAGTAGGTGGGTAAATTCCTATTAGCCAACTTGTGATTAAGAGCTAGTAGGTGGGTAAATTCCTACTAGCCAACTTGTGATTAAGAGCTAGTAGGTGGGTAAATTCCTATTAGCCAAATTGTGATTAAGAGCTGGTAGGTGGGTAAATTCCTACTAGCCAATTTGTTGTAAGAGCTAGTAGGTGGGTAAATTCCTACTAGCCATTTGTCCATGGCCATGTGAAAATGAATTGTGATGAATTCTATGCTTGTGATTGATAAGAATGAAATGGCTATCATTTGATAGGCTATATTTGATGCTTGATGCACATTTGTTATGGTAACTTGATTATGATTATATGTATATGCATTCACTAAGCGATTGCTTATGTTTTAGTTGTTTAACCCTTTTATAGGAGTTGGTAGTAGCAAGGGCAAGGATTTGAGCAATTGAAGTTAGTCTTGAAGGATTTGGCCATCTTGAAGGTTGGCATTTTGGGTAAATTCGGTAGGTAATCCCTCTTGACCATTTTGGCTCTTGATACAAGCTTTGTTTTGGATGAACAAGTTCTTTTGGTGGTAAAATCTGTGGTTATGTAAAGTTTTTGGTCATTTGGTTTGTTTATGGTCATAACATTGCTAATTAGGTCGTTCATTAGGTTAAATGACCCGTTTGGTCGTTTGAATATGGAATTGAAGTGTTTGATGAAGTAAAAGTCGCCATATGTTGAGTTATGTGTTTTCAACCATTTTGGTGTTTTGGTTCATGTGTTTGAGGTCAAATGATTGTGAAATGGTGATTAAAAGTGTGCAGTAAGAGTACAGACGCAAGCACGGCTTACCGTGCTCAGCGTCTGCAGTATTTTCGTTTTGGTGTCCAGTTTCTGGGAGCACGGACGACCGTGCTTGCGGCCGCAGTTCTTCTGTTCTCGAACAAAATTTTTCCGAGCTTCATCCAACTTTTTCAAGGTCTGAAACTCTTACAATAGACTTATATTAACATGTTAAGAAGGTTCCATTTGTTATTTATCAATTTTGATGACTTTGATTTTCGACGAAAATTTGCAATATTTTTCTAAGTATGAAATTGTCCAACTTGTTTAATATTAAGTTCCATCTTGTTTTATGATTTTCATTTTAAAATGGTTTGGGGTCTTACAGTTATACTATATGGGTTGTATTCACATGGATCCTTAAAAAATGGTGGAAACCAAGGGACTAATCTAAGCCCTTGGATCAAACAATCATCAAAATCCAATCAAACATGATTGGTTACTCCGGTGAATTACTCCGACGACATTGTCCAATCATATTTGATTGGTCAAGCCAATCAAGCTTGATTGGTTACTCCGGTGAATTACTCCGACGACATTGTCCAATCATATTTGATTGGTCAAGCCAATCAAGCTTGATTGGTTACTCCGGTGAATTACTCCGACGACATTGTCCAATCATATTTGATTGGTCAAGCCAATCAAGCTTGATTGGTTACTCCGGTGAATTACTCCGACGACATTGTCCAATCATATTTGATTGGTCAAGCCAATCAAGCTTGATTGGTTACTCCGGTGAATTACTCCGACGACATTGTCCAATCATATTTGATTGGTCAAGCCAATCAAGCTTGATTGGTTACTCCGGTGAATTACTCCGACGACATTGTCCAATCATATTTGATTGGTCAAGCCAATCAAGCTTGATTGGTTACTCCGGTGAATTACTCCGACGACATTGTCCAATCATATTTGATTGGTCAAGCCAATCAAGCTTGATTGGTTACTCCGGTGAATTACTCCGACGACATTGTCCAATCATATTTGATTGGTCAAGCCAATCAAGCTTGATTGGTTACTCCGGTGAATTACTCCGACGACATTGTCCAATCATATTTGATTGGTCAAGCCAATCAAGCTTGATTGGTTACTCCGGTGAATTACTCCGACGACATTGTCCAATCATATTTGATTGGTCAAGCCAATCAAGCTTGATTGGTTACTCCGGTGAATTACTCCGACGACATTGTCCAATCATATTTGATTGGTCAAGCCAATCAAGCTTGATTGGTTACTCCGGTGAATTACTCCGACGACATTGTCCAATCATATTTGATTGGTCAAGCCAATCAAGCTTGATTGGTTACTCCGGTGAATTACTCCGTCGACATTTTCTAATCATATTTGATTGGTCAAGTCAAATCAAGCTTGATTGGTTACTCCGGCGAATTATTCCGGTCGACATTTTCTAATCAATTGAAAAAAAGCCCTCTTCCTTTAATGGATAGTAAAGATTGCATGCCACCTTAAATACTGTATCTAATAAATGAAGAAAAAAAATCTGTATAATCTATATACTATCTAATAAAACAAACCATCCATTTTTTTCCTTAAACTTTCTACCTTTGAAAAACCAAAAATACCCTTCTCCTTTATTCACTATTTAAACATCTCCATCTAATATACCTATAATACCCTTAATGAAATAATTTACAGTATATATCCCCCAACACTTAAAATAACTACAATACCACCTTTAACATCAATTACTTTTACATTCACCACTATCGCTGCCCCCATCACCGTCCCCACTGCCGCCCCCACCACCGTCACCACCACCACCTCCGCCATCACTACCCCCACCGCCGCCGCATTGCGCGAGCATAAGTCTAGTAGATAGTAAAAATAATATTAATAGTTAATTTGATTTAATTTAGGAATTATATATTTCCACACTAATGATATTAACTTTTAGCTTACAAGGTTACATTACATATGCCGTCCACAGACTTGAAGACCTAGTTATCAAATATCAACCTCATCTATGAAAAAATAGATAATTATATATTTTACCCAAATTATTTAATATATTCATCTAATCTAAACGTATTTAATAAAAGTATGACCGCATATTAATACTTTAGTATTTAGTGTATCACTTGCTTATCTTGGAAGAGAACTCTATATATAAAACACAGGGTCGTCTCATGGTTTTCAGAGGTCCTGTTTTATACTAAAATAGGCTCCATATTTTAACAATATCTAAAACGTAAGTCATGATTGTTCATACTCTTTTTGTTTATTTAGAGTGATAAGAACATCATTACATAATAATAATAAACTAAAAATAAAGTAAGGATAATAATGATAAATAAACAAAAAAAATTAATAACAAAAACTCTTGACAGTTTATTAGAAACAAAAGGAAAAAAAAAAAACAAAAGGAAAAAATGTAATTAAAAAAAATCACATTAGTTATACTAGGTTCGAACGTATGTGCTTAAGAATTGGAAGAAAAAAACATTACCAATAGGCTAAATATAACATTTTGTAATATCCTTTTCTGTTTATTCATATATATGGTTGAACCAGCAAAATTTTGGGCCTCTATAAAACATTGAGTCCTGCTCGTTTACGCGGGCTGCACACGCCCAAATCCGGCCCTGATAGTTAAAACACATTTAGCATCAAAGGCTTTGCGATGGTAATATAGGATATAGGGTATGTTTGACAGAACTAGCTGTAGCGAGTAGATGTAGCTTTTAGTTGGAGTTGTAAGCTGTAGCTTTTCTTAAGAGCTGTTAGCTCGAACTTTTGTTTTTAAAATTGTTTGGAACGGTAGCTGTAGCTGCAAAATAAAAGTATAAAATGACTAAAAAGGACAAACAAAAATATTAATTTTCTACTTTATAATGGTAGTTATTTATATTACATATATAAAATATAAATATCTAGCATTACCAAATACTCCATTGCTTAAAGTTGTATATTTCTTTCAAGAACATATTTTTTACTACCTAAATATTGTATATATTGTTTAAAGGTAAGTAAATTTGAATCTTGTTGCCGTTCCAAAAATAAAAATAAAAAAATTGAATCTTGTTTGTTAGCCCATACATTATCTTGGAAAGAACTTTAAGTGAACTTTCTAAATATGTCATCCACTACTATTTCGTAACTAATCTTTATTTTCCAAGCTTCCGTATATTTCGTAATAGTGAATGGAAGGATATTAAAGTAATTCTACCTCCTAAAATCTACAGCCTATGTGAAACGCTTATTGGACTAACGTTTGAGTTTGAAACTTTTATTCCAAACTAAAAGCTTGAAGCTTTTCCAACCAAACGAAGGCTTTTATAATTTTAGGAGTTTTTAGTTTAAAATGAAAAGTTAAAGCTCTTGAAAAGCTTCCGAAAAGCTTGTGCCAAATATAACCATAGCAACGAGAACGTACAGTTTTAGCAACAAATTGTTTTTGACTATTTTTCTGACCATCTTCTCAAAATATATACCTAGGATATTTAGAATCTAATATATTTTCTAAGAAAACATAACCTCTAGATCATGTTCATGGTGTTTTTTTAGTACATAAAGAAATAATTTAACCAAGTTGTGTATAACCTTGTCATTTTATTAATACCAGTAATCTAACAAAAAATGTTACATTTACAAACAAATACTTACAAACATATATTACAAACATACGTAGACTATAATAAAACAAAGAGAAAATATGATGTGAAAGAAAACCAAAATAATTTTATTGGTTTATATTGATTTCACATGTGTTTGTAAAATATTTGTTTGTAAGTGTAGCATTTCTCCTAGTCTAATATACCATGTGCTTTTTTAAAACCAAAACAGTTAACATTACTTGTAACAAAGCTCTATGTACACTGCCTATCAATCTTAATAAAAACAAGACAACATAACCCACTTATTTTGGAATAAAAATATCCAACAACCAACGATATATCATATGGAGTATCTAGATTGAGTAATACTTATCATTTTTCAAATGTGGCACTTTTGTACTCTTATTTAAATACAAAAAAAATATCTCTAAAAAAGCCAAAACTGTTACATGTGAAAATAAATTCCATCAAATCAAACGCTCATTATCATAACTTAAATAACGCACAATTTCTTACGAAACACTATATGATAGATGGAAGTGAGCCAGGATATTGAGTCTGGGGTTGTCAAACAGTTTTCATAATACCAACAAGCTTAATTGAAGGCATAAGATTTTAAGTGTATATTTTGTAGGTTGATAATTACCTTTAAATCTATGAATACATAGAAATAGTCCAAAAATATTGAGCTGTATAGATATTTGGGGTTGTCATGGTCACCCTTGGCCACCACATAGCTCCGCCACCGATAGATAGATTCATACTTAACACACCATGAACAACAACAAAATCAATCATACTGTAAAATAAGTTTTGTATATATTTGGGAATGTGGTAAAAGTTAAAACAAATGTGGTAAATGAAACTTTAAAAAAAGATTACCCGTAAAAACCTATCATTTGGGTCCATATTTTCATTTCATTTTGGGCCCAAACACTGACAGCTTTGTCACTTTTGTAATTGCCAATTCGTTAAATTTTAACA
This sequence comes from Erigeron breviscapus, assembly GCA_034093135.1. Classification (NCBI taxonomy): domain Eukaryota; kingdom Viridiplantae; phylum Streptophyta; class Magnoliopsida; order Asterales; family Asteraceae; genus Erigeron; species Erigeron breviscapus. The sequence continues at coordinate 43,654,344 of CM067167.1, read as the reverse complement.
CTTCAAAGTCTTTAAACATCGGGGCGCGTAACACCACCGGGGCAAAAAGGGTACCCCCACCAAAGACTATTAGCGGCGACGTCGCCGCTAATAGTGGGGGCCCCACTGACACAATGCAGCGGTCAACGATTGATTTTCGCGCGTGGACCCCACACTATTAGCGGCGACGTCGCCGCTAATAGTGAACCAAAATTTCTTTATAAACGCGGCTCCCTTCCAGACGATCATAGTCTAGAAACCAAAATCGCACCTCCGGTTAAAAAAGAAATAAATAAATCCGGCCATCTACCATTTTGTGTCTATATTCCGTCCATCAATCCCCTCACCCTCTATATCAAGAATCCGGCCACCCCCCCTTTTGTTGGTGACGAAAATCCGGTCCGGTTCAATTTCCGGCGACTTTTCAGGCGAAAATCCGGCCATCCCACTTTTCAGATGAAGTATTAGCGGCGACTTCCGGCGCCACTTTTCCGGCGACCCACTTTTCCGACGTTTTCTTTGTATGTTTACTAACACTCATTAACTTTTGTATTGTTGTTATTATTTTTAATAAATGTTATTATTAGTTATAAAAATGTTATAGTATTATATTTAGAAATTTTACGTTTGTTAGTTTGATTTAAAGAAATTTGTAGGATATGATTGTTATAAATTTGTAACACCCCAAATATTTTAAAATATAAATTTAATAATTTTATTATGGTTTTACCTTTAAAATAATTTCCTAGAATTTAATTTTGAGTTATGGGGTTAATTTAGTTGGAACTTTAACGGATAGCGGGTAAAATACCCACAAAATTGAATAAGGGGCGTGGCATCACTATAGAGTGCCAGCCATCCTTCCAGGTTTATGAGTCATATTTCCATTTCTTTCATACACTCCTTCTTGAACCTTCTTCTTCTCATTTCTTCCAATCAACTTCAACTCCTCTAACAAATCAAAATCTCTTAATCATCAACAAGAATAATAATATTCTATCATTCAAGAATTCTTCAAAAGAAAACAACAATAATAATAACATTCAATTTACTAGAAAGTAAACTTGGGAGATTTTGGTGTTGTTGGTGTTTGTGGCCGAAAATCAAGAGGAGGAAGGAGGAAGAAGACTAGTTAACTTTCCTTTTCGTTATTCTTTAAGGTATGAGCTTTGATTACTATGTGCTTTGAGAAATTGAGGGTTCATAGAAATTTGGGGTTTTTAGGGAAATGGGTCATATTGATTTTAATTTAAGCTAGGGTTCTTGAGATTAATGAAATTTGGGGGTTGTTATATAAAATGTGTTATGTTGATTAAAGTCAAGATTTGGTTCTTAGAATTTGATATAATTGGAAATTATGTGAAATGAGATTTTAAATGAACCAACTAAATAATATAATGGGAATTTAAATGGGTAAAAAGAATGATAGTGAAATTAGTGGTTATGGATAGATAGTCTTGTAGGTGATGGGTTATTAGATGGCCTTATATGCATGTTGTGATTATTGCTAGGTTGAAAGTGATAATAGGTGTTCTTGTGGCCATCTTCAATTCGGTAGTTCATCATTGAGGTGAGTACTCTTATATATGACTATTCTCATGTTGGTCAATTACATAATGATGGTATAATCTATATGACGTATTTAAATGATGGGATAAAGACCATACGGGGTATGGCAATGTGATTTGTATGTGCATGAGATGTTTATTTGGGTATTTGAATGTATAGAAGTGTACATCTGTTGTGTAATTGTGAAGAGTTGCAAGAAGTAAGACCCATGGAATTATGATAGGTATATGGATAAGTTGAGATAAGACCATATGGGATATGGCTATGTGAATTGATTGTTGGCTAGTGTGATTTTATATGGTTGATTGATTTCAGGGTGTCACGTATTGTGTTGATGTGAAGGTATATTTTGAATGATGTGTTATTGTGGTAATGTAGGTTATCCTATCCTTATGAGTTGTTTCAACATGTGCATATTTGTATATAAACGTACTCACTAAGCGTAAAGCTTATTCTTTTAGTTGTTCATCTTTTTATAGGTTCCGGAAGACGGAACTAGTGTTGTTGAATTGAAAGTCTTGGTTTAGAGCTTGAAGTGTTTTTGGAAGACTTGAAGGTATTAGGTCATTCTTGGATGAATGACAACTTTTGGTTTAGAGGCTTAGAAATCCCTCTCCTCATGGCTCTTGGTACATTTTGATTTGATGGTCATACTGTTGTTAAAATTGTGTAAAAGTCCAGGAGTAAAGCTTTTGGAAAGTTTGTGAAGTTGCATTTTGGTCGAAATTGTGTCAAAATGGATAAATGACCCATATGATGGGGTTCAGGGGATTCGAAACAAGTTGATGTTGTAATTTATGTTTAAAATGTGTCCATGAAGTTGATATCAATTTCTGAATTGTGTATTAAGTTGTTTGTTTTGAATTTCGAAGGTTACAAGCTTGAGCAAGTGTTGAAATGATTTTTAGGGTTGCTGATCTGATGCTCACTGCGGCGCAGTGGGGATGGTTTTGCCCACTGCGGCGCAGTGAAATCCCACGGCCACAATTTCTTTTCTTCCCACTGCGGCGCAGTGGGAGAGTGTAAAACCCACTGCGGCGCAGTGGGGCTTTTCCAGACCCGAGTTCGAGGTTTCCCACTGCGGCGCAGTGGGAGTTCTCCACCCACTGCGGCGCAGTGGGGTATATATAAAAAAAAAAAAAAATAAAAAAAAAAAAAAATCTTGTGTTTTCGGTTTATCGAGTTCAGTTCTTTCAAAATTATTGGTAGTTTATGATTATTCTTAATATGATTGTTAGTATTATGTTAGGAAAACCATTTTGTTAATAGGATTGTTAGAAATTAGTGGTAGAAAGGTTATGTTATTATAGTTAAAAATGATATGATTATTAGAAATTATATGATTTTTAAGAATTATTGGTAGTTTATCATTATTGATAATATGATTGTTAATAGTGTTAAAAATGTTATGTTATCATAATTATAAATTATATGATTGTTAGAAATTTTATGGTTATTGTTAATATGATTTGTAGTATTATGTTAGAAAACAGTTGTTAGTATGATTGTAATTGTTAATCTAGTTGTTATTAGGATAATATGATTGCAAGTATTATTGTTAGAAAAATGTGCTAATTTTAGGTATAATAAGTTGGAAATAAGATTTGTGTCAAAAATATGCATATATTTCATTTGCGCCTTTTTTAACCTTGATTATTGTTTTTATTAATTTTAGGTAAAATGGCTGCTGTTCATGGCGGAGATGGTGGCAATGACCCTCCAAATTGGGGGTGGAATCCCCAATGGGGATGCAAACGTAGCGGGGGTAAGTATATATAGATGTATGTAAAATATATATATATATATGTATATATATATATTTGTATAATATATTTATTAATATTATTTTTACGTTTATATATATATATATATATATAGAGAGAGAGATACACATACATATATATAACTTTTATTAACGTATATACAGCGTAGTAATCAGGGGCAACGTGAGCCCCCGCCTGAGTTCTTTTTGCGGGCCCACACATTACACGATGGGACGGTGCAGGCAAGAGCTCCTCCCATTTATGTAAGTTCTGGCACAACACTTAAATTTGTATTTTTTGTAAATTTATATTAATTATAACTAACTTATTTATTTGTTTATGATTTAATGTGGTACAGGACCGGCTTGTTGAATCCCACCAGGCACTTTCCCAACAGCCCAACACCCCGCCGACTCAGACATTTTTGGATGCTTTGGGGCTCCGGTCGGGACATACCCGCGGGGTTGGGCGTTTGGTTAGAGGAACACGAGGACTGAATGTCGAGCTCCCGCATATAGTTGACCCTCCTCAGTCGCCGCCCTTTAACGTGGATCAATTCTTCAACCCTGCGAGCCCTTGGGACATGGCCGGGTCTAGTTCCGCCTCATTACCCACACATCGCTTGGGTAGTGATAGTGATAGTGATAGTGATAGTGATAGTGATTAGTTTGTATTTTTTTTATATTTTTTATTAACCTCTTTATTTTGAAGTTTTCTATGTATTATGTACATTATGGAAAACAAATTTGTTATATATATTTATATCTTTATATAAGTTATATATATTTATATATATTCTTTATTTTTGGTTAATTCTAGTATTATTATCATAAGTTATATATATTTATATCTGAACTTTTTTAATTTTTCCATAGGTCTTACTGACTTTGATAATCGACCTAAGAAAGAATTGAAGTTTTCTGACTTCTCTCCTGTGTTGCATTTACCAAGATGCCAACAAGGACATTTCAACGTCATGATAATCTGAAAGTTTTCTTACGACACTAAAAAGATGAACACATTAATCATTTCCTTGCAAAACAAATCAATAAATAAATAATACTATTTACCCAATAATGATGCAGGTGGAATATTTTGTTTTAAAGCCAACATATTGTAAATTCTTTAATAGTACCATATATAATTAATACCCAGATTAAAATAATAATCAAGTAGTCTATTTGATCCCATTCATTAGGTAGAGACATTATTTTACTAGAAAATATCAAACACATTACAACATTATTACTCTATATCTTTCTATAAAGGGTGGACTTCAGACATTGTAACACCCATTTATAATTCGCCTCCTGCTCGTTTACGATAAAAGCAAATGCTAAACTGAAGGTCCGGCCCGTTGAAGTAACGCCGACAATCTCAACAAGCGACATGTTGTACACGTTGGTTTTGTACGTGGAGTCTATTTCAATAACCCAGGGAAATGCGCGCCATAGGGTCATTGATGTTGGATGCATGAAAAAGAGATTCTTCAACCGTCCATTTTTACTATTTGTAGTAAACTGGTAAAAGTAGTTTTTCTCTTGCAGCAGTGAGAACATAACCTGCGACAGGTGAACAAGATATAGTAAATAAGTCACTTCCAACAACGGATTACGTAATCACTAATATGATGTTTGTACCTGCATTGGAGTATGTCCTGCATGGCCCGCCCTCCGTCTCGATTTCAGAAAGTTGGTAATGTCTCCTCTTCGAGTCAGGTTTCCTGGAAATTCATTTTTCATGTTAACCAGGATCTGGCGTGGGAACATACCGCGATCCGATAGGTTTCCCACATATTGCTTTTCTTCTTCCGTCATCCGTCTCGCGTATGCATTCCCCTGCAGATCGGTAGCTGGATCATGATTGTGTTTCCAGTCCTTGACAGTTACCCTCCAACCACCATCATACCCGGGGCGGCCTTCCAAAGTAAAGGGACACCCTATCTTGTTGGACCGTTTGGGTGGCCCAGTTAACCTTTTATCGCGTGGTCCACCGTGGTGACATATTAGTGTCACCTTATTGACCACCTTTATCGAATTTTTGTTCGACCGCCGTGTGACTAAAACATAACCCAACTCCAGTGCTGTTCTTTTGGCCCACTCCGTCAATTCTTCGACGGAAGCGAACACCTCCTCGGTTTCTAAGTCTCTAGGTTCGCAGTCAAATTGACCGTCTGCATCAGGTGACTCAAACTCATCATCGGGCACTTCAATACGTACGTTTTCTGGGTCTGCCCAAATATCCTCAAAACTATCCATCTTAAACAATTCAAGTAAACAAGTAAACATCTAGTTCATTAACTATTGATGATATCCATACTATATATATATATCTATATTCATAATATATTTATATATGTATCGTCCGAAATATACCTGTGCGAGCAGCTTTGAAAACAATAGTGTGAAAGAAAAATATATGCAGTTTGAAATCCAAAGTGCAAAAGAAGGGTAGCCTGTAGTTTAAAACCGAAATAGAGAATATATATACTAAATTATATGATCGTGGTAAACCTCCAAAATTCGCCGAGGTGCCACGTGGTGCCACGTGGCTCGTATTAGCGGCGACGTCGCCGCTAATACTTGCGACGTGGCAACTCGGGGACGGCGTCAGTCATGACTGACTACGCTTGTTCCCGAGGTGCCACGTGGCACTTATTAGCGGCGACGTCGCCGCTAATAGGTGCCACGTGGCACCTCGGGAACAAGCGTAGTCAGTCATGGTTCCAAAGTTTGTCGGGGCCCCACCATTAGCGGCGACGTCGCCGCTAATACCCTGGTGGGGTTGCCCTGTTCCTGGTGGGGATACCCTGTGCCTTAAACATAAAACACATATACACCATAGTCCCCCAAAAAGTCCCCACCGACTCTGTCATATCTATATCTAGCTATATATCGCCTATATCTATAGGTTTATATAGAGTATCTATTTTATTTTTAATTATTACTCGTATATTATATCTTATCTTATAGTGGGATTGAGATTTACTTTCGCAATCGTGATCACTTTCCAGATTTTTTGGTCACCCCCAACAGTGTGTATCATTATTATTTTTATTATAATAACAGAATCTTGATCTATATACTCCTAATAATAAATCTTGATCTAGTTTTTCCCAACAACAACAACCTAAAACAGAATCTATCTATGCTTCAAGCTTGTTCTGCTTGAGTTTTATATATAGGTATGGTGTTTGTGCTTACTGTATTTTATTCATTTTTTTTCTTTTAGTTTTTGATATTTTTTGTTCATGGATATTTTGATGCAGCTTTTTATTGGATATTTAATGGGTTGCTAGCTAATCTTGTTTAGTTGTTAAAGTTAGTTGCTTTTTAAGTTTATGTATATGATATATAATGGTTTGCTAATATGACGTCTTGCCGGAAGCATTTTCTCTACCCAAGGTTAAAAGTAGGACTGTCTATATCCTACCAACCTCTCCCGTACCGCAGAATTGGGTATCGTTGTTGTCGTGATTTGCTAATTAATCTGACCCACATTGAAAGGAATGTAATTATTTTAAAGTTTGAATCTTGCATTGAATATTAATGTTTGGGGGGTCCAAGATTTGGTATAAAAAAGTTTATTATAGACATTAAATATTAATGGGTTGATTAAAAAAAATTCAATCTTGGTTTTCTAATAGTAACAATCAAATGCTTCCTATAGGATCGATACATTTTTCGAACATGATCATTGTTTTGTTCATAATAGTGAAATTGTATGATTTACGGAGTACTTGTTAAATATTAACCCGAAAGTCGGTTGCTTTTTTATCTTTACTGATTGACTAATGTAAAATATAAAATAAAGTTTCAGGTTGCATTATGGCAACAAAGGGGAATTCAGGAGATAATAGGACTAGGAGTTCCATTACTATATTTATAGTAGTTGGTTTGTGTTGTTTCTTTTATTTATTGGGGGCATGGCAAAGAAGTGGTTTTGGGAAAGGAGATAGTATAGCTTTGGAGATGACGAAAACTGGTGCAGATTGCAACATTCTTCCGAATCTGAACTTTGAGACACACCATGGTGGTGATGATCGCATAGTTGACCAGTCAAAAGCAAAAGTCAGAAACTTTAAGCCGTGTAGTGCTAAGTATACAGATTATACACCTTGCCATGATCAGAAACGAGCCATGACGTTTCCAAGAACAGACATGATTTATAGAGAAAGACATTGTCCTCCTCAAGAACAAAAGTTGAAGTGCCTGATTCCTGCCCCTAAAGGTTATGTAACACCGTTTTCATGGCCCAAAAGTCGGGATTATGTACCTTTCGCTAATGCACCTTATAAAGCCTTGACGGTTGAGAAGGCTATTCAGAACTGGATTCAGTATGAGGGTAACGTGTTTAGGTTCCCCGGTGGTGGGACCCAATTTCCTCAAGGGGCGGATGCTTATATCGATCAACTTGCTTCTGTAATCCCAATTGCTAATGGGACTGTAAGGACTGCCTTGGATACTGGTTGTGGGGTATGTCGAATTTACATTACATGTTTCTCAATAAGCGGTTAACCAAAAATCTCCTTTAGTTAGCTTCTTGCTGCAAATAAACTTTAATTATTTTTCTTGCGAAAAGCAAAAAGAAAAACTTTGCATGAACGTATGATTTGGCACAAAACATGCAAATTACTATATTTATCGCACCCGCTTTTTCATCATTAGTCCAACTATTTCGTCCATACCATATTTCTAGACATTTGTTAGAGGTGGCATTTTCAATCCATTTACTTATGTATGAGTCAATTTGGGTTGTGTTTCCTGTCAAACGGATAAAATTTTTATTAAAAAGGGAATGAGTGGCAAGTCACACGTACTTATTTTTAATTAAAAAATTAGACTATTATCGTAAAAATGTTGGTTTTGTAATCTTAATGAACATAATTTTCTAAAAATTGATGAGAAGTATTTAATGGGTCAACCTGACCCTGCACTTGCAAGAAATGACACCTTATTCAACCCGTTTATATTACCACTAGGATGGTGGTCCATTGGCAAGGACTTGCCCTCTCAATGTAGAGGCCACAAGTTCTATCCTTGGCAAAAACTCTGTAGTGGCAACGGAGGTTCACCTGCTATGACTCCGAGATCGTAAAGCGAGTCGCCTTGGGAGTTGGGATTAGTCCGATCGCAGAGTGGGTGGGATCACCCAAGCTCGTGGTAGGCCAAACAATAAAAACAACACATGAAATATGATTTTTCTCGCAGCAAACTAAGTTCAGAGGTTAAAAAAAGATGATCACTCTTTTTGTGGGACAACTAGTAATGTGATCTTTTTAACTATATGTTATTTGCAGGTTGCGAGTTGGGGGGCATATCTTTGGAAGAGAAATGTTGTAACCATGTCATTTGCACCTAGAGATAATCATGAAGCACAGGTTCAGTTTGCTCTTGAAAGAGGTGTACCTGCCATTGTCGGCGTTCTTGGTTCAATAAAAATGCCATTTCCATCTAAAGCTTTTGACATGGCCCATTGCTCTAGGTGCTTGATACCATGGGGATCAAATGGTAAGATCGTTCGTACCTGTAATAAGTAATCGCCTTTTTCAAGTGTCAATCTTGGATTTTTGTTTCAAGTAAACCATAATATATGTAAAAGTGCCTACAAAAACCACTGTAGTTTCTAATATGTGGTTTATTATTGAACACAAGATCATGGAAGAAAAGACTCTAAATTTCTTTCTTCATTTTGGTGTGTGTAGATGGGAAATACATGATGGAAGTTGATAGAGTTCTTAGACCTGGTGGCTTTTGGGTGCTTTCGGGTCCTCCAATTAATTGGAGAAATAATTACAAATCATGGCAACGTCCAAAGGAGGATCTTGAAGAGGAACAGAGGAATATCGAAGAGGTTGCTAAGCTTCTTTGCTGGGAGAAAATATCTGAAAGTGGAGAAACAGCTATTTTTCAGAAGAAACTAAATCCCGAGTCATGTCGTGGCTCAGAAGATGCTCCTGGAGTTACATATTGTTCCCAAGATCCAGATGATGTCTGGTATTGATACAGTTATATTTTATTATATATACATGTGCTTTAAATCTTTAGGTCCCAGAAATTAGTGTGGGGGCTGCCTTTAGGCTGTGTTTTATATTGGTTGTAGACTTAGAGGTGGCACTTTCAATCCCTTTAATTTTGGATGGGTTGGTTAAGGCTATTTCTTTATAATCTCTTATCGGTCAAACTGGTTAATTTACATAATTTAGCAGCGGTTAATTTACTTAATTTAGCAGGATTAATCACAGGCCAAGTAGGTTAAATGAGTCCAAAGTTGTCCAAAGTGTATTGTAATGTATACAACCTCCAAATCATTTTATTTGTTAAGATTAGATTAGAAGTTTATTTAAAAGTAGCATAATTTTTGTGAGCAGTTATTGCATACTAAGTTAAGTAGGTAACAATCTATAGGTTGCTACATACTTTGTTCATTTGCGAGCTCAAACTCTCAGTAAAATTTTAGTTTATCTTACAAGCAAACTCAAGTTTCCGAGACCAAGGTTTTAAAAGTCAACATGGTCAAAGTTATCAGTACATTAGCTGTATCATCGTTTTGATGGGGTAACGGGGTCAGATTACCCAAATTGATTTTTTAAAGTAAATGTTAAGCTCTATTTCCAGTGCAAATAAGGCACTTTACCATAATAGCTTCAACCCAAAGTTCTTCACACTCTTATGCATTGACCCCTCGGCAAAAAATGTTTCAGGTTACTTGCACCGGACGTGTAAATATGTTGCCTGTTTTGACCAGAACCAATATCAACCCTTTACCCAACCCGCCTTTCCTAGTTACAGTACTATTCTACCATCAGATGTTTCCAAGTGCAAAGTTCAAAGTTTTGATTTTTAATTCCTTCTGAATTCTCAAGCGGACTTTTTTATCAATTTGATGATGTAGGTACAAGAAAATGGATACATGTGTTACTCCTGCCAGTTCAAATGCTGATGTGGAATACAAGCCGTTCCCTGAAAGGCTTAATGCTATCCCGCCACGAATTGCTTCTGGGTCCATTCCAGGAGTTTCTGAAGATAAATATATGGAGGATAACAGACAGTGGAAGAAACATGTAAATGCTTATAAAAGAATCAATAGAATCATTGATTCTGGAAGATATCGCAACATCATGGATATGAATGCTGGTTTTGGAGGATTTGCCGCTGCTCTTGACTCTCCCAAGTTATGGGTCATGAATGTGGTCCCCACTTTGGCCGAGAACACTCTTGGTGTTATATATGAACGCGGGCTTATTGGCATCTATCATGACTGGTATGATTCTTAGCGTAAAAGCTTTTTTTTTTCTCTCAACAAAACCAATTTCATTATTCAGTCTCAAGTGTAGGTGGCAATTTCAGCCCATTCACTAAGAATGGAATGGGTCATACGGTTTGAAGTGGTCAAATTCAGTCGAACTCTGCGTTAAGTGTGAATTTTTAGCATACACCCTCCCAGATTGTCTTATTTGGAAACACCAGGCTATTCCATATTATTTTAGTATTTTACTACTGCAGTTATTAATGTTTTTATACTCGTAAAAACACGCGAGTTATTTGTTTATTTTATTTTATCAAAAAAAGACAATTACATATTAACATATCTTCACATATTTTTTTCCCTAACCCACAACCCCGATGAGTCACCTCAAATACCACTAGGACCAAGTCCCTTTGGTGCTACTAATCTATATAAAATTAAAGAGATGAGTCATGGACAAAAGTGTTCTCGGCAAGTCGGCAACCTAACACGATCCATATCAACCTACCATAATACCATGTTTTGACAACCCCCCCCCCCCCCCCCCCAAACCCGTCTCTTTTTATAATTTGCCACTTCATCAAAGGTGTTAGTTTTTTTTACTCATTTTATTTCATTTAATTTTGCAGGTGTGAGGCTTTCTCAACATACCCAAGAACGTACGATCTCATTCATGCGAATGGTCTATTTACCTTATACAAGGACAAGTAAGTAGAACATGATTTACTGATATTGATTTATGTTTCTAATACAACTATACAAGTTCCCACAAGAGCTATTGATATTACTTCAAGCATTATGCTTCCAAGCGATTAGAAATAAACCATCATACATGCAAAAGTGACACCAACAATAAAGACTACATTGCAAGACTGGTTAACTTTCCCAACACAACAGTCCTTTTTGCATCTACATGCCTCTAATTTGTCAGGAGTTCATATGTATTTTAACTACCTGTAGTGTGCATTATAATTTTTTCAAAAGATTATTGATTTGAAACGTAAAACAAGGAACAATGGTTAAAAATATTTAATCATGCTTTTGTTTTTAGTGCTGTTTAGTTGAGTTTCGAAGGCGACCCTTTGACATAGAACAGGTTATAATGTTTGGTAAGACAGATTTTACTTCCATCAGTTTTGGATAATCAGTTTATACCAGCTGCAACCAAGCTGATTATGAAAGGGTAAAATAAAATTAGCTACAGTAGTAACTCTTTGTTTTCTAATCTAATATGTGAGACTTTCACTTCCATCTCACAAGGAGCATCTCTTTTCTTTATTAAGGTGTCTCTTTTCCTCAATTTGTGTATCAATTTTTTATCAATATACTGAACACTCAAACAACTGATTATCTGGTTGGTACAACTTCAAACAGTAAAAGCACATCCAGAAACTGTCCCTCATGAACTGTGTTTTAATTATTTATCTGGTTTTAATCATTAAAGCCTCTTCCATATATAATTTGAATTAAATGAAACTCATGCAGATGTGACTTTGAAGACATTCTTTTAGAGATGGACCGAATACTACGTCCAGAAGGTGCTGTTATACTCCGTGACGATGTAGACGTCCTCATGAAGGTAAAAACCATCATAGGGGGAATGCGATGGGATACAAAACTAATGGATCATGAAGATGGCCCCTTAGTCCCAGAAAAAATTCTAGTTGCTGTCAAGCAATATTGGGTGGTTGGTTCTAACTCCACATCAACACGCTAATCACCAGAAACTGGAACCTAAAACGGTAATTTCAAGAAATCTTTGTATGCCCATTTACTAGTATTTAAATCATAGTCTTTAGCTGAGTTATCATTAGTTAAGCTTTAATGATATTCCGTTTGTTGTACCTCAAAACAAACAAAAGCCTTTTTAAAGTTAATGGTAAGAAATGTTTAGTTGCAATTTATGTGCAGTGAGTTCTTTGCATAATTGGTTGTTTTAATCTTCTCTGGATCGTTCCAATTATATCAAATTTTTAAGGTCTAGAGTCCGGGGTTCATGCCAGATTCACACTAAATTTTTTGAACGTAACAAATCGGACAGCTGGCATGTTCTTGTCCTTACTTTGATGCCCTCAATAATCTCTATTAACAGTAGTGTGTCTGCAATTATTCTCGACCTTTTTCCAGAGCTAGTGCAATCTTATCCCTGAGTAAATAATGTATTTTCGACTTCTACATAACGCATTAGAAGTTGCGTGGTCACTTAATTCTTGTAAAAAGGCCCCCTTGTAAGTTTTCTTTGTCGGCAGCCTCATGTGTGTGTGCTGCACTCGACAGACAACAATCCGTGGGTTACCCAAATGGGGAAAATGACTTTAGCAATGAGCATTGGATCCTTGTATCCAAGGGGGGCATAACTTCTGGCCATAAACATTTGGGAAGTCCAAAAAAAACCACGTCATTGGTGTCATTCAAATGGTGGGGTTTGTAAGTTGTATCCATCCACCAATATATTGTGAATGCATGTCCCCTATGTACATTTATGATCATTTTGCGCTGTCAAAAGGAGTGCCCACCATGGATTACAAGTCAAGAGCTTTGTTTTGGCATGTAATGTGATTGTTCTAGTGGCCTGTATCTGCTTACATAACGAACAAATGGGTGGCGAGTTGTATCGATGTTATAAAGATTGACAGAGGATCAACATGAATAGATCTGATGAGACGTGATTAGAACATCGAAACAATTATCCAAAGGTGACGGTTTAGATGCATTTATGAATGAATTGATTCCAGATAAAATTGAAATAAATAGCTAAAACACCAACAATAGTCAATTCCGTCAAATAATTAGCTAAAACAAAACGAGTCAAATGTGTTAAAAGTCACTCAAAAGTGCATTTTAAACGTAATTTTTTGTGTTATGTATACAAAAACTAGACTACTTAACATAATTCTTGTCGGTACGCATTACACACTATTTTCTGTTCTTTCTAGAATTTAGTCAAAAATTTTGGCTTAACCTGACCCGTCTCAATCTATATTAGACGTTTACATGTGATAGAGTCAACATGTGATTCACCCATGTTACCCTAGGTCTATTTGTTAAAATTGATTATATATACACCAAATGGGTTTATTTGAAACATATGAAACCCCTAAAAAGCTTAATAGGAGATAAAGTTGCATTAAGCAAGAGTATTGAATTTTGCGTGTGATAATATTAAGCAGGACCATCCATATTAAACAGGATGGCAAACAGCCCGACGTGGTCCCTTTTAAATTGAAACCAACGGAGTATTAATTAAAGTCGATATACAAGGAGTTCAATTGTGTATGTTTTATGTTCTACAGGAAATTAAATTTACTACCTTAGTGTATGTTTTATGTTCTACAGGAAATTAAATTTACTACCTTAGTTAAGAAAACAAATTGGTTTAAAGTAACAAAAGCTATGGGATACTTTATTGGTTTAAAGATGGTGAATATGAACTTACCTTAGTTAAGAAAACAAGGATCCATCATTGCTTCACTATAAGTAGATGATAATAGTAAAACATGTGATTTGTTTTTTCTTTCATTTATACTTTGATCACTCTTTGTGACATTTACTTCATGTAAATGAACCATGTTACAATCCTCACTATTTCATCGTAGTAGGTAATTTGGTACATCATATGAGACAACCGCAAGGATTTAATATGCAAAATTAAGGAGGACAATAAATTCAAGGATCTGAAAAGATAACAAAATCCATAAATGACAAATTAACTTGATCAATTAATTAGGTATGAACATATGCATGTGGACCTTACTCGTATTTTTCTCATAATAATAGATCTTTGCTACTATACAAAATGGATGTCATTTGTCCAAGTTGCTCATCTCATTCCCCCTTCTTCTTGTTCAAATCCCATAACTTTCTTCATCAATCTCATTCAATATCAACTTTTTTGTAATTCAATAATTAAGTTTCTTCAACCCCCCATCAAGTGTTTATTTTTTGTTTTTAATGTTTTTTTCTACAAATTTCCATGGAAAAATATTCATCATATGAAACCAATCTTACACTCCAAAAACAAAACAATCTTCGTGATGTCTCATTTTCATGTTACTTGAACAAAGCCGAAGAAAACATGATTCGAAACCTCACAAATCAAGCTTCGGATACCCCCAATAATCACCATTACTCCATTCGTAAGAAATCCGAAGAAATTGATGTATTTGGTGCAGAAAAGTACTTCAAAGGTGAAATGGAAGACGTCGATCATAAGACAAATCAAGGATTTATTAATATTAGTGATACCATAAGTAATTTGGATCATTCGGACACACAAACTGAAGAATTTCATCGTAGCTTTTCAGGAAAACAACGAAATGATCAAGTTAGTATACACACACCAAGTGTTCGGTCAAGTATAAGTTGGAATAGTCGTAACGGGTTGTTGCCTTGTACGAAACAAGCTCCAACGAAAACCGAAAAAGGAAGCAAAACCAAGAAATTCCTTTCTCGATTTGGTTGCAATTGTATAGACAAAAAATCAACTCAAATCAGTGAAAAACGTTACATACAGGTTAAAGAAACAGCTAAAACCAACCCCTTGTCAAGTAACTTCATACCAAAAAGCACAAAAAATGATTACTTTACTTTTCCTGTACTGAATTCCAGCGATCTGAATTCAAATACAAATTCAAACCGCTCGAATTCAAATACAAGAATTTTGGCGGGTAAAGTACAAGGTAATAACAACAACAAAAACGAGCAGTTGAGCCTAGGAAGGAAACTAAGTTTATTAAACGATTGGGATGTCGATATCCCAACCGAAGACGAAATGTACATTCCGTCAAGTGGAATGTACAACAACAGCAACGATATCGATAGCGATTCGAGCTCCGACCTATTTGAAATCGAGAGCTTTTCGACTAATGGAAACACCTCGTTCTTACCTCACCGGGCATCTAACTGTTACGCACCCAGTGAGGTCAGCATTGATTGGAGCGTGGTGACGGCGAGCGCCGCCGATTTCGACGACGGTGGGTGGAGGAACTCCGGCGGGAAAGTGCTGGCGCCGGAGAATAAAAGTGATGAAAAGAAACGGGTTGGGATTCTTTCTGGATGTGTGAATGAAAAGGCAGTGAGTGTAGCCGGGAATGATGGTGGCGTAAGGCGGCGCCGTTTATCGGAATCTATGGCGGTTGGGGGTTTGTTTAGAGGAGTAAAAGGTTTGACCCGATTTGACCCGGTAACAGGAAATTATGGGTCGGATGTTTGCCCGGTGCCTGAGAGTAAAGGGAGGCATGCTTCACAGTTGTTGTATGTTTAGTAGTGATGTAAATACAGAGATTTATAATTATGTTATAATTGTTATGAAATAAACTTATGTTACAAATTTTAATGTAAAATTTTATAGTAGTAGATATTACAGATTTAAGTAATGATTAATTAATTATAAACAAATGAATTTCTATTTTATATCTTCATTTTTAATATTGTCATACGTATTCTTAAGTATATTTAAGCATATGAGTTTTAGTTAAGAGTGAGTATGGTCCAAATTGGATCGGTTTTGACTAAAACTGAAAAAGTTCGGTTTTTGAAAACTAAAACTATTGTGTTTCATCTTTAAATAGTTCGGATTTTTGGTCTAGCGCTATCAAGTTTGGTTTTCAGATTTTAACCACTTGTGGGTTTGGACAAAGTTTAAAGTTTAGGGAAGTGATATATTCACAACCCAAATTTGTCATCTACAACAATTGTCTGCTTCAGACAGTTGTACACTGTGCAGTAAATACGTGTAATTGTTGTAAATGACAAATTTTTGTTGTGAATATATCACTTCCCATAAATATATATTTGATTCCATTTTAATTAATGTCTAAAATGTTAATTTACAATACTTTAGATACTAAATATATATATAAAACAAAGTTTGTAACCTTATCAATAATTTATTTAGATATTTTTAATAAAAATGAAAGAGGATAAAGCCATAAACGCATATAATTTATGATCTCATTATGCATATATAATTTTTTGTTATAACGCTAGTTATAATTTGTAAAAAAGTTGTTTATATATTTGAATTCGGTACAAGTTAGGGGCATTTTTTTCTTGGCTCGGCCGGGGTGTTTGAATTCTCAGGGCCGCCACTGGCTCGAAGTCACCCGGAAGTCGCTTAACACATTGCCTCAGGCCCCCAGCCCCACTAGGCGACCTTCTACGTCCTAACTTTGTTTAGCAATTCCTCTTCCAACTCGTCCTAAAATGGGCGTTATGGCAAACAACAAGAAAACTAAAGAGGAAATTTCTCGAATAGTCACAGCCCGACTTGTGTTTGATTTCCTTCACATATTCAATGATTTTTATGCCACACACCCACTTCTAGGCTGACACATGGCGGAAACCCCTTACATGCCTCACTCCATCATTTTGGTGATGTGACGTCATACATCGCAAGTCCCCCTTCCTTTGAATTACTATTACAATGGCGTCTTTTCAAACTTTCTCACTCATGCTTATAGATTTAAATGCAAACTTTACCAAATGAGATCATCTTCATTACAACTTGTATTCAGGGTAACATTAATGAAATATGACCGGTACCAACGAAAGGCCTTCAAAAATCAAACATCCAAACTTATAGTTTCAACAATTTAATCTTGATGTATCCTTTATTCATTAGAAAGATAATTTTTAGAGTTAATTGCAAGAAACGTCCCTGTGGTTTGGTCATTTTCATGGTTTACGTCCCTTCATATGAATTTTAGTGAAATAGGTCCAAACTTCATACTTTTGTTGTAGATTACATCCTTTAATCTAACACCGTCTATTTATTTTCGTTAAAACGTATCACGTGCCCCTCAGCACTTTGGTCATTTAACCTCACACCTGCTTCCACTCTTCTCTTTCATATTTTTAACCTCCAAAACCCTAAATCTATATCTATATCCTTCTATATCTATATCAACGAAATCATAAGCACAAATCTATATAGATTTCGTGTGCATATATATATCAATATCCAAATCCAAGTGTTATGGCCATTTGAATCAAAATCTAGATATTGATACATACACATGAGATCTGATTCACTCATCAATATATACATATACACATTCTTATATCCGTATATCCAAAAACAATTCAAAAAATAAAAAAAAATCTTCCACCAGTTAAGAAAAAAAAAACGATTCACTCACCAATATATACATAAAAAAAGATTCAATTTGTTTTGTTTTTGTTGGGGGGCGAGGAAAATAACGAGTATCACACCCTCACAGAACTCCGGGCACCAACCCACACCACCCAGATCTGGTCACTACTTTTGCGGCTATCACTATACCATAGAGTTTATGTTATATATATATATATGAATGAATGGGAATTGATGTGAAAAGGCTAAGATGCAAGGTTGTTAGGTGTTCATTCAAAATTGAGAGGATTGCAGAAGGGAAAGGAGAATGGATTTTGTACCTAATGAATCTGATAGCAAAATTGATAAGATTGAAGTGGTAAAGAGACTATTGAGTTGTCGGTTAGTCCTTGTGTTTTTATGTTTTAGGATTTTGTTGAATGGTGCTATGATTACTATGTTGTTTTTATGTCGGATCCTTTATAGGATTTTGTTTTTATGTGTATAAATAAGAGTGGTCCCTTATTTTCTTTATTGTTTTTTCTGTATACATTGCAAATCTTTTGTTTGTTTTCTAACCAGTCAAACACTTATATTTGTTTATTAATTTCTTTTGCAATGGTGCAAGCTGATACACTCATTAATTTCTTAACTTTTTTTACTCTTATAAAAGAAAATTCCAGATTAAATAAAAAATTGAAAATTATAAATCTTTTACAGATTTAAAAATTACCATCATCTTCTTTTCTTTTCAAACCCCCACCCAATACTTAGTTTGAAAAATATAGATATATAGATATAGATATATAGATATAGATATGTAGATACAAATATACATATACATATAGATATAGATGTATAGATATATGAATTGTGTTGTGTTAAACATATATAAAGAAAAAAGGGTTATTATTTTTATGAAATAAACGTTAAAAGAAAGAAACCCAAATCATATGAAATTTGAGAGATTATCTTAGAAGAAAGAGATTTGGTTTATTTATTTCTGGATATATAGATGGCTATAGATATAATGTGGTGTATGTATAGGTAAGACTGAAATAAGGAAAGAAAGTGTTGTTTGAAGTAGGCAGGAAAGAAAGTTAATAATAGTAAGAGTTAATGACATAAATCGTCCCTGTGGTTTACCTAAATAGTCACCTTTCGTTCTTTAAAATCAAAAACCTCAAGGACAGTCCTTTATAGAAGGATAAGGTTCACGTTTGGTCCTTTGACTATTTGACCGTCAACTTCTCTCCGTTAAACCCCTCACGTGCCTCCCACGTGAGGGGTATTCTAGTCATTTCCACTCTAAATGACGATACGTGACTATTTAGGTAAACCACAGGGACCATTTATGTCATTAACTCTTTACAAAAACCTGTTTTTTTTTCATCTTTTTGTTTCACTTACTTAAAGCCTAGATATTCTAAAATTAAATACATTTATACACATACATAAACACAATAATACATATATCTCTATTTGAAGATCAATCTATCCAATTTCATTCATCCATTCAAATGAAATGGTTGTCATTAATCAAAGGCAGAGAACACAACAAAAAAAATGAATGAAGATGGGGATACCACCACTTTCCTGCCAACCACCGCTGGGGTTTTTCAGGCTATCAGACCGTCGAATCTTTCAGGCCATCTGCTATATATATCTAAATGGTGACGACGGAGATGGGGAGGCCGTCGTTATGGTGATCGGATTTTTTAGATATAGGTATAGATCTGGATATAAATATCGATCGGAGGTGGGGTGCGGTGGTTGGATTAGATATATATGGATCCAGATATAAATGGTGACAACAGATTTTATAGATTTAGATACAGGCCGGCGGTGTGGTGCCCGACGGATATGCGAGCACAACAACATGTGGGTCTCCGTTTGCGGCTGCCAGATGTGGTGTGGAGGGTCGAGTGGGGGGTGACGTTGGTGGTGGTGATGAATGGGTCTGACGGAGTTGGTGATGAGCAGGGCTGACGGCAGCGGTGAATTGTGAGGTGCCGACGGTTTTTGATGGTGTGGTGATTAGCGGTGGCGGTAGTGTGGGTCTTATATGGCAGGTGGTTTTCTGATGGAGGTGTGGGGTAGGTGTTGTTGATGTTGATGTCCAGCGTGTGGTTTTCCGGTGAGGTAGTCGGAAACTCCAAAAACAGTTTCAGAAAAAGGTACAAACTGTAACTTAGAGAGAGAGAGAATGATAGAGAGAGATGGTGACAGAATGAGATATATGAAAAATTTAGAGATATATGTATAGATTTATACTTAGAAAGAGATAGATGCAGATGTATAGATATATCCATGTATATGTATAAGAAGATGTGTTATAAAATTTTAAAGGGATCTTGGAAAAGAAAAGGATGATTTTTTTTTGTTATTATTAAAAGAATTAATTACACCTTTTGGCTTTTGTAAAGAGTTAATGACATAAATGGTCCCTGTGGTTTACCTAAATAGTCACGTATCGTCCTTTAGAGTGGAAATGACTATAATACCCCTCACGTGGGAGGCACGTGAGGGGTTTAACGGAGAGAAGTTGACGGTCAAATAGTCAAAGGACCAAACGTGAACCTTATCCTCCTATAAAGGACTGTCTTTGAGGTTTTTGATTTTAAAGGACGAAAGGTGACTATTTAGGTAAACCACAGGGACGATTTATGTCATTAACTCTAATTTTTATCAAAAAAATAATCCATACATCCCTAAAAAATGCGTAATACTTACGCATTTTTTGTCCACCATTGAACGGAAATATGCACCTATTGGTTGAGACCATGATCCATTAAGTTACTGAACACTGAATTACTATGTCGGAGGATACATCATTTTTCACACCATAAGAAATCGTGGAAAAAAATATTGGGCCTTATTAGTTACAGGCATAAATATTAGCTACATAAATTTCAATTGCAAGGATTAATGATACCATGTTCTCACTAATCATATACTTTTGGACAAATTCTATCACATGAACTAAAAGTCTGATTCCCCAAACATATAAAAGGTAATATAATCGGGATTAGGTATTGATAGAGGATTGGGGAACAAGGTCCATGATAATCATTGGAGAATTAACTAGTAAACGGACAACAAGCTGCGCCGCCACTCCTTTTTGTATAGCAAAACTAAGGCGTTTAAAAACTACATTCAAAGATAGTGGCGTCATAACATTACTATGCATGACCTGCTGCACCCTTCCAAGTAGTTCAACGGCCTCAGGTGCAAGAAACCCAAAAGTATCAAATGCAAAGGGTATAAATACGTGTTGCTTGTCAAGACACGCCTTGTCGTGTTTGGCCACTTTGCATGAAGCAGCTTTCAAAGCAGCTTGACCGGCGGTAAAGCTGCACCCTAAGCCCACAAGAGGAGAGATTCCTGTTAAATCCACACATGCATGTTTTCCTCCGGTCCAACCAAAGACCAAAATGTCAGCGGGTCTTAGAGTAGATCTTCCGTCCAACGGGTCAGTCAAGAAATTCATTGGCGCTTCTTTCTTAGCAGAAATCCCAACCCGCCCAAAAATGTCAAAGAGAACATCCCTAACCAAATCATGTCTGTATTTGAACCCCGGGAGCTCTCTACAGTGAAGCGCATGCTCCCCAAAGTATTCCAAACACGCTTTCCGACAAATAGGGTATGTCTCATCAATAGAAAATAAGGGATCATGAGACGGTATTTGAGTATAGCGCGATAATCTACCGGTGACATATGTTGTCCTAACCCATCTATAGGGATAACAAGGAGATAATCTTGAGCATGTGGTGCTTGTAGACACTTAAAAATGGCTTTTTGTCTGATTGTCATGTCAAAGTGTACCTCCATATCTTGGACAACTTTACTAAAAAGGGCACTCGCCAATACATGTTGGGATTTTAGGGGGACGGTGTCCTTGTTAGTGAAACCGTCAACATCAAAGCTGGGAATCGTATCACGAAGACCAGCCAAGGCACAACCACTGTCTCGTAAGATGTGATCCTGTAGGCTGTAGTACCCAAGATTGGGCCCTCGATGCCACAAATGCATAAGATGAAACCTCAACTGCCGAATACAATCCTAAACCCCTAGACCTAATAGGTAAGGAAGCCAGTCTCCATTGGAGATCCCCAAAAAAAGGACCTCCACAAACCACAATGTCTGCAATAGCGTCACACAGTCCTATGTCAAATAAACATGTTGCCTCCTCCACGTGAACAGGTTGGCAGGTCCTCAAGCCAAAAAAGAGTTTGGCAATACCCATACATGATCGTAGTAAGAGAAGCTCACTATGTGGGTCACGAAGCTATGGGAGGAGGCGCATCAAATCAACAGCATTAGCAGCTCTCTTCTTTGCTAGCCCACTAATAAAACTCGCGTCTCTACTAACAGCACCTCCCAGAAGTTTCACCCGCAATGACGGCCTCCCAATGGCATCGGGGAATAAGCCCTTCCGAGACTTCCTACCATCACAAGAGGGCCAAAATAGCTCAGTTTTCTTAATATTCAATTCAAGCTCCAAAGATGGGCCTGTTGTTCTAATGATATCCAACACTTTAGCAACCTCCTCAGAATCTCCAATACCAGTCCCATCATCAAGATACCAAGCATGAAGAAGAAGTTTGCACTTGTCTCTAATCTGATGCACTAAAGGGTGCAAAACAAGGGCGAAAAGAAGTGGTCCTAGAGGGTCTCCCTGTTGAAGACCAAATATGCTCATCTCCAATATACAACCTTGCTGGCAACCCGTATAAAAATCCGACCCAAAAGGAAATGGAAGGACACCTCAACCTGACCTCATGAAATAAAGCTGATCTATCAACGAAATTAAAGGCATCAGTAAAATCCACCGCGAGCATAGCAAGAGAACCATTAGTGTGACGTTCACTCAGTACCTTGTTAACACTATGTAATATGGCCTCTGCCCCACCCGACACACCGACCCCAAACTGAAAGTCATTAAGTTACTTGGTCACTTCTTTACTAACACCCTTCATAGCAACCTTGGAAACCAAACGCCTCCATATGGTACCAACTGCAATAGGCCGTATCCCTTTGTCGGGTTTCAAAAGAGGAGTCAAAGGCGCAGACGCAACAAACTCTGCCAAGCTTGACAGACATCTCCCCCCTAACCATAAGTTAACCACATTAGTGATAGCATGTAAAAGATCATTGGCAACAACAGACCCTTCTCCACATAAGGCATCCAAAATGTGTTGCGCCCGTAACCCGTCCCTTCCACATGAAGTCCCCTTCGGAAAAAATTTAATGCACCCAAGTACACTATCAACCGTTACAACCAACGGAGGCTCAGAATATAAAATGTTAGACAAGTGTGGCGACGGCATGCTTGGATGTTTAGCCTTTAATGCCTTCATGGTATCGCCATTGTGAGGGGCAACACCAGATGAGCATAACACTTTTACCGCAGCAGTAAAGTGACCATCTGCCACCTTTCGAAGACATTGTCTAACATTGGTGCTGGCAACAGTTATTTCCTTAATAATATCAGTGCATTTAGGACCCAAAGTCCCCAAATCAGAACCTTGTAAAATCTTATCAACTAGCGTGACAATACCATCTTCATTCCCCCACATGGCTAAAGAACTCATAATAAAACGATGCTGCAAAGTCTTTCTATTCCCAGACCTACTTTCTTGCCTACATTTAGGTCTAAACACGTGCAAAGTGCAACGGGGAAGAATTAACAACCTTACCCAAGCTTCAACAGAATCAGGTTGGGTAGCCACCTTGTAGAGGGTTGTTTTCAGCAATTGTGAGAATGCCAAACGACAACTATGTGGGATGCTTTTGACGGTCATGATGGGTGCTTTAAAGACACGATCAAGAAGAGCCACATCAAAAACACACGAATCATGAACTTTGGCCTCAGCCACTGAGATAGAAGGCTTCGTGATACCAATAATGTGCCCACCTATGTTATCATCGATAAAACGAACAAGGCCATCAGGGTGGTGACAGGCGCGACTCAACGCATGTATAGTCATACACTTCCCGCACAACCATTGACCAAAGACCTTCATAGTTTCCTCCACAGCTATAAACAACCCTAGGTCCATAGAAATTGCCTCCCGCAACACCCGTTTA
Source organism: Erigeron breviscapus (assembly GCA_034093135.1). Lineage (NCBI taxonomy): Eukaryota > Viridiplantae > Streptophyta > Magnoliopsida > Asterales > Asteraceae > Erigeron > Erigeron breviscapus. Next base: position 43,630,623 of record CM067167.1, on the reverse strand, counting down.
CGTTCATCACTTGGAAGGTGCAACCTTTTGATATGAGAAATTAACCGACATATCCCTTTTCTCTCCACTTCACCATCCGGGCAACAATGAAACATGCGAAATGGGCACGACTAAGTGTCGACCGAAGATGAAGAAGAGGAAGCCATAGAACTCTCAAAAATAGACACGTCTCAAGTTAAAACGCGAAATTTTTAGCAACAAAGCGCTAGAAATAAAGATGACATTTCAACAAACAGTTGGCGTGCACCCATCATTTTAACAAAGGTTAATAGTTTGTGTGACATGAGAGTTGTGGATACTGGATACAAAGTGAAAGAGTGGGGGTTGTGGGTGGACTTTTAAGTGCCATTGATATTTCAATTTATATATTATAATATATATATATATATATATATATATATAGTGAAGGGATCAAGTGAGAACCAACATATATGGTGAGAACCGTGAGAACCACTAAAAAACCATCTCTAAGGGCTTTGCCCTTAGAGTTAAGGGCTACGCCCGTACCGTATACAACCGTCACCATCTCTTGGATCGCCGCCCATCAAATCCATACGATTCCCATATGCGTCCCTTGACGGTCAGTTTAGAACGGATAAGGGCCTCTGGCCCGTACCGTATACATACGTTTTCTTAACGCGTAACCCATATGATTTTTTACAAAAAAAATTTTATTTTTTTATTTTTTTTTTGGAATGGGTTTTTGTTAAAAGAAAATAAAAAACAAAAAAAAGTTTCAAAAAATGAAAAATAAAAATTAAAAAATAAAAAACCACACAAAAAAGAAGAAAAGGGAGGAAAACTAGTGGTTCTCACGGTTCTCTCCATATTTGTGGTTCTCACGTTAACCCTACCCTATATATATATATATATATATATATATATATATCTATTTCTAGGAAAATTTTATATATATATTGGTTGAGGCTTTTTATCAAACACTTGGTGGGCAAGTTCAAAGAATAAAATTTGAAGCAAGTAGGAATGAGATTTTGTGGATTGAAGTGGGTTTTGGTTATTTGGAAAAGGGTATTGTGAAATTAGTGAAATGATTTTGGTTACATTTAAACTAAAGGAAGAGAAAATTAGAAAGGAAGAAAACGAGTTGGAAAAGAAAGAGTTATATAGCCCGTTTACCTTCTATTTCTATGTAAATACTTGTCGTGTAAATCATCAAATATACTCGTATTTCTAGGTTTTGATTAACTAGTCTTTATATATGACCGCGGAGATGAAATAATGATGCAAAATAATTTTATGAAATGCAAATAGCAGATAAATTAAGATGCTAATAGAATTTGTCACGAGACTAGGCGACTAGCTAGTTCATTATAATACAATTCAATTAATTTATTAGTTTTATTTTTGTAAGATGCTAATAGAATTGGTGTGTTGGACAATCTCTAATCCTTTTCTTTTGTTTTTTCTTGTTTTGTGTTTTTGTCATTTAAATAGGCCCTATGTAGTCCGACCGTAAAAAGGGTAACCGGACCAGACTATCCGCGGCGATGTCGCCGCGGAAAGTCTCGTACATTTTTCCGTACAATGTTGACTATTACATCAGCTTTTGTCCATTTGTCTTATTCGACTTTCCGCGGCGATATCGCCGCGGAAAGTCGAATAAGACAAATGGACAAAAGTAGCTGTGACAGGCGACAGCTACTCTAGTATTTATTTGTCTTTTTCGACTTTCCGCGGCGATATCGCCGCGGAAAGTCGAAAAAGACAAATAAATACTATTGGTCAACAGGCGTTTTGGTTTGCTCATTCAGCTATAATTAACCGAAAATTGGTTCATAATTTTTATCGCTCTCGTTTTGGTACACTGCAAAGCTCTCGTTTTGGTACACTGCAAAGCTCTCGTTTTGGTACACTGCATAGGTATGTATCTCTGCTTTCATTTGAACTACCAACTACCAATATTAATTTTCATTCCGAACATATTGAACTACATTACCATACATTCATTTTTATATATAGTATATTATAACTTTAGATATTTATATGCATATGTATTATGTTTAATCATATTATTGATATAAATGTGTTTTCAGATGGATTCTTTTGAGAATTTGTGGGGAGATCAAAATTTTGAGTTTAATTTAGAAGAGCCTGATGAAGAATTTGAGACCCCGGAGGTGGCCCCCCAGTTTGACTATGACGCTAACGATTTTTACACCGAGGAGGTATTATTAAATGATGACATAAACGTTTATTTAAAAGTTTTGTCACGATAATGAGTTTTGGTTGTTTCGGGAACACTTTACTATTTCAGGTTTTTCATTCACACGAAGAACTGTTCAACTGGGCCCAAAGAACAGCAAATGCGCTTGGTTATGTCTTAATCAAACGACGAACAAATTCCAACTCAGATGGTGTTGTCAATAAAATGACGTTATTGTGTAATCTTCATGGGGGAAAAGATAGAAGGGTACTTGGGCTCGTTACAAGGTCAGTAAAAATTGACTGCCCATTTAGATTGGATGGCCGCTTGAAAAGCGATGGTGGTTGGACGGTCAACATTATAGACCCGAGACATAATCACTATTCAGCTAACAATCTGGAGGGTTACGCGTACGCAAGAAGGATGAGTGAAGCTGAAAAATCATTTGTGGAAGCTGAATATCATCGCGGTACAGATCCCCGTCATATTCTAAAGCGGCTGAAAGATGAATTTCCAGGAAACTTGAGCCGCAAGGAGGACATTCACAATTTTCTAAAAACGTTACGGAAGAGGGCGGCCGAAAAACATGGGGAAACTCCAATGCAGGTTACATATATAAAATATACATTTGTTAATATTTATTTACTTTGATATGGTATTTGAAACGAACCACATACGGCATTTTGTTCAACCGTCGCAGGTTATGTTCAGTTTGCTACAAGAGCAAAAATACTTGTATTATTACACCACAAATAGTGCAACTGGTCGGTTGCAAAATCTGTTTTTTATACATCCGACTTCCTTTGAGTTGTGGCGTGCATTTCCTTGGGTTATCCAAATAGACGCCACGTACAAAACCAACTTGTACAACATGCCATTGGTCGAGATTGTCGGGGTGACTTCAACAAACAGGACTTTCAGCATATCGTACGCATTTATCACAAGTGAACAGGAACATAATTATAGATGGGTGTTGGAGTGTTTGAAGTCGACCCTAGGTGAAGGGTTTGATGTACGTGTCGTACTCACGGACAGGGATCTGGCCCTCATGAAAGCATGCAAAACTGTTATGCCGGAAGCATACCATTTACTTTGTAGAACCCACATATGGAGAACATCGACAAACATTGCATGCCAGCATTCATCGCGCAAGGCAAATGGGGGCCTTTTTACGGATGGTGGAAAAAACTTTATGAATCGCGGACGCTAGAAGAGTACACCGAAAATGAAAAAGATTTAAAAGAGAAGATGGGAAAAGATTTAGACAGTATGTTTAGTGCACATGATTTTTTATTTTTATTTTTTACTTTTTTGGTAAATCACATATATCCACCCGTTTTAACCCAATAGTCAATTTACAGAGATGTACAAGTACTTGCAGAAGGAGTGGCTTTCACCGTACAAGGAAAAGTTTGTGTCCTTTTGGGTCGATCAACATCTCAACTACCGTAACTACACTACCAACAGAGTTGAGGCTGAGCATTCACTCCTGAAGTCCGAGTTGAAGGGCCGATGTACATTTTACAGAATAATTCAATGTGTTAATTCTATCCTCGTCGGTCAACACACAGAAATAAAGGGACAACTGGAAGCGAGCAGGATTTATAGACACGGTAAACACAACTATCCATGTTTGAAGGACCTACTTTGTGTTGTATCTGTGACAGCTCTGGATATTATGATTGAAGAAATTGATCGATTCAAAAATAAGATGGGTAAAGACTGGAGAAAGTGCGGGTGTAAGGTTCGGGCTAGTTGTGGGCTGCCATGTGCTTGCCAAATAGCTTCATACATGCATCACAGTAAGTATATTTAATTAGTCCATATTTGAAATTTTTTTTATAAATGCAAAAAAATTATAATGGCTTTTAAATAATGTAGGCAAACGTGTTGAGGTGGAGAACATAGATTGCTTTTGGAGAAAGCTAGACTTAACACCGTCGACGTGCCTGCCGGACAATGATAATCGAAAAGGCTCAGATGATGACGAATGTATCAATGATTTAGTAGAGGATGTTAGGGTAAAGATAAAGCAGCAACCGAAGGCCCAGAGGAAAAACTGGATATCAAAGATAAAAGACATCGTCTATCCAGGGAGAACCAAAATTCAAGACCCTTCCGTTATTAAAAATAAACGTGGAAGACCAATCGGAGCAAAGAAAAAAATACCTCAAGTACGTCCAATCATAATTGATGTATAGTTAATCGATTTATTATATGTAAGTGCATCATGTTTTAACCTATAATTCGAAGTCTAATTAATTGATCTATTATTTGTTGCAGGTGCCCGACATTAACATACCAACGGCAAATACAGCACCTTCCGGTCTTCAAAAATCCAAGTCGGTTCAATTTTCCCGACCGACTTTTAAGGATACCCAGTCCATGGGTGGGTTTTCTGATCGTTTTTCGCATGCGTCATTATTTGGAGAGGGCCAGTACGGGAGACAGAGTGAATACATGAGCACACGCTCACGTTTTTTCGACGAACCAGAAAGCCAACCACAATGGCCTGACAGTGGGAGACATAGTGAATATGTAGGCACAAGTTCAATTTTCGCAGACACTGCTAGTTTATTCGAAGAACCTCAAAGCCAACCACAATGGCCTGACAGTGGGAGACAGAGTGAATATGTGGACACCGAAGCACGTATCCCAGCCACTATAAATTTCTTTGACGAACCTTATAACCAACCACAGGGTCAGTATGGGAGACATAGTGAGTATGTGGTAAGCGATTCACGATTCCCAGATACACAAAGTTTTTTCGGAGAACCGAATAACCAAACGCAAGGAGAAACGTCCAGCTTTGTTGATCAACTATTTGGGGGATCACATACACAGAACTTCTCTGAACCGGTTACACACAACTTCTTCGAGACGGAGTCAACATGGACTGACATGAGAACATACCTTCATCAACTCCCCTTTTACTTTCAACGTTACGTTGTGGATATAAAAAATGTTTCATCTGATGGTAACTGTGGATTTCGAGCACTGGCTGTTGCTTTGGGTGAATCTGAGGAAAAGTTCGAGTGGATTCGCAAACTAATGCTAGAGGAGTATGAGTCCAAACTCGGATACTATGAGGTTGCATTCGGTGGTGAAGCAACACGCATACATACTTTGCTTCAAATCTCTTATCCCCATGGTCGCCCATATGAACACTGGATGGTGATTCCATATTGCGCTATGCTTCTGTCCAATGCTTTGGGTCTTATAATTATCTGTTTAAGTGTCAAAGAAAACATCACATGTTTCCCTTTTTGGAAGGGGCCAGGCCAGCTATACCGTGACGAGCCGATTTGCATTGGCCTGGTATCGGGAAATTCACATTTTATTACGGTTTCTTTAGACAAGGACTGCCCATTGCCTTACCCCTCAGCTTGGGGATTTGATAAACCTGCATCGCGGGCATGGGCAGTTAATGCGAAATACAAAGTCCGTTTGGCTGATTACGACAGACACATTCAAGCTACTAAGGCACCTCCACAATTTCAGCAGATTGATTAGTTGATTTATATTATATAATACTTGGTTTGTTGACTTATATTGATTAGTTTGTTTTTTTTTTACTTATATTTGTTATTATGCATATATTTGATGTTTAACTTTTTTCCCTTTTTACATATTTTTTTTTCACTTGTTACATATTCTTTTTAGTTCTACTTTTGTTTTTCTAAGCAAGACAATATATATGCTAATTCAGCTCCCAATCGTATTAAATCTTAATCAGCTAGTGGCTATATGATTTCCGAAAGGTATGTAATTTATCCATTAATTATTCAGACTATATATAAATAAATACAATTAATATATGAAGATCGAAACTAAGCAGCAAATTTATCTGCGTATAATTTTATAACTATCAAGTTTATTTAATGTTAACCAGCGAGTAGCTCCTTATCTTTTGGATAACATATAGATGGAAATGTGATGTTCTGACTTAAAAGTTAAAAGTATTTGTACTGTAGTTTGTTTTGTTAAAAGCATTTAGCCCAGCTCCAATAGAAAGAACATTTGCCTTAAGCCCTTAGCCCAACACACCGAAAAGCCATGAATATATACATATCTATACTAGTGACTATATTGCGAGCCATGAATATCATAAACAACACAACAAAATATAAATTTATAACTAAACCACAAACACATGTTTAAAAATATATTGTTTATAACAACCAAATACTAATAATTATCATTGTCCTCGTCATCATCATTACCCAAATAGATATCATCATTATCCAAATTTATGGATCCTAAAGAGAACGGAGAGGTGGCAGCAAATTGCGAGCCATACGTAGTAGAGGAGGGATCACTTGGCGCGCCATGAGCATGTGCAGCAGCGGACCAATTAAATACAGCATCAGGATCAAACCAACTCGCCTGCGTAGGAGCAGAGTTGAGATCCAAAGGGGTCTGACTACCCTGGCTACCCTGAGCATGAGATGGTCCACCTTGGCTTCCCTGACCATCATAGATATGACTACCGTGTGGCTGCGTCAAATGAGTGTAGTCATACTCTGTGTCTCCCACACCCCGAACGATCCTCCCTAGCCCGCGGCGGTGGCCAGGCCGGTTTCCAAATGTAGCCGGAAAAATTTCTGGCTGGGGTGTTGGGACAGGGTCCCGTTCACGCTCCTCCTTCTTCTCCTTGAGCTTCTCCTGAATCACGTTAAAGTGTATATATATATATATATATATAAGGTTAATAAAATGAGTAAGTAATACTTAAAATATAAATTAAAAAGAGACATTTACATAATTAGCTTGAGCTGCCGGGTGTTCCCATGACCCATCCGCATGCTTGTGTCTGGTCGCATACATTTCGACCAGATCAGGGTCTTCTCCGTCATGAGTTCGCTGTAAGCACATCAAATTATTATAAGAATCTGGTTTATTTGCGAAATAAATATTTTTAAACACAAGTGATTATTTCATTCTTTGTTACCGCATATTGGTCGACATACTGAGATGCCGACTGCCGACCGTGGGTCCCTGCGAGGATTTGGAGCTTCCGGTTATCCTTGTTAGTCTTGGCCCTTTTCACACGGTCCTCCCTCTGGTAGAAGCGCAACAAATCCGACCAGTCCTCCGGCTCCATACCCTGGGGAACAGCTCCCTCCAACTCATCAACCTTCTCTAAACCCCCCTTAGCATCGAAGTGGGCTTTCTTGAATCCGCTTTTCCAGTTCCGATACATATGTTGCGCATCAGCGGTGATCGTGCGCTCAAATGCTTTCCGGATGGGATCATTGGGGTCCAAATTGATGAAGTGATCCAATCTGAACCGTTGCTGCAGTTTTTAAGTAATAGTTAGCAATATATCAAATTTTCACAAATTATGAATTTAGGAATATAATATTATAGAGATTGTACGTTTAAGGCTGGAATTAGGAACGCCTTATCTTGCGAGGGCACATCCGCCCATGAGTCATAAGTCATAGGGACCCCACTACCACGAACCAATGTCCCTATATAGCTCTTAAACATAGACCCCGTTTCCCCCACCGCGTGCCACGTCTTAAACTTTTTCGTGTCAAAATCAACTTCAAGTCGACCTTGTTCTTGATATTTTTTCTCCAGGTTTAGTGCCTGGTTCTTCCCCCTGCCTTTTTTAGGTCCTACAACACAAAATAATTATTAATTTCACATGAAGTCCATAAATAAAAATTAATATATAGAAACACAAAATTTCTTACCACCGCTCCCGGCGCAACCCCAAATTTTCCGGACCCACGATTTACGTGGTGGGTCATTATCACCATCCCCACCATGCACTGTAGCCATTTATACTGCAAATTACAAATCAAATTATACTCATAAACCTAACAAATCTATAGAAAATAAAATACAAACATATACCAAAACTATCAAAAAACAAGTAAAAACAAACAAAAAAGGGTAATGGCCAGAAATAAAAGCAAAAATAAAGGGTGATGGCCGGAAAATACATACCTTGTAGGGAAAAATGCCCGGAAAACTCGCCGGAAAAAGTGATGGCCGGAAAACTCGAAGGAAAGTCGCCGGAAAAAGTGATGGCCGGAAACTCGAAGGAAAGTCGCCGGAAAAAGTGATGGCCGGAAACCTCGCAGGAAAGTCGCCGCGGAAAGTTGGTCGGAAAGTTTGCCGGAATAAATGGAGAAAAGAGGTGTATTTTGATTTTGGAGGTGTATTTTGATGTTGGTTTGTTGGTTTGGTTCGGCAGAAAGAAAAGAAGAAAAAGAAGTGGGGGATAAGAAAGAAGAAACGAAGCCTTATAAGAAAGAAACGGACGGTCAAGTTTGAATCGCGAAATTCGAGGAGACTTTCCGCGGCGATATCGCCGCGGAAAGTATGGTCAAAGGGTCAGTGCAATTAATGCGGGTTGTTGGTGCAGGTTTTGTTTTTTTCGACTTTCCGCGGCGATATCGCCGCGGAAAGTATGGTCAAAGGGTCAGTGCAATTAATGCGGGTTGTTGGTGCAGGTTTTGTTTTTTTCGACTTTCCGCGGCGATATCGCCGCGGAAAGTGTGTGGTCCGGTTACCCTAAATTCCTTGGTCGGGGTACGCGTAGCGTAGAATTGGTGTGTTGGACAATCTCTAATCCTAGGTTTCTTTTGGAACTTGCAAGTTTTCTGAAAAACGATACACGTGCAATTAGCAGCAGGTGAAATTGTATTCTCTCCACTTTAAAGTATATATTCACTAGTTTTAAAAAGGAAAATGATAAATTCTTCTAAAGATTAACCTAAAAATCCTCCTAAAACTATAAAAAGGTGATATGTGTTATCCACTAATTCTCTTTCCTAATCTTGCCTCTGATTTTGCCACATGTCTCCATCTAATAGTTATGATGATTTTTAGGCCATTCTTTTAGGAGAATTGATCATTTCCCTTTAAAAATGTATATATTCTTCTAACTTATTAGCTTAAAAAACTACTAACAATATAACGAGTAGAGATCACAACTTAAGGGGTAAAGTTAGGATGGTCTTGACTCTTGACTTAAAATCAAAGGTTAAAATTCAAAAATGATTATTGAATCTTAACCCTTAATTTTAAAGTAAATTACACGGATGGTACCTGAGGTATACCCCAGATTACTCTTTTGGTACAAACTTTTGAATCTCAACTCGGACCATACCTAAAGTTTTCGAATCCTACTCGCACAGTACCTAAAACTGATGACCGTCTATTTGACTGTTAAGTCCATCCACTTGTGGACTATTTTTGTTAATTTCTTACCAAAAGGACCAAAAGTGTAATTATTCTCATAAAAGTAAAATTTATTAATTAACAAAATATGCATACACACATACTTTATTTATTTATTTTTAAATTGTTTCTTTCATTTAATTATTTTATTAATTTTTTTAAATACAAATCTTCTCTCAAAATAATAATAATAAATCAAAAAGTAAAAATAAATCAAAAAATAAAAATAAATCAAAAAATTTTCTTATTTTTTAAAAACCTTAAGGGCGAAATTCGTACCGTACCATTGTCGATACAAGATTTTTTTGTTTTTTTTGGAATGTGTTTCTATAAAAATAAATACAAAAAAATAAAATAAAAACAGAATATAAAAATAAAAACAAAAAACTACACATTTCCCCCCTTTTCTCTCCTTTTTGAATGGTTTTTTTAATTATTATTATTTTTACTAATATTTTTTTATAATAAAAACTCAATCCTAAAAATAGAACGATATTAAAAAATTTAAAAAAAGTTGATTTATTTTTTATATTGTGATTTATTTTGATTTCTGATTTGTTTTATTTTTTCGAGAATGAGTTGTTATCTAAATAAATAAAAATAATTGAAACAAATAACTGAAAAATTTTAAAAAAATCAAGTATATGTATATAAATATTTTGTTAATTAATAAATTTTATTATTATACAAGTTATCTTTTTTAACGGCAAAAAGGATTATTATTATACAAGTAATTACATGTTTGGTTCTCTTGGTAAGAAATTAACATAAATAGTCCTCAAGTGGATGGACTTAACAACCAAATAGACGACCGTTAGTCTTAGGTACCGTACGAGTAGGATTTGAAAACTTTAGGTATGGTCCGAGTAGAGATTCAAAAGTTTGTACCAAAAAAGTAATCTGGGGTATACTTCAGGTACCATACGTGTAATTTACTCTTAATTTTAATTTAAAGGTTTGGATATTTCTAACTTTACCCCTCAAGTTAATACTAACTTGAGAGAATCCCACCCCAAAATAATAATAAAACTTGAGAAAATTAAGGGATAAAATTAGAAAAGAGAATTAGTATAATACACATGTCACATCTGTAAAATTTTAAAAAGATTTTTAGGTTAATGTTTAAGAAAAATAATAGCTATTCATTTTAAAAATGTTATTCAACAACAAATATCATCTATACCCACCAAAAATCTCTTTTGATTGCTTAAAAATAAAAGTAAATACTCTTATCTAATTTGAGACATCCTGAAATAAAAACATAAACATTTATTTTGAGACGGAAAAATATGACAAATTTGAACCTACAATATAGAAAAGTTACGTTCTCTTTTCTATAACCACAACACGTACCCTAGAGTTGGAAGAATGATGTCGTGCGTCACGATAAATATATCTTTTGATTACTGGAATTAATGTTGTTATGAAGCATTCTCATACATAAATTGAGCTAACACTTCCGTAGAAGCATAGGACAAGTTTTGTATTGAAAATGATCTTGAAAAGTCATAACTACAATTTCAAATTGTCACTAGGAACTTTGCTGTTAGACACTTGGACCATTTTTAACCGTTCATTTTATTCGTTTACACTTTTTCTGTCACTTTAGCACCACTTTCTCACCATTTTTACCTTCTATTTTTTCCATTAATCATTCATCTTTAAATCTAATATCCCACTATACCTCACAATATATCCAATCAAATCAAAGTAAATAAGAGGAAAAAGACAAGATTATGATACACTATACCATAGGTGAACACTTTCACCTTTTTCACATCATCTACTCATTTTACCTGTATCTATTAACAATTCACTTACTTCACCTTTCATTTCACCTCCTTTTTTCACCTACCTTAACAATGGTCTTATATATCGTTGTCGTCGAACAAACCAGCGTGTCCTTTTTTAGTTTTTTTAGCATCTTGTTCCATAAAAGGCGCGACACATTCGTTTTTTATTGAACTTTTTGAAACAAATGTTTTTGATGATCATTTAGATTTGTACGTTTCACTTTTAATGAATGCTCCGTACTTTTTGAAAAACAATCGTATATATCTCAAACCACTTTGTAAGTTTGTATAACCTGGCCCGTATGCCAATGAATAGGAAGTAAAACTCAAAGCTGGTCACCGTTAGTTATCCAACGTCGTTGGCCACAACGCCGTCAATCATTATGGATCTTTAAAAAGAAATGGTGAAACCGATACTGTTCAATTACTTTGTTCAGATATTCATTTTCTTTTTTGAAAAATAAGTATATATTATTCACACAACACCTTCAGATTGACAGGTGGGATTATAACATTCTAACGATATCACAAATTCACAATAAATCAAATTTACACCACTTCTCCTAAGAAATCAAATTACCTTTATCTCTACTTTTATACCAAAACCCAAAAATTTAACTCCTTGAACGATCATATCTTTGTTGACCCTTGTGTTTGAAAACCGTTTTTCATTCCTTAATTGAACAATCATATCTTTGTTCAGATATTCATTTATGCTTTTAATAATGTAAAATGAATTGCTACTTCGTTTGTTGTCATTAACATTTCTTGTAATAAAATATGAGGATTTAAATGTTAGAGAGCCATATTGTGTCTTTTTATTAGCTATCTCTATTTTTATAGTATAATAATTAACCATTATTCTAAAAGCCATACTCTATATATATCTTTTACTTTACCACTTTACCTTTTTATAATAAAGAAACAGATGATGATCATAAAGTAGTTTTAGATGATAAATAGTGACTCTTTATATATATATAGAGAAATGTTAGGTTACTTTAAAAATTACTTTAAATATAGAAAAGTCATTGGAAATGATTTTCGATCCTGTCTATCTTTTATATTTAGGCTATTTTTAATGAAAGATAGTAAGGATATCCTTAAATTTTTTTAGATATTTTTACTATTGAAGTATATCCTTATGTAACATCTTAAATTTTTAAGTCAATGAAAATTAACCTTTATTATAGTTTTGACATTAAAATAATTTTCAAGTATTTAATTTTGAGTTATGGGATTAATTTAGTTGGAACTTTAGTAGATAGCGGGTATAATACCCTTAAGAATTTCAAGAAAACGTGGCAATGGGAGGAGCAAGCCAGCCATTTTCCTTGTGACTCAACTCTTATTTTCTTCTTCTTTTCATCACTTGCATTCATCTTATTTCCAATTGCAATCCAAGTGTGTTCTTCATCCTTTCAAAACTTAAGGAATTCTCCAATCATAATAAGAATAATAATCATCCATCATTTTAACAATTGAAAGTGAGGGTTTGGAGAGATGTAGGGGCTGAATTTTACAAGAAAGAAAGAAGAGAAAATGTGATTTCCCATCAATTTGACTAATTGTTTCTTGAAGGTATTAATTTCTTTTAACCTAGTTTGATTTTAATTGCAAGAATTAGGGTTCATGCAACCAATTATATTTGGAAAATTGGGGGTTTTCTTTATATTGAGTTAATTGCTTTAATACAAGTTAGGGTTCTTGAAATTTAATCAATTTAGGGGGTTTCTAGTTGGGTGCATGAAAGTTTTGATAAGTGTTAGTGAGAACAAAATTGGACAGATTCTGTCTCTGATTTTGCAACGTGTAAACCACCCCTGTATCAAATTATTCACTTGTTGATCACTAAAAGGAAAATGTAGGTTTATGTGTTAGCTTGAAGTGGCCACTAGAATGGGGTAAAAAGGTGGAGTACAACTCGAGTTATGAATTTTTGAAGTCAGTGTAGTCATTATGAATTTTCAGTAAGAAACGATTATGTGTTTGTTTTTGAAACGAGTAAAACACACTTATACGGGTCAAATCTTGTATTGGTCACTGAAGATAAAATGTATCTATATGTATTAACTTGAAGTGGCCATTGGAATGAGGTCAAAATATGGTGTAGAACTCAAGTTATGATCATTTGAAGTCAGTAATGTCAAAGCTGTTTTGTTAATGACAACAGCAACAGTATTGGTTTTTAAAACAACCAGAAGTCACCTTTGAAGGACAATTTATATGTTGGTCACTAAAGATAAAATGTATATATATGTGTCATCTAAATTTGGCCACTGGAATCAAGTAAAAAGAGTGGGTAGAACTTGAGTTATGCTTGTTTGAAGTCAGCCTAGTCGAATATGAAAATGATGATTTTGTTATGAAAGTGAATTTGGCCTTATGATAAAGATATAAGAGATTTATGTTTTGTGAACCAACCCAAGATTAATATGATATTGTAAAAGATGGGTTGGGTGTTAAATATGCTAATGATTTTGGCTAGGTGGCCTAGTATGTGATTGATGATCTTATATGTACTTGTGATTATTGCTAGGTTGAAAGCTTGTATATTGTGTTCATGCGGTCTTCTTAATTGTTGATTTGTGGTCGCGGAGGAGGTGAGTTTTCTTGCATACTTTTATATATGTCTTGGGTCAATTACCATATGATGGTGGATTCCGTGTGTAGTAATTGATTTGGCGTTGAGCCTAAGTATGGGCCGTCTTTGATTACGGGCCTAAGTAGTGTCCATAGTCCATGTGGGACATTTGAGATATAGCTCATGTGGAGCATTGATATTGTTTATTGAGATTGTAATCATTTGCTTATATGGATTCATGCAATGCGTTGGCACAAAGGTGAGTATTATAGATATGGCACGACGGTGCCATAGGCTATATGCAATAGACCTTTGTGCATTGCCCTCCTTCGTGTGTATAAACGTATGCAAGATTATTCACTAAGTTTTGCTTACTTTTTAGTTGTTTACCCTTTTTATAGGTTGTCCCGGATGTGGAAACAAAGACAAGTACTTGAAGTTCGAAGCTAATTTATGGATTTGAATGTTTTAGCTAAATGCGGGAAAATGGTAATGTTGATAGGACCCGTAGAGACCCCTTTGAACTATTGGCTCATGGTACATTTCATTGTTTGGTAAAATATTTGTTTTGTCAAGTGTTAGATTCAAGGAATTTTGGTCAATTATAATGAGTCATTTTATAATAGTAATGTATTGATCATGATTGAATGTATTTTGAAAACTCATTATCCGTAACAGGTTTTGACGAAGATTTTACGAAAAGGTCATGCCGAAATTTCTAATTTTGTGCGTTGTCTTTTATAACGAGTTTTGGTAAATGTATTTGTCGAGAGTTTGGCTATGTAATTTCTGTAAAGTTACGGTTGTGTCATGGTCTTTTTGTATCAAAATGTAATTGCTTAACTTGAAGTGTCAAAAATGAAGTTTGTGTTTGAGTTTGAGAATTTTGCAAGTCAAGAAAAGTGCCAGAATGATGATTTTTGCCGTCAGGTAAAAAGTTGCGCCGCAACTATTTATAGGTTCGACGCAACTTTGGTCTTGTCTATTTTTCTGACCTCTTAAGTTCGCCGCAACTTTGAAGGGGTTCACTGCAACTTTTTCCCGTTCAGCACAAAACTCGAATTTTCAAACGATCATAACTTTTAAACCGTAACTCTGTTTTTAACGTTCAAGTTATCCACGGAAACGTGTTAGAGTCTACTTTCCAATGGTAATGTCCTCTAATGATGAAACAAATCTTGGTTTATTATAAAGTTGGTTCAAAGTGGATTGGTCAAGTACCGAATATAAATATAAAAAAAATTTACTCCTATTTTTGGGTTGAGTCGTTCCACCTTAGCTAAGGATTTGTGATTAAATATTCTTAGCCAAGGATATGGTTTTACAAGATCCATAGTACTTTTTGTTGTTTGTTTGTATATAAAATATGTAAGAATATGTAAGGATGTTTGTATGGTTGTAGGTTGTAACACCCCAAGATTTTAAAAAGGTAAAATAAATTAATTTATATTATAGTTTTAACATTAAAATAATTTTCTAGTCTTTAAAATTGAGTTACGGTGTTTAATTAGTTGGAACCTTAGTGCCTAGAGGGTATAATACCCCTTTATTTTTGGTTAGGGGCGTGGCACAAGGATAATGTGCCAGCCACATACCCATGGTGACTAACTCTTTTCTTCTTCATTTTATTCACTTCTCAATCTTTTATTCTTTTCATTGTTTTCTTCAATCTTTCAATCTCTATTACATCAATTCCTTCTCCTTAGGATAATAACAATAATAATAATTCCAAGATTTCTAGCAATTTAATTTGGGGATTGAGAGTGTGTGTGTGGGCTAAAATTAGAAGAGAGGAGGAAGAAAACTAGTGATTTTTCCATTCTTCCCATCTTATATTCTTCATTCAAGGTATGAATTTGGTTATTTTGTTACTAATGAAATTTAGGGTTCATGCAATCAATTAATTTGGGGATTTTGATGAAATTGGGTTATTTAAATTAATTTAAGTTAGGGTTCATGTGAGTAATGTAAATGAAGTTTTTAGTAAAAACTAGTTTTTATACCCGGGCGTTGCCCCGGGAGACATAACGATATATTGTAAAATTTGTAACACGTTTAAGATCGTTGGTACATGTATAACGGTAAATGGTACAATACAAAATTGTGAAAAAGATTATTTAAAAAATATCTTATAACTTTTAAAATAACTATATTATAATCTTTTACAACTATAAACTACACTACTTTCCGCCGTTAAAATCACTTGTAGCCACCATCACATTGTAATTACTACCACCATCATTGTTGTATCGAGCAAACATACATCTAATATTAATATATCAATGTAATAAAAATATAAAAATGTCACTATGTGATGTAAGTGTATATACTTTGATTTGAATAAAAATTAAAGGTTGTTCTTGTTTCCCTTAACATTAGTATGTACGTGTCTTTTTTTTTCTTTGAAAGGCTATGTGTACGTGTCTATGCTGTTGAAATTCCACAACTCCAAGCTATTTTGGATGCCAGCACCCGGACTACTTGTTTTCAAAACCATACGAACCACCGTTCAAGAAAAAAAAAACCCATACAAATTTCTCTCTCTCTCTCTCACACGTTATCCAGAAATCATTTTACTCCATGTTTTTCCTCTTAAATCTTATTTTTTTTAGCATTTACAACTCTTCCTACACATAAAATTTTCAAACCACCATCACCATCACCATCTTCAGATATAACTTTTATCTGAGTTTTTTTTAGAAATAAGATTGATTATTTTACTATTACTTTGGAGAATTATATTAGTATTTTGTTATAGATGTAAAGTGGGTTCAAAAGTGTTCTTAATCACCACCCTTTTCCGTTCCTGCAACTTTCGGCGACAACCGTAGTGGACGACAGATTCAACTGCGAGAGACGAACAATCTTTTTGTTTCCCGGTGTGGGGTGTTCACTTTCATCAGTTCATGTAATGTTATTGCAATCTTTCATTTGTAGATTATCGATTCGTGTATAGATTTCTTTTTCTTTTTTCTTTGGCAATTGTGGGTGTTATCCACTTATCCTTATTTAATCTTCTTTGTATATATACGTTTTTGTATTTGGGGAAGAAAGAGTTTTGATGAAAAGATCTAAAAGGATATTATGATGTGTTTTTGTAACATCCGTGAATCTTGACCCATTGACTTTTTGTGTAATTTGACTAACAAACTTGTTGAATGAAATAATTGGGCCCATTTGTGATTATATGACTATGTGGTATGTTGGTCGGGTCGTTAATATGTTTATTCGATGTTTAATAGTGTAACGATTGTAACTTGGCTTGAAAAGGGAAACGGGTCGGCCCGTGGGTAGTCTATGACCCACCAGCCCCAAGACCCATTTCTCCCCCCCTTATCCCTTTCTCCCCCCTCTCATTTTCATTTCTATCTATCTATCTCTTTCTCTCTTTCTCTCAAAAGCAAAGCAAGACCATTTCATTCTTCTTCTCTCTACCATCTACTTAGTGTTGGAAAGGTTATAACGCTAGAATCATCGTCATCTATACAACATTATCGTCATATCAAAGAATCAAAGGTGGAAGTCTTGCATTCTAGCCATTTTGACCTAATTTGGGTTCTAGCTCAAGGAGAAGTTTGTGTAAGTCTAATTCAACTCTTTTACTTCCATTTATGCTTGTTTTTATGTTTCTAGTCGTTTTGATGTGATTCCAAGTCTTGTAAATGGTAAAATGGAAATTAGGGTTAGGGTTAAGGGTTTGAAGGATTATGAGTGATTATGATGTTTTGGTCGAATTTGTGGGTTAGGTTATGTGTATTAATGGATAATGATGTTTGGTTATACTTCAAAATGGGCTAAAAGTCCTTACAAGTCGTTTTGGAATGGTTTGGGTCGAATTTGGGGGTTTTGGTTCGTGTTTCCTGCATAAACTGCAGGTGCTGGCTGCAGATTGTGGCCACTGCGGCGCAGTGAGCTCTACCCTTGCTCACTGCGGCGCAATGCCTTGTTTCTGGTCCTGGTTCATTTTAGCCACTGCGGCGCAGTGAACATGGTTCTGGCTCACTGCGGCGCAGTGGATAGGTTCTGTGAAAATATGCGCGTCGATTTTTAAACGTTAATAACTTTTGATCCATAACTCCAAACAAGTCTTACGACCTATTGTTGGAATCGTAAGAGAGTCTAGTTTCTAGTAGTAACACTCTTTTTGTATGAGTCCTTTCTCATTTCTAAAAAGATCGAGTCGAATGTGTCTTGTTCCTACTCGTTAAAGTTGTAAAGGTGTTTAGGGTTTGTGACTTGACTTAATTATGCTAAACCAACTTGTTTATGATTGTAGAGTTGACTTTACGGTATTATGATGTATAATTATAGGTTGTGGACGTGTGGATCCTATTACTCGTTTGTAATCTTATACTAGCTTCTTTGCCGATCAAGGTGAGTTTCGTAGCTCCCTACTCAATAGAGATTCGGGCTGAAAAGTGTACATATACGTGTTTGTTGGATTGTTTGGTTGATTTGATTGACTGTCTAGTTAATTTCTGATTAATTGTTGATTGACAGATAGTTTTGATTGATTGTGTGATGATTTACGAATGTGATTGTGTTATTGTAAGGTATTAGGATAGAAGTACATATATGGAGGTCGGTTTTACTTTCAAAGAGTCTTAGATGTGGTGGGAAGGCTGCGGGTGACCCTATACATAAGCATCTAGAACTTGATGAAAGCAAAATCCTCCAAAGTATATGTACGCGTTGTTTAGAGAAGCGATAAATTCAGGAATTATGGTTGGAATGAACATGTACGTCTCGTTATACTTGATTTGTGTGATATGCACTCAAGCATACCTTTATCGTTGTATTGACGAACTTATGAATTAATGTTTGACGATTGAATGATTGATTGAGCGATGAAATAATGGGTTATTGGTTACGTTTAATTGATCTTAGTAAGGGATTGTGATATATTATTATTATGGTTATTGTTATTATTATTATTATTACTGCTAGGATAGACGTGCATACATGGAAGTCGGTTATGCCTTCATTGGGTTCTAGATGTGGTGGGAAGGCTGCGGGTGACCCTATATATAAGCATCTAGGATTCGAAGAAAGTAGAATCCTCCTAAGTGTATGTACGTATAGTTTACTTTAGTTTGATGTTTGATGATTGATGGACTTGTGATGTATGGATGTTGTGTATCTATCCCACTGAAGAGGATATGACTTATTGTTGTGTATCTATCCCACTGAAGAGGATATGACTTATTGTTGTGTATCTATCCCACTGAAGAGGATATGACTTATTGTTGTGTATCTATCCCACTGAAGAGGATATGACTTATTGTTGTGTATCTATCCCACTGAAGAGGATATGATACCTGTTTTGAATTGATGTTATGTACGTTACTTGGGTATAATGTTTATTACGCGTTTTATTTGTTGTGTGTAATCTTGTGGTGGATGTTGTTGTGTTGTTCTTAGAGGCTCACTGTAAGTCATGTTTTGCCTCTACTCGTATATTATGATTATTGACGATGGTTCCTTATGGACCATTACTACGAACTCACCAACCTTGTGTTGACTATGCTTAGTACACTTTTCAGGAAATCAGGTTATCCCCGGACGTGGAGCTTAGTTGTTTGCTTGCTGTTAAACCCGGGCTTTGGACTTTATGAATCAAGGATTCATCGACCTTCTCTTTTGCATTATACTTAGAACCGTTAGCCATCTTTTGATGTTCTGTTGTAATCTTTGATGATGACTTGTTCTTTATGTATTTTGATTCTTGTTTAACTTCCTGTATGGATTCACTGAATCCTTTATTTGCATTTAGTTCATGTTCTACATTAATTCCACCTTGTGCTATATGATTTCCGTGATATTCTGAGCCTTGGCTTGGGGTGTTACAGTTTTAAACTTTTAGGTGAATTGATCTTGATCTGGAACGCATATGAAAGTTGTATTATCTGCATTATAGTTAGTAAAGATATTGTTTGTACGTTATGCATATGGGGTTGTAAAAAATAGGTTAGTTTTTAGTATATAGGTAAATGAGCTACTTTGACATAATTCAAATTGGGGTTCTTGGAACTAAATCAAGTTGGGGATTTTAGTGGGATAATTATATTATTGTTCTTTCTCCAAATTTCTACAAGTGATTGTCAATATTGATATTGAGTTGCATGAAAGTTTTGATGATAATGTTGTTGGTGATTTTTAAGATGAAAATGATAATTTTGAGTAATAAGTTTGTTGGCTATTTTGTGATGAATATGAAAATAATGATTTTTGGGTAAGATGTTGTATGGCCATATTGTTATGATTATGAAAATGGTTTTGACATGTTTGGTCAAGTTTCTATGAAAAGAGATATGAAAATTTTGTTGTGGCCATATTTGCTTGAGTTGGGAATAATAAGAAAATGGTGATTTTTGGTATTAAGATGGAATGGCCATAGTTGTGGATATAAAATGAGATTTTCAAATGAACCAACTCAAAGGCATTATGAGTTTTGAAATGGGTTAGAAATGCTTGTGAATGGTGGCTGTTATGGCTAGGCTTAGTTAGCCATGAATGTGAATATAGCCTTATATGCGTTTGTGATGACTTGATAGGTTGAAAGCTTGTTAATTGTGTTCTTGCGGTCATCTTGATTGTTGATTGTTGTCGCGAAGGAGGTGAATTTTCTTGCATACTTTTATATATGCGTCGGGTCGATTACCATATGATGGTGGAATCCGTGTGTGGTAATCGATTTGGCGTTGAGCCTAAGTAATGGCCGTCTTTGATTACGGGCCTAAGTAGTGGCCATAGCCTATGTGGGGAATTTAAGATATAACTCATGAGGACCATTGATATTGTTTATTTGAGATTGTAATCATTTGCTTATATGGATCCATGCAATGCGTTGGCACAAAGGTGAGTATTATAGATATGGCACGACGGTGCCATAGGCTATATGCAATAGACCTTTGTGCATTGCCCTCCTTCGTGTGTATAAACGTATGCAAGATTATTCACTAAGATTTGCTAACTTTTTAGTTGTTACCCTTTTTATAGGTTGTCCCGGAAGTTAAAACAAAGGCAAGTACTTGAAGTTTGAAGTTGATTTATGGATATTGAATGTATTAGCTAAATGCGGAAAATGGTAATGTGGATAGGACCCGTAGTGGCCCCTTTGAACTCTTGGCTCTTGATATGGTTTTGGTGTCATTCGTATAAATATAGTAATGTCAAGTAGTTGAGTCAAGTTTTGAAATTGTAAGTAATGTGTATTGTCGCGATGGTCAAACAAATGCATTTTGGCAACTTGGGTAAATGACCGTTTGTTCGTTAGAATATGGAATTGTAATGTTTGATGAAGTAAAGTCTCCCTTTGTTGAGTTATGTGTTTTCAACCATTTTGGTGTTTTGGTTCAAGTGTTTGAGGTCAAATAATTGTGAAATGGTGATTTAAAAGTGTGCAGTAAGAGTACGGACGCAGACACAGATGACCGTGCTCAGCGTCCGCAGTATATTCGTCTTGGTGTTCAGTTTTCTGTGAGCACGGACGCGGAGCACGGTCGACCGTGCTCAGCGTCCGCAGTCCTCTAACTCCGAGCAAAAAAAATTCCAAGCTTCATCCGACGTTTTTAAGGTCTGAAACTTATAGGATATGTTTATTATAACATTTTAAGGTGTTCTAAATGGTTAGATTTTGAATTTGAACATTTTGAATTTTTCACATTAATTTGTCTAAAATTTTTCTAAGTATGAATTGGTCAAACAAAGTCAATTTGTAACAAAAAAAATGGCCGAGTCGAGTCGATTCCTTTCAAGTGGTATCAGAGCCGTGGTTTAAGGAATTTAGGTATTTTATGATTACAAGGATACCTAGACTTAAACCATAGACGTGACTTGGCCTTATGTGTATAGTTTGGTTTCTAGTGACATATGAAAGTATTTAGCGAATTTCACTTGAGGCGTATTATAATATGTAATCATAATAATGACTGAGCATTATTATCATCGCATATTATAATAGCTCAAGTCAAACCCGTTAAATATGGAAATATGTTAGTATGAAGGCATAGGTTGGAGACCTTGTTTGCAGTGTGATTTAATTTATATCTTTGCTTGTTGATATCTAATCATGATAGAAAAGTTTTGCATGAGTAGATGGTTTGTTGAGTGGTAAATGTTGAAATTTGAAATTGGTTTACGAGTTTAATATGTCATATGATGATTATAACGAAAGGGATGTGATAAATAAGTGATGAATGTTGAATGTACGTTATTGCGTTGTATTATTTGGAGTAAGACCATTGGGTAGTGAGACCCATTGCATCGTTATTATTTGGTGTAAGACCATTGGGTAGTGAGACCCATGGCATCGTTATTATTTGGTGTAAGACCATTGGGTAGTGAGACTCATGGCATCGTTATTATTTGGTATAAGACCATTGGGTAGTGAGCCCGTGGCATCATTATTGTGGTGAAAGACCATACGAGGTATGACAATAAGAATTAGTTGTGTAGTAATATGCTTAAATTGGTAATTTAATGTGATGGATGCATGTCATGTGATAGTATAAAGTCGTGAAAATTGCGATTCCTGGTTTGAAGATGATTCTTTAAGTGTGGTGCTAAAAGACCATACGGAGTAAGGTGAATGTGTTTTTGTTTTTGATTGTCATATTTTTCTTGAATGAGTATTCGACTACTTGATACATGATGATAGATATTAAGATGAAATTGACATAGTGAGAACGTGAGGATATTATAGTTGCAATGAACTAGTAAATGATAAGTATGATAGTTATAAAAGTTAAAACATAATCTGAAATCCTTTAAGCCAGTTTGTTTTCTTTTCTTTCGGGAGCGTGTGATACAATGTTTGGGAAATGGATTGGCTAAGTGTGAACAACACCAAGTTTTGTGGGAGGAGAAGGCGACTAGTTGAATATCCCTATTTGAGAGAATACAATTGCCTTTGGGCGGTAGAAAGGAAGCGGTCGACTTTTGTCGGTACTTCCGCTCGTGCGTTTTGATAATCGTTGTATGGCAGTCAAGTCTCATGTGTTTGGATCATCGACCCGGAAAGGAAATCACGGTCTATGGAGAATATTCTTGTTGTTCGTGATTTTCTCAATGTCTTTTCCGTAAATTTTATTCCTTCTCCATACTTGCTTTGGGGACTTTGAATTCGTAGTTGTGCCTTTCGATTATATTAAAGACTTTTGAAACTTTCACGAATTTTATGAACCGCAAACGTCGTCCGTTATGTAATAAGTCCGTAATTCTTTTCACTGACAACGTTTTGTTTATTCTGAAACTCAATCCCGCCACGAAATTGTTTTACGTGAAGTCTTGAAGATTCTATGAAAGAAAAAGTTTCATGTCAATTCGTTGGATGAGTAGTCTGATTTGAAGAGATGCAATTACCTTGATCGTGTGATTACCAAAATAGGGAATGTGGTTGACACGACTTGGATTAGTGCGTTGACGAAATGGGGACAACCTACAAAATCATCATAGATTAGAAGTTTCGTGGTTGACGGGTGACAAATGCCGTTTTACTTTCGGCCTTTTGAAGATAGTCTCACCGTTGACCGAATTAATTAGAAAGAATGTGAAGTGAGCTTGGAGAAAAGAATAAGAAGTTGAATGAAGTATTAAAAGAAATCAAGAAGAATCGTTCCTTTCACGATTTAGAATCCATTGAGTGATTTTTACTTTAAAATTTTCGTGTTTTCACCTCTATTGTGTCAAGTTTATCATTTGTTTTCGATCATACGAGTCTTAAGTATTTTCTTATCTTATCGAATAACGAAAATTCAACAACTATTTAAGAAGTTGATTAACTCTTTCGAAAGATTACGTCTATGAAGTTTGGTGTTGCCCCAAGGAGGCTCAAGAGAAGGTTTTGCAACAAGAACCTAAGCAAACGAGGAGTCAGATCACACGAAATATTTTCTAAAGAATTATGCGATCTTACTAGATGTCATGATAGAACTTAGAATCCTCTCCCTAACAAATCAAAGCGAATTGCTCCATGGAACCCATAAATTCTGAATACTTCTTTTCCCCGATAAGACAAAGATGTGTCAAGACTTAAAGAGAGATTATTTGTGACCCAAAATGAAGTGGGAGGTTATGAAATATGTTAAGAGTTGCCTCACTTGTGCATAAGCGAAATCCTAGCATCAAAAGCCTTATGGGAGATGTCAATCTTTGGAAACCTTCAAGTTAAAATGGGAGCACATCATGATGGACACGGTTACAAAATTTCTCAAGACGTCCCGAGACCAATCTGATTTTCGGGTTGTTGTTAAACATTTGATGAAGAACGTTCAAACCCTACCAATTCGGATGCTCACAATTCAGAAACTTTAGTCAACATTTCTGTCGAGAAAGTAGTAGCAAGGCGTGGAGTTTCCTTCTTCAATGTTTCTGGCAGATATTCGCGTTTTGCTTCATGCTTTTGAAGTAAATGTCAAGAAGAAATAGACAAGTCGATTTTTAAGCACTGCATATTACCCTAGGGTGGATGGTCACGTGAGAGAATCATCCAAAATTTTTAAAGACGTGTTGTGAGCATGAATAGTTGATCTTTGACGGAACGTAGAATTTACACTTGTCCTTAATAGGATTCCCGTATAGCAATAGTTATCGCGCTAGTATCCAGATTGCTTCCGTATGAATGTTGTTTGATAGTAAAAGTCAATTCCATGCTCGTTTGCGAATAGTTGGACAACAAGATTTTTGTGACATGGATATAGTAATGAAGATGATTGAGAAGATTGAAGTGACAAGAGAATAACTTAAAGCGAATTAAGATCAGCAAGAATCTTATGCGGATAAAAGAGAGAGACTTATCAAGTTCAATTTTTGGCGATCGTGTAATGTGAATAGTTTCTCCATGGTGAGGTGTTTTACGATTTTGCATACGGGGAAAGCTAGATATCGGTTTAATGGTTCTTGTAAGATACTCGCTAGAGTCGGTAAGTTTACTTATTGTTGGAATTGTCTGAAGAACTCTCCGGCATTCATTATACCTTTCATGTTTCTTATTTTAGAAAGTATTATGCCACCAATATTTCGCGTGTGCTTTTAAAAGAGATCAAACTTCAAAATGAATTAAAATAAGACAATGTCGAGGAGTCTTTGGCTTTGTAATAAAACATTTAAGAAAAATGTAAATCAAGACTATACGGAAGTGCAAAGTGCTATGAAAGCATATAAAGATATCGAAGTTTTAATGAGAAATTGAGAGAAAAAGTTTTTCTTTATTGTCGTCGTTGGATGTGGCTTGGATCACGAGATCGTGATCCGTTCCAAGTGGGGGAGAGTTGTAACACCCCAAGATTTTAAAAGGTAAAATAAATTAATTTATATTATAGTTTTAACATTAAAATAATTTCCTAGTCTTTAAAATTGAGTTACGGTGTTAAACTAGTTGAAACCTTAGTGGCTAGCGGGTATAATACCCCTTTATTTTTATTTAGGGGCGTGGCACAAGGATAATGTGCCAGCCACATACCCATGGTGACTAACTCTTTTCTTCTTCATTTTATTCACTTCTCAATCTTTTATTCTTTTCATTGTTTTCTTCAATCTTTCAATCTCTATTACATCAATTCCTTCTCCTTAGGGATAATAACAATAATAATAATTCCAAGATTTTTAGCAATTTAATTTGGGGATTGAGAGTGTGTGTGTGGGCTAAAATTAGAAGAGAGGAGGAAGAAAACTAGTGATTTTTCCATTCTTCCCATCTTATATTCTTCATTCAAGGTATGAATTTGGTTATTTTGTTACTAATGAAATTTAGGGTTCATGCAATCAATTAATTTGGGGATTTTGATGAAATTGGGTTATTTAAGTTAATTTAAGTTAGGGTTCATGTGAGTAATGTAAATGAAGTTTTTAGTAAAAATGAGCTACTTTGACATAATTCAAATTGGGGTTCTTGGAACTGAATCAAGTTGGGGATTTTAGTGGGATAAATATATTATTGTTGTTTCTCCAAATTTCTACAAGTGATTGTCAATATTGATATTGAGTTGCATGAAAGTTTTGATGATAATGTTGTTGGTGAATTTTTAAGATGAAAATGATAATTTTGAGTAATAAGTTTGTTGGTTATTTTGTGATGAATATGAAAATAATGATTTTTGGGTAAGTATGTTGTATGGCCATATTATTATGATTATGAAAATGGTTTTGACATGTTTGGTCAAGTTTCTAAGAAAAGAGATATGAAAATTTTGTTGTGGCCATATTTGCTTGAGTTGAGAATAATAAGAAAATGGTGATTTTTGGTATTAAGATGGAATGGCCATAGTTATGGATATAAAATGGGATTTCAAATGAACCAACTCAAAGACATTATGTGTTTTGAAATGGGTTAGAAATGCTTGTGAATGATTGCTGTTATGGCTAAGCTTAGTTAGCCATGAATGTGAATATAGCCTTATATGAGTTTGTGATGACTTGATAGGTTGAAAGCTTGTTAATTGTGTTCTTGCGGTCATATTGATTGTTGATTGTTGTCGCGAAGGATGTGAGTTTTCTTGCATACTTTTATATATGCGTCGGGTCGATTACCATATGATGGTGGATTTCGTGTGTGGTAATCGATTTGGCGTTGAGCCTAAGTAGTGGCCGTCTTTGTTTACGGGTCTAAGTAGTGGCCATAGCCCATGTGGGGCATTTAAGATATAGCTCATGAGGAGCATTGATATTGTTTATTTGAGATTGTAATAATTTGCTTATATGGATCCATGCAATGCGTTGGCACAAAGGTGAGTATTATAGATATGGCACGACGGTGCCATAGGCTATATGCAATAGACCTTTGTGCATTGCCCTCCTTCGTGTGTATAAATGTATGCAAGGTTATTCACTAAGCTTTGCTTACTTTTTAGTTGTTACCTTTTTTATAGGTTGTCCTGGAAGTTAAAACAAAGGCAAGTACTTGAAGTTTGAATTGAAGTTGATTTATGGATATTGAATGTATTAGCTAAATGCGGAAAATGGTAATGTGGATTGGACCCGTAGTGGTCCCTTTGAACTCTTGGCTCTTGATATGGTTTTGGTGTCATTCGTATAAATATAGTAATGTCAAGTAGTTGAGTCAAGTTTTGAAATTGTAAGTAATGTGTATTGTCGCGATGGTCAAACAAATGCATTTTGGCAACTTGGGTAAATGACCCGTTTGGTCGTTTGAATATGGAATTGTAATGTTTGATGAAGTAAAGTCTCCCTATGTTGAGTTATGTGTTTTCAACCATTTTGGTGTTTTGGTTCAAGTGTTTGAGGTCAAATAATTGTGAAATGGTGATTTAAAAGTGTGCAGTAAGAGTACGGACGTAGTCACGGCTGACCGTGCTCAGCGTCCGCATTATTTTCGTCTTGGTGTTCAGTTTTCTGGGAGCACGGACGCAGAGCACGGTCGACCGTGCTCAGCGTCCGCAGTCCTCTGACTTCGAGCAAAAAATTTTCCAAGCTTCATCCGACGTTTTTAAGGTCTGAAACTTATAGGATATGTTTATTATAACATTTTAAGGTGTTCTAAATGGTTAGATTTTGAATTTGAACATTTTGAATTTTTCACATTAATTTGTCTAAAATTTTTCTAAGTATGAATTGGTCAAAGAAAGTCAATTTGTAACAAAAAAAAATGGTCGAGTCGATTCCTTTCAGAGATAAAATTAAAGGATTTGAAGAATTTATAAGGCTATCTCCAAAGCTAAGGATGTTCTTAAGCGTCCTTCAGCTGCCAAATCATATCCTTTAAAATCCTTATAAATTCTTCAAATCCTATAAATTTATCTCCAACCATACAAACATCCTTACATATCCTTACATTTTTCATGTACAACTAAAAATAAAGTAAAGGGCATGCCCTTAGGTAAAAACATACACCAAATTTTTTTTAGTTTTGAACAAAATTCAATGGCAAAGGATATCCATTATCCATAGACAACTAAGGACATCTACGGACTTCCCACTGGAGATAGTTTTAAGGATTTTAAGGATATGTAAGGATATGATGTGTCAGCTGAAAGACGCCTAAAGATGTCTTTAGCATTGGACATTCCTTGGAGATAAAGAAAATTATAAACGACATGATTGGAAGTAAGTCGATACGTACAAATATATATCTGTATTTTGTGGATGGCGACACATGCATGAATTGAAACTACTATCCATGACAACCGAACATGGCAGTGTTCGTGACAATTTGAAAGCACATGTAAACTACATTCTTATATATTTGAGGTTCGGGCAAAAGGATAATAAAAGGTAGATATTTTAATGTGACGTATGGTATAAATAGCGCCCTGCTTTTTGCCGGTCTATAAAACAATATTGATGATAAGTTCTCCCTTCTATATATGAATAATTTCATAATTATTTAACTGTTAAAAAAAAACTTACAGAGAATTGAACCAACTACATATCAATATGAGGTTTGGGTGTATAGAGATAGATAAATGCTCATTTTATATTTCAAACATACCAAAATACCAATCAAAAATAAAGAAAACAGAAGTAAGAATTCCAACTCAAGTTAATTACTTACAATAATTGTCAAGAATTCAGACGTTTTAATACAATATCTTATCATCTCATATCGCAAGTATCAACATTGATTTAAGGACAACATGTAACGTCAATTTGCTGCTTTGATTGAATATAGATATATATGTGATCAAGATGTTCTTATCATTATCATCATAAATTAATACTCGTATATAGATGGGTGATGGAAACCTTTGACATATAAAACATCATTCATACATCAAAAATCGGGATATTGATCTAGATTGCACAACGAGCTCTAGTAATTAAAAAGTTTTTTTGACCAACGTACTTAGATTGGCCCTTTGATTGGACTTTTTGTACATACTTATAACTTACGTAAGTCAAGATGTGGCCGGGGGATCAACAGTTCGAACACTTCTTTATTATCAGTTTACATGTTTTGTAATTGTTGGTTCCCTTTTTTTTTTTTTTTTTTTTTTTTGGTAACTTGTTGTGTTGTACTCATTTTTTCATACACGTCTCAACTCCGTGTTATCTAACAGTATTGAAACTTAGTTCAATAACACGATATTAATGTCAGTACTAGTGTGTTGAATAAAAGGAAGCTCTAATTTTATTTTATTTTTGTCAAGGTACGTACTGTACAAAGTTTTTCTAAATCCAACATCATTACACGCTTTAAAAAAATGATAATGGTATACATTTGGGTTTTGTTGGCTTAGGCCTTAGCCAGCTCGTGTGTGTTTGTGTACAAAAAAAATGCACGCAACGATATGATATCATGTAGATCAGTAGATGCTATAAAGCAAATATATTATAATTAACGACTTTTGTGACAATATATGAGTATATCCTGATTATTATGTAATTGCAGATCGACCTTAAACAACTTATTGTTTGCATTATTAGCTAGTCTTATGTCAAGTCCAAATTAGTAAGATGAGGACTACAACCTCAATTGGATTAATTCTAAGATTTTTTTATTTTCATTTGAAATAATCTCAAGAAATTTTATTTACGCTTGAACTAATGTCAAGAACTTTTCTTTTAAATTCTTTAATTGATCATTTGTTCGCTACACAACAAATCTTGTATTAAAAATCAAAGTTAATGAAATATATCATGAACATACAAATGCACAAATTAAGAGTTCATATTGTTCATATAATATACAATAATCTTGGGGTAGTCAAAAAAAAAAAATGGTTGAAAATAACCACAAGCAAATCCTGATCAAATGGTTACAATGAACGAAAAATGACTCGTCAGTTCGGGATGATAATTATTAATTCTAGACCATGGGAAAACCTTTTGAAAGGAAAATAAAATGAGGGTCCATTATATATTCAGAAATCAGATATGTTTTTCTAGGTGTAATTTGTTTTATTAGGCACCAAACATATCATAAATGATAAAGTTTTTAGGTTTCACAAGGCTCAAAATATATATATATTTTTTCTTTAAATAAAAACTTGCAAGTTGCGCAAGTGAATAAAATAGAACTGACAGATTAAACAGTAAATTGATAGGAACCGTTTGATCCCATGTACCGAATTGATACACACATAACCCCCAGCAGGGATAGTGTCGAGGTTCGTCAACCACTTTGTCACACCCCGTTGTAGCGGAAATACAGGGTTAACAAATAATTGCGTACTAATCAGAAGGTAAATAGAGATTACATCCATTAATCCAAATACGAGTTTATTACAAGTATAATCGTTCAGATGTGGACCCCAATACACGGATACAAACTATCCTCAATTGGAAATAGGCCCACAAATACACTAACAACATTTGGACAGTCTAGTACAATTAGAACTAATAATATGATAGTCCTCAGATGTCTGATGCTAATTATACGTCCAAAGTTCAAAAGATGGCTTCTTAAATGCCATATACACTTCCAATACTTACTGTTGGTTCCCAAAAAAGCATGAAATTTGAGAGGATCAACTATCGAAATAGTTGGTGAGTTTACAGTATTTTTGACCAATGTTTATTCGTCATTGTGAGCACACAAATGACATATAGTTATAAAAGACCAGACAGTCAGTATATCTAAATCTGAACTTTTATACACAGTCATCAGTATATCTAAATCTGAACTCATCTTATACACGTCAATCAGTATATCTAAATCTGACAACACTTTTATAACAAGACAGCCAGTATATCTAAATCTGAACTCATCTTATATCACGTCAATCAGTATATCTAGATCTGATGACACTCATCTTATAACAAGATAGTCAGTATATCTAAATCTGAACTCATCTTATATCACGTCAATCAGTATATCTAGATCTGATGACAACATATGCCTCGCACAGGATTTCCCTTCAACAATGGGGTGCGGACCATAACCTCGCACAGGATTTCCCTTCGACAATGGGGTGCGGACCACAACCAAGACAGTCGAGATATCTAGATCCGACAATACAACCAATAGGGGAAACATTTTAGTTTGTCAAACACAAGAAACCATGTAATCAGCCATCACACGGCAATTCAACGTCATTTTATTCAACATTTAATAAATGACACGTATACACATTTTCGACAGCCCAACATGGCAAATTTAAGTCAAATGATTTAAGCATCCATATCACATGGCATACACAAAAACAATCATTTATTTAATAAATAGTGTATACAACAGTACATGCTTTTCAGGCCCAAAGTAAAAGGAAAAGGGCGCCATAAACTCACCTTAGCGATATAAGTGCTAAAAGGTGCAATGTAGCTCGAGAAGATCAACAGTCAATTCTCCACGTTATCCAAAACCTATGATATGATTACCAATAGTGAGGATCCAAGCTCACAACGACAAGTATCCTATGTAGAACTACTTAGCTATAGACCCTAGAATGCCATAACCGAGAATGTGATTTAACTTCCATTTTATTTAACTTTAGTTGGTAATATCAATGACATTGTCATTATAAGGTAGTCTAAAGTACCATTCGATATTCACCAAGTTCAAACATTCAAGTTATCGCAAACTGAAAATGTCAAACAGTCACAAAACTCGCGGCGCGACCTAGTCTCCTCGCGGCGCGACCTGGAAGACTCGCGATGCGACTTTCAGTTTCAAAGTGCAGGTCTATTCGACAAACACATACCTCGCGGCGCGAGATGGGTCACTCGCGGCGCGAGTTCGACCTGATCGTGCACAAACTCCTTTTTCGACCATTTTCCGCAAACCAAATCGTTTCCATTTCAATTCCTTTCATTATAACCACTAGTAACAAGTTTAAAAGACCTGGAAACAAACCATTTCACTAACAATTTGCATATTCAACACTTTTTGATTTCCAAAACCTAATTCTAATCAAAATTTCATTTAATCAACAAAACCCTAATTTCATATCACATTCAAAGGCTTCTAATTCAATTAACAAAACTGAAATAAACCCTTAAATGAATTTAAATCAAATCAAAAGTTTGAAGAAATAAGTTACTTACCAAATTTTGTGTTCTTGAGAAATAGGTGAAAGAGATGAAGATGATGTGATATTAAAACCTTGATTATCCACTAAAATGAGTAATCCCTTTTAATTTCCCCTTTGATTTCTTCTTTCCAAGACTATTTTGAGTTTGATTGTTATTGTGTGTGTGTTTCTTGTGTGTGTGTGTCGACCAGAACAAAAGAAAGGGAGGGAAAGCTTTTTGTTGTTTTGTTTCTAACCACAAGAAAAAGGGACGGCCCATGTGGCCTATTTTGAGATATTTTGGTACCCTTAATTTGGTAAAATGCTTACGATTAAATACCGTATGACCAAAAGGTTATAATTTAAAGTAAAGGTATTTTCCCTCGTCTCATTTTAGTTAAGACAAGTCAATAAAATTTAGTCGTTGGTTCACTTAAACCATTTCTCTGCTACCAACTTGTAACACCCAACATTTAAAAATACGGATTTCCAAAAACTTTTCACCTAACGGTGTTAAAGAATGCGGAATAACATTTTAAAAGTCCAAACCATAAAATCCAGTTTGGTTTGTTCATGAAATAGAAGGTGTTACTCGTCACATCGTCAAAATAGCATAAATGGAAATCCTACGGTTGCCCAACATAAAACAACCGTATACAAGTCATATCAAAACATAATAGTCATAACGAAATCAAATGTCTAAAAGGAGCAACAACTATGGGTAACTAAAAGCATCTTCAAGTATTCTACCCATGCCTCGCTCATTATCCATCAACACACTTCTAGCTTGCTAAACCTGAGGGGACAACACATTTCAAGAAACAAGTGTTAGCTAACGAATTAGCTAAGTAAGATAACACTAAGTTAATAAAACGTTTGTCCAATTAAAACTTGGTACATCAGCTTTTCATATTAAAGACACATTTCGCATATCATCACATACATATCATAGCATCAACATCTTTCATGGTAGGATTAACCATCCTAAATGTGCCTAATCATCATTTCATCATCACATATCATCACATTAGGTGTGACATAAGTCACGCATATCATATAAGGTGTAAGTTTGTGTGTAGGCGGTCATAAGACCTAACGGGAACCTCACACCTGACTAGATGGATGAGCCATACGGCGGTCCATCAAATGTCGTTAAGGAATGGCAAGCCACTCCAGGAGTAGTCCGTATGTTCAAGAAATTGGTGGGTAATCACTCCACCCGGAGATACTCTAACCACGTAATTACGTTGCAAGGAGCCACCCAAGCAACAACATATACGCACCCATCCGGCTAAGGTGAATACGGGTTAAGCTTAACACTTCATCATATATACGAGCTCGATTTCATCACATATAGTTTAGGTGACAATGTTACCTAAACATAACATATAATCATCTTTTACGTTTGGGCCCTTAAACGTGCACGTGTCATGGCAACTTAATAAGTCTAGTGAACTAGATTAACAAGCCATGTAATCATGCACACTTCACATATCATCAACATATATCACATTTCAATTCATCTCAAGGCATTACATAGCATTTCATAGCATATCATTACATCTCATATCATTGCATAACATTTCATATCATAGGGACTGCATTTCAGGCCTCAATAGTCATGTACATAACCCATATCACCTCCCGTGTAACCCCGAATACCCATTAGCAATCAAGATAACATTTGGGAAGTTATTATATGAAAACCATGTTTTTGTTGAACCCTCAGCGTGTCAAAGTAGTGTATCTTACCTCGTAGAAGCGCACACAAACGATAACTAAGGTTATCGTGCAAAGCAAGTGTTCCCAACTACCTATAATGAACATAGGATCAATTAATGAGTATAAACGAGGCTAAACCGGCCTACAGTCTATATACTTGTCAAATAATAGTCTCTGTTGACTACTTCCATCTATTTGTAGACTACTAGTCTACTTTTGACTACTTTCATTCTTTGTAGACTACTAGTCTACTTTTGACTACTTTCATTCTTTGTAGACTACTATACTTTTCTGTAGACTATCTGACTCACTTGTAGACTACTTGACTCTTTATTTTACAAAAGATCTCAAACATCAAACATCTATGGAAATTAACCATGACACCTACAGTTCATATATACCCAAAATATGATTCAATTGACACTATGAAATCATATATTGATTCATGGATTCATTACACACCTTATACAAATCATTTGACACCCGATTTGACCTAAATCGTCTCATAAACATAATTGAATCCAAACCGAAACTCCACCAAAACGACTCCAAATCATAAACACGACTTTAATACTTCAAAATCCTTCATATTTAGACCATAATGATGCAATACAACCTTTGATTAAAACATACATGATTTGCATCACAATAATAAACGTTTTAGGTTACCGAATCCACAAAACGGACGATTTTCAATCGATTAACACACCCTATGGTCCAGATCTGATATGACACTTATAATGACTCCATTATATCATAAAAATATCAGTAACAACAAGATTATACCTTCTGGAATCCCCAACACACCAATAGATTGCAATAACGGTTACCGGGTAACCCGAAATCAACGATTCTAGCAACGAAAAGCATATAATCGATCAAGACCAGGTATGGAAATAACCAAAAATCAGTAATGATTGCAATCTATACCTTTAAGATGATTAGAAGATCGAAATATAAGCCCTAGATCTCTCCGAATCAACCCAAAATCGATGAAATCGATCAATAGAATGCTATGGGGCTTATGGAATGGCTAGGGCTTCAAAGGAAAAGTGTTTTCTCTGTATTTTGAGTCTAATGACAAGTTAACAACTCCTTAACCCGTTTTTAAGTTTATCCCTAAGTCAAAACTAGTCCCCAAGCTTCCAAACGACTCATATTTAGCTCAAAACACCTTTAGGGACTACTTACAACTCATTAAACACTTCAAGCACCCCTAAAGGCATATAAATACACCTTAAACACATTATCACATCGATCATTAAGGCATTAAAGCCTTACACATATAGTACATTAATCACATATAATCATTAAATCTCCCAGAGACTTAACGGACACGTAGTGTTGACTTAACGACTCAAGTCAACCGTTAACCAAAAAGTTCGGGATGTTACAATTACCTCCCCCTTAAGAGGATTCCGTCCTCGGAATCACTTCAGCATCAAATAGGTGAGGATAACTTTCAAATCAACTTTCACCATAAATATGATTCCATCCCACTTGTACAAGCTCAATTAACTTCCTATGAAGCTTCTTTTACTTTTTGGCCAAGGATCTCAACCAGGCCAACTACAAACACTCCTTAACATCAATACTCATATCTTTCCACGGATTCACATTGGTTTCATATCAACATATACATCATATCATCACATACTCACATCTTAAATTACATGTACATCTTTCTCACATATTCTTATATCTTTAATCAATTTACATATTAAGCACTAGCTGTACAACAAGCACGATTTCCCACATCTTATATTGCTTTAACATTAGGTACATTCATTACCTAATTAATCCCACATGTACTTTAACGTTTAGTTCCACTAACTTGCACAACTCATAGTGATTCATACGTGTATCTAGTGAACTAGACATACCATACTTAAGTGTCACATATAATCATTAAATCTCCCAGAGACTTAACGGACACGTAGTGTTGACTTAACGACTCAAGTCAACCGTTAACCAAAAAGTTCGGGATGTTACAATTACCTCCCCCTTAAGAGGATTCCGTCCTCGGAATCACTTCAGCATCAAATAGGTGAGGATAACTTTCAAATCAACTTTCACCATAAATATGATTCCATCCCACTTGTACAAGCTCAATTAACTTCCTATGAAGCTTCTTTTACTTTTTGGCCAAGGATCTCAACCAGGCCAACTACAAACACTCCTTAACATCAATACTCATATCTTTCCACGGATTCACATTGGTTTCATATCAACATATACATCATATCATCGCATACTCACATCTTAAATTACATGTACATC
This sequence comes from Erigeron breviscapus, assembly GCA_034093135.1. Taxonomy (NCBI): domain Eukaryota; kingdom Viridiplantae; phylum Streptophyta; class Magnoliopsida; order Asterales; family Asteraceae; genus Erigeron; species Erigeron breviscapus. Next base: position 43,594,977 of record CM067167.1, on the reverse strand, counting down.
TTTCTCACATATTCTTATATCTTTAATCAATTTACATATTAAGCACTAGCTGTACAACAAGCACGATTTCCCACATCTTATATTGCTTTAACATTAGGTACATTCATTACCTAATTAATCCCACATGTACTTTAACGTTTAGTTCCACTAACTTGCACAACTCATAGTGATTCATACGTGTATCTAGTGAACTAGACATACCATACTTAAGTGTCACATATAATCATTAAATCTCCCAGAGACTTAACGGACACGTAGTGTTGACTTAACGACTCAAGTCAACCGTTAACCAAAAAGTTCGGGATGTTACAATTACCTCCCCCTTAAGAGGATTCCGTCCTCGGAATCACTTCAGCATCAAATAGGTGAGGATAACTTTCAAATCAACTTTCACCATAAATATGATTCCATCCCACTTGTACAAGCTCAATTAACTTCCTATGAAGCTTCTTTTACTTTTTGGCCAAGGATCTCAACCAGGCCAACTACAAACACTCCTTAACATCAATACTCATATCTTTCCACGGATTCACATTGGTTTCATATCAACATATACATCATATCATCACATACTCACATCTTAAATTACATGTACATCTTTCTCACATATTCTTATATCTTTAATCAATTTACATATTAAGCACTAGCTGTACAACAAGCACGATTTCCCACATCTTATATTGCTTTAACATTAGGTACATTCATTACCTAATTAATCCCACATGTACTTTAACGTTTAGTTCCACTAACTTGCACAACTCATAGTGATTCATACGTGTATCTAGTGAACTAGACATACCATACTTAAGTGTCACATATAAGTCATCACATAACAACATTAAGCCATAACATCGACATTATCAACAACACATATCTTAAACATATCATAGCACCATCATTATGAGAATCATACTTTATATGCACATATATACTTCTACTTTAAACATCATCATATATTCTCATAATACATTCAGCGAATACTATTCATTTGGCGGTTAAGCCTTCCAAGCTCGTATCCTTACTAACTTGCTATCACAACTCACATAATTCATTTGAACAAAGGGTCGACTCACCATACTTTCGATGCATAACATATCCCTCCATAGAGACTTATGGTTAGACCATATTACCCACTTTGCTCATAATAAGCTTCCTTTGTTCACCACAAAACTTTAGACAATTTTGAGCTAATCAAAACATTTCTTTAACAATTCCAACTTTATGAACTATTGTCTTTATGATCTTTGGCTCTGCACCTTTCCTTTCAATAACTTGTCGTATCATGAAATGACATCCAACACCTATGGCATAATCATTGTTGCATATGAACACAACAATAAATTTCGAGGCACCATCACACAATCATATGATTTTACCAAGTTTCTAACTCATTCATTCTCTTTCCCCAAACTAGGAGTGATAGGCATCACTTGAGTTCACCATTTCCTACATATTTTATCAAAACATCTTTAAAAATTATTTACATAACGGTCGTATTGATTTGAAACATTCCACAACTAACTTCCACGCTTTAAGAGAACTCCTTTAACATACATCTTTTCTTTCATGTCCAATGAAACGGTGCAATAGTTCACCATGAAATAAACATTCTTGAACAACTTGCCTACTAATTGCTCATGTCATATCATTACCTTTAGCTTCCCACGCAACTTTGTCTCTTAGTCCAAGGTGACGTGACCACTCACTTCCGTCAGAGGATCATCAAATTCTTTAAATTGCCACCAAACTTTCGGTGTCTAGTCTTGGCTTTTAACCCAATCACACGTCAACATATAAAATTTACTACACCTCGTATCATAATAGATCAGATCACATTTCAGGTGGCATCCAAATGAGCGTGTCACCACGGTTTATAAACTTCCTCAAGTACAACTTTTGGTCATTTCGTTCTCGGATACCGAAATCTTACATTTAGACTTATAGTTCCACGCTGGTTATTTATGAATTTTCAGAATCCACTCACATAATACCAACATCTTCGTCTCTAGAAACATCACCTTTCACTGGCTCATTGTAGACAAGTGCTTACCATAACCGTATAGTCATGAAATTAAACATTAAATGGAACCTTGTTCCTTTCAATTCTATGCGCCAGTTTCTACTTGTAGAAAATCGTAGTAACGTTCCTTACACAGCATGATGTTCTTCATTATACTTAGAATAGATAATAATGTCATCACCGAACGTAATGACTGAACGGTCTAGAGAAACTTTAAACTTTATCCCTTAAGTTCACGACATGGTAAGGACCATTCGTTACCATGCAGGTACTTCAAGAAACTCAATAGGGTCATAACGAGCGTATGATTAACCTAAGCAGGACTTTCATCATCGACTTCATCATATGGTAGTACAATTCGTAAATCTATCTTATAGAAAGAAATACATCCCACAATCGAAAACATTGACTTCTTCCTATAAGTGAGAACAAAACGAAAGGTGTCTTTGAATAAAAGTAGCACTCATCACACGTCAATAGAAGGTTCGACCTCACGATCGCAACAAAACCGAGAACATTAATAAAACATCTCGAAACTATGGGTGGCCTCGACTTTTGAAGTATAATCTTTGCCTTACATAAGTAGATCACATAGGTGAGAAACATGATCAATTCGAAACCGAATGCTCCCGAAAACTTCTACTTCTTGTGATTTAAGTATCCATAGTTAACTCCGTCATCCAACCTCTTAACCTTTCATAAAGGAAAACTCTTTATCTTGAGAAGCAGTCATACATAAAATTTTTGTACAAATATAAGATATCAACATCACCTTTACACTCATGCGATATAAGGAAGAATCTCCACCTGTAGGTACTTGTCCCATTCGTCATATATCATCCCGTAGCGAAATCAAAGCTAGACGAGTTGTAAATCCAAAACAGACCAAAATATGCGCCGCATGTCGTCTAGTCCGACCAAGTACCCCATGTTTTATACCTTTAAACTAATTCTTTTCCAAACTCCAAACCTTAATCCCAAGCACAACTTTAACGCTTCGTAACTCGAATGTAGCCTCACATCCTAACGTAGGGTTCATGGAATGGAAGAGTTTCATGGTTAAGGGTCCAATCGACTTTAGTGTTAACTTCCTTACTCGCCTTAGCTTCATCATTCTTTAATCCATAGATACATGACTACTCCTCACGTGGTTAAATATGCTATCATCCAGTGATTCCATCATTCCCACCTTCACTTCATTCGGATCAGCACAGACACAGTTTCACAAACACACACATGTCGTGATACATTTACAATTACGTTCGCGACCAGAATTGTAACTGTATCCTTCCATACATGTGCCCGGTAATCCTTCTATGCGTCACCTACTTATAACCTTCAGAAATCCAACATCAACTCCATTCGACAACTTCAAGTCCATGTCCTTTAAACTAGTAGACTTAACAACATTGTCTACCAATCACTTTACTCCTCACGTACCTTTAGACTTCATTTAACTTCATGTACATCATAATCATCATAAACATTTAACCGGCTATAACTTTTCATCGATCTTCTCACATTTCAACACGCTTGAGGCATCAACTTCATTATAGTTGTAACACGGTGTTTACTCTCGACACATAAGATTCACTACATAGAAATCTCTCCAACTTCATTACTTTGTACACCGGTCAACACAAGCATAGCCATACAAACACGCTCGCGTCGTGATACGCTTGCAATTATGTTCCGGACCATAATTGTAATTGTATCCTTTCACATGCGTGTTCGTTACCACCATTGTGTATCATCTTCTTTTCACCAATTCCATTCATCTAATCCTCCAACTTTTGTCCATCTCAACAACTTCTCACATAATATAAGGCAAAAGTTTATCGAATTCAGTTAGAGGAATAGAAGATCATCTCGAGGACCGTCTATCGTAACAATAGAATAACTTAGCGACGGAGAAGCGAGAAACGAAAGAATAAAGGTTAAAACACATATTCACATATCAATAAACAATCATCATATAGCCTTATTCCTACACTCTCTCTCATCCCTACCCGTCCTAAGGCACTTCATCTCAAAGGCTAAACATACCTACTTAAGCCTAACCTGATCTCTATCGGTTTAAGTCCAATTCCTATGGCATACCTATAGTCATTGGTTCACTTAAACCATTTCTCTGATACCAACTTGTAACACCCAACATTTAAAAATACGGATTTCCAAAAACTTTTCACCTAACGGTGTTAAAGAATGTGGAATAACATTTTAAAAGTCCAAACCATAAAATCCAGTTTGGTTTGTTCATGAAATAGAAGGTGTTACTCGTCACATCGTCAAAATAGCATAAATGGAAATCCTACGGTTGCCCAACATAAAACAACCGTATACAAGTCATATCAAAACATAATAGTCATAACGAAATCAAATGTCTAAAAGGAGCAGCAACTATGGGTAACTAAAAGCATCTTCAAGTATTCTACCCATGCCTCGCTTATTATCCATCAACACACTTCTAGCTTGCTAAACATGAGGGGACAACACATTTCAAGAAACAAGTGTTAGCTAACGAATTAGCTAAGTAAGATAACACTAAGTTAATAAAACGTTTGTCCAATTAAAACTTGGTACATCAGCTTTTCATATTAAAGACACATTTCGCATATCATCACATACATATCATAGCATCAACATCTTTCATGGTAGGATTAACCATCCTAAATGTGCCTAATCATCATTTCATCATCACATATCATCACATTAGGTGTGACATAAGTCACGCATATCATATAAGGTGTAAGTTTGTGTGTAGGCGGTCATAAGACCTAACGGGAACCTCACACCCGACTAGATGGATGAGCCATACGGCGGTCCATCAAATGTCGTTAAGGAATGGCAAGGCACTCCAGGAGTAGTCCGTATGTTCAAGACATTGGTGGGTAATCACTCCACCCGGAGATACTCTAACCACGTAATTACGTTGCAAGGAGCCACCCAAGCAACAACATATACGCACCCACCAGGCTAAGGTGAATACGGGTTAAGCTTAACACTTCATCATATATACGAGCTCGATTTCATCACATATAGTTTAGGTGACAAAGTTACCTAAACATAACATATAATCATCTTTTACGTTTGGGCCCTTAAACGTGCACGTGTCATGACAACTTAATAAGTCTAGTGAACTAGATGAACAAGCCATGTAATCATGCACACTTCACATATCATCAACATATATCACATTTCAATTCATCTCAAGGCATTACATAGCATTTCATAGCATATCATTACATCTCATATCATTGCATAACATTTCATATCATAGGGACTGCATTTCAGGCCTCAATAGTCATGTACATAGCCCATATCACCTCCCGTGTAACCCCAAATACCCATTAGCAATCAAGATAACATTTGGGAAGTTATTATATGAAAACCATGTTTTTGTTGAACCCTCAGCGTGTCAAAGTAGTGTATCTTACCTCGTAGAAGCGCACACAAATGATAACTAAGGTTATCGTGCAAACCAAGTGTTCCCAACTACCTATAATGAATATAGGATCAATTAATGAGTATAAACGAGGCTAAACCGGCCTACAGTCTATATACTTGTCAAATAATAGTCTCTGTTGACTACTTCCATCTATTTGTAGACTACTAATCAGTAATGATTGCAATCTATACCTTGAAGATGATTAGAAGATCGAAATATAAGCCCTAGATCTCTCCGAATCAACCCAAAATCGATGAAATCGATCAATAGAATGCTATGGGGCTTATGGAACGGCTAGGGCTTCAAAGGAAAAGTGTTTTCTCTGTATTTTGAGTCTAATGACAAGTTAACAACTCCTTAACCCGTTTTTAAGTTTAGCCCTAAGTCAAAACTAGTCCCCAAGCTTCCAAACGACTCATATTTAGCTCAAAACACCTTTAGGGACTACTTACAACTCATTAAACACTTCAAGCACCCCTAAAGGAATATAAATACACCTTAAACATATTATCACATCGATCATTAAGGCATTAAAGCCTTACACATATAATCATCTTTTACGTTTGGGCCCTTAAACGTGCACGTGTCATGACAACTTAATAAGTCTAGTGAACTAGATGAACAAGCCATGTAATCATGCACACTTCACATATCATCAACATATATCACATCGATCATTAAGGCATTAAAGCCTTACACATATAATCATTAAATCTCCCAGAGACTTAACGGACACGTAGTGTTGACTTAACGACTCAAGTCAACCGTTAACCAAAAAGTTCGGGATGTTACAATTGTGAAGTGAAACGACCATCACGATCAGAGATAACAGACATAGGAACACCATGAAGTGACACGATCTTCTCAATATATAATTGAGACAATTTCTTTATCTTCCAATTCTCCCGTATGGGAATGAAGTGTGCAGACTTTGTTAATCGATCAACAATGACCCAAATAGTATCGTATCCTTTCAGGGTTCGAGGTAACTTCGTAATGAAGTCCATAGTGATCTGTTCCCATTTCCAGTCAGAAATTTGGGGTTGCTGGAACATCCCAGAAGGCTTTTGGTGCTCTGCCTTAACCATTGAACAATTTAAACATTTTGAAACATACGTGGCGATATCTCTTTTCATACCAGGCCACCAATAAAAATCCTTTACATGGATGATATTTGAGTTCACAATCATAATCACTGAGTAATTCTACCCATCGTCTTGGTCTCATATTTAGCATTTTCTGATCGAAGATATGCTGAAGACTTTTGTGATCTGTGAATACCGTACACTTGGTACCATACAAGTAGTGCCTCCAAATCTTTAAGGAAAAAACAACCGCTCCGAGTTCGAGATCGTGGGTTGTATAATTCTTTTCGTGGATTTTGAGTTGTCTGGAAACGTAAGCAATGACCTTACCTTCCTGCATAAGTACACATCCCATGCCCTGATGTGATGCGTCACAGTATACCACGAAGTTTTCAATTCCATTTGGTAACGCTAAAATAGGAGCATTACATAGCTTGTCTTTCAATGTTTGAAATGCCTTTTCTTGGGCATCCTGCCAAACAAATTCCTTGGTCTTTTGAGTCAACAACGTCAAAGGTTGAGCAACCTTTGAGAAATTCTCTATGAATCTCCTGTAATATCCAGCCAATCCAAGAAACTGGCGGATTTCTGTCGGAGTCTTAGGGGCTTCCCACTTCTTTATTGCTTCGATCTTAGATGGATCTACGTGGATTCCATCCATATTCACTACATGACCCAAGAAGTGTACTTCCCTAATCCAGAATTTACATTTTGAGAATTTCGCGTACAACTTTTGATCCTTGAGTAGTTGTAGAATGGTTCTCAGATGACCTTCATGTTCATCTTTATTTCTCGAGTAGATCAGTATGTCAATGAATACAATGACAAACTTGTCAAGATACGGTCGACATACTCGATTCATTAAGTCCATAAACACAGCAGGTGCATTGGTTAAACCAAACGGCATAACCAAAAACTCATAATGTCCATAACGAGTTTTGAAAGATGTTTTAGGAATGTCCGTCTCTCTGACTCTGAGTTGATGATACCCAGATCGGAGATCAATCTTAGAAAAGTGTGATGCACCTTCCAGTTGGTCAAACAAGTCGTCAATACGAGGCAAAGGGTACCTGTTCTTGACAGTCAACTTGTTCAATTCTCTGTAATCAATACACATGCGCATAGAGCCGTCTTTCTTCTTGACAAATAGGATAGGAGCTCCCCACGGTGATGAACTTGGACGAATTAGTCCTTTAGCTAACAACTCTTGAAGTTGTTCGGACAATTCTTGCATTTCTGACGGCGCAAGGAGATAGGGTGCCTTGGCCACGGGTGCAGCTCCAGGGACCAAATCTATTCCAAACTCAACTGGTCTGTGAGGTGGAAGTCCCATCAAATCTTCAGGAAACACCTCCGGAAAATCTCTAACTACTGGAATATCTTGCATTTCTTTACCCTTTGGTTTTCTTTCTACTACTAATGCTAAGAAAGCAGGGTGTTCTTTTTGTAAATACTTATTTGCTTTTATCGCCGATACTAAGATCAATTTCTTTCCTGGACTTGTCTCCTTGCACTATTAGGGTTTCGTCATTCTGGAGGGGTATTCTAACAATCTTCTCATAACAACTTATATCAGCTCTAACCTTAGATAACCAGTCCATACCAACAATCACATCAAAACTACTTAGTTCTATAGGAATTAGGTCAATTTTAAAAGTCTTACCGGCCAGTACCAAACTGCAATCTACTAAATGATCTCTAGCAATATACTTTTGACCATTTGCATATTCGACAACATAAGTGTCTTTCATGGGGATAGCTACTATACCAAATCGAGACTTAAATTCTAAGGATATGAAACTTTTATCAGCACCAGAGTCGAATAACACAAATACATAATGATTATTGAGTATGAATGTACCTATCACAACGTTGGGATCACGTCGTGCATCAATAGCATCCAAAGCAAACACTCGGCCATTACCTTGACCTCCTTGATTTCTCCCTTGATTTCTAGCTTGATTATTCCCCGCATTGTTCCTCATTGGAACCATAACATTGTTGTTCGGGGCTTGATTAAGTCTTGGACATGCTGGTCGGAAATGAGTTTCACTTCCACACTCGTAGCATTGATTTGGTACTTTCTTTCTACAGGACTTTGCCTGATGTCCTATCTTCTTACAACGGTAGCAAGCGGGACAATTCCCCATGTGACGAGTGCCACATCTGTTACATCTTGTCTCTGTGCCGGGGTACTTCTTGATATCTTGTGGGACCACTGCAAAGTTTCTGGCAGCTTTAAACCTCTTGCCATTCCCACTGTTTCCAAATCCACTATCAGAGGCATGATCGGTCCTTCTCTTGATCACTTCAGTTCCAACAGAAGAACCAGTGGTTCTTTTCAAATCTATCACCATCCGATTGGTCGCACTAACTGCCGCTTGAAGAGTCAGGGGATTAAAAGCGGCTACCAACCTTCGGATGTCCGGTGACAAGCCATAACAGTATCTTTCAACTAACTTTTCCTCCGTATCCACCATACGAAGAACAAGTCTTGTCAATTCATGAAAACGAGTAGTGTATTTCTTGTTGTCCAGTCCAACCATGTTGTGGTTCCAGAATTCACCTTCCATTTTCTGTACTTCCTCTCTAGGACAGTACTTTTCCATCAACATTCCTTTAAAATCAAACCAAGGTATCCTATTAGCTTGGTCTCGACCTCGGGTCCTAACCTGCTCGTTCCACCATGACAGAGCGTGCTTTTGAAGTTGGGTGGAAGCATATTCCACTTTGTGCTCTTCGGCACAACGACTAATATGAAGCACCGCCTCTATGCTTTCTAGCCAGTTGATTAGACCTACCGGACCCTCGGTACCATGAAATTCTTTTGGTTTACAATAAGTGAAGGTTTTGTAATCACCCACTCGAAGTTGAACTCGAGGAACAACTTGTTCAGCAGTAGGTTCCACATTGTTGCTATTGTCAGCATGATGATTATTATTGGCGTTCATGCTTGCCGTGATCTGAGCAACTAAAGTAGGCATAGCAGCCAACAACTGTTGTGTCATAAATGCCGCCATATTATTTTCCCCGCCAACAATTGGGATAGATCCAGGACCAGTGTTCACATTGGCAGTAGCCGTTTCTGGTCTTTGGCGGATCACAGGTTCTTCCTATTCAGTTTCAGTATTTAAAGGAGTTGATCGAGTAACTCTCTTTTGGACAGTTTTCTTACTTGGAGCCCTTTTCTGGATTTTGCTTCGCGTCTTAGGAGCCATAAGTCTATGACAAGAACAAAAATGTCATTTAGAGGTTTTCTCGTAAGAACAACACAGAATGTAGCTTTTCAAGATGTTCAAGATATAAGAGGATACCAAACACAAGTCACAATTTATCGACTTACTTGAACTCATGAACTAAACAAGAAAAGAAATATAGAACACTATACTTATAGAATTGAAATGAGCAAGTGACGTAGTTTTGAACAAGTATGTAAGCCAAAAGACGATCGTATTTCTAGGCTTACAAAAGTATGAATTGTTACGAGTTCTAGGCTTACAATACGTTACTACTACAGATTATATCTTGAAAAGAACAACTAGCAACGCCACTACCAAGACCACCACGACTGACAGTATCCAGATCAAAGTCCCAATTGCCTCCTTCCCCTCTCTAGCAATGATCATAGCCTCAGAGGCATGATGATAAGCTCCATTCAACGCTTGGGATTGATTCTCAATAGCCTCCCTAGTACGGATGAGAGAGTTGTTCATCTTTGACATTTGTCAGAGATAATATTCCGACCTATCAGTTGCATCAGCAACTGGCATCACATTTACAACATCCGGGTTGTAAACAGGCACTCTGGATGAACCCGCAGCATACGGATCACCCAGAAGAAAAGAAGGACCAAACATACGGTTATCCTGAGCCGGTGCAGAAGGACCTGCAGCATAAGGATCTCTAGGAGCGTAAGGAATACGAGCTCCCTCAGTAGTCCTCCTCTAATATGGAGCTACTGGTGGTAAAGATGATTGAACATGGATAGACACATGTTCATTTCCAGATTCACTGGACGACGATACAAGATTGATAGGGCGAGATTCATTGCCCGAATCTTCCATTGGTTCCTCTTCATAAGAGTTAGGAACATGAGGAATGGAATTAGCTACCACAGGAACTGGAGGTGTACATGGTACAACAGCATTAGAGCTAACTCCGTCCTACATGACTAGTCTGAAAAGATAGTCAAGAATCCATATAAGTCCAATGGATATTACAATTCGAGTCAATCGAATGAGACAGTACGCAACATGAGTTTCAAAGAGATCTTTGTCTAGATTATACACATTCGGTTTGGGTTTCTATTACCAACATATCTTCAATGCTTATATATAGGGTCACCCGCAGCCTTCCCACCACATTTACAATATGTTGTTAATATAATCCAAACTATCACGTATATAAATTATGTATACACATACGATTTGAGTTTCTATTCCTAACATACCTTCAATGCATATATATAGGGTCACCCGCAGCCTTCCCACCACATCTACAGTATGTTGTGAATATAATTCAAACTAACACGTACATACACAATTTAAGATATTTATTTCGAGCCTTATACTATTTTACATAATCGGGACGTAGTTGATCGGGTTAGGGCTAATTATTGACAAATAGTATAACTCTCGAGATAACTATCCTAAACCTTAAAGACTTAGATTTCCATTTTGAAGTGACCATGGCTATAGATTGAGTTATTCACGAGGAATAACTCCGTATTTACTTTAACCTTGGCTCTGATACCAATTTTTGTCACACCCCGTTGTAGCGAAAATACAGGGTTAACAAATAACTGCGTACTAATCAGAAGGTAAATAGAGATTACATCCATTAATCCAAATACGAGTTTATTACAAGTATAATCATTCAGATGTGGACCCCAATACACGGATACAAACTATCCTCAATTGGAAATGGGCCCACAAATACACTAACAACATTTGAACAGTCTAGTACAATTAGAACTAATAATATGATAGTCCTCAGATGTCTGACGCTAATTATACGTCCGAAGTTCAAAAGATGGCTTCTAAAATGCCATATACGCTTCCAATACTTACTGTTGGTTCCCTGAAAAGCATCAAATTTGAGAGGATCCTAGAATGCCATAACCGAGAATGTGATTTAACTTCCATTTTATTTAACTTTAGTTGGTAATATCAATGACATTGTCATTATAAGGTAGTCTAAAGTACATTCGATATTCACCAAGTTCAAACGTTCAAGTTATCGAAAACTGAAAATGTCAAACAGTCACAAAACTCGCGGCGCGACCTAGTCTCCTCGCGGCGCGACCTGGGCTTTACAGCCCCTCGCGGCGCGACCTGGAAGACTCGCGGCGCGACTTTCAGTTTCAAAGTGCAGGTCTGTTCGAGAAACACATACCTCGCGGCGCGAGATGGGTCACTCGTGGCGCGAGTTCGACCTGATCGTGCACAAACTCCTTTTTCGACCATTTTCCGCAAACCAAATCGTTTCCATTTCAATTCCTTTCATTATAACCACTAGTAACAAGTTTAAAAGAGCTGGAAACAAACCATTTCACTAACCATTTGCAATTTCAACACTTTTTGATTTCCAGAACCTAATTCTAATCAAATTTCATTTAATCAACAAAACCCTAATTTCATATCACATTCAAAGGCTTCTAATTCAATTAACAAAACTGAAATAAACCCTTAAATGAATTTAAATCAAATCAAAAGTTTGAAGAAATAAGTTACTTACCAAAATTTTGTGTTCTTGAGAAATAGGTGAAAGAGATGAAGATGATGTGATATTAAAACCTTGATTATCCACTAAAATGAGTAATCCCTTTTAATTTCCCCTTTGATTTCTTCTTTCCAAGACTATTTTGAGTTTGATTGTTATTGTGTGTGTGTTTCTTGTGTGTGTGTGTCGACCAGAACAAAAGAAAGGGAGGGAAAGCTTTTTTGTTGTTTTGTTTCTAACCACAAGAAAAAGGGACGACCCATGTGGCCTATTTTGAGATATTTTGGTACCCTTAATTTGGTAAAATGCTTACGATTAAATACCGTATGACCAAAAGGTTATAATTTAAAGTAAAGGTATTTTCCCTCGTCTCATTTTAGTTAAGACAAGTTGTAAAGTCCCAAACTCGATGGTTTAACCCAGAAGTGTAAAATACAACAAGTCTAATAAGCACTAGATTGGACTAGTATTACTTGAATATAAATGCAAGTATATAAACAAAGTAATACACGACTTAAAGTAAAGGTGGAACACAATGTAATTTTTCAAGTGTATTTTATTTATGATGTTAAATAAAATACAAGGTTGTGCGAAATCAAGATAATACAAATAGTAAGTATCCTAACAACCTATGAATTACAAATGATCTATATTTGCCAAATAAACTCTTTGGATCGAGATACTTAAAGTTGTGAAGTATCCCTGTTATGATCGAGAGTATTTAGACAAATTCACCTTTAATGCTAAAAGTAATTTTAACAAGAAAATGACTTTGTATTTATAGGCAAACAAATTCACCAGTGAATTTGTGTCGTATAAATATGGTTGCATGCATTTAATGAACCGACAAGGTCATTAAATGCATTGGTTAAAGTACAAGGATAAAGTCACATCAATATGACTTTATTCTTTTAACCAACCACCTTTACACACGTATGTATTTTTGGTAAAGACAAGTGGAATGTCTTTTGAAAAGTGTGTAAAGGCAAAAAGTCAATTCCTCGTAATCAGTGTTCAGACTTGTAAAATCTAGAACACTGACAAACCTCCAGTCATAGATCTGGTAAGACTTCCAGTGGACTCCGCCATTTGTCAGTCTTCTTTATTCTAACTTCAGTCTTTGACTTCAGTGAGAATGTCTTCAGTAGAATAGATCTAGACTGGGGTGAAGTCCAGTGAGCTAATCTGGAGGATTCCAGATTTCCTATACAAGTATTTTGCTCACTGGTCTTCCATTATTTCTGAACAATTCTTCAGTGTCGCTCCAGTATTCAAGTCTGGAGTAGGTCCAGTAAATATTATTTCTGGACAAGTCTTCAGAGACTTTCCAGTCTTCAAGTCTGGAGCGAGTCCAGTAAATCTGGACCTAACAAATTCCCCCTATTTGTTTAGAAATAATGCAAGGTTTTTCAAGCTTATATCTATACAATTTTTGTATGCTTGAAAAAACTTGTTTTGACTTAGTCTAAAAATTTATGTTACTGGAAAACACTTTATAGATCATCAGTGTTCCAGTTTCATCTTTTAATTCTAACTTAGACTAAATCTGATCATTTACTTTGTGAAACAAAATATGCAACTATATTTACAGCCATCAATAGAAAATAAGTTACAATTTTGTGAAAATAAATACAAGTACAAGTAAATGATACAAGAGTCAGGCCCTTCTCTTCGACGTCTGTCCTGGAGCATCTTCAAAAGCCTTTCTCTTTGGAGATGGAGAGGATGGTACAGACTCTGGTGATTTCATGCCTATTACAACTTCCATCTGTTGCTTTCTCTTCCATACCTTCTCAATCCTCTTCAAAAATGCTTTAACGTCAGTCGACAAATCAGTCTTCCCCCTGAACGTTAAGGCTATCTCCTTCAGTTCAGTCCATCCAAAAGCTTGGACTGAAGCACTCTTCCTTTCATCAGTAAAGTTACCCTCTCTGGTCAACTTTATTTCAAACCTGCTCATGCCTTCATGATTTTCAGCAAGCTTAATCTCTGCACCAATGATCTTTCTGGCACCAGCCCTGAAATTCAACATTTCTTCATATTTGGCTTTCTGCTTTGCCATCTGGATCATGTATTCAGTTTCCTTAGATACTTCCTGCTGTTCAATGGCAGACTGGAGTTCTTCACGATTGATTCTTTGTGAAGTATCCAAAGGAATGAATGTGCTCAGATCAGCATCTCTGATTTCCTTGATCTGTTTGGCAGTGAGCTTTGGTAAGCCCTTTAACTTCTTTCTGTACTCTATCTCCAGAGCACCAGCATTCTTTCTAATCTTTTTCTGGAGATTCACCAGTTCCTCCGTTCTCTGTCTGATCAGTTCAACTATACTGACTCCATACGTTACAGCATCATACGTTTGTTCTTCTTCAGAGTACCTGGAGCGAATGTATACGTCATCCAATGCATCCAGACATTGATGAACTCTGGGGTCTTCCTTCATTCTTTTATAAACATCAATATGTATGCCCAACCTGCCAGCATTGTAAGAATCAAGAGTCCCCATGATTGCCATCTCCCTTTTGTGGGCCAGCAATTCATCCTTTTGATTTTTTTTGAAAATTTCTATCAAAATGCATTCCTGCTCCAGTCTCTTCGAAGTATCTTCATCAGTAGTTGGAAACTCTGATGACTTCCCAGCAGTTTCACTTTCGTCTCCAGATACCATATGTTCCTTTCCTTTTACTGACTTTTGAGTAGTTATGATATCTGGGAATGCTTCAAACTGGGGCTCACTGGCATCAGTACCAGTAGCCTCTTCAACCTGCACAATGGCTTCAGTGCCAAGTGCTTTATGCACTTCTTGTGCACTGGCATCAGTACCAGTCACTCTTTCTTCTTGCACACTTTCTTCAGTGCCAAATGCCTTTTCAATTGCACTGGCAACCACTTCTTTCTTTTTCTCAATAACCTGCTCTTTCTTCTCAGACCTTTCCCCCTTAGAATGATCACCAGTTCTTGACTTGAGATCATTCCACAACTGTTCAAGCATGTACCTGTATGTAGCACCAAAAGTCCTTCCAGCCACTGGAGATGTGATATTCACAGTGCTCCTCAAATCAGTCACTTCCTTCTAAATAATCTGAACTTCTTGAGGCAAGTGCTTTGGCATTCTATTATTAATCATGGTTACCACCTGTGGCAACAACCCATCTTGAATGGTTCTAAGAACAGACCCAGAAATTTCTTCAGTAATTTCTTTTAACATGCCATGTCTAAACTTCTTCTTCAAGTTTTCCATTCAAAAATACACTTTTAATGTCCATCTGGTAGACCTTGAACTGTTGATGAGCAGCGAATGCTAAAAATATTCTGATCGCTTCAAGTCTAGCCACTGGAGCAAATGATTCATCAAAATCGACATCTGACTGGCAGTAGCCTTGTGCTACCTGTAACACCCCGACTATAGCGGAAACACGAGATGCCACAGAACGACATGGTACAAAAGATTTAAGTATAAAACATCAACATAAAGTTTCAAATGCCATTCAAATTCAAAAGGTTACAAGTTCAAGTTGACGTTTAATAAACATTACATAACCAAATTCATAATCAAAAGATAAAATGTTTGCGTTACTAGTCCAACATGCAACAAATAAACACATCATCCATGGAGCGGTCCAAAAGCTAACTTACTGCCCTAGACCTGAAAAGCATGAAGAAAAAGTGTCAACTACGAGAGTTGAGTGAGTTCATAGGTTTAAGCTAACAACACGTATATATTTAATCCAAGTCAAGAAATAAATGTGTCATAAAATCTCCAAGAATTTCCATCATACTGTCCATACCCAAACCGTATGTTCAACCAATAATTTCCATCCATAATATAATATCAATACCTCTGGGTCAATGGTAAGACTACCATGACATAATTTGATGAGATTGTTCTTGAGCCACTACTAAGACCATTTTACGTCAAAATAATAATAATGATAATATGTCCCGAAGATATGATAATAGAAGCACATGCTGTCAATCACGTGCAATAATAATAATGAATGGGTCGTGCCATGGAGACGACCAATAATATATAAAGTAGATTAGAGCACCCTTAGGCAGACCGGAGATGAGGGCGGCCACTCAGGCGGCCAGTCAACCCGCTGCCATCTTGGTGAGTGAGGGGACGAATCCTAGTTACGCAACCCTCTAACTACAGGCCTCAAATGAGTTAATAGTAGTGTACAGGGGACCACCGTTTGACAGTACTCAAGCTCATCATATAACATATAACACGTTGAACATACAATATAATTCCCATATCATTATCATTATTCCAAAGAATCATTTCATGAGAGAAAGTCATTTTAATTAATCATGTTTTTCACCCCGCAAGTAAAACATATAAAAGAGTTTGAAAGGGGGCTATGACTCACTTGATTAGAGAGTGAAAGGGGCTGATCAAACGCGATTCCTTCGCTTAGATTTGTTGCGCCTCAAGCAAGCCTAAACCATAACGTATATATTCACGACGTAAGTTCGCGTGACATGAACTAGTGAGCTAGATCATGAGATGTATACTAGTAGACTTGCCCATCTTTGGTTGTTATTAGATTATGGAGTTTAAGTACATTATGATGCTCTAATTATTTGGTTATAAGAGATTTGGTGGTAAGAGTCGTTTTCACATTATACGTTTTTGTACGTTTATTGGGATTTCGGTAGTTTGGCTTTGATTTATATGATTTCCATTGTACACTTTGCTTAGTAATAATATTTGACATTAGTGGTCTTATAATATTAATATTTTATGTATATTTTCTGATTTGTAATTATATATTTAATTTAATAATATTTAATTATTTATTTATTCACTTTATTGATTTATTTGCTAAATAAATCCTTAAAATACTTTTAAGTGTCATAATTGTCTTTATAAATTATGAATAATTTCATTTGAATTATCTTCTGATATATATGCTTCTTAATTTATAATTTCATGTTTTATACTTTTATTTATGTATTTTCCATTAATTTTAATAATAATATTTAATTAGTTATTTTTACTTAATTATTTATCTTTAAATTATATAACACATGTCTCTTGACTTTTAACTATTTTTCTCCAGTAGGTTTTAGTTATTTTTATCAATGGTTAAGATGATTTAACCCCATTCTTGATTTATATAATTTATTTATTGATTTTTATGTCTTTTAATTATCATTTAAATTCAATAATTCATGGAAATTCTTAGAAATCATCACTAAAATTTTGGTCAAAAATCTCAGGCCTTTTAGGCAACTTTTATCAATATAAAATCATATCAATTCAACCTCTCTTGTGTCTTGCTCATTTTGAGGGTTTTATGATTAAAAATCGTTTACCGAAATAGTGATTTTAGTCTCATTTCTTAAGCAATTAAAGTGCTTCAAAATGGATTTTCTTTCTTGTTTCATTATTTCCAGAAAGTTCATCATGTTTTGGTGTCCAAAATCGTGATAGTGGTGGTGGTGTGATATGTGCAATTTGGTGCTTTCGGTTAGTGATTATTTGACCCGAAAAGGTGATTTTTGAGCTTATTGTTGTCATGAACCAATAGATCTGAGTTTTATACTTTTATTTAATATTTTCCAGTAGGTTTAATTTAATAATATTTAATTATTTATTTATTCACTTTATTGATTTATTTGCTAAATAAATCCTTAAAATACTTTTAAGTGTCATAATTGTCTTTATAAATTATGAATAATTTCATTTGAATTATCTTCTGATATATATGCTTCTTAATTTATAATTTCATGTTTTATACTTTTATTTATGTATTTTCCATTAATTTTAATAATAATATTTAATTATTTATTTATTCACTTTATTGATTTATTTGCTAAATAAATCCTTAAAATACTTTTAAGTGTCATAATTGTCTTTATAAATTATGAATAATTTCATTTGAATTATCTTCTGATATATATGCTTGTATTTATTTTAAGCATATATATATATTCTTATTGTTATTTAAACACTTTTATGTACATATTAATTTATAAATATACTTTGGGATAGAAATCTTTATTCTCATGTCATATTTACTTAAATTGGTTTGGTGATTGATTTGTTGGACATTTATAAGAATTTTTGATTGATATCTCAACTTGTGAGGCTCATTTTATCATTTATAGCTTGATTATTCATCAATGAAATTTTTGTTCGATGGTATTCTATAGATCAAATTTAGAATTGGACAATAGCTTTAGATTGCTAATTTAGGGGCATTATCTACTAGTTTCAAGTATAACTATGGCTTGCGAGATCATAGGCAACATAACTAGCACATATATAATATTTAAAAAGTATTTTATCAATTTTTCCAGAATATTAACATTAATATTAACATATTTTTCACTTATAACAAGTCCATATCCATCTCATAATCCAACAAAAGATCCAACTTTCTTAAATCTAGCATACATGCATTCAAATCAACACTTTTTACTATCAACTTTTATAGATCTAATATTCAACAATATAAAAACATCTTTTAAATGAAAAATCTCAGAATATACTCTTCCAAAATATACAAAAACATATAGATCTATCACCAAGAAAGTCACTTTAAAAGCTACTAATCTATAACAACACTTTTGGGTCTTAAACTTGTTGAATCCTTGGATCTTTCTTCTTAGATTCGACATGCATGAGCATGGAAAGAAAGATCCTATCAACTTTGCCCTCATTAAGTGTATATTACAAAGAAAACAAGAAGAAAGTATGAGTTTTTGATAAAACCTTTGAATATAAACAAAAACAAGATTAGATCTAGTAAAAAGGATGAAGATTATACCCTCTTGAACTTGGTTTTGGATGAAGAAAATGGGCAGAATTTCGTGGCCTCCAAACCCTTATAATACCTTCAATCTAAGCCTAAAACAACCCTTGAACCTTGCTTGTATTAACCCTTTATTAATCTAACTTAAAACCCTTATTATTAGTATAAGTTTAGATGAGATTTAGCCTTGTTCTTGCCTTGTTTTGCTTGGGCCGAATTGAAGAAGAGAAGAAGGGGGAAGGGAGAGTTTTTGAGAGAAAAGAGGTTGTGTGTGAGAAAGGAGTGAAGAGTGTGTGAAGAGTGTGAGTTCCAAGACTTGAAGTGTTGTTTGAAATGAAAAGTGGAGTGTGAAAAAGGGGGGGAGGGAGGCCGGCCTTAAGGGGGGTATTTGGAGGGTTTTTCCTTTTTTTTTTTTAAAGTTAGTGTATATAAGGTGTATATATGTGTTAGGTGTATGTATATGTATTTGTGTATGTATTGTAAGGTTAATTGTATTAGTTTGTAGTGTAAGTTAATTTTCATTCTAGTATGTGTATACATATGTATATGTCGTGTATATATGTTTGTATGTATATATTTTTGTGTTTTTAATTTGTTACATGAGCCTTTGTTTATAAACTTGTATTTATTTTAAGCATATATATATATTCTTATTGTTATTTAAACACTTTTATGTACATATTAATTTATAAATATACTTTGAGATAGAAATCTTTATTCTCATGTCATATTTACTTAAATTGGTTTGGTGATTGATTTGTTGGACATTTATAAGAATTTTTGATTGATATCTCAACTTGTGAGGCTCATTTTATCATTTATAGCTTGATTATTCATCAATGAAATTTTTGTTCGATGGTATTCTATAGATCAAATTTAGAATTGGACAATAGCTTTAGATTGCTAATTTAGGGGCATTATCTACTAGTTTCAAGTATAACTATGGCTTGCGAGATCATAGGCAACATAACTAGCACATATATAATATTTAAAAAGTAGGGTTGTTACATCCTTACCCCCTTAGAAGAATTCCGTCTCGGAATTTGAATTTGCTTAGGGAGTAAGTGCGGATATTTCTCGTGTATAAAGTCCTCGCGCTCCCATGTAAACTCTGGTCCGCATTTCGTATCCCATCTAACTTTAACAATGGGGATCTTTCTCCTCTTTAGGCGTTTCTCATCGCGATCGAGAACTTCTATTGGCTTCTCACGAAATTGGAGCTTATCCTCCACACGTAGTTCTTCAAGTGGGACCACTTTCGAATCATCCGCCACACATTTCTTCAAGTTCGACACATGGAATGTGTCATGAACATCTCCCAATTCTTGGGGTAATTTCAACTTATAGGCTACGGGGCCTATTCTAGCAACAATTTTAAATGGCCCAATGTATCGGGGGCTCAGCTTTCCTCTTTTGCCGAACCTTACGGTTCCCTTCCATGGCGACACCTTTAATAGTACATTGTCGCCAACCTCAAATTCTAGGGGCTTCCTCCTCTGATCTGCATAACTCTTTTGCCGATCCCTTGCGGCCTTAAGCTTTTCTTTAATGATCGCCACGTTGTCCGTTGTCTCTTGGACAAAATCAACGGTAGCTAGGCTTCTCTCGCCCGCCTCTACCCAACACATGGGTGATCTACATTTACGCCCGTATAGAGCTTCAAACGGTGCACATTGTATGCTAGAGTGATAACTATTGTTGTAAGTAAATTCCGCGTATGACAAGTGTTCATCCCAACTTCCACTAAATTCTAATGCGCAAGCTCTAAGCATATCCTCCAGCGTTTGTATTGTACGCTCACATTTCCCATCCGTTTGTGGGTGGTAAGCCGTGCTTAATGCTAACGTAGTGCCCATTGCTTCTTGCACAAGACCCCAAAAACGTGAGGTAAACCTACCATCCCTATCGGATATTATGGACAGAGGTACACCATGTAACGTCACAATCTTTTCAACGTACAGACGAGCTAAACGCTCAGTGTTCCAATCTTCTTTGATGGGGATGAAATGGGCTGATTTCGTCAGACGATCAACAATCACCCATATAGCATCATGACCTTTCTTTGTCCGAGGCAATTTCGTCACTAGGTCCATTGCTATTTGCTCCCACTTCCACTCGGGTATTTTCGGCTGCTTTAAAAGTCCAGCTGGCTTTTGGTGCTCAGCTTTGACCATCGCACAGGTCATGCATCGGCTCACATATAGTGCTACATCACTTTTCATCCCAGGCCACCAAAAGTCCCTTTTTAGACCTTGGTACATCTTATCCGCTCCTGGATGAATCGAGTATTTTGAATTGTGAGCTTCATTCATTAACACCTCTCTCAGCCCGTTGATCTTTGGGACCCAAGCTCTTCCTTTGAAGTACAAGATGCCTTCATCATCCCTATCGAACCTTGTTTCTATTCCACTCAAGGCCTCTTCTTCAATGTTCTTCCCTTCAAAAGCTTTTGCTTGATCTTCTAAGAATCTGTCCCTTAGAGACATTTTCACCTGTAAGTGATAAATTCTCGTCTTTGACACCCTAGTGCTCACCTTCCTACTAAGGGCGTCAGCAACAACATTTGCCTTTCCGGGATGGTACTTAATTTCACACTCGTAATCGTTAAGCAGCTCCATCCACCTCCTTTGCCTCATGTTCAACATCTTCTGATCGAAGATGTGTTGCAAGCTCTTGTGATCGGTAAATATGGTGCACTTGGTGCCATAAAGATAATGTCGCCATATCTTCAAGGCAAACACTACGCTCCTAGCTCCAAATCGTGTGTTGAATAATTCTTCTCATGTGGCTTTAATTGTCTGGATGCGTACGCAATAACCTTGTCTCTTTGCATTAGTACGCACCCTAGCCCTTTATTCGACGCATAACAATATACTACAAATCCTTCCATTCCATCCGGCAATGCTAGTATTGGTGCTTCACACAACATGTTCTTAAGCGTTTGAAACGCTTGCTCTTGTTCTTCACCCCATTCGAACTCTCTTGACTTTTGGGTCAATTGGGTTAAAGGTACCGCAATCTTAGAGAATCCTTGAATGAACCTCCTATAATAACCCGCCAAACCTAGGAAGCTACGCACTTCCATTGGTGTCTTGGGTGTCTCCCATTTCTTGATTGCTTCTATCTTAGACGGGTCTACATGGATTCCTTCTTTGTTCACAACGTGTCCCAGAAATTGGACTTGACGTAGCCAAAATTCACACTTAGAAAACTTAGCATATAGCTTCTCGTCCCTAAGCAGCTGCAAGATTATCCTCAGGTGCTTCTCGTGCTCCTCTTTACTTCTAGAGTATATCAAAATGTCATCGATGAACACTATGACGAATTTTGTCCAAGTATGGCCTACAAATCCTATTCATTAGGTCCATGAAAACGGCTGGCGCATTTGTGAGACCAAATGGCATCACTAGAAACTCATAATGCCCATAGCGAGTTCTCAAGGCCGTTTTAGGTACATCTTCTTCTCGTACCCTCAACTGATGATAGCCGGACCTAAGGTCAATCTTCGAGAAATGCGACGCTCCTTGCAGTTGATCGAACAAATCGTCTATTCGCGGCAGAGGGTACCTATTCTTGATCGTCAATTTATTCAACTCTCTATAGTCGATGCACATTCTCAAAGATCCATCCTTCTTTTTGACAAAGAGAATTGGCGCACCCCAGGGCGAAGAACTAGGTTGGATTAAACCTTTATCAAGCAATTCTTGCAATTGCTCCGAGAGTTCTCGCATTTCGGAGGGCGCTAGCCTGTACGGTGCTTTAGCCACGGGGGCTGCCCCGGGAACTAAATCGATAGTAAACTCTACTTGTCTCGCTGGGGGAAGTCCAGGTAGTTCGTTCGGAAACACATCTAGAAAATCTCTAACCACTGTTACCTTGAGAGGATCCTTATCTTTCACTCGCTTATCCACTACTTGTGCCAAGTACGTATGGTATTCCTTCCGTAGGTACTTCCTCACCTTCATGGACAACACCAACTTAGGTTGGACTCCCGCCTTATGGCCTTGAACTATTAGCACCTCACCGTTATCTGAAGGAATCTTAATGATCCTTTCATGGCAAAGTATCTCAGCACGCATTTTTGACAACCAATCCATTCCTACTATCACATCAAAACTTCCTATTTCTATGGGAATCAAGTCAATACTATAGTCCTTCTCATCTAAAGTTAACTTACAATCAGCAATAATTTCCTTAGTCTTATACTCGCTTCCATTAGCATATTCAACATAATAAGTTTCCTCTAGTTCACTAGGTTTCTTATCAATCAATTCTTTAAATTCGAAGGAAATAAAACTTCTTTCAGCTCCAGAGTCAAACAACATAGATGCATAAACATTATTTATTGGAAACGTACCTACGATGACATTAGGGTCATCACGTGCCTCATTCGCTCCCATGGCATACACCCTTCCTCGGGCTTGACCTCCTTGATTACCACGATTTCCTTGGTTAACGTTGTTGCCTTGATTCCCAATATTGGCTTGATTCCCAACATTTCCTCGGTTAACTTGATTTCCATTGTTTCCTCGGTTTGCTTGGTTCCCGCGATTCCCAACATTCCTAAAGTTGCCATGGTTACCATTTCCATTTCCACGGTTGCCTTGCGCTCTTCTCAACCTAGGACAAGTGTTCCTCCAATGGTTCGTGCTTCCACACTCGTGGCATCCCCCGGGGTTTCCTCCCAACCTTGGTCCATTCCGACAGTAAGCGGCAAGGTGCCCCATTCGGTTGCAAGTTGTGCAACGTCTGCATTCACCCAAGTGGTTATAACCGCATT
Organism: Erigeron breviscapus; assembly: GCA_034093135.1. NCBI lineage: Eukaryota > Viridiplantae > Streptophyta > Magnoliopsida > Asterales > Asteraceae > Erigeron > Erigeron breviscapus. The sequence goes on along the minus strand of CM067167.1, from coordinate 43,571,162 downwards.
GGTTGCACCTTGGAGGCATGCCACGATTTGGATTGGGGTTAGCATCCACAACTCCATAGTTTCTCACAATCTTTTGCCTCTTATCCGGCCCATTCCCCTTGCGATCACCAAACCGATTTCCTCCACCCTGTCTCGAACTTGATTCACCTCTCGTGTACTTCCCACGCCTAACCAAATCGTTTACTAGCCTGGTTGCCAAGCTTATAGCCTGCTCAAGAGTGGTAGGACTTGCTGCAGTGACCATCAACCTAACTTCAGGTGCCAATCCATAGATAAATCTCTCAACCTTCTTAGCCACAGGGTTACCATCTCCGGCACCAACACGCTCAACTCGTGAAAGCGGATCACATAGGCCTCCAATTCCAGCCCTCTCATGGCATGGTTCCAGAATTCCATCTCCAGTTTTTGTACCTCCTCTCGTGGACAATACTCGCGCTTCAACTCGTCCTTAAACTGCTCCCAAGTCAAAGCATTGACTGCTGCAGGACCTCTAGTAGTCGCTTGGAGATTCCACCAAGTAAGAGCTCTTCCTTGAAGCTTACTAGCAGCAAACTTAACACGGTCAGCTGGCGCACAATCAATGATGTTCAAGTTGGCTTCCATGCTTTGGAACCAAGTAAGCAACCCAACAGGACCTTCTGTCCCATGAAACTCCTTGGGATTGCAAGACGTGAAAGCTTTGTAGGCATTCCTGTCAATAGCATTTCCTCCTCCATCTTGTCTTCTAGCAGTGTTGAGTGTAGCGGTCACATTCTCCGCAATTTGGGTGGCAATGTTTGGCATGGCGGCATTGATCTGTTGGGAGATAATCTCAGCTAACTCGGCTCTCCGCTGGGCCTCTTCACTTGTTTCCCCGCCGGTCCTTCGTGGTGCCATGTCTCTACAAAGGATAATATAGTTTAGTCATTCGTGTATTGAATCATATGACATAAGCTCGACTCACGACTTCTTGATCTCACACGAGTACATCTAAAGTTATTTAGTGCATAGAGGGCTCATTTGCACACATATGTATATGTATATCCCGATTCATATTCCTTTTTATAATCATGACGCACTTGTCATTATGAGTAAATAAATGGTTAGGTAAATTCTAAAATTTATCAACCATGCTTTCTAGGTTAGCCAGGAGGATTACAGAATCTGAGTACGAACTTGGAGCACGTAAAAGTGGCTTAAGATGGACGATCTGGGAAAAACTCATAAAATATGAAACGTAGCCCTATGAGCTAAGTTTCACCTCCAATTGGAATCAGGTCAAAAGACGAAATAGAACTCCAGATATGGTCGTTCTACTAAAAGTGGTCAGAACTGATTTCCTGCTGTAACTACAACGTTTATAATAGAGATAACTATATCACAACAAGGATAGCACATCATGTAACCATAGAGAGGCATTAAGCATACATATATATCATTCAATATGAGTTCACAAAATTGCTACATGCCAAATACTATGTGATCATCGTCACACAAAAGCTAGAAAGTTCAAGAAAGCGAAACAAAGTACAAACGTTCATACATCGAATAAGTTCATAAATAAAGAAGCTCTTAGGTTTACTTCCTAAGCATGAGAGCTATTACGAGAGTGCAAAAAGCCGTAAGCACACATCCCATAATGAATATCACCTCATTAACTCGTCGAACTTCTGATATCGCCAAACTCGCATAATCCCCCGTTCGATCCATAACTCCTAAGGCCCTTTCCATCATCACCTCTTGAGTCCTTACCCTTACTCTAGCATCCCTTAATCCGTTTGCTATTCCCCACACCCTCTCCCTTTCTTCACGAGTCATACCAATGGGAGGTGGAGGGGGTACCCATAGACTGGGCGGTGTGGCTCTTCTCCTTGACGCCTATGTCCGAGATGGTACCAGGGATGATCACGAGGAAGGCGCGGCTGAAAGTATGGGTCTTGGGCTGGAAATCGCCCATCACTTAGGTTCATGGGTGCATCTTGCCTTGGCGGAGTAGGTGCTCTAGGGGCTGGTGGTGATGGTGGTGGCGAGGGTGAGCGGCGTTCAGGTTGGCTAGAGGCAATGCTCCTAGCATTATCGTCTTCTGATGGATCTTCCATTGGATCGGTCTCTTCTTCTTCTTCTTCTTGGAGTGGTTGGGGAGGTTGCTCTTGCTCTAGGCGTCTCCTTTCTTCCTCTTCCAAGTAGTCCACGAATCCGTACAAGTTCCTTGGTCTAGGGGCTGATCCGGAAGCTCCACTTGCTTGTGACATGATGTTCCTACACAAGTTTCACAAAGGCGTGAGATGACGACTTGACTCGACGCTTAGACTGACCATGACGACATGTGTCAAGGAAAGGTGCTAGCTACTTCATAACTTTTACGGATGATTTCAGTCGTTATGGTTATGTTTACTTGCTTAAACATAAACATGAAGTCTTTGAAACATTCTAAGAGTTTAAAAATGAAGTAGAAAATCAACTCGGTAAAACCATCAAGATTCTTCGTTCGGATCGAGGTGGAGAATACTTAAGTCCAAGAGTTTAAGGATTATCTAAAAGCTTGTGGAATTATTCAACACCTTACTCCTCCATATACTCCACAACATAATGGTGTATCTGAGAGGAGAAATCGAACCTTGTTGGACATGGTGAGATCAATGATGAACCTTACGACTCTCCCATTTTCATTTTGGGATTATGCTCTAGAGACTGTTGTACGCATTCTCAATATGGTTCCAACCAAGAAGGTTGACAAGACACCGCATGAATTGTGGCATGGAAGTGTCCCTAATTTGTCTTACTTAAGAGTCTGGGGATGTGAGGCACTTGTGAAGCGAGATACGCCTGACAAACTTCAACCTAGATCAGTTAAGTGCATCTTTGTAGGATACCAAAGGAAACGATGGGTTACTACTTCTACTTTCCTACCGAAAAAACA